>OY855916.1:14280911-14880911 GCA_963693305.1 Meandrina meandrites | reverse complement strand
TACAATAAAACATCATGGCAAGAACAAATTCTAAGTTAAGAAATGGTCTCATTTATTAAACATGCCCAAAGTGGCATTCCAAAACGTGAATAGCACTGTTTAATTGAAGTCTATATTAGCTACCAGGTTGACTGCAAGCAGTCTCTAGTCTAACTTTAATAAAAAAAAAAACAGAGATCACACTGAGCTGAAATGTTTCTTCCAATTTCAAAGGTATCACATCAAAGGTGTTGCAGTAATTTCAAATTTCCCTGACGTAATTTTTCTTTGCGGCCTGAAATGGCCACTTGGTCAATATTTTGAGGAACATTTCCTCACGTATAAATAATGAAAGGATGCGATTCTTACAGTGTATTAATTTGAAGTACAGTAGCTTAAAATTCAGATGACAAACATAAATAACAGTTACATGCCTCGACGAAATGACTGCCATTTAATACTATCTCCTCGTTCTCACTACCTATTTTTACGCTGAGCTCGGCTTTAATTCCAGTAAGCTAAGTTGATAAACATGATAAACGTCGAAGACATAAGCTTCAACCAGTCTAAAAAAAAATCATTGTACAATGAGAAACGCTTACCTCAGGTCCCTGTAAGTTTCTGTTACCCACGTTTTCGCACGTTTCTACTTATTTAATATTCTTCTTTATCGGGAATACAAATAAAGGACTCGTTTTCATCCCGTCAAGAAGGTTAAACGTTGACAAAACTGTCCTCTATAACTCAAAATCACTCCATTCAAGGTTGGATTCCCCTTTCTGGTCGCCATCTTGAAAATGCTCTTGTCGTGAGCCCGCATTACGGACCACGGGGAATCCGCTGTGGAGACCCCAGCAGGGGGGAGGGGGAGGGGCAGCTACTTAACCTCTCCCCAGGCGCACTCCTTTCGTCTGAAAGATATTAAATCCATCCTAGCCAAGAGCAATTAAAATGAGAAGAAACTGACAACGCCATCATAAAGAGCATGTACTCCTGCCTTTGGCAAAATTTTCTTTTATTCCTACAGCAAATGATCGCTGAGTAGGAAGCCAACAAACTTTTCAATTGTATTTTTTACTGCCGTACATTTTTAGGAAAAAGTAATAATGGCCATTTTTTGAAACACTATTTGAAAAGCTACAACTTCGCTTAAAAAAATCCTAAGAGTGAGATCCTAGTAAAATTTTCAAGCGAATTTAAAAATGCAGTCCGCTCTGGTCACGTGACCGATGACGTCATAACAATAAAAGTGATAAAAATGTACTTAACATATAAATATCTACCAACTTGTAATTTGTTGTTTCCTCACATTTAATGCAACGCCAGATACTCACTTGTACCCAGACTCCCACTTTTTGAAAATCGTGCATAGCTCCCTTAATATTTATATTTTGTTCGGTACCCGGGCAGTCTGAAATGCCTCACACCAATGTGCTTCAAACTGCAATGACTGCTTTTTCAGTAACAAAATATCTTCGTCACAGTGAACAAAAACGAACTTGAGAGCAATGTCACGTGACTAATGACGTCATCGCCCTACGTCTTATACAAGAAATGGTCATTGTTAAGAGTTATTTCTATACGACGTTGTACTCCTCCTGGCTTCAAACTGGCCAAGTTATTTGGCATTGACGATTTTTCAGCTGCAAAGGATTTTGGGAAGGTTTTTATTATAATTATATATTGTTTTTATAATTATTATTATTATTATTATTAGTATTAGTATTATTATTACAAGTGAAACCGGGAAAAACAATATATAATTATATATCCAATCGAAAGCAGGTAAATGTGAAAATAGATTAGTGTGTATCGTCAATCTGCAGCTTAATTACTTTCATAAGCAAAAGCCTACATTGTGCAGTTCCAGAAAATATCCATACCCACCCCAAGGATGGTCTTTGGAAATTCCGAGGAGGATGGAGGTCTCAATAGCCCAATTTTTTAAAAGAAAGTATGAAGCTAAACTGGAAATTCCAGGGAGTGGGAGGGTCCAAACCAAAGAACCATCCTTGGGGGAGGTATGGATATTTTTTGGAACCACACATTATAATTAAACTACCATTACACTATTGGAGGCACTTAAGCCTGTTCTGCAAAAAAACTTGACATCTTAACTTAACCTGGAGTAAAATTTATGGTCTGCAATAATAATTATGTAAATTGTCTGTTATTTCATTCTTTTTACATGTTTTTATTGAAACAAAATATTTTTGTCATGAACCCCAGAATGGTTTTAAAACTTACATGTAATTAAGTGTCAGTATTCACATGTAGCCTTATTGGATTCTGGGATGTTCATATTATATAAATAGCTGTAAATGTCACTAAAGTATATTCAGGCTTAAACTGGCAACATGTGGGAATGAATCATGTGTCAATTTTATTACATTAACACAATATGTATTTTTGAGCTCATTTTAACTAACAGGAATGCCCTTGCAAAGTCTTCAAGTCACCTGTAAATAGAAACAAAACAAACAAAAACTATTTATTTTGATGAAATTGCTATTTTTCCAGCATGCAGACTGTTTAGTTAAGTTAAATGGCCTTTTTCAGCGTGTGAAAAAAAAACCTGGCTGCTTTTATTTTGGGCTAGTGGATCCAATAATTTTTTCCACTTGCTAGATAGCCAAATGACATATATGGATTTTATTTTTTGTCGTTGTTGTTTCGAAAGAAACAAGGGACTTTGTGTAAGCTTATAATGGTTTCACCTTGCCCAGTCTACCTGGGTCAGGCAAGGAAGAAATCAATTTTCTTTGCACCCTTCCTTTCATTAATCATTGCAGAAAAATGTCAGATTATTTTAATAATGTTTAAAAATGTTTTGGACCCTAAAGTTTTGTAATCTGTTCATTTCAAAACATTACATCACAGAAATCTATGTTTGGTTTTCTTGTAAGGCAAGTTGTCAACAAAAACTAAGCTGGAGTTTATTTAAAACAAATGTACAGCCACTACTTCGCTAATTAGCCTAAATAGCTCTCTGGTTAGCCTAAGCAGTACTCCAGTTAGCCTGAGTATACTTAGCTGAGGTGGCTTGAGGTTAGGCTATTTATTGAAGTTAGGAATTTCTGGCTTGTATGGTATTTATGTGTCATGAAACATGTGAGCCATTCAAGCCATTCCAGTTAGCCTACATAAGATTCCGGTTAGACTACATAGTACTCCAGTTAGCCTTACAAGCACTTTGGTTGGCAAACAGTACATTATGTTACTTGCAGTTAGCTTTACATGTATATTGGGATTAGAGTTTTCTGGCTTTCTTAAGTTTCAGGCCTCATGAATTTTTACATTGCTAGCCACTGAAGGTCATCCCACAACTGAAAATGCACACCTTAAAAAATTTCAAACAGATTTTTTATAAAGTGGAATTGCTAGAATTGGCTGTCGCAAAACTATGTGTAAAACTAAGAGATCAATAACTACCTGAACTTGTTATAATCCATAGTTTAACTCAACAGTAATCCAGAAAGTCCTCAGTCAAAACATTAGGCATTCTGTTAATCCCAAAAATTACCTGTTGACCACAAAATGTAAAAGAAATGTAAAGATCTATGTCTACCAATACAATAAAACATCATCAAATGGTCCACAATTAGTAGAGGGGACTTTTCCCCTCAGCTACTCCTTTATTATTCTTATTATTATTATTATTATTATTATTATTATTATTATTATTATTATTATTATTAAATTATTATTATTACATGCACAAAGAGGCATTCCAAACCATGAATAGCACTGTTTAATTGAAGTCTAGATTAGCTACCTGGTTGACTGCAAGAAGTCTCTAATCTAAATTTTTAAAAAAAATCAGAGATCTCATTAAGCTGAAATGTTTCTTTCAATTTCAAAGGTATCACATCCAGACCATCAAAGGTGTTACAATAATATTTCCCTGACGTAATTTTTCTTTGCGGCCTGAAATGGCCACTTGGTCAATATTTTGAGAAACATTTCCTCACGTATAAATAATGAAAGGATGCAATTGTTATGAATTTGAAGCACAGAAGCTTAAAATTCAGATGACAAACATAAATAACAATTGCATGCCATTACTATCGCCTTGTTCTCACTATCTATTTTTTTACCGCCGAGCTCGGCTTTAATTCCAGTAAGCTAAGTTGATAAACATGATAAATGTCGAAGACATAAGCTTTAACCGGTCTTAAAAAAAAAATCATTGTACAATGAGAAACGGTTACCTCCGGTCCCTGTAAGTTTCTGTTTCCCACGTTTTCGCACGTTTCTCTTCATTCCATATTCTTCTTTATCGGGAATATAAATAAAGGGATCGCGTCAAGAAGGGAAAACATCGACAAAACTATCCTATTTAACTCAAAATTGCTTCATTAGATTCCCTTTTCTTGTCGATCGCCGCGACAATCGCCGCCATTTTGAAAATGCTCTTGTCATGAGCCCGCAATACCCTAGCAGGGGGGAGGGGGAGGGGCAGCTGCTTGACTTCTCCCACTCATTTCGTCTGAAAGAAATTAAGGACGTTCGCGCGAAAATCTTCGCCGATTTCTTGAGGACTGACCATCCGTAAGCAAGGCCACTTATGAGGTATGATTTGAATATATTACTTGTATGTGCGGCAAACGATGTCTCAGAATATTTTTTGTAAAGGTACAGGTTGAATTGTGTTTTAATACGTAATCACAAAATCAAGGTTTTTACTCATCCGCCCAAAACTGGCGCGATTTGTCAAAATGCCCTCCATAGTTTTTCGTCTAGCGCGCTTAATTTCCGCGGGCCAAACTAGATACTAACATATGATCAACACATAGCATACCTCTCTCTTTTGAACTCCTTATTTCCCGAGCTAGTGGTATACCCTGCAAGTTATGACCCTCTGAAATCAGTTCAAATTTTGGCATGTAAATTGATTCGCGATAGTTGTATTTTTCAAACGATTGAAAATTGGACAAAACTTATTTGCTTCAAGATGAAGTATAGCTAGAAATAATGACCAAAGGATAGATAAGAAATTGTGTAAAGATGAGATCAAGGGAAGTTTTCGGCTTTCTGTACTAGCGTGTTGAAACTGCTCTATTTTGCAGAAATTCCATCCGCCATTATTTGGTGTACGGGCACGATCAGGCGGTATTTCTAACTTTCGCAGATTTCGCAAAAAAATCAAACTCGCTGGAACTTTTAAACAATATTTTTGAAAATAGTTCACCAAAAGGGTCTTTTGGACGAAATAAAAGAAAATTCGAATTTTCGGTCCTGTCTCGGGATTCTCGATAAATAGAGTCAGACGCTCTTCTTTTACTTTATTGAAAGGCGTACTAATATCGTTTGGTGTTTGTTACCATATTGCATACTTAGGCAATAAGCGCCTATGCTTGTTACTTTTTGGCACTATTGGTATTTTGAAGATTACTATAATATCAATCTGCTGAAACGAACTGCGGCATTTTAGAGTGATTATTTACTGCAATACTACATGACAACTTTAAAGAATTCAGTTACTGAACAAAAACTAACAGCCCTAAAATTTTCTGAAGAGAAATTAGTATCTGACTCATTTTTCTTGATGACCGCACATTTAATTTGCACAGTGTGTTTTAAGTGATTAATATGATAGTAGTTTCTAAATAGTCGCGAGATTATAGAAAAATAATACAATGATAAGAACAAATAGGAGATTTTGAAGCAGTTTTATTTCCTAAACTTTGCCAAGAGCAGTACAGCTCCATTGTGGTGAAGTCGTTTTCAATTTTTTCCACATATGAAAATTTACACCTTAATCAACAGAAACCATAGGAGTCAATAAAACCACTTAATTGGAGTGCAAGTTGTAACTTAAGTAATGACGGTGCATTGAAATTTTCAGAAATGACATGATCTGAGTATTTTTATGTTTGACATTTCATCAGTTTACACGAAATTTTAAAACGGTAGCATAATTACTAGCTTGTCAAAACATAAGAAACCTGTCTTGCTTATTTAAAAAACATATTGTGCTGTGTCTCATTTATTAATAATAAGAAACAGGCGGGCAGAATTTTAGGTTTACTTAAACTAATATCCTGGACCAATCAACTTTCGATACGATTGTCTGGTAAATACATTCATGTTTATCATCTGATTATAACAAATGATTCCAATCATTAACTTCGAGTACGCAGAAACGGTATCAGCTCAAACGACGAACAGAATTTCAATGCTGAGGACAAGAAAGTCATAAAGTCTTCTCGTGGTAAGGTTTCAATTTGTTGCCTGTGCCTATACCTTTTCTGTTTCGCATTCGAGTTAACAACTAACTAGTTATTTAAGTGCATTGCTGCACGATTGAATAAACGTAGCTCGCTTTCCATAATCGCCAAACTAATGCCGATGTAAAATGAAATAAACTCCGCGCTAGCATACGCCATTCTAATTTTTAATGAAACGTTATTAGAAAAACAAAAACTTGGCTTCAAAACTGCCAGGAGAATGACGAAACGGTAGTAAGTGAGTCCAAATTATTGCAAAATCTTATTGACGATTCTAGATATCCTGTTTTCAATACAACTCTTCCCTCGCTTTTAAGTTTCAATCAGAAACATCGTTGTAGAACACATAGAACATTGCCTATGAAGACACAAGCATTTCTTAATGATATTTTGGTCCTGGATTATATTTTAATGCAGGTGGCTAAATGTTGAACAATAGATTAAAATTTTTAAGCTTGATCACAGCAAACTAGGTGGCTCTGTGAACATAAATTCGTAATGGAAAAGGCTGCACCAAATGCTAGGTGACCGTCTTCACTCTTGAAAGTTTAAGGTGGCCCGCGGGTATTTATATGTCTGACAGGTCCCTTTCTAAAATGAAAACTTTAAGCGATAGAAGAATCCTGACATGATGTAAAATCGTAAAAATTGTGGCGATCATGCAAGATTTGTCTAAATTATATAGCAGTTTTGAAACCTTCTTTTTTAATAAAACACGATTATTTTTAATATGCCAGAGTGAATTTTTTCTAATGACCGCAAACAAGCAACAAACTGTTAAATTTCTGCCTTTAAAGGGGTGGGTATTTGGTCAAGATAGCTATATCACGCACATTTATTGCAGCAGTTGAGACAGACAGAACAATATAGCAGTTTTAAGAGCAAAATTAAGAAGTCGCTTTTTTGTAAAATCTATAGTTAGGATTGTCATGTAACTTACTGTGAGTGAACTTTAACAGTTTGACAGCGTTTAATTTAAAAAAAAAGGCTTTCGAAAGCTGCTTATAACTTACACGAATCTTGCATGATCGCCAGGATTCCTCTAGCTTAAAAAATTCTAATAAATCGCCCAATGTATTCTCTTTTTCAAAAAACGCGTTTTAGAAATGGACCTGTCGGACAAATAAATATTCGTTCGCGGGCCACCTTACATGTAAATAAGAAGTTCAAATTTGCAAACCCCTTGTAGAACTATGTAAAACCTCTTGGTATTTCTTGGTTTTAAAAAATACCTGGTCACTGATATTTTCAAACAAAACACTTAAAAATATTTAACGGCCAACAGGAGCAGCAATGAAATTCAAAATGAGTCATCCAAGACTGTTCAATGTAGCACGATAAAAAGTTTAAACGTTTTGGTGTTAGTAATGTGACCAAAAATTTAAACTCGGAGAATTAGTCTCTGGAGAACATTAGTGTCTAAAGAAACTCGACTACTTTGTGGTGTTGTGAAAAATGACCTGATAAAGATTGCTTAGTTTAATTCATCATCAATTTGGAGCAAGTTCAATTCTTTAACGGTATCGAGGATATACTCAATCGGCAGCTGCAAGGAAGTTGAGGGAAACTAGAAAACGAGCTTTACTCGTGTCTTGTGCAAAACCGACGTAGATTTTATTTTATATAAGAAACAAGACCGGCGTATTCATCTCCAAGATCCTAAGTAAGAAATATTTGTTCGCTTAATACCTTGGCTAGATAGGCACCGTGTCAATGCAAATCGTCTTTTTAAGTCTCAGCCAAACCCCAGAGCGCCCATTTCCTTCCCTGGACAGACCACGGGCATTTAAATTCAGGTCAGCTCCGAAAAGTGAAATTCAAGGCGAAACGTTTTGCGCCACGTCGACCATTTGACAATCGAAGAAACGCTCGTCAGCGGTCTCAAGGTAAAAGGATCTAAAACATCTAGCCTCGTAATCCATTCATTCACTATGGACGCTAGCGAAACGAATCCGTCTTTTTGTCTGCTATAGGGTTTCCTTTTGCCTTTCTGTATAGGAAAAAATTTAATGTACATTCAGTGTAAGGTATTAACATACAGAAAACTTTCGCAGATAAGGTATTAGCAGTGCTAGAAAGTGGGCTTCACGGAGAGAAAGTACGCATCAGCCTTTTCTTCGTTTTGCGGTAGTTTATTTAATTGTTTTGTTTTTCAAAAAGGGTGGGGAATTTGAGCTTCTAAGAAGCCCTAAGTGGAGGGGCCTTTGACCGTGTAAACTGCCAACATTGTGGGGAATTTAAAAAAAAGTTTCAAAAATGCAAATTCGCAGGCTTTCGTACGATAAGTACCCCAACAGCTGGTGACGGTAATGGCGTATCTCCAGAGATCTGCCTATGACTGCGCAAGGCAGGAAGTCATCAACCCACTGAGGTTATTAGTTGGCATGACATGTGTCAAAATTCTAGAATTGACAAATTAATGCACAATTTATAAAGACCTTGAGCTGGAATGATTTAAATGTTAGACGCTTTTTTCACTTTGTTAGAGACAACGTATCATGGAAACAACTTCCCCTTTGCTGGTTGCGTACATTTTACTCGGTAGCTTTATGATTTGTATGTCACTTCAGCACCAACAATCTGTCCCGCCTGGATTATGCTACCGTGTCAGGTTCTCTGTCAACGAAGATGTCGTTCGAGACCACGTCCTCGAAGGCCATGTGTTCAAAAGATCCACAGTCGACTCGGCTGTAAACTGTCACGTGATGTGTAGAGATGATTGCCGATGTTTATCCATGAACTACATACACAACAATGCCGAAGATAACTGCGAACTGAACGATGCTAGTAAAGAGATGAAACCAGCGGCACTTCACTACAGATTTGCAGCAGATTATTATGACTTTGTCAGCGACTTTACATGTACCCAAAAGGTAATAAATTGAATTAATAAATTAATAAATTAATTGATTTGTAACGAGCAGTGGACAAAGAAAAAATCTGAGTCCCCGACGGGAATCGAAGCCATCACAGCCTCCCAGATACCGGTTGGGCGCTCTAACCACTGAGTTGCGAGAGACTCTTGGTGAGCTAGGCAATTTTACTAGGTTCATATCTGAAACACATCCTGCATACTGCTAGGATCAATGCATCGTATGTGAAATAAATAACGAAAGATGGTAAATTTCTTGCTCGTTTTTTTATACTCTAGCCTCTGCATCTTAATAGAGAAGCATTTTATTGTTCCAAATATATTCGTGGAACAGCTTAAGGAACTTAACATGTTTTTGTCTCCATTCCTTGCTGGTAATAGAGTATATAAACAAAAACAACATACAGCAACAACATGAAAGTACTGCTCAATAGGTTTTACTTGAATGCTCACACATCAGGTTTCTCAAACAGTTACCGAACCAGCTCAATACATACTTGATAAGACTTAAAAAGATATATATACTTTCACATTACTTTTCGAAGTAGAAAATTGCTGCAGTAATGTCTAATATGAAATTAATTTCATTTTCCTTTTTCCAAGGATGAGAAAACATTAACACACGGTAAAGATTACTGCTTCAACAAATGCTGCGAAAATAATCCATGTCTTCAAGGGGGGATCTTTAAGGAGATTTGTGACCCCACCTCTGTGAGGTTCAACTGCTCTTGCCCTGATGATTACACTGGTCAGCGGTGCGAGAAAATAAAACACCCTCGAAGCTGCAAGGACCTGTTTACTAACGGCGTTAAAACATCTGGAATGTACAACGTGTACGGCTCTGAAAAGAACCATTTTCAAGTCTACTGCGATTTTGATTCCGAGGTTGGACGTGTTTGGATGCTGATACAATCTTTCTCATTCGGAAACAACGCCATTTTTAAGTCAAAAAGATTTGGCGTCGATTTTCCTGTCAATGACGATGCGGAGACGCTTAACTGGGAGGCCTATCGATTATCTTTGCCCCACATGCAATCACTTGCCAATGTATCGACCCACCTAAGAGTCACGTGTAACTTCCGGGATGAAGGTGTCGTGTACACTGACTACGCACGCGCAAAGTTGGATAGACATGATCTGTTTGGCATATGGAGGGCACAGTGTCGCCTATTTGAAGTTATAAACATACGGGATATTGAGTGTAAAGAATGCACTGTTGGTACATGGCAAATTGAACACGAGATGTGGCATATTAATAGCTACTTCAGCAAGAGTCGCGCTGGGTGCGAGTTCAATGGCGTTACAGGAGCAGTTTATGGCGAACAAAACTTTGGGCTTTATAACGGTGTAAATGTGAACTTTCGATGCACATCCAGTGCCAGCTCTACCACGCAGCACTGGATTGGAAATGAAATGAAATAATCTGCACAAAACTTTACGCTACTGATCATGAGAAGTATGTCCAGAAGTTAATAAGCTAGAAGTCTATATCTAGGATTAGGGCGCGTGCTATGCCTTTCGCGAGTAGACTATTTTTAGAACAAACAATGCGCGAGGAAATGACGTAGTTTATGGCGTGCACATGCAATGATGACATGCACTTGTGGACGAGCCAGTCAAAGGCAGCGAACGGCAAATGCTTCAATGCGATTGGCTACGTGTTGGCGTGAAAACCGTTCAAAAAATAGCCTACTCGCGAAAGACATAATTATGCCCATTACCGGAGATGTGAACTTCTAGCTTATGTACTTCAAACATGTCCAGATTTAAACACCAAGTAAGTAGTTCGATATTTTTTGTTTCGCACAATGAACAGTAAATATAACATTGCTAATCACGAAACCTTTTTTTTATTTTTGCATTCTCGTTAAAGAGATTCACTACACGTCACGTATTATAAATGTAAATACGGTGGAAGGCTTCCATCGTCTACTAAGTTAAAATGAAACAATCAGTCACAATCACATTAGGTATCTAGTCTTTTAAGTCGGGAAAATAAATGCTCGTTGTAGCCGGTCGTGCAGATAAATAACAAATAAGCAATATTTGAAGAACAATTTTACTCGTTTAATAAATTAGCGCGCGTACATAAACAAAATAGCGAATCTTTTTTCTGTGCGACTTAGCTGGCGAGAGAGACAAATCGTCCTTTTTTTGTATACGTCAGTACGGTAAACTATCAGTTTTACTCTGACTCGTATTTTGAGTATAGTGATCCAATCTCGAGGACAATGCTTGCTTGGAACAAATTAAATCATTGCCGATTAAAAGTGCGCCCATTTATCATGAAACACACCATAAAACAGTTCCTTTGAATTGATACAATACATTTGATGTCTAATTCACGCTTTGCAGTCGTAAAGCAAACGCACAGTTTAAACAAAAACGCTTCTGGAAGCTGATAAATTTAAGGAATTATGTGGTATATACCAAAGTATGAATAACGGTAAAATATCTTTTGTAATTCAAAATGAAGTTCCCTTACTGTAAACAGCCAATATAGACAAAGTTTGATTGAAAAACTATGTTTAGTTCTATTTCGAGAGAATGAGAATACTTCCCTCACTGACTTTTAACATTGATAGTTTCACGGAAAATGCTTGCGAAAGTAACTGTCCATTTGTGAGTAAAATATTCGTGTGTTAAGGATGTGTTTTGTTTTGTTGTGTATTTTCTTTTTTTTATGCCTCACAGAGTTTAATTGTAATAGACAAAAAATAACTCGCATTCTTACTCGTTTGTCCCCCTTACAAGTTTTATCCTTACGATAAGCTAAAATCGCGACATTATATCAACTGATTTGGTTTCGATAAAATAATTGATGGCAGGAAACGTTTCTGTCAGTTTTGTGTTGCGAAATATTGTCGTGAGAATTTTCTGTAATAAAGTATGATCTTTGTCGCAGATGTTAAAATATCTTAACGAAGTTGATTTTTAAATTTTTATAATGTTTTCTTTATTTTATATATTTAAAAGTCTGTCAACTAGAGGCCACGTTCGACCATTTCATTACTAGCAGAAGTCACCGTATGGGAAGAAAATATCCCAAGACTAGCTATTTTTAACGTTATTAGCAACTTTTTAGCAAACTTTTTTAACGTTTTCTTCTGTAGCAACATCTCCAAATATATACGGACCTTTTTTTCGTCAATTTCGGACCTTTTTTTCTCCAATTTCATCAGATCAGACAGACCGCTAGATTAGCTAATAAAGTTGTTTAGCTTAAATGTTATCAGCTGCGGTGTTATTTCAAACAGCATTTAGTACCAAACGTATTGTAATTTTAATATAATTATATGCTATTGCATTCTGACCGCATTTATTCTTACTGATTTCTTTTTTTATGATGAATCGTAACTGCTTTTAATTTTACTTAAATACCTATTGTCACTGAAGACTGTCAATAAAGTATTGTATGGTGAATAAATGTATGACGCTGTTTGCTACAACAACAACTAGTTAACACATGGTTAAAACTGAGTAAATTCCTCCTGTATTCACCGAGGGGGCTTTTTTGTTTTCCAGACCATTTTTGAGTCTTTTTTTTTTTTTGGCAAATTACCTCTTAGTCGTCGTGATGGAGTGTGTGGTTAGTGAGTTATCGAGTCATCGTATGTTACACCAATCCGATTGGCCCATCAATTGAAGATCACTCTATGCCACTACAACAATTGGCTCCCTCTGGGGACTTTTCTGACGAAGTTGTGCCGCTTACCTCAGGCTCTTGTATAGCCACATCGGGTGAGTCGGAGATGACCAGTACTAGCAAACATTCTGAAAGTCCTTTACTTAGTGTTTCTTGTTCTGAACATTACAGACAATGACAATGTTACCAGATTTCCTCCTGCTTTGCTGTCAGAAACTTCCGATACAAATGCTTTGTCAGAGAAGCCAAGATACTCAGACAAGGCTGCTACTCCCCCTTGCTCTGAAAGACGTTACCCTATTAGGGTAAATCGTGGACTGCCAAGCCACTTGAAAGACTATGAGTTAAAGTCATGACATTGCTTAACTGTTATGTTATAGAAAAGAATCTGTTCCATTTAAGGAGGCTCACAATGGTTTCCAGCACTTTTCAAGTTCTTAAACTTTGATGGGTCAGTACTACAAATCGTTATCAGTTGCTGCTACAATAATGATATCAAACAAATGTGCAATCATTGCTGAACAAGTTGTAGCCATTTCCATGACGTCATTGGTTACCATAGCAACAGTTTAGCCTGTTAAAAACACCCTTAATTTTGCCTTTAAATGCTTATAACTTAAAAACGAGCACGGCGACCCCCATTTTTTATCATTGAATAATGTTGAGTATAATACGATGCAACTTTTTACAAAGTTAAAAAAATTTCTATCTGGCGGTTTCAGAGGCACCTTAAATTTCCAAAAATTTAAGGTGGCTCTGAAACTGCTAGATAGAAATTTTTTTAACTTTGTAAAAAGTTGCATCTGAACATGTTAATCATTATTCAAGAACAAAAAATGGGGGTCACCGCGCTCATTTTTGAGTTATAAGCACTTAAAGGCAAAATTAAGGGTGTTTTTAACAGACTAAACTGGTGCTATGGTAACCAGTGACGTCATAAAAATGACTACAACTTGTTCAGCAATGATCAGAAATTTGTTTGATATCATTATTGTAGCAGCAACTGATAAAGATTTGTAATACTGACCCATCAAAGTTTAAGAACTGGAAAGTGCTGGAAACTATTGTGAGCCTCCTTAAAGGGGGAGATACTATATAATAGGCATTGCTAGGATTGCGCATGTGCAGTAATTTTATTGGGATTTTTTTTATCATATCACAACTTCCTTTTCCCCTTTTATTGCTTTTCTTGTCATAACCTGCAAGAACAAAATATTTATCAAGTAAGCAAATCGTATTACTAAGAGAGTGAGAGCACCTTAACTGATAAAGGGGCATGTACTCCTTTCCTTTAGCATATATATAGCCATCAGAAGTGAAATCTGTGGCTGTGGATTTCAACTGCATCAAAACTCCACCTAATTAATATCATTCTCTTCCCCCCTTTCCCCAGCTACTGAAACTTCTGGATATGAAGGCCATGTTTGAATAGAAAAGCCATAGCCCCATTTGTTAAATTAAGAATAATTTTTGCATAATGCTTTATCATGTGAGCATACATGTACTTAAGAGAAAAGATGCAGGGGGAGGATGAAGTTTGAAATTCTTATTTACAAGTAAAATTCAATCACCCTTGATTAAACAAACAAGAAACTTCCATAAGCAATTTAGTAAACCCTACATTAATATTAGAATTGATAATCAAAGTTGTTGAGTCAAATGAATCAATGATCAGTCATGAGCCTACATGTGTGATTTAAACTTAAAATTGCAGTTATTAATAATTACAAACCAGAAAAGTCCATAAGCAATTTTAGTAATAAATCTACAAAAAAACTAGAAATAAAATCAGAGGTTTTACGAGTCAAATGACTCGATGGGTCTGAGTGAGCCAACATTTATGATTCAAATTTTAAATTGCAGTTATTAATATAAACAAACAAGAAAAAATTAGAAACAAATAATCAAGTAAACCCTACAAAAACACTAGAAATGAAATCAAAGCTTTTATGAGTCAATGAGTCAAGAGCAGCTTTGATTTAAATTTTAAATTGCAGTTATTTATATATTATTTATAAAAATAGTGCAGCCATTGCTAAACTGGAGTGACACTAATCCCAAGCAACCCAGTCAGTGGAACTAACCCCATGCAAACTGGAGTAGAAATGGAAGCAAAATAGAGCAGAAAATACAAGCAAATTGTAAAAATCACCTTGACTTGTTGACTCATATACTTATTCAAGAGTCAATCAGTTAAGCTTAATTAGTTTGATAATAGTGCTGCCCTCATTAACAAATAGAAGCTAACCACAAGCAAACAAGAGTGAAACTAACCAACAGCAAATCAGAGTGGAACAACCTGCAAGCAAGGCTTTGCAAGTGAACAAGAGTGGAACTAGCTAACTGTAAGCAAACAGGAGTGAAACTATCTGCAAGCAACACCAGAGTGGAACTGACTGCAAGCAAAAATTAAAGGAGGGGAAATGATTGCCAGCAAACCAGAGTGAAACTAACCACAAGTAGAATGTTTCTAAGCTCACAAGCATACAGGCAAACCATTGTTCAATGACAATGAGCTATACTTTGTGTAAAAAACATTGACTCATTGACTTGTGACTCATTCATAAAAGAGGACCAAAACAATAGAAATATGCTTTAGTCTAACCAGAATGTCAAGACCCATAAAGAAGGCAAAACTGGAGGGTGATTAAACAAACCCTCCCTATACCCTATAACAAGAGGTTATTTACAAATATTGTACACCCATTGCACACACATTTATAAATGTGTGTGCAATGGGACTGCACAATATTTGTACAATATGCGAGCCAGCGAGCCCTGCAAGTCATGCAAGCCAGAAATCCCTTATCCCAACAAAAAGGCTAAGTGCAATCTACTAAACTAAATGTAGGCAAACCGGAGTGCTATTTAGGCTAAACATTACCATTGTGCTGTTTAGGCTAACTGGAAATTGGCTTGCATGACTTGCAAGCCACGTGAACCGTGCAAGCAAGAAATCCCTTATCCCAATATAAAAGCTAACCGCAGGCTACCTAAGCTAACTGTCGGCTAACCAGAGTGCCATTTAGGCTATGCAGAATGGCTCGCATGACTCGCTGGCTTGCACTTTGTCAAGACCTGGTTTTATTTGCGGTTGCGCTGTTGCATATAGAAGCAGATGAATAAATAAATTCTTAAATTTTTAGCCAAGTATAGTTGTCCCTTTACTTACCATCATTTCTATTATTTTTCAAGCTGTCAATGGAAAATCCATTGATGCACTTCAATGGTATCAGTTATTGTTGCCATTCTCAGGGAACATTTCTCTTCTGCCTTTCCCTTTTCAGTGGTGGCCTTCCTACTGAATGCTTCTGGCAATAGCAATCTGTAGAGTGTTCCTTCCAGCTTGAACACTTTCGTGCATTTAATAGCATTTTTTAATTCCACTCTTTCTCGTCAGGTGATTCAGTTCACCAGAATTCTGCAAATAAGATGGTGTACCTTGTTTCCGTGGGTTTTCAGTGCTTCTGCGATTCCTGATATAATTTAGACCCAATTCAGCGATTTTAGTTTCGAATTCACTGTTCTCTCCAACTTGCCATGAAAACCAAGGAGGACGTCGAAGCGATGACTCATGTTTGTTCTGTTTCACCACACGATTCAGAGCAAATTCAGCAGGAACTAAGCAAAACTGAATTTAAGCTAAAGACTAGACAATGACTAAACTGTCTTCCAAGCAGATGCACGGAGTCAAAAAAACAATTGCTTTAGACTGATATGATCTTCCCTAACACTGCCAATCATTCAAAGGCAATCTATACAATTGTTTTAAGCTTTTTTGTACAACAGCTTTCGTGATTTTTACGGCCTTACTCCGAGGGAGTGAAATTTATCGCCCTTTAACTGGAGTTCGAAATATGAAGAGAAATAAACTAAAAAGTTATATTTCTAAACAAAAAAAAGTTAATTAATTCGCGCCTGAATGAAAGGAAATTTATCTGCCATACAATGTGTTAACTTTTAGTCGGGTCACTTTGCATCTGACAAGGGTCGGATCCAAATGAATTTTACATCGATCTTATCCAATATCTTGATCCCCTAAACATTTAGTTTTTATCACTTCTGATCTATAAAAAACTTGATGTAATTCAGTAATAAAGTGCCTAGTGCCTTTATAATTAAAGTGAATGCATGACAGAGATTCGAATATCATAGTGTTATGTAAGCCAAAACAGTTTGACCAGTTGGTCAATGTTAAACCTTTCTTCATGCATCATCTAATCTCAACACTCCAGAGCTAATATTCCTTTCGATTTCTTTATCATTTTCGTTTAACACGATGGAAAAGTTGCTTCTTAAATGAAGATCTGTATACACTATATATCGATGAAGAAATTTCCACGAAGACTTATGTCACTGAATAAAACTATAGTTTAGGTTTAGGCAAATGTTTGTTCTAGTTATTAAATGCGCACTTTGAGAAAAATCTGTAGTTGAAAACGTATCAAAGAAAGGCCGGATATTATAGACTGAATATGAAACAAAGAATCGAAGATACACATGGAAAATTTTTTGTACAAAGGCACTTTTAGTTTAGTTAAATTTTAATTGAAACAATACTGACGACTCCTTTTTGACAAAAATTAGTTGTCATGTTAAAATAATTTATATGACAGCTCCCGGCTTTTAAAAACAAAACAGAAAACGGAAAGCTTTAAAAAAATGTCTCTTAAGAGAATTGTTTGCAATATTGATGTGTCTACCAATTATTATACAGTCAAAACAATGACAAGTGTTTAACACCCGTTATGTCCCTGACATTTTAGGTTCCATGCATGGAAGGGCCTCAGGCTTTATTTTACAACAGCTCTCTCTATTTTTAGTTATTCCGAAGGAAGTATTTTTTTCTTTAATATATAAGTTATTCCAGAGAGCTTCATATCGCTAAAAGAAACAGAGCAACTTGCTTTCCTAATAAACAAACAAAAATTAACGTTAAAAATATGAGAATTTCGTCCCAATCGTTCTTAAAAGACATGGATACATGTCCAATGTTCGCAGACTTTCTCAATATGAATCCTTTGGAAATGACATTGCGCGTCTCACACTCCTTAAGATAGTTTTGGTGATTCGTGTATCTAGCGTATTTTTTCTCCAAGTTCATCAACTTGAAAAACGGTTCTTTCACCACTTCGTCCATCAGTCCCGGGATGCAGATATATATATATATATATATATATATATATATATATATATATATATATATATATATATATATATATATATATATATATATATATATATATATATATATATATATATATATATATATATATATATATATATATATATATATATTAAATTAAGTGTGGGGTGGGGAATCTGGACAACTGACTGCCTCATTTATATAGGATCACCAACCTATTCCCGTTCGGAAGGCGATTCACAGCGATTCTAGATTCCCCACCCCACACTTAATTTAATATTTATTTCTCTCCTCGGGGGAATAGGACTGTGAATCGCCGATCGACCGGGGTGTAGTGAGGTGATCCTGGCTGCAGAAAATGTGTTGATATGTCTCCCCGGACCTAATCACTATAAGGTCAATTTCCAGCTGCGTTGCCAGCGTGGTTGGTTCAGTGGCCGAGTGGTTAAGGCATCCGACTAGTAATCTGGAGACCCGGGTTCAATTCCCGGCTGGACCACATTTTCACTCATTTATATAGTTGTGTTTATTTCTGTTCCTATTTAACTGTGTATGTATTTATTTATCAGAAATCGCTGTGAATCGCCTTCCGAACGGGAATAGGTTGGTGATCCTATATAAATGAGGCAGTCAGTTGTCCAGATTCCCCACCCCACACTTAATTTAATATTTATTTCTCTCCTCGGGGGAATAGGACTGTGAATCGCCGATCGACCGGGGTGTAGTGAGGTGATCCTGGCTGCAGAAAATGTGTTGATATGTCTCCCCGGACCTAATCACTATAAGGTCAATTTCCAGCTGCGTTGCCAGCGTGGTTGGTTCAGTGGCCGAGTGGTTAAGGCATCCGACTAGTAATCTGGAGACCCGGGTTCAATTCCCGGCTGGACCACATTTTCACTCATTTATATAGTTGTGTTTATTTCTGTTCCTATTTAACTGTGTATATATATATATATATATATATATATATATATATATATATATATATATATATATATATATATATATATATATATATATATATATATATATATAAGGACAATTTATGGAATGGTTCAAGACAGCTTTCACGATTTTTAATGAATTACTTCGAGGGAATTCGACACGAATGGGAGAACCAAATACCATATGACTTGGTGTATTCAAGCCTTGGAAACAAACAAATTCACCTTCCAATTGTTCAGTAACGACAGGTGCTCCAAAGAACTCTTTTTATCAGTATCGATAAATACCTATTCAACTGAAGTTAAAAATATGAAGAGAGGGTAAATTAAAAAGTTATATTTAAGATAAAAATAGTCTCCAAGCTAAAATAACTTACATGTAAATGTTGGAAACCTTCGAAGAACACAGTATCTCTTAAAAAAATTGTTTACAATACTGACAAGTCTTCCAATTATTGATTACTACTTTCTTTCTTTCTTCATACTCTAAACAATTACAAGTTTAAAATTAATATTTTAGGTTTCATACAAGGAGGTTTCGACCTTTATTTTACAATTTACAGCTCTTAAGCCGATTTTTAGTTACTCCTAAGGAATGAATTTTTAATGATGAACTGTTCACCTCAGTGTCGGTGGCCAGTGGGGGATATTTACCTCGCGGCTAGTGAATTCTGCTAACCAGGAGATATAAATTTGACTAGTCTGAACTATCAAAACAAGGTTCTCTTCTCACGTAAATACATAAACAATAAATAAAAAATGGATTTAGGTATAGAGCTACATCTTATACCTGGGGGATATTTGCATGATAATCAAAGGACACGAGGCAGGTTTGCTTTTGTTGTCAATGTAAGGATATTAAAACGTAGGAATGCTTTTGTTTGATGGTGACCAGTGGTGGATATCTATTTACCTCGCGGCTAGCGAATTCCGCTAAGGCCATCCCCATTTTTTTCGTTTATTGTCGAATGCGTTCTCTGATTTTGGGTCGGTCGTTCGGTCGGAAAAGAAAAAAAAAGTCTGGAACTAGGAGGCCCGGTATCTCAGCGTAATATCCATGGAGCCTGGAAACAAAAAGACGGGCAAAAAGACGTGGTTATAAAGTCAACATGGCGGCAATGGAGGAAGGAAAAATCGACGTCGTAGTTAAACTCAAACGAGAACAACGAAAAAAAAGATGAACCACCAAAATTGTATGGCAAAAAATTGCCAATGTTTCGGATTAAAGTGACATTTCTTGGAAATAATGTGTCATTGCCTTCTGCATAACTTTTTTAATTTTTTTTTTTTTTTTTGAAAACGCGAAAATCATCTGGGTCGGTCAGACGACGCTAAACAGAGAAAAAAAGGGGATGGCCTAACCAGCAGATGTAATGGGTTATATTTGACTAGTCTGGACTATCAAAACCGCGTTCTCTTTTCACGTGCACGTAAATATATATATAAAAAATATTTAAAAAGGGAATTAGGAATAGAGTTACACTTCATGCCTGGGGATATTTGATAATGAAACTGACACGAGTCGACAGTTTCGCTTTTGTTGTCAATGTAACGATATTAAAACGTAAGAATGGTTTTGTTTGATGTAATTTCACCCGTAAAGCAAAACAGTGCTACTGCACGCAAAGGCATAAATTATTACACACATGAAGGGTTTAAATAAGACCAACTCGCCCAATTCTCAGTCAGTACTTGAAGTATTTTCTCATCGCGTGTGATCCGTTATACAAGTTCCAAGAGAAAGGTAGGAATCAGAAGTTAAACAAACCAATTCAGTTTTATTTTAAATTTTCCAATGCAGCGCCAGAGTTTATTTGCAAGTTTTATTAAGTACTGCTTCGCAACAGTAAAATTTGAGAGTCACTCGATTTGTTTTCTGAGACTGGCCGAGACCGATTTGTTTTCACTTACTCCTTTCAGTTGTATTGGTGATATAAAGCCAAAAAAAACTCTTTTAAATCAGACTTTTGATAGCTTGTGCATTTCTATGCTCTGCTTATGTGGTTGATCATAGTAAACACACTGTTTTTTCTACGATGATTTTATAAAGCAATCAATGCGAACGATGAATGAGACAACGAAATAGAAAGCTAAAACCGTAACAATCGCAAAATTAAAAAGCGGAGTTAAACTGAGTCAGTTTACTTTATTCGATAAAATTTCTAATTTTCTAGTTTACAACTGGATAGAATAAGCTAGATATGCCGCGCTTAAGAGGCATGGGTTACCACCCGAAAAGTATTAACGATCAAGAAATATACTGATGTAAAAACAATTGAAGAAAGTGAATGGCCGTTTTTATACTAGAGACGCGTTACCCGTCTGGACGAGCTTCGGCAAAAATTTTGTAATTCGTCCGGTTATCCGTCTCTAGTATAAAGACGGGCACAAGACGCGTTACCCGTCCAGAAGAGCTACTTTTCGAAATCCGTCGTTCAAGACGCGTTTCGAAAAGTAGCTCGTCTAGACGGGTAACGCGTCTTGTGCCCGTCTTTATACTAGAGACGGATAACCGGACGATTTACAAAATTTTTGCCGAAGCTCGTCCAGACGGGTAACGCGTCTCTAGTATAAAAACGGCCAATGTTTCAATGTCAAAGACTCGCCTACAGGCTCAAAGCGGCTCAAAATTACAATACTGCAATAAAAATACTCTCCTTCGGGTCAAGAATCATTGTGAAATGTTTCCATCACTAGCTGTGACGTATTTTTAGGGTTATCTCACCAGTCTACATTTTTCAACAGTTCTGCAGTGCGAGCGAGCGAGCGAGTGAGCGCGCGCACTGACCAAGCAAAGGAGAACTGAAATACAAATTGAGTAAGAACGTTCCATCAGCAGCTGTGGGAATATTACCAATAAGGTAATTGACGATTTCTTCCCGCATCGTCTGGTGAGACCGGTGAATTCCTATGCTTTTAAAAAGTTAGAGTTGTTACGTTACGTCACTGACAGAAATCCATTTCTGTGTCAACTACCCTGTAGTTGGTGATACATATAAACACCACTTTACATTTATGAGGACCTACATCTCTTTTAACAACATCAGCCTCTGACACGTGCCTTTTAGTTACAAATTTTGTTGCTGAAGGGATAGCGAATCAAAACAGTCTCACCAACTTTATAAATCGACGGGGGATTGTTTTTTTTTTTCCACGTGCCACTATGCGGTTGCCACATCTTCGTGTTGCTGTGTAACAAAAGTCAAACATTTAATGGACGACTCTGGGAACCTTCTTTCACTACCTGCCTTCCAAAATAAATATAACCTAAAAGTCCAGCGTTTAGCTTTTTATGGACTTATATCTGAAAAGGCATACAGCTATTTCAATTAACGTTGTCGGATTAAAGCTTCAAGCCTACGAGTCAAGACCGAATGTATTTACTGGAATTTGCATATCAGCGTTGAGGAAATCTACAAGTTTGTATTTTTGCACGTGGAGTATTTGTTTTTAACAAACGGAAAATGCGGCGAAAAAGGATCTTTTCTTCACATGTCTGAAGAGAAAGTAAACGCAAAACGTCTCGTTTACTATATCGCTATCTAATTAGTATTCAGCACGCTTAAAACACTCTACCTTCGCCCATACCTTTTGGTCTTGTCTTTAAGCTTTAAGCTTCAATCCGACAACATTAATTGAAATGGCTGTATTCCCCAAAATACAAGGCCTCCACTAAAGTATGAAGATTTCTTATCAAAATTTGTAGAAAATTCAAAACCAACCGGATTTCTTTATATGAAACTAGTATCAAAGAAAGGCGATCTACTTAGTTCAAACCAACAAAAGTGGCTCAGGATATTAACATAACGATCAACTGGAAAACTGCTTACCAATTATCCTTTCAATGTACAAAGAGCACAAAACTTATAGCTTTCAATTTTAAATTTTTACACAGAAGAATATCGACTAGTTCCAAAATGCAAGAATGATTGTTACGGGTGTAATATTTACACTCTCTCTGTCTGTGAAACTTTCGCTGAAGCATATGTGGATTTGCAGTTTTTATTTTTAACTCAGCAAATATATTACAAGAAGTTCTACAGCGCACCAGTAATTCTCGATATTGTAACCAGTCTTTTTAACATTACTTTAATGTCGCCTTTAGCTATGTTGTTTCTTTAACGAATTAGGATTCCTATACTGAAGGAAAGCCGCTGATCAATTGAGTGCCGTTTTACACGTGTAAATGGGAATATTACAATTTGCTTCACTGTAAATGTGTTACTTTTGATATAATCACTTCATCAAAACGTTTCACATAATTATCATATTTTTGGACAATCTTTCATTCATTTGTCTTATTTCATAAATTGGACATGGGTCTGAAATAGGTTCATGCGGATGCTTTGAAGCCGAAAATATTCATTCGTTTGAGCTCTTACCTGAAACCTTATTTCCAGTCCTTTATGGAAAACGTATCACGCGGACAAATTATTTATTTATTTATTTTTTAACAAAACAAGAATAAAAGAAGAGGAAGAATGGTTTCTCTGTATTTGTTGATAATATCGCTGTCCTTTAGTCTTAGTTGGTTTTTCTCTGTTACAGAATTATTCGCCATGAAGTGTCTTGTCGCTCTAGGGATGCTTGTCTGCGCTGTTGTCTTAACAGGTAAGATCTTCAACTGGGACCACAGAAACTGAGACAAAGCTGAGATTTACAAAGCCTCTATAAATCTTTGTAAGAAATAAATCTTTGTCTCTTGATCAGTGAATTACATGAATTAAATTTATTTACTGCAATAAAGAAGTATTATATTATATTGTATTTGTTAGGTTTTATTATTAGTTCTGATCTTTCATTAGTTCTGATCTTTCTACTAATTGTTCAAACTCTAATGCAACGTAACAAATAAAGTTTATTGTGCCTGTATTTATTAAAAAATTTCCCTGCCTTAGAAAAAAGAGAAAATGGTCAGGCGGTCTGTCAGACAGAAGCAAACCTAATGCTAGTTTAATATATTCATATTTCTCAGATGCCTTCAACCCCGTCGGTGTGGCTTTCAAAGCTGACAATGGTAAATACCTCAGCCGTGTTTACCGTGGAGGAATCAACTACATCGAAGCGGCGAAGAACAATAAGGATCCAAGCACAAGGTTCCTTGCTACCGAGAGCTATGGAAAACTGCTGCTGAAGGCAGACAACGGAAAATATCTGTCCAGAATATACCGTGGGGGTATCAATAAAATCGAAGCCGCGAAGAATGTCCCAGATATTAGCTGTCATTTTGCAGTCCACAATCAACCCGATGGTACTGTGGTGCTGCAGGCCGACAATGGAAAGTTCATGTCTCGAATCAATCGTGGCGGTATCGACTTCTATGAGGCAGAAAAAAGCAGGATTGATGTGGAATGCAAATTGAGGCTTGAATTTCAGTTGTAGGCAGCATAATGAATTGGAACAATCACCGACGATCCAACATGCGAATCAATTGATCAGTAGACTTGTAAGCAATGTCAGAAGCTTATTAAAATAAGGTGTTAACGTAAAAAGGGTGTAAACAGTTAAAGAGATAAATAAAAAGTCAGTTACTGGTCTAGAATATTGAGCCTTCATTGTTCAACCAACCCGCGACTATGAACAAAAATTAAACATGCTGGTGGCTGTAAAACGCAAAGAAAATAAAGCGCACACATTGCAGAGGTTCGGGGATCTAATATAAGAAGAGAGATGCTTCTATACGGACGAAGAATGAATGTGGCCGTCACTCACAAGTCCCGCGCAGCATAAATTTGAGTGTGGGTGTTGGGGGGGGGGGGGGGGGGAGGAGGAGAGGGGGTGGTCTTGAACGTGAATGCAGCGAGCGTGAGCCAGGTATCATGGGTTAATTTGCCATTGCAACGTTTCTCATTTCTCGGTGTCAATATGGCGTCCAGGTTAAAAGACGTTTTTAAAGCTCAAACTTTGTACATTTTTGCTTAAATTTCATCTAGGCCAGTTTGTCTTGGCCTTGTAATAAACTTTTGACAATATTTGATATTTCCGGCAAAACGTCAAAACGACTTCAAAACACGAAGCCAATTACATAAACGGTATCGAGCGGATTTTTTGAGCGTTTCACACGGGAGCCGTTCTCAGTTCATTCATGGCGAACTATAACCAATATAAATGTAAGGAATGTTCGACAGCTGACACGACTTTGAAAAATTCGATTAACAGCAAAAAAGAATTGTAAATGGATTTTGGCGAAAAAAATCAGAAAATTGCAAACTTTATCCAACACGTATGCTTTGAACTTCAAAGCTCATAGCGAGTCTGGATAGAATAGACAAGTCAGAAACCCACGATTGCAAGCGTAATTTGTCACCCATGATATTAAAAGGTAATCAAATGGTATACTCGTGAAATTAGGAAATAATCTCACTTGCGTTTTGTCAAAATCCTTTAATTAGAATTTTGACAAAACGCGCGTGAAGTTATTTCCTAATTTCACTCGCCACCATTTGGTTACCCATAACAGCCAGCCATTATAATATAAGCCTTCAAGTAAACCATGCAGAAATCCAACTATTTTCCCTACTGAAACACACTCAAATTTGACGATGTACTGTAAACGGTATATCAATCAGAATGAAAATTAACACAGTCTAAAATTTATTAAATCAAACCTTTACAGCGATTATCAATCAGACGCGACCTTCAGAGCACAATAGTCCGACGAAAAGTTGAGTATCGATGGATGTCAATCATATCCGCCTCTTCTGAATTACACGAAAATTTACTCTGTTGCCTCAAAACTCATGGAATATATTTAACATCGTATGTTAGAATGCATTCTAGATGACCGGGTGAACAAATTTGACTAGTCAGAATGGAATAATTTGTTGGAAATCATGTTCTATGTCACGCTTCCTGCAAATGCAAGCTCAGCAAGCATCATAAGTGTAATAAATGAGTGATGGTGAATTTGAAGCTCGGTAAATAAATGAAGATAAGTTGTTCAATGCACGAGCGTGACACAAAGAAATCGAGCCCAAACAGCTCCGACGTAAGAAACTGAAATTCAAAATTTTGTTTTTGCTGAAAGGAAATGTTAGAGATATTCTTTTTATTTAGGTACGAACGGTAACCTGACATTCTTGTTTTTCACGTACGAGTAGTTTAAGCTAAAACTGTCGAATGGGATACCGTTTTTTCCACGAGAATCAACAGACAAGAGTCTAGTTTGGGCATATCCGCTAATTTCAACTGAAAAGTCTTAATGGACATTCCTGAAAAACGAATTTCAAAACAATACTTGCCGGAGATTTTCTTGAGATTTGTGGTAAAGAAACCCTTCAAATATTGCTGTCGACTCTGTGGCGGCAAGGTTAACCCCAAATTAATTTAAACTTGGAAGCGTCACAGTGGTTTTTCCGCTTTCTTGGCGAGCGAGTGACGTATGCACATCACTCCAATTTTTTGGGGGCTTGTATCAAAGAGCCAATCAAGTTACCATTAAGGAAAGCGGTTGATATCTCCAGAGTTGTGTCTGATTGCTGTACTTGTTCTAACATTTTTCACGTGATCAATTAAGCTTATAGATTTTAACCAAGCAAACTTGTTACCTGAGATTTATCACGCTTAAACGTGCGCTTGTTCTCTTCCACTACCCGAAATCCAATATCCAGCAGTCTAACGTTTCTTTGCCACCAACCCCCCAAAAACTCTTGCACGCATTGCTTGCCTTTTTTATTAACTGTTTAGTGTTAACTTAGATCTTGCCCCAAAATGGTGCACGTTTTTTTATTTCTGTTTCATAAACTTAAATTTCATCGTTCATGGATTTTAGCCTAGTCAAGGTACTTTGGACATAAACAGCATAAAAAACTTTCCTAAGGGTTCGCACTAACTGGTAAATTCTAGTTTTAGCTAGTAAATATTACGGGCGATATATTGCATTTTCATATACTTTTGCGTATTATTTAAAAATGTGGAACATATTAAAATGTACAGCGTCTTAGGCGGCGAGAAATTCGTCTAACGTATTAGAATCAATTTCTACTTCTGTAAGAAGTAAGTGCACTCTATCTGTAACGTTGCGCGGTTAACCCTTAGCGCGGTACGGCTGACAGGAGACAAATCGAGTATGGCCTGACAAGAGATACTGACAAGAGACGCTTAATTTAATCTACTTTGTGCTTTTTCGTGCCACGAAAGAAATGAAGCTCGCAATTTTACAATACAAGGTCATACACAAAGAATGGTAAAGTGCCACATAGTCTGTTGCCAAGATATGCTGCACCAAGTTTGGTTATCAGCAGTAATTGTAGTGAGAATTATACAATGCGTTGAAATTAATGGTACGGGATAGTAAGGTCAAAAGTTAGCGGAATACGGGGTACTTAAACCCTCCCCAACCCCCTTCCCCCCCGGCCTAATGGGGGACCTGAGGCTTAACGGTTGAACCAGGCTCAACCAAGTTTAAAATTTCACAATAATTTCATTACTTGCAATACTTTAGTACGAAGAAAGCAGAGTCCTTTCAATTGCATGCTTATAAATCTGGCGTTAAGCGAGCCAAGTTATACAATGGGACGATTTCGACGGTTTGTTGGTCATCAGTTCCGTGCCCCACGCGGCCAAACAGGCAGATTTTCCCAGATTCGATTTCGCCAGTCTAGAGAGCCCGAAGTTTCTGTTGCTTCTACTAAACTATTTACATTTTCAAAGTTTGACACAAATGCTTTTGACTGTCATATAATCGAGCAGTCTGTTGGAGCGTTTCAGGCAGAAGTTCTGGCACCACATCAAATGTATGTACAGTTTGCAAGATCACGTTAAAGTTTCGAATCCTAGACGTCGTTAAACAAACTGGGTTCGGGATGCAGACATCCTTGATCGATACTGCGTAAATTGTTGGAGCCAATATTTTACCTAAACCGAGTGCTGTTTTGCGTATAGCGCACGACAGAAAAGAAATACAAGCGCTCGTATACACTTATTCCTTGGCCAAGAGATATCAAAGGTATTTTCTCCTTCTACAAGCAATTTCCGGCCAGTGAATAAATCGAAAAAGGTTACTTGACTGTTCTTAATTCGAGTTCCATAGCAATTCGCCGATCGCATCTAACGTCAGTGTCCAGCCTTCCTTTCATACTTTGCGCTATTTTTCCGTCCTCTTTAGAAAAGCTAAAGGTTAAACCACATCCTGTTTTGCTATAGTCAACAGTACACTTATAACGTGCGTATGCCCAATTGCGTCACAAATGAATTCAATTCAGTTTAAGCTTTTCACAATGACTTCAAATATAAGTTATAGTTATAGAGCTTGGTGTGAGCAATATAAACTATATCGTGGCTGCATCAACGTATGCACTGCACGTATTTGCCTTTTGCATGTTGAAAACACTTCGCGTTTAAACAATTTTAAGCGTACGAGGAACATTTACTGACTCTAGCTAGCTTGTAGTTTGTCTGCTCCATTTTCCGCCTTGTCACTCAAAATATTTATGCCTGGGTCGAGGCAAAGTAAATTAATCCGCGATTTCCGGACATTTTAGAAAAGAAAAAATAACGGACAATTTTGTTTCTAAAGGGAAGTGTTTTCTGCCAATTTCAATAGCCAAGGTCATCATGTCGATTTTCGCGTTTCGGTTGACTCTGTTTTACAAAAGTTCAATTTTGCTGCTAATAGCACAAAATATATATAATATAAGGTACCTGCTATAGTCACTAATTTCGAAATTCTACTTCAAAGCCTCGTTTCCCGGCGTAGTAAGAAGTGTAACATCAAGCTACATCAAAGTATAAACTACATGTATTTGTATTTTTCTCGTTGAAAACACTTCGTGTTTTAAAAATTTGGCATGTTTTTGCAACCTTGTATCTTGTCTGAATCATTTTTCCTTCTTCGTTAACAAAATACAAATAATAAATAAATCCACTTTGTTTGACGAGGGTAGCACGTAATAGTCTACAATAATAATAAACAATAATAATAATCCGCCTTTTTAATCAAAATGTGTCTGTATCTAAAAGCAATGTAAATTATCTCAACTGGTTAAGTAATTAAGTTACTGAAGTATTTTTTTTTTAATTATTGGAAACAACAGACGTTTGGTTAAAATGGAAGTGTCTGTAGAAAAAAGGTCATGCTAATATTTCCGCTGTAGGTTGTGGGTTAAGTATTATATTTTTCTTCTTCTTCTTTCTTCATAACACGCACGCAAACTAGTAAATTTATCCACGACTTCCGGCCACTAAAAGAACCGGACAATTTTGTTTCTAAAGGGAAGTGGTTTTTTTTTGCCAATTTCATGTTGTTTTTCCCGTTTCGGTTATCTCTTACCAGCTTCTTTCAAAAGTTTCTAAAAGCTGCCAACAGCACAAAATATATAAAATACACTGATTTTTAATTTCTATTTCAAAGCTTGGTGTGCATAGCAACAAGTGTAACATGGCTACACCAAAGTATGAACTACACGTATTTGAGTGTTTCTCGTTGAAAACACTTGGTGTTTTAAAACTTTCGCATGCCTTCGCAAGATATTCGATTATGCTAATTCAAAAGGGGTGTAACCTTTTATCTCGTCTGCCTCGGCAACTTTCCGCCTTCCTTAACAACAAAATATTATCAAGGCCAATGACGATATATACATTTTGCTTAATTATTCTATTTTAGTGCATACATACCGATACAGATTAACGTAAAACTGTCTCTTCAAGCGTAATTGGATAAACGTTCCGTTAACATGAGACGTTTGGTTTCTAAAGGGAAATGTCTGTTGAAAAAACACATCCTGTTTTCAATAGTCACCAGTACACTTATAACATGCGCGTGCGTCGCAGAACTGTTATAAAAGAGCTCCCTGTTCACAAACATTGGCAAAAGAGTCTTGGAAGAACTCTGGTCGCGATTAACTGATACACGACGTTCGAGAGAGAAAAGGTGAGAAAAATTCATTATGTGTCCTCATGCAGAGACAGGCAGCTAAAGTAATTCGGGTTTGCCTTGGTTTTGCTCTCCTTCCGTTAGTTTATAAGGCCCAAATTAACTGTGGTGTTCTCCAAGGGTCTGTCGTAGGCCTATATTGCTCTTTTTACTGTACGTGAATGATATTCACCAGTAGGTTTTATCTTCTTGCGGACGATTCTAATATTCTTTATGTTGATAAAAACCTCAAGTCTTTAGAAGTACTAATATAGTATATTAATTTTATTATTCACTTATACACTTCCTGATATGGACTTGCTGTCCGGGATCAGACATCAAAAATTTACCTTAAAAAATAATCCTCCAGAAAAGAGCTTTTCGTGTGATGCATTTTGCAGACAGGCGTGATCATGCAGTTCCTTTATTACTTGATGCAAATATTCTACCACTAAACGTCAATTATTAGGGGACTGTTGCTAATTTAATGCATGTGAACTATAATATTACACCATTAATAGACATTGAATTTATTTGAGAACATCATCATACGGTCGCGAGGGACACCTCAGGCCATCATTATGCATTTATTTAAAGCGCATGCACGCCCCGAAGTGCAACGACTGACTGATGGTTGTATTTTTTCCTTTGTAAAAACGAGACCATTCTGCTCCTCGATGGTCTATAAATAATTTGTCGATGTGAAATTGTCTTTCACCAATTTCAAGTATATTTTCATAATTCTGTGGCAAACTCGACAAATTAAAAGCCTTTTTAGTCTCAAGGACAAAAACCTTCACAAGTCCCACGTCATCTACGAAGGAGAATGTTCATGCGGAGAAAACTATGTAGGTGAAACAATGCGAAATCTTGAAGTGCGAATAACTGAACATTCTAACACCCGCCACACCTCGGAACCAGCACGCCACCTTTCGGAAAACCCAAGCCACTCATTCCAGTGGAGAGTCCTTTGTTCTGCAAGATCGTACTTTAAGAGAAAGATCATCGAGGGACTAATTATCCAACAAAGGAGCCTAACTTTGAACAAACAAGTCAATTGCTATGTTGCGCAGTTGTTCCCTTCGGGAATAACTTGAGTATAAAAACGATGTAAATCACGGACGGCTTTTAACCCTGATGATGACAACAAGTCGAAAACGTTCGCTTTCTTTTTTAAAATTTTATAACTTTTTAGCCTTGTAAATAATAATTTTACCTTCTTAGCGAATATTATGACAACAGAGGAAGAATGTTGTCACTGTTTTTCTTAATAATATCACCATCCTTTAGTCTTAGTTGGTTTTTCTTTGTTACAGAATTATTCACCATGAAGTGTCTTGTCGCCCTTGGAATGCTTGTCTGCGTTGTTGTCTTAACAGGTAAGATCTTCAACTGATATCAGAGAAACTGAAAGCTGAGAGTAAGAAAGCCTCTATAAATCTTTGTAAATTGATATCTAGATCACTTAATAACATAAATTTCTTTGCCGTGCAATAAAGAAAAGATGGCGTACGTCGGTTAAGTTTGTAATAAAGTGCGATATTAGGCGAAGGCTGCTTTTATAGCCTGGCTTAAAACGGCCGAGAGGGTGGACGAAATGGCCCCAACGTCTACTGATACTGTCCCTTGAGTTGGACGAGAATCTTCTTTCTCTTGGTCCGTCTGAATTGGTGGAGTGTCGATTGGGCGCATCTGCATCATGCTTGTCAGGGCGAAGCCTTCCTCGTTTAGCTCTCTTATTCGGGCGAGGTAGGGAAAGTGCTGCTGGTACCGATGCACGTCGGAGGCATTCTAACGAAACTGGCAAAATAACGAATAATACAGCGATAGACTGTTTCGTCATGTGGGGCCAACACAGGTGGCCCCACATGACCTACTATTGTTGTCTATCGTACTAAAGAGAGGCAGTTCTAGATATATGCACTGATTAATGATAGCAAATCAAGATAGCAACTAATTGTGCTTAATGGAAAGCGCAATGTAGCAGTACAATGAAAAAATAGCCAAGTTCCATGAACAGAAGCGTGCAAAATCACTATTACCGAGTGCAAAACGAGACTTGCAACGCCAAAATCCTCTGTGACGCCAGTAAAATGTATAAGGTTGTGGCTCTAAGTCTACCTTAAGATATTGGGTTAAAAGGCCAACCTCCTTAGGAAACAAGGAAACAGCATTATGCCGATACAGAGTTTGGCAGACACAAACCACTTCAACGCCGTATGACTCATGTAGCAATCGACATAAGTCTTCGATGGCCGAGCCCGTTTCAACGGACTAACTGCAAAACTATTACATTAGGAGCGAACTCTTTGACTACACGTAGATCACAATTCCTCGTTTTTAAAACTGTTCTACCTCCAATCCTATGCCATCGTATAAGGAGGTCACCTGGCAAACTCAAGTTTTTCGCGATTTGCGCGTACGGGCGCCATGAAAGGAAAATGTAAAAATTAGTGAAAAAAGGGGGAATACTTGCCTGAAAACATGAGAATACTCGACGGTGTAAAAGTTTACTCCGAGGTGATCTTGTCCTTACGATGGCAAAGGAGAGAAGGAAGAATAGCATCGGAACTAGTCATAATATACCCTTGAAACAACGCCCCCAAATCTCATTGGTTAGATTTGGCGTACCTGGTACAACCTTACCCAAAGGATTATCATGTGAGCACCATGCCTTGACATAAATTACATTATGTCTGGCCATAATGTCTGATATACTGTATTGTTTTGTTAGGTTTTATGTTCATTTTTGATCTTTCATTGTTAGGAACTAGTTGTTCAACGTGACAAATAAAGTTTATTGTGATTAAAAATTAAAACGTTCTCTGGTTTAAGATTTGTTAAAAATGAGCTTTCGGCTGCCAAACTACAGCCTTTAACGAATGATAAACATAGGCACGCTAAGCGTGCAGGAGTTATTTTTTCAATTGATTGGGTGGCTTGGGGTAGAACTGGGTGTTAGTTCTGTTGGTATGGTTTATTTCATGGGTTGAGCTATTTGTGCATGGTTCATGTGCACGGTCCATCGCGCCGACTAAGAGCTACTTTTGGAAAAATAACTCAAAAACAATTTAAAAAGAAATTGTGCAAATGTTCTAAAATTAGGCTGCTTTCCCTTGTAAATATGACTGTGGTGTGCAACCGATCGATCGAACCATACTGTTGAAGACAAAAAATACGTCAGTAATTTCTTCAAACGTAAACAGAAAAAAATATCTGGTAGTCACTTTTAAGGTTACCTTGATGTTTAACTATCCATCCCCTTTCATTCCAAGCCGAAAAAAAACCGCTAAGTACATCAAAACATGGATTGAAAACTGTTGACAACATTTACCGTAAACATGATCACAAAATCGCAAACACGCTCACTAAGAAAGCCAAATTGACCCAGAAATTGCAAACGAATAGCCAGATGGAACAAGAACAAAGTATTCTCGGGTTTCTGAAATGGCTCCATTATTTTCATCATCAATATAAAACAGAAACCTTTCTGCAAGCAAGGACGACTTTCTTTCGACGAACGCGAGAAACAAACAACTCTAGTCACCAGTGCATTTCGGCCAAACCACGTGACGATTTTACTTGGACTGGTACAATATGTAATTTCGCAACCAGAAGCAGAAACGTGCCCTAACTTGTAAGCGTAACATGATCAGTACCGATATTCCCACGGCCGTGCTAAAAATAGCTGTTGATGAAGTTGTGTGACACGCTTGACTGCACACCCAAAAAGCTAGTTTTCTTTTCAGCCGTTGTTTTTTGCGTGACGAGCCCAAACAACGGCTGTAAAGGAGACTACCAAAAAGCTGGCTGTCTTTTTTTTTTTCTTTTGCCTATGAATAAACGTACATGTAACTGCAACTGCTTTGCGTTGGGAAATACACTAAAAAGGTATTGCGTCAGCCATGGAATGCGCTGACGTTGCAGCTTTCACTTTCGGTACGTGACAATTTATGTTTACTTTGCATGTTTATTTCGCCAGAAGCGACGGTCGTTAATTTGTTTGCAATTTTGCGACTATTTCTTGTCGGTTTAGCCAGTTGAAATGAATATTTTGGCTGTTTCATCGAGGCGAGTTCAGAGATGTGAAGAAAATAAATTTGGCCGACGTAAACACTTGCAAGCATTACGTCATTGGTACGGAAATAACCGCATTGCACGGCCGTACTACTAAAGATAGCCATCAACAATCGGATGCGAAGCTTGAAATGCGAGACTCGCACAACGACTACTATACCTTCCTGCGGCCCTCACTCGCGGCACAAATGATGATTTTCTCTTTCCGTGCCATCCAACTACGTTGTCAAAACACCTGAGGGGAAATTTAATATTTGCCGAGCAGACAAAACGTGCCCTTGTAACATCATCACGTTATGAGCTTTTCAAAAGGTTTGTACAATAATGCATCAGTCAATTGAAACCCCGGCCCCCCGACCCCCGGGACTTAGCGGGGAATTTAACACTTACCAAGTGTTAAAAAACGGCTTATTTCCCCGCCCCCGGGGCCAAGACGTCTGTTAAAAGCCCCGCATAGCGGGGCCATCCGAACCAAATGGAGAAATACAGTCGAGTGATTAAATGAATGAACGAATGAATGACAAACTTTATCATTAAAAAACATCAGTAAAAAATGATAAAAAATTGGTTCGAGTTAGCGGGAGGTTCGAGTTGCCGAGGGTAAAATTACAGAAAATGTATGACGGAAATCCAGGGGAAATCGATTTTCGTTCGAGTTAGCGCAAGGTTCGAGTTAGCGAGGGTTCGAGTTATCGGAAGTCGACTGTAACTTAAATCGATATCGTTGGTCTATTTGAAATTCACCTGTTTTCGGTTCTATCATTAAAAGCCCCAGCCTCTTACGCTGCAATTTCCATGTGCAGCGAAAGCTGGCCTTCAATATGCCGATTTTACTTTTATTAGATGCAGAAGTCCACTTTTATTTTTGATGTTAAAGTTCTGTTAAATCACCGCTCCACGGCCCCGGTCTACTGACAATTTGTTAAATCCACCGCCCATCGGGGCCAACGCGCCGTTAAAAGTGCGTTAAATCCCGGCTTTGGATGCGTTAAATCCCCGCCAAGTCCCGGGGGTCGGGGGACCGGGGTTTCAATTGACCGATGCATAAATAACTCATGACCGCCCATGTGAAGTCCTACTATTCCTAAGCAGGAAACGTCGAACCTTCTCCGACCACATTCCAACCTCACGAAAATACCTATTATTTGGCAACTCTTGAACCCAAATAAACCCACATGCCTCAACCTATTACAAATACGTTATTCTTTGGGGGAAAACCTTGAGAGGTTTATGGTCGCTCGTGTTATTACTTAGCCAAAGCTCCTACTAATGCTATACTTTTAACCGAGAGAAAACAGTTTAAACACCGCGCGGTTAGAATCTCAAAGATTTCTCGTTTAATTTCTTTAACACTCGCCCTTACAAACAACCCACAGTGCGTCAGTTTGTTCTCATTTGGGGACCAAAACAAAACGTTGAGCAAACACACAACACTGACATAAAAAATGGAAGTCACAACATTTAATTTATTCTCAATACACATATTATTATTCACATAAATTGTAAATGAAGTGGTCAACAAATACTATACCCATATTCTGTCGTCAACTGAACTAGTTAATTCCGTAAACCAAGAGAATCACCTTTACCACCATGAAATTTCCAAACACTTTTCAGTTTCAGACCCACACACAATGTTGTCACCCAAAGCTACATAAAAATCAAGAACTGGAATAGAGACTTCAGGCCAACACAGCCTAATAAGGTCGAATCTGTAGCAAAACAAAGATGGCCGTACCTTGAATCCAAAACAAATATTCATGAAACGATCCATATATACAAGCCGCAATTTGATTGGTCCTTGATAGAATCCCAAATCTGATTGGTGTGAAATACATACATGAATGATCCACCCAACCAACATCCAACATCCAACATCCAACATCCACCCACTTAATAGCCAAATACGTCTTCACGCCGACTAAGAGTTATTTTTTTGAAAAAAATAACTCAAAAATGGCGCGAATGAATAAATATATAGACTAAAAATGTGTGAAAAATTACAGAATAAAAATGCGTAATAAGGTGGCAAGAAAAAGAATTTGATGAATTAAGAAAACTATTTTAAAAGAATAGAATATTGTCGGGGTAATGACCTAGCATTGTTATCCGCTTCAGTTGTCATGGCAGTGTGCCATGACTCGAGAGTTTTTCGCACGCGATAGTCTCCTTTGTCAATAACTCTTGCATTTCATGGTCGTTCATCCATGCATGGTTGGTCATAGTTGCGACGTTCGATCCTTTGTTACAATTGCAATACTTAACGTTTCTGATGTTCTTTTCTTCGCGTCTGTAGACATCTGCCGGTTTCTCCAATGTAACTTAAGAAAAGAGAGAAAATGGCCAGGCGGTCTATCAGGCAGAAACAAACCTAACGCTAGTTTAATGTATCCATATTTCTCAGATGCCTTCCACCCCGTTAGAGTGGCTTTCAAGGCTGGCAATAGTAAATACCTCAAAGGTGTCGTCCGAAGGGGAATCAACTACATCGAGGCGGCGAATCCATACCCAAAGTTCCCTGCTTACGAGAGCAATGGAAAACTGCTGCTGAAGGCAGACAACGGAAAATATCTGTCCAGAATATACCGTGGGGGCATCAATAAAATCGAAGCTGCGAAGGATGTCCCAGATGCCCTCTCCCAATTTACAGTCCACAATCAAGCCGATGGTACTGTAGTGAAGCAGGCCATCAATGGAAAGTACATGGGTCGAATCCGTCGTGGCAATGGCCGTTTTTATACTAGAGACGCGTTACCCGTCTGGACGAGCTTCGGCAAAAATTTTGTAATTCGTCCGGTTATCCGTCTCTAGTATAAAGACGGGCACAAGACGCGTTACCCGTCCAGATGAGCTACTTTTCGAAATCCGTCGTTCAAGACGCGTTTCGAAAAGTAGCTCGTCCAGACGGGTAACGCGTCTTATGCCCGTCTTTATACTAGAGACGGATAACCGGACGAATTACAAAATTTTTGCCGAAGCTCGTCCAGACGGGTAACGCGTCTCTAGTATAAAAACGGCCAATGTCGACTACTATGAGGCAGAAAAAAACTAGATTGATGTGTTTCGCAAATTGAGGCTTGAATTTCAGTTGTAGGCAGCATCATGAATTGGAACAATCTCCGGCGTTCCATCATGCGAATCAAATGATCACTAGACTTGTAAGCAATGGCAGAAGCTTATCAAAATATGTTTTTTTTTAATCAAAATATGGTGTTAACGTGAAAAGGGTGTTAACAGTTAAAGAGATAAATAAAAAAGTCAGTTACTGGTCTAGAATATTGAGCCTTCATCGTTCAACCAACCCACGCAACTATGAACAAAAAAGAAATATATTACCGGTGGCTTCGAAGCCTAAAGAAAGTAATCAAAGCCTCTTTGAGGCTACGACTATTTTGAATGTTAAAGTACATGCATCAGATCGCATCAGTATAAGCAGAAAAGATGAAAATAGTTCCGTTTTGTTCCAAAAAGAAATTTCTTTCTTCTGTCCCTTCTTTAAACCTCTTAAAATCACACTCAAATCACTGCCCTGACTCCGGTGGAGATGTCTTTGCAAATCATGAATTGCGTGACAATGAAATTACTAGTAATACGACTACAGGTGAGGCAAGGTCAACTTCAGCTTGGTGACGTGGGTGTTTTTGATCTTCTAAAGCCGCAAGGTTTGCGCAAGTATACACCCGTATAGTATGTACTGTTAGGACACAGCATTTCAAGTTCTGCTATCTGTTGTTGTTCTCGGCAAATTTCCCCCATCGGGGTAAAGGACAAAGGAAAGATGAAGATCCCCGGGCGGTTGTTTGCCTTTTAACACAGTCAACAAAAAAGTGCTTGAGTGTTAATCAACATTTTGGCGACGATTCGAGAAGATTCACATTATTCGCCACCTCGACGTAAATTGAATTTCTTTGAATTTAGTCACGACGGTTTTCGAAACGTACGGTTAAAATGCAAACTTTGTAGTAACTGCCAACCCCGTTTACGAAGACTACGAACGAATGTTAAAACAATTAATTCATCTGGATTATCGATCAAATCTAGAGCAAAAATATGCCTCTGTACTATCCCCCAAATATATAAACAGAAGACAATAGTACGGCTTCGGTGCAAAACGATACGTAGCAGGGGAGGCACGGGAAGACGCGTTTAATACAAATTTAATGCATAAATTAATAGTTCAACAGGAATGGAATCAAAAGTTTAACAGGAATGGCAAAAAGCCCCATCGCCACTCCTATTTTGTACAACGCAAAATAGTCGTAAAAACGCACTCATTGCAGAGAGATCGATGCTTCTGAGCGGACAAAGGATGAACGCGATTGTCACTCAAGCAAGTACACATTTCAGTAGCGAAAACGATTTTCTCGTGTATTACTACTCTTTGAAAACAAAGGCTGGAGAAAGATTGTTTCATGCCAGGTCTAATTATGTCTAATTATCACATTTGCTTCGAAAGTCAAAAAAAAAAAAATAAACATATTTGGTGAGAAAAGGATTCATTACTTCCCAATATCACCGTGAATTTGTATTTCATAACAAGACAAGTGTAGTTTTTTGTTTTGTTTTAATTCATCCCTTTGATACAAATTCTGAGAGTTATGATGACACTCAATGGTGAGAATGAATGAGTGAAGGATAACAGCGTTGGCAAGTTTACACGATTTTAGATAGCAAATAATTGCGTCAAAAACGTAAGAAACCTGACTTGCTTAGTTAAAAAAAAACATATTACTGTTCCTCGTGTATTAATATAATAAGAAAATGGCGAGTAGAATTTTAGGTTTACTCATTAAACTAATACCCTCGACCAATCAGCTTTCGATGCGATTACCGTAATGATTCGATTTAGCGCCCTCCTTCCTATAAGCGCCCCCTTTCGAATAAGCGCCCCCCTTCGAATGTGTTTTTGTCAATGAGCGCCCCTATTCCAATAAGCGCCCCCATTCTGATAAGCGCCCCTATTCTAATGAGCGCCCCTGTTTTAATAAGTACCCCCACCCCCATTCTTATAAGCGCCCCTATTCTAATATAATTACAGTGCCTTCAGAGTACGTATCAAACGTGGCTTGTTACTGTTGCGGTTTCTGTTATTGTTCGTTAACATAGATCACCAAACCGTAAAACGAACAATTCTTTTAAAAGTAACTGAACTTCCAACATTTTGTTTCCGTTACAGTTTCTGTTATTGTTAGTTATTTCAATATGTATTAAACTTTTGTTTTGAGCATTTGGAAGTTTCTAAAAAAATTAAATAAGCGCCCTGTCCCGAATAAGCGCCCTGTCTCGAATAAGCGCCCTCCCTTGAGGTGCCAAAAGTAAATAAGCGCCCTGGGCGCTAAATCGAATCTTTACGGTATCTTATGATTCCAATGATTACGTTCGACTACGCAGAAATGGTATCAGCTGCAAGGACGAACAAAATTTCAACCCTGAAAATGGAGGTCTATTGTGGAAAGACAAGAAAGTCATAAAATAATCTCGTGGTAAGGTTTCAATTTGGGGAAATATGATAAAGATGATTATGTTTATTTGTCACGAGCGTGAGACAAAGAAAACACTTTGAGTCCCAGGACAGAAATCGAACCCATAGGCTCCCAGATATACCAGCTCGGGAAATTTGTTGCCTGTTTTGGTGGGCTTATACCTTTTCTGTTTCGCATTCGAGTTGACAACTAGTTAGAGTTCATTGCTGCACGATTGAATAAACTTTCCATAATCGATAAACTGGTGTCGACAAATCCGCGCTAACATGCATTCTAATTTTTAAATGAAACGTCGTTTGAAAAATAAAAACTTGAAGACAAAAACATTTGGTAATGGTACTTTGGTTCTGGATTATATTTCTATGAAGGCGGCTTTACGCTGAACAATAGAATTATTAAAATTTTTAAGCTAGATCACAGCAAACTAGGTGGCTCTGTGAATATAAATTGGTAATGTAAAACGTTGCATGAAATGACAGGTGACCGTCTTCACTCAAGCATACTGCCAGGATCAGCATTGTGTGAAAAAAACATATAGCAATAACACGAAGGTACGGCTCAACAGCTTTTACTTGAATGGTCACAAATCAGGCTTTTAACTACAATCTCAAACAGTTACCGAACCAACTCAATAGACACTTGATTAGACTTAAGCAAAGGGCCCTATATGCCTACGACTGCTTTTTATTTTTGAAGTGGAGAAATGAATTATTTTTCTTGCACAAATTTTTGCGGAAGATCTATTTCGATCGAGAATACAAAGGGTTGACAGATGGTTGACAGACCTTACGCAACTCCCGTAGTAACGGGTCTTTTGGCGTGACATTTGCCGAAATGCTATTCTCTGAAAATTTGGTCTTCCGACCGATTTTCCTTCACACTTTTATCTTAAGGTCACTACATGCTTGTATATAGAGTCGTTTAAGTGAGAAATGCATTATTTTTCGAGTGTCATTCAAGCGTTTGAGTTTATTTTAAGTGAATGACGTCATGGTTAGTGCAGCGGAATTGCAAACGAAAGTTACGACTGACCACCAATTTTCCTCCACATACTACACTCCTGTTTTGCATAAGCAAAATAAAGCCATCGATTATCTTTGCCCCACATGCACTCCGGTTGGTTGCCAGTGTATCGACCCACCTAAGAGTCACGTGCAACTTTCCGAAATAAAGGTGCCGTGTACACTCACTACGCACGCTCAAAGTTGGATGGACATGATCTGTTTGGCATATGGAAGGCACAGTGTCGCCTATATGAAGTTATAAACATACGGGACATTGAGTGTAAAGAATGCACTGTTGGTACATGGCAAATTGAACACGAGATGTGGCATATTAATAGCTACTACAGCAAGAGTTTCGCTGGGTGCGAGTTTGATGGCGTTACAGGAGCAGTTCCTGGCGAACAAAACTTTGGGCTTCATAACGGTGTAAATGTGAACTTTCGATGCACATCCAGTGCTAGCTCTACCACGCAGCACTGGATTGGAAATGAAATGAAATAATTAATACAAAACTTTACGTTATTGATATGTATGTCCAGTTTAAAACACCTAGATTTTGTCTTACATAATGAACAGTAATATAACATTGCTATTACGAATCCTAATTTTGTTGCACTAACGATAATGATGGAATCTCGCATCACTCATTACATGTCACGCATTACCGATATAAATACGGTAGAAGGCTTTCATCGCCTACTAACTTAAGGCGGGGGTACACCTGAAGCCCGTTTTCCCACCGCTTAACTTGGGTTTAATGCGCATATCTCGTTCGCGTTTCAAGCATTCCCAAAACCCTCAGCTCATTTCATAAAGTTGTGTTTAGCAGTGTTTTGTAAATTTTTGGGCGATTTTTGGGAAGAATAGTTTTTCTTAAAGATTAGTAAAGTTTGGAGAACTAACAAATATTAAAGATTTAATGTGATTTTAAAATTAGAATTTGTAGTTGAAAATTAGTAGATGGACACCCAAACAGTCCCCTAACAACCTGGGGTGCTCTTGCGTGGGGGTCAACTGTCTGGTGGTGTTTCAAAAATAATTTTCTTTCTTCTATCCCTTCTTTAAACCTCTTTAAATTTCACTCCAATTTACGTTCACGTTTACCCCCACCTTAAAGGAAGCTAAAGTGGACTTTTCAGTTTTTGAGCTGTTTAGTAACACATTTTCACAAAATAGTAAGGATAAAAATAAATAAAATTTTTCTATCGTATCATGCGATCAGTGTATCGTATCGCATTAACAAAACCACATCGCAACCTCGTTCCCACGGTCTCTCTCGAGAGAGAAGAGAGACCCTAGTTGCGGCTGGTCACGTGCAACCCAGAATTTGGGTGGTGACAAAAAATTCGTTGAAGGGAGGGCGGCTTAGACTGCTTTTGTCAATACTAAGCCTACAGGAGAGCGTAAAGTGTTGCCACCAAAATAAACACTTTTTTCACGTGGCTCCGGTATGTTGCATTACGGTCATGTCGCAGTGCAATACAGTGCAAACGCCGAAAATTTTGTACGGTGGACAAAATTTTGTTGAGGAACAGCCCTCCCTGCGGTTTTGGTTTGTCACCCAGATCACGTGACCAGCCGCAACCAGGGTCTCTCTTCTCTCGCTCTTGGGGGCGGGGAGAGAGAGACCCTGGGAACGAGGTTGACCACATCGACGAGAAACGCATAAGAATCAGCGGACCTCGTAAACCACTTCAGTGTATTACATTAGGTTGTCCTTTCCAAAGGAAACAATTACCATTTACTGCATTTACTCGATTAACTACAATAAAATCTTAACCGCGCTTTTTAGGCAGGCAGACTAAGTGCATAAAATAAGAAAAGGCGGAATTTCGCCACGTTTCTTGTCAAATATAAAAGCGTAAAACAGAAACTTGTTCAATCATAAAATTTCACATTTGAAATAAACGCCAAGGGCACCTTAAAAGGGACATACGGTAAGAGCTTGACAAATCGGACAAGTCTCAACTCTGCGCTTTCAACGAAATTTGAACTTCTCCGATTTCCATGGAAGTCAACGTGACATTTCTCTCTTTCGGCAGAGTTGTCTGGCTGCGCAGTTATGATTGTTGACAAGATACAGACAACAACAACAGGAACAACAGAAAGAAACTCTTTCAAGTCTAGTCCCTTTACTCTTATCGACTCTTTCCCGTTTGATACTGCTTTTTATATAATAATACGACTAAATAAAGATATTATTATTCTATCTACCAGTCATGATAAGCGGATATCTGTACACAGCCTAAAATTTATAAATAGTAGTTCCCTGTACAAGCATTTCATTTGATCAAATTTCTATACTATACGTTTGCCTTAGTCACACACAAAGGCAATTGTTATCGTAGAAATCACAAGGGAGTGGTCATGAACGAATAAGTGAGTGAGTGGGTATGATAATATCGACGTCGCTACAAGATGTTTCTTGATCCACATGCAAATGGATTCTCTGCTAGCAGAGTCTCCCTTTCCGTTATTTTGAGACGGAAAGGAGAGGAAACTCTGCTCTAACTCTTAACGATACATATTGAGCATGCGTTAGCGTTACTAAGCAACCAAACTAATATGCACGTGATCATATGTCGTAGGTCACATGTAACAATAACATGAGCTCAAAAGTCGACTGCAGTAAAAGTAAACAGCAGGCGCTTTGTCACTTTGGGCTCAGTTATCAATCAGCAGATAATTCGAATAGGCATGCACACAGAGTGTTTCGGAACAACCCGTTACGAGTAAAAGCAGAGTCTCCGTCTCAAAATAACTGCAAAGGAGACTCTGCTAGCAGGGAAGCGGGTGGATAGCATTATTATGCAACCATTGATGTTGGGGACCGTTTATTTTTTTATGGGGGAGGGGCTGGTGGAATTTCGTAGGTAGTCTCTGCAATATCTAATGACCCCCTTCTTCATCAAAAATCCTTACCCTGCCCCCCCCCCCCCCCCCGGCAAAAAAAAGAAAGTTAAAATTTAACTTAGTCATTTACTATCAACCTACACTTAATAGCAGATAAAACTGCAGTTTTAAGCGATAACAATAGTGATAAGATATCAACTCAGGGCCGCTTCGCCTGCTTGTCTGTGCAGTAATTACCTGTTTTTATTAACGGGGCGTGTAATGATAGTTGGTGGGGTTGAGTTGATGAGATTCCAGACATAGAAAGCGGTCCGGGGGCATGCTCCCCCGTGAAAATGTAGACTTTTCGGAAGCTCAGAAACCCTATTTTACGCATTCTGGAAGAATGATACAGTCATTACCGCACTCAACGATAATTATTTTGGGTGACCCCCCCCCCCCCTCCCCCCTTACAGAACATACTTTTTTGGGCTGTCCCCCCTCCCCCTTAAAGCCAATTTTTTTGCATGCCCCCCCCCCCCCCCCCGATAAAAAATGAACGATCCCTTAGAACGTGGAAATAGTTATTTGGAGTTGGCTGGAGGTCAGGCATTATTGGTTTGGCCTAGCGTTGATATTCATGCAACTGGCTGCAGGATCTCAGCCTCCAAAGGACATTCCAGTTTTCTAGGAAGTCATAGTGGTCCGTACTCGTACCCGTCGGCACTGCAATCAGATAATACAGAAAATAAATTTGACACCCTTTCTTGAAGATGCAGGTTCGGCAAGAAGCCGTTTAAGAAACAGTTACTATTACAGGAACAAGCTATTGTAACGCTGCACACTATTCGGCTGCCTTCATAAGTATTTACCTAAATCGGGCACTGAGCTAAACTTCATTTCTTTTTATTCTAAGAAATCACTTGATCCTTAAGGCCTGGCAAAACGAGGAGACATGTTTCCAGAAACACCCGTAGTGCGCATGTTTCCCCAATGCTTCCCAGTTTTGCCACACGGGAAGCATTGTTACCAACGTCAATTCTGTTTCCAAGAAGCAAAATTTGCTTCTGCTACACGGCAGAAACATTTCGTGTTTCCGCGCGGCATGGAAGAATGGCAAAACGAGGAAACAATTAGGGAAACAGGTTTCTGGAAAGTTGGAAACATGTTTCCTCGTTTTGCCAGGCCTTTATAGGAAACGAAAATCTCACGTACCTGTGACTCGAGAATCTTTTGCTTGCATTAGGATCGTCTAGAGGCCATTGTCCGTAAACGGAATTATCCTGGCAAAGTAATAGAACATTTATCGAATTCTACAAGGCGAGGAGGAGAACGAGAAGAAGGACGAAATCAAGAAGGACGGCACGAGCACGAGCACGAGCACGAGCACGAGCACGAGCACGAGCACGAGCACGAGCACGAGCACGAGCACGAGCACGAGCATGCGCCAAAACAAAATTAAGGGTAGAGCGACTGACACGAGCCAGGAAAAATACATTCCATCTTTTCTTAAACCTCATGAAATTAAAGAACGTAACATATTTATAACGTAAGAAAGGCTGTGACGAATTTGTAACGTAAAGAGAGTGCAACACCTTTCAAGCGCCAATTCTCACGCAGAGCGAAATGAAAGTAAAAAGTTGACTGAGACCAGCAGAAGCAATATTTACTGACTTACCTGGGCATAGGTATCGGGATCCCCGGAGTCTTTTTTGAATGTTCTTTCAGATTGCAGAACGCCCTTCCTTGTACCTATACCAAGACAAAAAATTAATAGAGGCTATTAGTAAGAATCTCAACCTGAAAGAATAAATTGCTGACGTTTTCACTAATAGTTTACCTCAGACTTCCTAACTTCGACGTTTGTTATCGATACCGCGGCTTATAATTGCAAATTGGAACTTGTGCCGTACAATTCAGGGAGTAATCGTGCACGCCGGTAATTTCGAAATCGGCCTTGCGCACATTTAGAAATTATTCGCCCGATTACATCTTGATTTGTACTCCACTCGGTCCAACTATCATTATCAACATGACAATCGGGGACACTATTACCTAAACAATTACAACACAATATATATCTGCTTCTAGAAAAATCTACAATACAAGAAATATAAACTATTACTAAGCGTGAACCAGTAAGAGAAATACAACGAAAACATCATAAAGGTGGTGGCAAACGAGGACACAATGTTGCGGACACAAATGTTTCCCCGTTTGCCCGTGCGCGCAACATTTGTTGCGGACACAAATTTTGTGTCCGAGACACAAAAACTGTTTCTGATTTTTGTCAGAAGCATTTTGTGTCCGCAACAAATGTTTCCCCGTTTGCACGGCATGGACACAAAACAAATGTTTTGTGTCCCACTCGTTTGCCCACCCAAGAAACATCATGAGCAACAATGTGTCCGCAACATTGTGTCGTCGTTTGCCATCACCTTAACAAGCACAACATTGATAAACAGTTGATTCTTTTCCCAGATAAGCTTAATCTTACATGAACAATAACAACTGTTCCGATTCCTTGCTGGACACGATAACAGTCGAGAAAACAAAAGCGCTTGTCGTGTATATTCGTAGACGCCCTCGGAGAATTTCCCATTCTTGATCTTTGCCGAATTACTGCGCGAGCGCTTCCGAGAATTCCCTACCACTACCGAACAGCTCCGAGCTCTCCGAAAGTTGTCACGTTAGCGTGACGCGGCAAGAATATCTCATGTTTCCTAGCAACTTCTATTACCAAACTGCGGGCTCAGCCAGTTCACGAATGGGAAAGTCACTGTTTGAAAATATTGGGAGTTGTTCGTTACCAGTTTTCCGCGATACTGTTGTCACCATGGACTGCATAGCTTCGCCAATAAGACTTGCAGAGAGAAACAGATCATTGTGAACGTCCACAGGCATGTCTAAAAATAAAAAAAACAAATACCGTAAAATTCCGGTTATAAGCCCTGGGCTTATACAACTTCGTAAGGGGTTTTGGGTGGGCTTATAAGCGGAGGGGCTTATATCCGGGGAGGCTTATAAGCGGAATTTAAAAAATGTTTCGAAACGAGCCACGGAAGTGTTGATTGAAATACGGTTTTAAGCTAAAAAGTCAAAAGGGGGGCTTATATCCGGGGGAGCTTATAACCGGATGAATTTTTTTGTTTCCAGTTACATAGGCCTATAACCAGGGGGGCTTATAAGCGGGGGGGGGGGGGGGGGGGGGCTTATAACCGGAATTTTACGGTATCAACTGTAAACGTATAAAAGTACAAATACAGTGGAATGATCCTGATGTCTCGAAACTCCACGGGGAACAGACATTAGTTCGAGAAATCGGGGGTAAAATTGAAGACTTATACTCCATTTACACCAAAGCGTAAACACGCTTAAAGGTTGTTTCCATTTAACAATGTTTTCTTCAGAGAAGTTGCTAACTGATGTTTGTCGACTTCAAATTTAGCACAATGAAATCGTTTGCGCTTAAGTTTGCGCTTACTGGAACCCTATGCAAAATTAAGTACGTTAGTCTCTTGTTGTTGATTTTCATTTTGTTTAACCTGATTTACCTTAACATGTTTTGTTGGTGTGAATGAGGTATAAGTAAATTAAATCCAAGAGAAACGACTCTTGGTTCGAGAAATCGGGATTCCACTGCATTCTGCAATCATCACTGGCAGTACTCAGACCCGTTTTACAAGCGCGACCAAACAGTTGAACTAGAGACTAACAAGAACAAATCTAGCTTGGTGGTCGAAGTTGTACGACTTCAAATCGAGAACTACAGATTTCAAGAACAGCGTTCCAACCAGTAGACCACGCTACCTCCACAATTTACTGCATGTCTGACAGACGACATTAAACGAAGAAATACTCTTGCAGTTTATACACACAGAACATCTTAAGAGCAAAGAGATGTTTTTACGAAGTTCAAATAAGGAGGGTATAAGGGAGTGACGCTTTTAAAAAATGAGGGATAGCCTTTCTGTAACATAAATCGGTGAAACTGTACAGATTAACTGTTTTTCGCTTTTCTCGGTAGAGGATGAAAGTATTTACAAAGAGTACCGAATCGTTACTCGTGCCCTTGTGCTTAAAAACCAAATAGGCTACAGGATTTTATGGCAAGATGTATCGTTTAACACTGGTGCGGAATACCCACGCGACCGAGGAGGCGGGCAATGCGCGTTTGCCGTGTTCAATAAAACACTCTCTTCTTGCAAAGAACAAAAAAACAGCTGAGCATATTGTTATTTGGACAATATAGGAATTACCTGAATGATCATCCAAAGGGAAAGCTGAAGTCATTCTGTCAACTATGTTGCTCAACTCCATCCCTTCATACGAAGTCTCTGGTCGATCTAACAGTCCTAATTCTGCTGCTGTCTTCGGGGCAAATGGACCACTCGGCGAGGCCCCCCGGACAGCACCAATCTGTGGCTGTGGGTAAGCATCTCTCCAAGGAGGGGACATGCCAGGCGGTAATGAATACTGTGGAGGGTAGGGTTGCATCGATGGTCCTGGTGTCCGGTAGGTGGTTTGGGGGACAGAGGAGGGGCGGGGAAGAGGATATGTTGGTGATACTCCTGGCACGGATGAGGATGGATAAACGCCACCAGAAGCATTCCCTGGCGATGCACCTACACCACTGTTTGGATGGGAGCTTGTCAGGGGGGCCATAGCAGTTGTTTCTTTGGGGGTTTGAGTAGTGTAGGGCATAGAGGATGGCTGAACCGCTGCCTTCATTAGAGGAGACAGTTGCGAAACATCACCCTGAAATGAAGAACAAATATTTGTGAATACAGTGTGCACTTAGATGTTCCGCTATGTCACCCAGTGCAATTCTGCGTCAAACCTTTATACATGTTTATAAGTGGCCCACATACCGCCGGAATTTATCTCGGTTTCTGTAGCTTATGTAGCATTTAGCGACCAGAAGTATTTCTTCTCCCACACCCCCCTCCCTCAGCATTAGTTCTCCGGTACCAATTTACATACCTGGGCGAAGAGAAGCACTATGAGAGCAAAGTGTCTTGCCCAAGAACACAACACAATGACCCCGACCAGAGCTCGATCCCGGACCGCCCGATCCGGAGTCCAGCACACTAACCACTGATTAGGCAACCGTGTCTCCCACTGTTACCCAGTGTGCTGCGCTATATTAACAAAAGACGTTGGAAAAACGCGCTGCATTCATCAAGAAAAGTAAACTTTTTAACCCAGTGGAAGTCCGCTCTTAATAAAAGCTGTGAACACATTCATTTTCCTATTTAAAACCGTTTGTAGTGATCGCTGTAGACCTGCGGGTGACGGCTTGACGGACTAAGATAACGAGTAACGGGTAAAGATATGTGAGCTCTTAGGTGAAATAATTTATACTCTCACAGTACCTGCTCTCAAGTCACTCTGGTGTATACGGTTACCGGTAAATGTTTGGGAAACGTAACAAAATGTGCGAAGCTTTACCAACTGAGCTATGAAGCCACACTTTAGCAGCATAGCATTTAGTGAATAAGACTTCCCACAAAGTGAATAGCATGCCAAATGGTGTAAACATGTATATGGGCGGGATCATATATGAACTGTATAGAATGTACGATGAAGGAATAACACTTGAAGTTGTATTTTAACTTTATAGGCAGCTGCAAAAAAGCTTGAAAAAACTTAAAGCTGAAGGACTCAACAATATTTTAACCCGTGTCCTCTGCGTCACTGGTGTGATGCTCTACTAACTGAGCTCATAACAAAACTACAAGGAGTTCTTCTAAACCTAATAGTTCCCTCAGTTAATATATGATTTGAACTCATCCATGCGAAACATAACTTACCGTATAATTGAGATACGATTGCAACTTCAAACACACTTGAAAAGTCTATTATTTTGGCGCTTTGGAGGCGTTTGATAATGGGATATTTTAGAAATTCAGCTAAGCAAGGGATTAGAGTATCAAAACTATTCGATGTTGAGTGGTTAGTGGAAAACCGCAAGGCTGCAAACAACCTGGCGATTACAATCATATTATAAATAATATATCGCAGGATTTCTATCCCTTGTTTCCGAATTTCATGTTTGGTAATAAATTACACATTTGGACCTTTTAAATATAAAATTAGCAACCTAAGAATTCCTGTTTAACAAGATAACGAGATCATAGGAAAGCTAAACGTTAAAATAAACAGCTTTAGCTCTCTATGTTTAAAACTGGTTTTTATAGTTATTTTTTTCAATTTTAACGAATTTATTTTTAGCACTGTTTTATTTCTAAAAACACAATTATTTATATCTAAAGTTATTTCCTTTAAGAGATTTTGGAAAGCGAGTGTTAAGTGGTTACGATAAGCCAACAAAATAACATATAACAAAAATTAACCCTTCATTGCGTTGCTACAGTACGTAAAGTTTCGTGTGTTAAACTTGTTTTCAAATTTTGTTGCACTGTTACGACACAAGTTGAACACAATGTCATTAGTGTAAAAACTCTAAGCAACACACGAAAAAAAAAGTTGTTCAGTAGCGTTGTTCGTTCATTGCGAAAGGTAGACCTTGATTGTACTTCATTAACACTTGCTGCAGAAATAAAACGTACATTTTTCAGAGAATGTTTTTGTCGCAACAAAATTGCGACACAATTTTTCGCAGTCTGTACCTCTATCGGGTCGGTCCCTGTGAACGGGACGAAACGAAAGGGGAACGATCATGTCTAAAAGGCCTCAATGCCACAAAATAAGAAAGCTCTGAAACAGCAAAAGTGAGATATACCACGTGCGCGATTCCCGCGCGCATGAGACTGGGAACGACAGTGTTTCCATAGAAACAGTTTGGACCAATTTCAAATTACGAAACGGATATATTTCGGCTGAGTTTATGCTCGTTATGAAACTTAATGTTAGTGAAGAAATTTCTTCTGTGGATCAAAATCACAAAACCACAGCTTCCTTCCAAACAAGATGTTTCCCACGCGTTTACAGACAAACGAGATTAATTTTGAAAACTGTTCAGCCTACAGTTTTTCTACAACCCATATCGCAATCCGTTTAAATCTTTTTTCAATTTTTGTCAATCCGTTCCGTACCTTCTTTTGTATATTCTGTGTTAATGAAATGTTCCTTCACTGGTTCAATTGGTTATTTTTATATTTCAGCCAATTTGGTGGGCAGTTATCCCGTCTACATGAACACTCTTAAGGAAACATCGTCGTTCTTAATTTTATGCGTGCGGAAGTCGCTCGCGTACGAACAGCTCACTCGATTTATAGTTTTGTCAGCAGTTGCTCGTAAGAAAAAGCAAAACAAAACAAACAAAATTGAAATGTGTACTACCGTCACTGGTTTGTAGTAAGCGTCTTTACATATCTGTGCTATGCGCTCACGAGCAAACTTTTCTCCCATTTTCTCTTCTTCTTTGATGAGATCAGAAAGCGTGCGTTCTTCCTACGATAGACAAATGAAACCATACCACGAAGTTTAAATTGAATTGCGTTTTTAATGATTACTGGTTATTACAATGAAATTTACCTTACAAATTATGTTTCACAAACAGCCAGGCAGTTTAGTTTTACTACTTTAAAAGGCAAATAGTCGCGTTTCTTCCCGAGCTCGATTCTTTTCCCGCTCAGATAGGTGTCTAGGAGTGCTTACCATTTGTCAGAAGAAACTGGTTGGGATGTCCACTGAATAATGGTATGGGATTTTCTAAAATCAGCAAACCAACCGAAAGAGATGGCGCTTACTACTTGTAATTCGGTTCCTGTTATTGTTTTCCGTTGATGAAAGACTGAAACTGGGAAACCGTGCAAATGGTAAGGAAATTTCCGACGTTCCGTTCCGAACGAAAAAAGGAGTACCTCTGAAGGTAGTCCACAACTTCCTAGCGGATTTTCCGGAAAATTATTGTTCCGTTTGACTAACTTTTAACCGAAATTTCCGGAATTTCTTTTAATGGTAAGCACCCTAAGGTTCCACCCGAAAATTCCACACGGATAACGTTGCCCTTCATAGAACCGTGTAGCGTCTCTGATTGACTGATATTTGCGCGGGAAAATTCGAAACCTAACAACAACCAATCACAGCATTGCACGGATCATTGAAGAGTGACGTCATAACTGGGGAATTCTTGGCGTCAAATTTCAGACATTCCTTGAACGGGGGAAGAATTCAGCCCGAAGAGATATGTCTATTTACTGGGATTAAATTAGTACATGATTGCGGCTAATCAAGGCCTGGAGTAATTCAGTTTAATGCACGCAAAACTCAACGCGGTTAAGTGCTGTTAACACAGTTTTAAGTTTATTTTATCAGCACATTTTAATTTTAAAAGGCGAGAAATCTTGTCATTTCTTTGTGCCAAGAAAAAAATCGAAATTTAAATTCATATTAGGTTAGTTGCTTTCTTTCTCTCTTCACATTTACAGGGAAAAAATCTCACGTGCGATGATACTTTTTAAATCTCATGAACTGCTTTAAAAAAGCATGATTACGTTGCAAACATTAATGCTTTTATTTGAAAGTATTTTAATGAAATGTTTAAGCATGAGTTAAAATTTAAGAAGCGATACAAACTGGAAATATCAGTTCTTTTTCGCTTTAAGTGCACCATATCACCTTTGTGTGTGATCTTATTTATTATATATATATTTCCGAGCAATGTGCAACCTCGCCACCTGAACGGTAATAACCCTCATATTACCGTTAAAAAAATTGCTTTTCTTTTCCGTGCAAAAGGCGAATAGAGTCGGTTTCTCGCACCTGCACGGGACTTTCTAGTCAAACCTAAAAGACAACTTTTCGGTAATCCTTTTTAAAAAGAGAAACTTCTATCATAGTTCTAGAAATTAAACCCAATGCTGGGAGCGTCGCAGCTCAATTTGAGTCTGTACCTGCTGTAGAAGGATCCTCAACCGATGGAGCTGAACTTGTAGTTGGTAATTATGCTCCTCGAGGACCTCCTCGCGCGCCTCCAGACGTTCCCTCTGCTGTCGTAAATAGGCCTCTCTGGCTGGGTCCTCGACAGGAATGACACTATGTTCCTTTTGATTCTGACGTTGTAGGTGATGAATGTTGTTGATCTCACCTTGTAATGCTCTGTAAAAAAAACCAAACAAACAAAAACAAGAATATGAATCAGTCGCGGCTTTGGTTACCTTTTGCTGCCATTACCTCGGAACCTGGCAAGTCAACACTTCTCACTAATGAGCTTGTTCACAGGCTATTTGAAATCCGTTTGGTTGAATACAAGACTGAAGAGCGATTTTTACTTTGGTATCAAAAGTAATTCGGCTTTGCATTACTACGCTTAGTGATTAGGCCACTTTCTCAACGAATCAGACTGAAGTAAAATCCAAACCAATCGTGACTCGTTCACACACGTCTTCCCGCGCTTCGCGCCGGTTACATGTATTTCCTTCGCCTCTTGATTGGCTCACTGGATTGCCCGAGTCCTCTATGATTGGCCAGAGTGATTACTTTGTTATTGGTTTTACGATAATCACCTGAAAACCGCTCTGCCTATTTAGCGTTTTTCTCAACCTCGTCCCCAGGGCGCGTTTCCCATCAAAAGCGCCCTGGGACGAGGTCGCGTTTTTCTACCTTAGCCGTAACTGGAACTGCGGCTTCCCTCAATAAGAAGGAAATTTTGTCCGTACAAGAAGCGTATGTGCGCGTTTTATTTCCTCGACAGCTATTTGCGGATAACAAAAACATTGGACGGCTATTTACTACATTCCTTTACATGCCTGTTGTCATTCTCTAAACTGGTGATCAGATCTTCCAGATCTCGCTTTTCTTGGCTGTCCATGTCTCTCGCAATTTGACTGGTACTAGGAGACTGTATAAAAAAAAACACACAATAAACAAATAAATCATGTTAAACAGGGTTGCTGTTGGCTTTATACATGTATTAGAAGGTTCCTTTTAACGTCAGCTTCCTTTTTCGGGTATATCTTGTATTGTATATCAAGTATTGTTCGACAAGTACTTCATATTTCACTGCGTTATTTGCCATTTTCATGTGTTCTATTTCCAATAGAACACAGCTGAATTTCTACCAGTGTTCGGGTTTGGGTATTGTTTATTGCCCTTTGAATCCTTCACTTTCCGTTATTTTGCGATCGCACAATCTGTAACATAACGCCTGCGAGGCCAGGTACGAGCACACGAAAAACAGGACTGCTTTGTAATCAGTTTGATTATTAACTTTTTTAAATACCTACCGTTAAGTCTGGCTCACCAGTCAAGCTGCAACAAGGACGAAAAGATAAATAGATAAGATAAAACTTTATTAACGTGTCGATGCCGCATAGCCTGGGAAATTCCCATACTAATTTGTGGACACAAATTAATAGATACCAAAAAATATATAAAAAAGAGAATTTAAAATAATTAAAGTTGTATAAAATAATTATGATGAGAAGAGGGAACAGCCCTTGCAGCCATCGTCTATGAGTAAATTAATGTCGCATTTGCGTATCTTTTTTCTAAAAATATTTAACGTTTTTGCTGATCATACGCCTGGAGATAATTTTCCCCACAATTTAGGCCCAAGATAACGCAAAGAATGCTTACCACATGTTACCGTATTATAGCTAGGAGTTCAGAAGACTGATTGTCTCAAAAAGTAAGAAGAATTATGGTATATTATTCGTTAATATTGTTCCCCTCCGAATCGCAGATCACAAAACTGATAAATCTAGCATGGAAACCCATTATCTGGTACGTAACTTCGAAGTGCTACAATAGAGATCTTTAGATAGCAGTTCGAATCCAAGATTGTGTACGAGTATGACTTTCGAATTTAAATCCAGCTACGTTCCCAGAGTCCTCGCTCACTCCTCCCTGTTGCTGACTAGTTGAAAAGGAGAGTATTGATACAAGTTTGGTATGAAACGTGATTATCAAAAGCATAAGCACTAGGTTTGAAAAGTCGCACTTGTACTCAATCTCGATACGTTCCCAGGGTTAGGGTTAGGGTGAAGTTTAGGGTTACATGTAGATAAGTTCCCGGAGCCCTCGCTCTTCCCTGTTGCTGAGCATTTGAAAAGGAGACTATTGGAGTGAGATTGGTGAGAAATGTGAAAATCAAAAGCTTAAGCACAAGGTTAAAACTTAAACAAAGCATTGTTTCATTCCAGAATATATTACGCGACTAACATGTACTATTTATTCTAGATAATTGACAAAATTACCTTTTTGCATAATGTCGTATAAGACGGTGTTCATCCTTCCTGTGGAAGAAACAAAATCAGCAAATCAACTCAAGTTTGTCTGTTTGTCTTATAGCAAGTAGGACAGCTAAGCAGAGAGCACAAAAAAACAGCCAGAATTCACACTTATGCCCATGATTAACTGTAAACACTGTTCAGGAAGTACTTCATAATTATCTCACAAGGTTATTTGCCATTTTCGTATTACTTCACATTTAACAGAATTGTGTGTTTTAGGGTGAGCTTTTATCAATGAGGACACTTTGTGATGCGTATCATAAAGAGACGACTATGGTCAGGAAACCATTGTTATCCGAATGTCATTATAACAGATATCCTGCAATATAGAAACGTAATTTGCCAAGATTCATCCAACATCTTGCAAAATACTTCATAGCCATAATTTATTTACCTTTAAAAATGAGTTTCGCGGACAATACGTTTATTAATAACACGGTTATCATGTTTTAATCTTGCAGAATATCGTCTGATCAAATTTGCGAACTTGGCCAACGGCCTCGCCGGCTAGGTAACATTTCGTGCTATTTCGCAGGATAACTGTAAAATATGGTGGGTGGAAAACACGGATGTATATATTAAAGCGATAGAAACACGGCAAAAACTGTAACAAATGGTAAGAGCGCGAAAACGTGGCACCCATTGCAAACGCGGGAAAATTCATGCTCACGAACATGTATCTGATTGGTCGAAAAAATTTAAAGCACGCAAGCACAATTGTACACATACCTGTCGTCAAAAGGCTTTCGAGAGCCGCTCGACGATTGACAGCAACGGGTTTTTTTTTTTCAAGTTTTCTGGAAGAATTTTTTTCCGGTGTTATCTGCAACTTTTACTAAATCCAAAATACATTTTCTTTCACCGGAGACAAGCGACAGCCGGAAATACGTCTGCGTTCGCAGGCTATTTCGCAGGGTTCTTTGAATAAAAAACAATGACATTGCGGTTCAGTGTGAAATGATGCCTTCCCAAATAGCAACTTACATTACAGGTCTCGCCATAACCAGCTGTTCCTTGGTAACCTCTTCACCGTCTCTTGTCTCGTGGTCTGCAAGTCTGACAATGAAGAATAAACAAAGAAGTAAATAAACAAACAAGATAGGGCGCAAAGGAGGCAGACAGACAGGCAGGCAGGCAGGCAAAGAAGTTCCAAGCACATACTGTACCTTGCTGCATATCTTCCAAGTTTGTCGTGTGTTCCTGGAAATGCCTTAACTGGAGAAGAAGCATCTACGTAATCATAACTTCCAAGTTTGTCCTGTGTTCCTGGAAATACCTTCACTGGAGACGAAGCATCTGCGTAATCCCTGAATAACGAAAGAAAAATACATAATAGCTCAATTAAACACTGTTCTCAGAGAGATAGCGTGTTCTACCCATGTTCGAACTGTCCATGTTCCAGGTCCGGTCGCCGCCATTACGTTGTGTTCTTGGGACGAATCTTTACTCTCACAGTGCCTCTCTCCATCCAGGTGTATAAATGGGTCCCTACGAATTGTTAGGGAAACCTGACAGAATCCTGGAGGAGTAAACTACGATGGACTACCATCCCATCCAGGGGGAGTTAGCAATTTCCTAGCCGTTTCATGATATGGAAAGTGAATAGGCTCCGTTTACATTACACTTGCTGAATGCTCATTTCAAACAATGGATTCTTTACTTACTCGTCTTCTTCATCAGAAGGCGCAGCTTCTTCCATTTGAAGTGGAATAAACCTTCCTTTGGATGGGTGCTGTGGCGTCTTCTTCTTTTTCTTGCTCACTTTATTACGCATTACTTTGGCGAAGTCTTTTATGTCTTCTTTCTGTGTCGACTGCAACGATTTGGAGAGAAATATTAATTGTTATTATTCCACTTTTGCGCCATTTTACCTGACACGGGCAAAAGAACGCGCAAAATATGCTACGTTATTGCACTGTAGAACAGAGCAAAAATACGGATTGAAAGCGGAGCGACAAAATGGCCGAGCCAAACTTTATTTTATTAGTGGAATAATAAATCCTTTATTCGATGGTTTCACAAATAATACGCGCAACTCGCAAAATATCCGCGCGTATTATATGTTAAACCATCGAATAAGGTGTATTTAATTATCGGTTTTGAGGCTGGATCATATTCATGCAACGGGACTGACAATTCTGCACTCAGTTCATGTAGTAAGACAATAGTGAAACACACGCAATATAGCCAATACTAAATAGCTTCCCGTTTAGCCTACGTAAGCTTACGTTGCTTACGGTTAGCCCAAAAAAATCAAGGTTCCATCAGCAGGTAGCCTAGTGGATATGACCCACGCTTGGTAATCCGAGGACCCGGGTTCGAATACTCTTTTTTCACTTAACTTGAGGTGTAATTCATACCTTTTGTACGTCATGTATGCAAAAATAACAAGTCTCACTATATTAGCTGAGCTTGGAATAATCACTTCCTTCATAAACAGTGATGTATAGCTAACTTTATTCATCATCTTATGATAAGGAAGAAAACTGGTCTTCGTTATCGTAAAGAAAGCCAGAGCCGTAGGAGAGGGTTCTCTTAGCCATTCGACGGTTTTGTCTCGGCGCAAACTGCTTTATAAGAAATTCACATGTCTAAAGAACTTACCACAAGACAGTATTCTTGAGTGGGGTGACCTATTTTGTGCTGTTTATTTACACGGCCAGACCAGAAACATTCCTGAAAAACACATAAGAACGGTAAAATTACTGTTACTGTTGCGATCGAGCATGGCCAATGTATAACCCTGTGTGTAAAAACTGTTTTAACTTTATAAAAGAGGACTCAATTGAGCACTTTTTTACACACAATGTTAACACAAGGGCTACCCGGCGTGTTTATTTATTTGTTTATGGTCAATGTATAGATCGTTTTCACGTGACGTTATTAGGTACTAAAATCCAGAACTAAAGGCACACCAAAGACTGTATGTATCAACATCAGGCATAAGAGGTACTAAAATTATATCTGCTTGTTAACAACATTTCAGCTCATTAGCGTCCTTCGTTTAATTTGGAAACCAGCGCACTTGGAATTTCAGAGTTATGGCGGTGCGTGACATACAGTTACGATCGTGTTTGTCAAAAAATACCTTGTGATTTTTGGCCATTTGAGAACTTAAAGGGGCACTGTCACGGACTTTTTTTGGCTTTTTTAGTAAAACGGCACCAAAATTACGACTAAGTACTTTCAACCATGCAAGGAAATGCTCCTAGAACATAAAGGGAAGGATATCTAGCAAATTGTTTAAATAAGAGGGTCATCGTAAAAAGTTTTCATCAATTTTTCCAAACCACAAGGACATAACTTGAAAAAGTCAGCCTGACTTTTTCAAGTTGAGATCAAAAGCTCCCGATGGTATCACAGTGATATCACTCTATATTTAGCTTCAGTACACTGGTATAGTAATTTTAAGAAAACTTGACCTCTGTTAATAGGTTTCCAATGGTGTAAACATGTTTTTGGGCTGTTGAATTTTTGAAGTTATGCTCGTGACAGTGCCCCTTTAAGCAGGAAATGTGTTTATGTATAAATGTTTGTATGTCCAGTACAGACGATAGTGGCCTGGCTAGATGACCAAAGTAAGTTCCAGATATTTACAGTATTTTCCGGCCGCCATATTGGTGTACCACAGATGTGCACCAATATGGCGGATCCACACTGGGTTCTGTCAATTTGTGCAAAACATTTCTACGACAAATATCTGAAGTTTGGGATAACGCACAGACCTAATACTTGGAGAAATGACTTCTTTACCTATCTCCTATAATATCCCGTTTTCTTGGCTTCATTCACTGAGTGGTTTTTCGATTTATATTTTTATTGTGTGACAGTGATAACGATCTATAGGAGCAACATTTATTGTGTATTCTACCATGAACAAGCATGCTAGTCTACTGGTTCATATGCCGGACTGGACTTGAATCTGAGAGAACAAAAGATCGGCCCTCCCATGCGTCACTGTGTAGCGTTCTTGTGCAGTCTCACAGTGCCTCTCTCCTGGTAGAAGTGTAAGTAATGGTTTGCACTGGGAAACACTGCAAATACGCTGTGTTGTGTGATGGGGGGGGGGGGGGGGGGGGGCTTTGGGCTTGGATGAACTGGCATTGTATCCTATGAAATGCTCGTGTGAAAAATGGATATGCATTGCAACCCAGTGAATGTGACAGGCAAAGCACATCACAAGCTGAACATTCTTCCCATGATTTCAACGAGTAAAGAGCTGACCGATAATTAACGTACACTGTACACAATGAAGTGTCTCACCTGACATAGATCAAAGTTGAAGCATTTTAAGCAGCGATATCTGGTGAAATTTAAACATACACAACAAATTAGACATTTCTACTGTACAATCATATGTTACCTTGAGTTCGAAAGGAACCTCGAAATAGCACTTAACCCAGGAAGAAAAAAAAACAGCAAAGATGTAATAATAAATTATTTTTAAAAAATAGAATAAGCTTGGGATGGTTATGACCAGAAAACATTGATTCAGACATGCAATAGCTCCTTTAAAACAATAAACAATGCAAGTAGAAGGCAAGCAGCGCAATTTTTTTTTCTCGTTATAAAATTGAAGGCAGCTGCATCTAGCTAACACGATTGTCTAAAGGTCACAATTAAACGATGAAAATTTCCTCCTTTTTGTTAGTATTGTTGAATTATTAAAGAAAAGTAAAGATCCGAGACAGCAGTTTTCAGCAACTGAAGGATGTTTCTTAAGAAGCAATGTGACATCAAGATGATGGTGACAAGCTAGAATTTGACAAATTTCTCTGCGCTACAATGTTATCATTTTGCTGATTGAAGATTGAAAATCAAAAACTCTGCAAGTACTTCCGCAACTATGAATTCCACAGAAAGTTTCCACTTCTTTACGAGCCAAGACATAAAATGTCATCACATTTCGGGAAACAAGTACAAAACCACGCTATCACATGGATAATGTTCGTTCTAGCTTTTGAACAGTCTCCCACAAAGCAAAAAGTATTTTTGCACTATGAAGTACAGTGTAACGGGAAGTTAATAATTTTTTTGTACAGTATTAACCCAACCAATGGGTTGAAAAGCTCTTTTAGGCATTAAAATTTGAAGCTCTTGATGGCGAGCCGGTAACGTGCCAAAGAAGATATTTGACTATATGTCATCGTTCGTATCTCCAAAAAGTTAAAAGGTCTAGTATATGCTTAAGCTCCAATACTGTCGCATGGTGGCGTGACGCAATTTGGATGCTTCTTGTTGCTTAGCAAATACTGGGCCAGGTTGTTCAAAGGGTGAATAACGCTATCCACTGGATAAATCGCTATCCAGATGATAAGTTTTGAAAAAAACTACTACGATATCCACTAGATAATGATCTATCTGTCAGCGTTATCAATCCTTTGAACAACCCAGGCTAGGGCCGAGGGGGACAGAAGTTTAGCCGCAACTTACGCTTGTTCGTCTTACAGACCATTTTGCTATGAATGTTTAATAATACATGGACTCACCTGAAGCCGACAATAGGATACATCTTACACACATTGCATTTTGATTCGTGTTTCACTGTGAAAAAAAGAAAAACAATCAATCAAACAAATCAGGTGCAAGCACATTGAATAATTTGATGACGAGTTTAAAACTTTATGAACTAGATTTATAGCCTGCGTAGGGGGAGGGGGAGGGGTGGGAAATCGGGAGGAAAACTTACAGAAAATTTGCGGCAGTGGGAAAATCACATGAAATCCCCAGGGGAGGGGCTCCGTTTCAACCGCCACCGGTTGGTTTGGTTGAAGTTTCCCAGTAGAACTCTACTGGGAAACTTCAACCATATCCACCATTTCAACCTAGTTTGAAGCCGGTTGAAAAAGTTGATCAGCCATAACAAATGAAAAAGGTTTATATATATGTTTTCCCTTTGATAGAACACCAGACCACAGAGAACGCGACCTTAAACTTTTTGGCATAAATCATGTTCGTCAAAGGGCCACTGTCACGGGGATTTTCACGTTTTGGGGTGAAAATCATCCTCGGAGATCCAGGGGCAGTTAGTCGGGGCAAAACGAAGTTAACCGGGCAGAAACTGTAGCGGTGAAGGTTTTCTATAAAAGTATAAGAGCCCCTGGGAAACGAGTCTCTCCAGACCATTTCCAAGCGACTCTGCGAATGCTGGCTCCTGATTGGGCAAAAAACAAAACCTTTGTATTATTTTGCCCAATCGGCGAACAGTAACTTCAGAGTCGAAGCCTGACGTTTTCAAGTGGCAACCATTTGCAGCCTGGCGAGCCGCAGCCAAAAATACTTAATCATAGTCTCAGAGAACTGGTTGGGCAGTTTTAAGCAAAACTGAACCAGTATTTTGGGGTCCCCTGTGATTAGGATATCTTTTGGCTTTTCGAAGTTATCAGAAAAATTGGTGTTAGTGTCCCTGTAAGGATTTAGGCAGTCTATACATACCTGTCTCTGAAACAGCTAATCGGTGAAGTGTAGGAAGCCACACAATAGTTTGTGGCTCTGCAATCATCCATTCAATAAACTCTTCTGCGGACACTCTCTCTGGAATGGATACCTGTGCGGACAAAGTAGTCAGTTCAACCACAGGCAGACCAACGTGGGTGTTCGCTTATATATTTGTTGACATAAAAGATGAAAGGGAAATTAAACAAAAAAACACGATGGTTATGAATAAAGCACCGAACGATACATATTTAGCTTCATCCTGTGCTCTGTGCTATCTCAGCCGAGTTAAATGAAACGTTAGTCGGCTTGTGCGTGGCATTTTATCCGCTTTTCTGCGCCGTCTAAAGCATTATTTCACTGAATCGCATTTCACCGTTGGCGTTAATGTAAAGTAATAATAGTAATGTTGTTCCTTTACATACAATGTTTTACAATTATATGGAGAGCTCATTCTACCGGCTAATAGATTGGTGAGAGGCAAAGCACCAAGCCAACTATCAAAAGTTGATAGAAACCAAGAGAAAGCTGTCTAATTGTTTTAGCACAACCCAGAGACCGATCTATTCAGCGAAAAGGTCCAGTGAACGTGGTTTGTTTATAGTTTGCTTTGTGTGATTTTGGCAATTTTACTTGTGCGTACTCCGAGGCTATCGAAAATTAGACTGCCCTTGCACAGCCAAACAGATTGCGAGTTTTGCTTAAGGACGTTCGCCCGAAAATTTTCTAGTCAACAGATTTTCCTAAAATTTTTACTGAGGTCGGATAATGAGTTACTTGTGTCAGAAATACAAAAAAAAGTGGGGGTCACCGACTTTGTTTTAGAGAAAAAGCCTGTAGAAAAGTACCCTGTTTTAGACAAATTGACGCTTGTAATTTACGTATGGTTTACAAGATTTGTAGTTTAAAATATCGATGATGAGTAAACGGAGGCAAATGATCTTGGTCATATTTTTTGCCATCCTTTTTGCAAAACTTAGCCCTGGAAGAAGCATTTGCACCTGTCGTACGGCAAAACGAAAAGATCAAAAAGCGGAATTCGAACGTGCGTGGGACAAAAAAATCAAACTTTTAATCGATAGCTTTTTTTTAATTTTCTCACAAAACGTAGATAATTGTTAACAAAAGTGATCCGTTAAGAAAAAGGTTGGGGTCACCGAACTGCAAACCATGTTACCATGTCAAGTCAGCCCCGTGGTCCTTGGATACTAAATGGCACCAACAAACTCAATCGCGTAAAAATGTACAAAAAGGCATTTTCTCAACAGACCTGGGAGGGTATCGTTTGTGTGCGGTTTATAGACGCATTTTACCATGCCAAGTTAGCCAACGAATCCTTGGGTGACGAGAGTGTCATAGACACTGGACTTCTTTCCCTGCTATAGATGCTATAACAATAATTATTACTTTTTTAATACACCTAAGCTGGTCATTATTCTATTTTTTTTTTGACAGTTTTGCTGCAGTAACTACATACCCTTTCAAAGCAGTTTCTTACAGCTGGCTCCACACTGGATCCGCTAAATGCCGCGCTCTCATAAATATACTTTGGAATCTACAAACAGATTTAGCACATGACTTGGTAAGAGGGTTGTAAGGGGGATATAACATTGGAATTTCACGTTTAACGGAAAATAAAAGAGAAGTGCCAACATTTTGGAAAATCAAGGTTCACGGCGACTATAGAAATCACGATTCACGAAGAAAAAAATAGCCATTTCACATTAAAAAGGGCCAATCACGGGTCATTTGTTTAAAAACATCTGGTTTAGCCATGTTTACCGCTTGAGATGGTGCGTTGTGTTCCCAGCAAAAAAAAATCGTTTTAATGACGTTTTAAGACGGAATCCACCAGGAAGTCGAGTAATATTTATTTAAGTTGGACAAAAATCGAGTACCAGAATAATTTAAATCCTATTGCGTTATTTTCTACCCTAAATAAAAGGTAAAGATGTAAGTAATTATCACTGATAACACCAACAACAATTTCTTATCAGAGTCTTAGAAAATGAATTTCAAAGTTCACAAGCTATAGGGAAATTCTCACGTGCAGCCATTTTGTAAAATCGTCTTTAAGCGATTCAGTGGAATTCAGTGAAATTTCAAATTTTGTTTTCGGTGTTTGGTGTTGTTAGAAAAGATTTCTTTTGATAAGATATTTGAAGCAGTAACACAGGAGTTTGCAATAAGGTGTAAATAATTTTGGTACAACAATTTCTTATCAGAGCCTGAGAAAATGAAATTTAATGTTCACAAGCTGCAGGCAAAAGCTCGCGTCTTTTAAGCGATTTAGTGGAATTCAGCGGAACTTCGAGATTGGTTTTCGATGTTTGGTGTTGTTAGAAAAGATTTCTTTTTCAGATAAGATATTTGAAGCAGTAACACAAAAGCTTGCAATAAGGTGTAAATAATTTTGGTACATAATTTTGTCCAACAACTACTCGAAGTCCTGGCGGATTCCGTCTTAAAGCTTTCCATTCATTTTGTCTTTTTCTAACGGTATGGAGTTTGGTAACAAAGAAATACAATGTAGGTCTCTAAAAGAATCGGGAGAAGTAGCATACGCCATCGATTTGAATGAAACTGGCTTCTGGGACGTCCATTAACAAACAAAATGGAACTTGGCCAATATCCTGCCATTTTGACCTTATGTAAGCGTGGCAAATAACCCATACGTGTACGTGATCCTACGGTACCTGTAGCATCTCCTGCAGGAACAACTTGAGCCTTTTTCTGTCCAAAAATCCTTGGTTATTACAAAGCTGTAAAAACAAATCTGTAAAAGAAAAGAAGAGAAGCATTTTATTGCACCCATATTAAAGCAATTGATGTACATGTATCAACAAAATAAAAAATTAGAAAGAACTTAACACAGTCATACATGTAAGCAAGTGTGGGATTAGTACGTTAACCCATTGACGCCTGGAGCTAAGGTGCTTTTCCTAAAAAACGCATTTTTTAGACGTTTTTGACCTTTTAAGGTCTATTATAAGCTAACATAGCTCCAAATCACTCAAACGGCTCTTGAAATGCAAAATGCGTCCCTGTTTTTCACCAGAATCATGTTTAACAACTTTTTCGCTCGTGTATGCGCAAAAGTCAAAGTTTGGACTTCAGGCTTTTCGTTTTTTTTTTTTCGCTTTTCCTTTTTCTCTTCTTCCTTTCCTTTTGCTGCAGATTTTGGCCAGCTTCTACCAGGCTTCTTTCCAATATAAGAATTTCCGAGAAGCGTAAACGAGGCAAGAACTATTTACCATGGACAAGCAAAGGGTAGAAAGGGGAAATTTTCCTCTGAGTTTTTTACTAAAATTTTGAAGCGTTTTGGTGCATACATGTATTTCAAGCTCCATCAATCGAATCACGCTGGTTAAGGTATCGTTGGAAAGGTCTTGTTCTGCTTCACAATTTGAACATAGATTTCGCCTTTCTGGGTAAAAGTTGATGACGTCACAAGCCGGACAAATCCCCGGATCCTTTATGGCCGGTTTAGGCCGGTTCAGGTGTCAATGGGTTAAAGGATACCATCTGTTAGTACCTTCATCTTTGAGTCCACACAAACGAATAGACATACATCTTCAACCTGGTGATGCCCACATTAATTTGCAACAGGCCCCATATGTAGTTGTTTAGATATACATGTAAATTACTGTTAGCACGGAAATTATTAGCGTAAAAAAAATATAGTGTACACTCACATCTGTATTTTTCTTGAACTTTCTCCGAACACATCACCGAGAGAGCAACCTTTAGCGAGAGAATTGGCACAAAACCCATTCTTCCCCTGTAATTAAGAAAAATAATAATTCAATAATTTTTAATATTAAATTACATTGTATTATATTTAATTAAAACATCTGCCATTTGGGGTTTTGATTTCCTATAATGCTGTCATTTTGAATTGTAGGACTGACTCTGTATGTAGTAAAATATGTATGCACTTGCTCATAACATTATTTCCATTATTAAATGTACTACACATCTGTACAGTCTGGAAAAAATTACATGGATTGATAAGAAGACTTCCCACAAAACCCTTAAATTAAATTTTAGGTTAAATAAAAAGAATAAAATAAACAAATTAAACTACTGGTAGAAACTACAGTGTCAGCATCACTCTTGCTACCACCATAAGCAGTCCAACCAGGGTACAAAGAAAATGGATTTTCTTTCTTGTGTGCTCGTCCCACCTGAAGGCCTTTTTAGTGGCCAATAAAAATGTCCAAAATGTTATGCCTGCAAGTGGTTCACACTTTAGACATAACCACAAAACGACACAAAGAAGAGATCAGTTCTTTACCTACAGTATGTCATTATGCTTAATGTTTCTACTGTCATTATGTTGTGTTATTCACACTGGTGACATAAAACATCAAGTGAACGTGAAGTGTTTTCTACACTTGCGACACCTTGATGTTACAGGTATGTCATTGTGTCACTAGTGTAAACCAGGCCTTACTTGCCCATTGGGCTTGTGATGGATAATTAATCCATCCTACCAGCCTGATGGGAAAATTCACTAGGCTGAACTACTGGACAGGACTTTCCCTACATACTGCCAACTAATCTTTGGATAACAGTGCAAACTGCAGTTTTGCATCCAGTCAGCGTTGCATCAGTCTAAATTCGTCTGTCTCTAGATAGATTGTATTATAAGGCTGTACTCACGGATCATAAACATTAAGTATCCAGTTGAGCACCAGTTCACTTGCAAGAGAGACATCTATAGAGCCATCTTGGTCACCAGTTTGATCAGTAAAGATAGTGGCGATGATTCTCATCAGTTCAGATACTGACAAGGTTCCCTCAACATAGCCATCTTTGATTCCTTCCGTTGTAAGGGCTGCTTTAATGACACGCAGATCAACCATGTATACTAGAAGAAAACAAATGAACAAAAATCCATTTTCAGTGTACATGTTGTGTCCATGTATTATAAAATCTAAGACTAAAGTCTATGTGCATGTATCTTCCTTAGTTTATTATTCTACTATTGTGCCATTTTACCATATTAGGGCAAAAGAACGCGCAAAATATGCCACGTTATTACACTGTAGAACAGGGCAAAAATACGGACTAAAAGTGGAGCGACAAAATGGCCGAACCAAACTTTATTTTTAGTGGAATAATAAATCCCTTATTCTATGGTTTAACATATAATACGAGCGGACATTTTGCTCATTGCTTGTATTTTTCCTCGCCCCTTTGGGGCTCGGAAAAATACTACGCAACTCGCAAAATATCCGCACGTATTATATGTTAAACCATATTTTCTCAACTAAACACCAGGTACCAAATAAATGCCAGATCTCCAAGGTGGAGTTGAAAATCTTGATAAGTGGGACATACAGCTGAAAAGTATTAACTGAGTAAAAACTGAACATACATTGTGTTTTCTTTTGAATGGCTCTCAGTTTCATAGCTGTGCGGTATGCAGCATACTTGATGTTACTCAAGCTCTCTACAAATAGATGTTAAACAAAAATCATAGTTAATTTATGAATAAAAAGTCATCTTTATTGGAAACATTTTATGTTTATAAGTTATAAATGTCAAGTACAAAATTAATACATACATGTAAGGCATGCTGAAAGTATTTACTGAATATAAAGAGAGTCATCATGCAACTTTTTATGTGGCTAAATGTAATTTAGGCTAAGTTAAATGTGAAACAATGCTAGCCAGCAGTATCTCTCAGGGTTTTGGTGCAGTGTGGCTGGGGGTTTTCGTGCAGGGGCCCCACATGGTTTACAGTGTAACTTCAGATGACAAGTCATTCCGCATTTGTTATCGCTATCGATAGAACTTTCTCACGGTGCTTTTATTCCCGGCCCATCCCGCCCTCTAGTCACGGTAAGTATGTGGTAAGTATCTGTGTTTCCACTGTCTTTTCAGTTTGACGGTGCTGGGTAGGTGGTTGCCGCTCACAGGGTTGTCATGGTTGTCTACGCTTTCGGCTCGACTGCACTTGTGGCTACATCCTCCTTTGTAGGCACCATTCCCCAAGCTCATCTATTGTTGATGAGTTTAATAGGTCTATGGCGTCACTATTTTACTTTAAAAAGTGTTTTATTTAAAAAAAAAAACCAGTTATTTACATATACATGTACATCTATAAGTAAAAATAAATAAATAAATAAATACTGCCTGTAAGATAAAGGTGAAATATCCAAACAATTTACCAATTTCCTCCATTAAAATGACCATCTCTGGATGATCCCATTGAGTTCTTTCTGTTTCATGGCTGTAATAATAGAAAATACAATCATGCATAAACGTTTCCAAGAGATTAGAGTTCTGAATAATAATAATAATAATAATAATAATAATAATAATAATAATAATAATAATAACAATAATAATAAATTAATAATAATAAGAAGAAGATAATTAAAAATACAAAACTTTATTGAGGACTTTTCATACAAACTTGAATCTTAGGTGTATGTGGTTAAAAATGTATATATACAAATTTTGTTTTCCTAATAAGTTCTTCCCATGAAATAATGTCAGTAAAAATTTCAATAGCCTACCTACATCACAGGGCACAGAGGAGTCAAGTTTGTCCGCAATTCAAAATATCTACCATGCAAAACGACATCGATCTTGTAAGCGTACGTGACCCAGGGCCTTCATGTTTACAGATCGTCTGGTGATATCGTATTCTACAATGGTCACCTGGGGCGAATTAAATCGTCGCCCTTCGGGCGACGATTTTTTTTGGAAAGCGAAGCTTTCCGACGAGGCACAAAGTGCCGAGAAGAAAAAGAGACAAGGGACGAAACATTATACCACGTGATCGGCTCGATGTGGCCTGAAGCATACTGGTGGCGGAAACGGAAATCGCGTGTAGATCCATTCTGTGACAGATGAAATCAACCGTTACTAATCCGAAGTTCAAAACAACAGCTGATCTCTCGACCGGCGCTGCGTACCAGACGAGAATCAACGCGATCAGAAGAAATTGAAAGTGGAAAACAAGGTTTTCTTTTCAAAGTGGTAAGTTATTTTAAAACACTCTGAAAGCTATTTTTAATAACGTACTCAGTAACGGTACATTCACTACATTACATGGTGACATTATACAACTGACTTTTTATCTTTTATTTTTAAAGGCTCTTAAATAACTACAGCGTCGATGAACTGAGTTTCATTACGTTAAAAGTAGTCTTGGATAAATATTATCAAAGCAGCAGCTGCAGTGAAAAGGAGAACATATTCTTCGAAGACTGCGAGTTGGGAAGAATTGTCAAAGAAGTTTTTCCCGATGCAAAGAGATCGCAGAGACGAGTAAATGGAAAGAAGACTTGGCATTACACTCTTTCATGTGCAAGCTCGGATAGCAGTGATTCAGTAGAATGGGAAAACCTTCCAAACGAAACCTCGTCAGAAGTTGGATGGCAATAACCAGCACCACGGGGGAAATACCATGAGTGGATTAAAGTGGTTTCTCAAGATTTGCGCGATGGCAACCGAGTGTTGCACGAAATTAAAATTTTTAGAGATTGGAACTTCACGGTGCATGTGAACAATAAAGATATAGGCAAGGCAGATCTAGGTATTCCAAATCTAAGGGCGTCTCGAAGATTGATCCACTGTCTCTTTAATGTTTTGAATACATCTAGCTATTGTGGCAGACTTCCGGTTTTTCAACATCACATGTCTCATGACGCATTTCCGCCACCAGTATCCTCCGGTCCACATTGTACGAAAACGAATTTTTAACCGCCTAAAAGTCGCCCCCCAAAATACAGCTTAAACGACTTGTTTGAAGATTCTCTTAAGGTGTATGGGGAGAAAATATTAGTCTTGAAGGACATGTTAAAAATGAGATCGTTTCGTTTGATTTCGAGCGAGTAACGAGGGATCGGAATTTCGCCTCAAATCGCTTTCGTCCCTTGCTCTCTTTCTTACAGGTGGTCTCTGGTAACGTAACGTAACGCCCACAGACATTGCGTTCTGCGGATTTCCCATGAGGGTACGATCTGTAAACAGATACTATTGCATGACGGCGCTGGGTCACGTACGCTTACAAGATCGCTTCCAACGTCGAAGATATTTTGAATTGCGGACAAACTTGACTCCTCTGTGCCCTGTGCCTACATAATAACACTGAAAGCTTTTACATGCTCTAAGCTTCTATGTACACAAGTTAAAATATTATAATAATAATAATAATGATAATAAGATAATAATAATATTAATAATATTATTAATTAATAATAATAATAATAACAATAATAATATTAAGATAATACAAATAAATAAATATTATTATAATAATAATAAGTAAACAAATTTCATTGGGTAAACCCGTCAGCATACACTGTTATCCATAGGTGCCATGATATCGGTAATCTCATCAGTTCCAGGGCTCAGTGCTCAGGTGCTACAGGTATGTACAGTTGCATGTGCTTACACTGTACACTAGCTTGTATAGTTAGTGTATATCTAATAACTCTTGATCAGTTTCTCAGTGTGTAGCATGAAATCAGAAAATTGATGATAACAAGCCCAGCAGAGCTTGAAAAAAACTTGAATTCTAATTTGCCTTTCAGAGAAGAAGCTGCTTAATTTTGCTTGCCCTGGGCACTTAAGTCTTAGACTGGCTTTAGTTTACTGTTTTTACAATTTGGTTGGCAGGCAACATTCCTGTGCCCTTGCTCATCAGGCGAGTGAGAATGAAAAGTCACTTGCCTGTCAGGATAATGTACTTGTCAGTGGGCTACTGGACAGCACTTTGTTTTTTGTGGCGTAATTGGCGCGTGATCACATGGGTGTCCCAATTACAGCTGTCCAATTACAACTTCTTGTAATCGGATACCTGTAATTGGACACCTACGCCATTCACTCGTCAATCGCGTGCACTTAAATGGGTTCTTTCTTGCTGTTTTCCAACCATTTGTAAACCCGATTGAACATATTTTTGACTTTTTCCACATAAAACAGGTTCTCAAAGACTTCCTAACCTCAAACTTTGTTATTGATATGATTAATTAGTAATTATTGGACCTTGTGTCATACAATTCAGAGAGTAATTATTATTATGAAGTACTCACTTCACTTCACATAACTCCCTGAATTGTACTCCACTCAGTCCAATTACTATTACTAATTGTTGTGTTAAAAATCATCTACAAGTGGGAAATGTTATCAGATTCAACATTATACTTATAAAAAATGACAAATTATAGCGATGATGTAATGCAAAATTCATTATAATTGGACACCAAGTAAACCTCAAACCACAGCTGAACGTTAATAGATGCATTGTAAACTGATTCCACAAGTTTAAGCACCATGTACAGTATTAAGCATAATTTCTGGGAAATACATTTTACACAATGACTTTTTTTTTTTCGGAAATACAGCGAAGCCCATGTAAAGCAGTCTAACTGAGAAAAAAAATAAATATTTCAACTTAATTTAAAGAATACACTGACGATATTTTGTTGAAATATAAACCTAAACCTTATGGATTTATATAACTTTGTAATAATTCCGATCTACCATACGTACTTGATGTAATATGGAATTCCGTTGGTGGTTTCAGAGCGTTCCCAGCCATCAGGTAATTTACCTGAAACTAAAAAGGAAGAGCTTTGCATAAAAACAAGAAGAAAAGAAGGAATCTAAGTAAGAACTACATGTATTAGCAAAGTACGCCAAAAATTCGATCAACGCTGCCGGTTGTTAACGTACGACATTCAAGCTGGCATTCAATCAAGCCATAAATTCTTACGCATTTTATTGAATTCTAACATAAACTTACTTGTTATCCCAGGCATTGTGTTTTCCTTTCCAGGCCACAAAGGAAAAGTGGTAGAGAACCTCTAAGTTTGTTTACAAAGCTTTACATTTCGGCGTCTTTGGAAAACACTCTTCATCAAGTTGGAATCCAAGAAGCGTTGTTTATCCGCCCGCGGTTTTTCCCAACCTTCAGCGGTAGTCCAGAAAGTCCCAGCACTCCCTTCGCGCAAGGCAAATCAAAGATGGCGGTCAGTCCGTATGTATGTCGCGCAGAGTTGTGGCTTGCAAATGCAAGTTTTCGACCATCTTTCCGCCTTCCAGAGGACTTTCATCATAGTATCTTCTTAAAATGGTTCCCAGGCCATATGGCTAAAGGTGAGTTACTCACCGTACTTTGATGAATTTCGCAGAACTATCACGTATCGATCATTGACCATCATTGCAGTGGTGAGATATTTTTCAGTTTTGAAAATCAGATTGAAATTAAAATTGCTCTTAACAATTAATCTTGTTTGATTTGATCACTAAAAGGATTCCGTAAGATGCAGCTGCGGCTTCGAAAGTGTGACTGTGTAATAGAAGTCCATGATGCGAGAATATCCTTTTTACTTATTATTTACATATAAGTTTACTATAATTTTTATCGGCAAGATTTCCACACAGCCCCACATTATGTATGCAGCTATTTCATACTACCACTATATACAAACAGAAATCATGAAAAGAACGAGTGAGTCAGAAAATTGTATGCATAATTAATGTATGGGGCTGTGCGGAAATCTTGCCATTTTATCTTTCAAAGTTTTTTATTTATAATTTTATATATATATTTTTTACTAGTGGCAAGGAAGGGGATTTGAACCTGGGACCTCCGCCTCCCCCCCCCCCCTCCCCACCCCCCATTTTGCCTCCAAATGATATCATCAGCTGCTCTCTTTCTCGTAATAGATGAGCAGTCTCATTAATGAGAATCATTACAAGTAAACTGCAGTTACTGTAAGAGAGTCCAAAATATATTTGGCGGGATATGGAATGGGGATTGAAATCAAGCCTGGATATAGGATTGCAAAGCCTATTTTGGACCCTCTTGTAGAGGATCAGACTTTCTACAAGGTGGGGTCCCAGATTGAAAAAAGAACATATATGTGTGCATTTTTGTATGGCTTTTTTCTTGACAGTGGCTTAAATTCCCTTCACTGGCAGAAATCCTAAGTTTCAGAACAATTTATCAAGCAGACCACATCTTCTGGTGCTAAACAAGATGGATCTCATAGGGATAGCAAAGCAACGGGTTTGTTTAAGTTTTAATTACAATGTATTATCAAAATTAACACTGTTTTAGACCCTCAACTTTCTAGTCTGTGATCCAATTAAAAAAAATTATCATTATTGTAGCATGACTTGACTTACATGTACTTACTTCCTATAAGTTCTCCTCTGGGAGAATAAGGCCATAACGGTTGTCGGCCATACAGGACAGAAAAAAATCAGGGATTTTTCAAAGGTCATGGAAAAGTCAGAGAACTGGTTTATGGTCAGGAGAAATTCTGGCTAAAACTGGGAAAAAGACTGCACTTTAATTATTTGCTGCACAGTATTACTGATTATCCCTCCAGCATTTTTTTATTTAATTGAAATGTACCCATTTCTTAGGATTCCATGATTGTCAATAATAGTTGTTGTTATTATTATTACTATTATTAAATATTGAGTGATATTCATTATTTTTATAATTTAACTTTTATTTGAACTACAGGAAATCCTGAGGCACTTAGAAGATGAAGGAACTAGAGCAGTGTTTACTGACAGTAAATCACAGTATCATTATAGCATAAAAAAGGCAAGTTTGTCATTTCATTGAAGAAGAAAGTTAACATAGCAATCTCCCATTGTTTGGGGGAACTGGTTGCAGTTTAACAGTAACCAGACCACAGTCCAGCATAGTCACACCACAGAGTAGGGGAGAGGAGAATATTTACCTGGACAGGGTGGAGGGGACGAGACGAAATTACTGACACGATGCACAGCAAGCAAATTCACCTCACCAGAGATTATCCTGGTTTCTGTAAGCATAAAGTGGCCTGGAGTACATGTATTTAGACTACTCCACCCTAGATTACCCTGAGCATTAGCCTCTTCCATTAGTTAGTTGGAGAAGAAGACAAAAAAATATTAATGCGATTAGCATGAAGAACAGCGACAGGTTTGGGGCTCCCCAACTAACCATAATACCGTAACAGGCTACCTGAACACAATTAAATTCATCAGTGGCCGAGATTAAAGCGCCTTGCCCAAGAACACAGGGGTTAACTGTGGAACACTTGATCAGAATTCCAGCATTCATGCTCTCCATCAAATTATTTCATGTACACCTCCCATACTTGTTAGTTGTAATGTATATGCAATGTACACTTGTATTAATGTTAATTTTATTTTTAATTTTTTAAATTTTTCTCAGGTTATCCCTGCTGCTTTAGAAAAAATAAAGGATGCTGAATATGAGGGAACATATATTAGACCTGTAAATATCAAATGAATAAACTATTTTAAAAGACTCCTTACTAATTCTGTAAGCCTAAGACTTTTTTTGTCATACTAAGCTATAGTTGCATGTCTACTCAATATTATTTTAATGTCTGTTTTGAAAAAATTGGTTGAGATTGTATTCTCACTTCATGAACGTAGCCCAGTGCACGCGTCATGTAAATAATTATATGTTGTAATTCAATTTTATCCTTGGTTCAAATTTTATTCTCCTTTGTTTTAAACTCATAATCATACATAATACCATACCCAAAAACAAAGAAAAATAAAATTTGAACCAAGGATAAATTGAACCACAACATATACATGCACACTGCACAAGTTTATAAATTTGGTTTGCAATTTTACCTGTACATACCCCTCAAATTAGTTTGTTTCTGTTTTATTGTTTTTTATTACTTAGTTACATGACATGTATGCTGTTTGGTCCATGTTTTTATTTTGTAACATTAATTAATAGGAGCCAGACAAGCCATACAATATATTGATATGTGGTTTACCAAATACTGGAAAATCATCTTTAATCAATGCACTCAGGAGAAAATACATGAGAAAAGGTATGACAATAGCAACTGTACAAAGGTTTCAATACAACAGAGGGAAATTAATTTTAGCAGAACCACTGTACTCATCAGACAATGTGTCAGCTTCATGTAGGCCAGACTAAGCTTTCACTGGTCAAAACAGCAAATTTACTGAGTATCATAGGCCTGCAATGTGTGTAAAAAATACCAGTTGTAATAGAAAGCTGCCCGGTCATCTCAGGGGAGGGGGGGGGGGGGGTGCACACTCCCCTGCATCCTCCCATTCGATCCACCCCTAATTGTACTTTTCGTGTACTGCCACTGCACACCAGTATTCACATTTTATTAAATACCTGGACTGGGTTGTTCAAAGCCAGAATTAGCCTGAATTTTGATTTCAGTTTTTTAACATTTAAGTAAGGTTTTCTGTTGTTATGTTTTGTCCTCCCAGTTTCAATGTCGACTTAATCGCAAGCTACACCCAACATATTAGCAATGAAAACACTTTCAATCGATACAACAGAAATTGAACCCTCGATCAACTCAATCTGTCTGTAGGTATAGCAACAAGAGTTGGAGCAGTGCCTGGAATAACAAGATCCGTTCAAGAGAAAATTAAGGTAATGCCTATCAGTAAGTAAAATTAGTATAATTTTGTACTGCTTCAGACTATCATCACTGAGTTTTGGTTAAAACTTGGAGTTACTCCACCTTGTTACACTTGTTCATACATTCATAATAGTACTGTTTTTTCCCCAAATAAAGAGGGTCCAGTTCATATTTTAAATTTCAGGATTTTAAGGGGGCACTAACAAGGTATGCATAATCAAGGGAATATGATTATTTTGTATTCTGCAGGTCTGTGACGAGCCAGTGACATACATGTATGATACTCCAGGTAATTTGAATTTACACATAACCTTTGTACCTAATTAAATGCTTGTGTTAATACTCTATTATCCTATTATTTTGAAAGTTTCAAATATAAATGAAGTAAACATGACTTTATAGATCACTGGAAAAGGAATAGGCAAAACTGAGCATCAAAGCATATTAACTTAAAGGAGAAGTTCACTCCAGAATGGCCATTTATTTTCTTTACGCCAATAAAAAGTTTATACAAAAATATGTTATTCACCAAAATTTCAGCTTCCAACGAGCGCTAAATCCCTACGAAATCTTTCTCTAAAGTAGCCCAAAATTCGACAACTGAACGCCGCCATCTTGGAGCTAGTAATGTATGCGTGACTTCAAACTCCTTGTTTCTTTGAAGTGGCTTTTGTTTGTCAAAATGCCTGTCTGAAAGGAAAGAAAAGGTGAAAGGTTTTTTTTGTATCTCTTGAAGCTCTGTTTGAGAAACATGGAGCTGCACAAACAGGCATTTTGACAAACGAAAGCCATTATAAAGAAACAAGGAGTTTCGAGTATTTAAATTTTCCCGCTAAACTTCAGGCTGAGCTCTTTGACGTCACGCATACATTACTAGCTCCAAGATGGCGGCGTTCAGTTGTCGAATTTTGGGCTACTTTAGAGAAAGATTTCGTAGGGATTTAGCGCTCGTTGGAAGCTGAAATTTTGGTGAATAACATGTTTTTGTATAAACTTTTTATTGGCGTAAAGAAAATAAATGGCCATTCTGGAGTGAACTTCTCCTTTAAATAATACCAGAATGGCACAACGCTATATAATTTGTAATAGTTATAATGATACATTGGAACAGGGAGGAAACTAAGAGCACTGCAGAGAAGAGTTGGATAACTGATTTGTACATGTAGAATGACAGTGTTTTTCCTTTAAAAAATTTGCTTTTTTACACCCCCCCCCCCCCATGCCCCCCCCTCCCCTCCCCTCCCCTCTACACAGAATTTCCAATGACCTTCCTTAGAATGGGTATATCTATTTTCTGGAAACACACACTGTACATTTCTCACATTGATGTGAAATACTATAGTTCCTTTTCTTGTTGATTTTCAGGTGTTGTAGCACCATATATACCATCTGCGGAAGTAGGAATGAAGCTTGCATTAATAGGTAAGTTTTAGCGTGTGCAGGTGCAAAAGATGGTGCCCTGATACACTGGTGTAATGGACTTTGGTTAAGAGCTTGGGTTCACTGTGTCATGTTCGTAGGCACATATGCTTTATATTTTGCAGTGTCTGTCTTCATCATTATAGCAGTTTATATTGTCAGGGCAACTTCACAAAATGTGAAGGAGGGGGTGCGGAGTGTGTGTATGTGGGGGGGGGGGGGGGTACCTGTGATTAGTGAACTACCATCTTATCTAGAAGAAGAGGAAAAACTCCTAATTGATAATAATTAGTTATTGAAACTAGAGTTAAGTAGATGGTCAGTACTTAAAGGGACAGTTTCACGGTTCGGCGCATGTCCATATTATATATTCGCCTGTGCACGCTTTATTGCAAGGCCCGCTTTTTCATTGTTTATGAACCAGTCGGAAGCGAGTTGCCTAATTTCGCATGCAAATAGCCATGAAATCATCAACCGTGGAATAAATCCTACGGGCCAAAACTAAATTCAACGGTCCACTAAGCTTGTAAAATCCACTAAAATCTTCTCACAATTTTGGTCATCCGTCATTTTGGTACGTCTAATCATAGTATGTGATTACTGAACTACATGTGAGTGGGGTTTACTAAGCGATAACATTGATAAAGAGCGAAAAAAGTATTTTGATTTATGGACATGCGCCGAACCGTGAAACTGTCCCTTTAAAAAGTTACCAAAAAAATCAGCAATGGCATTAAAATAAGTCTGTCTTGGATTAAGCTGTGTTCCTTTCAATTCACTATCTTCAAGTGCACTCTGTGGAACCTATAAACATTAAGGAACACATTTGCTTGAGGAATTAGTGGCAGGGGGTCCCCATTCTTTGTTCAAAGAAAAGTGAGCCACAAATAAAGTGTCAGCCCAAAAAGGAATTAGTTAAGGGTAAACATGCAGTCAGGCCACTTACAAGTTTTTTACATGAACTACAAAATGAATGTAATCATCAGTTGCATCCTGATAACTCGAACCCTATACTAATAACCTTGAACCTCCCACTAACTCAAACATTTTTTAATTCCCCCCCAGGTTATTTTCTTTTTAGTTACTAATTTTTCCCTTGATAACACCCACAATACCTCGAACCTATTCCAATTTCCTTTTTAAGTTCTTTGCTATATGGTGAACAGTGTATTAAAAGATGACGGCAAAGGATTAATAATTATTTTTATTGTACCATGTACATGTACATGTACACTGTAGATTAGATTCAGGCACCATATTATTACACCATAGGTTGTTTTAAAGACCATATCGTCGGTGAAGACCTCATTGCTGATTATCTTCTGTATACCTTAAACAGGACAAAACATTTTGAGTGAGTTTAAGTCCTCAGTTTTACTGATTTGTCAAGATAGTTGTGCGCATGATGTTGGCCTACATGTACAGAAAAGCACTGGGAAACTGATCATAAGAAAGGGTTAAAATAATATTACCTGCCTTGATTGGTTTGTTTTCTTTTTCAGAAAAATTTAATGAAGTAATAATATATGTGTTCAAGAAAGACTTTGGCTCCCATTTTTGTTTAAACAAGAAAAGTCATATTTTAATTTGCCCTGATTTTGTTCTTTCCCTAACACGAATCGTATGCACTGTGTTTTAATTGATTAGAACTTTGAAAATTCTCAGGAGATCAGATTAGATAATTATGGTACTAAAAGGTTGACCCACAGACTTAAAGACCCTAATCAGCCTCCACCATGTTCGATGCCATCAAAATTAGGAAAATTGTGAGGCAAAGAGAAATCTTGCGTTGCGTCAAGTTGTGTCACTAGAAATCTGTTTATTACCATAAGCAGTTTTTATGGTAGTCTCGTTCTGCATTAATATAAGTTTGAAAATCCTGTATCTTGACAAAGGTGTGGCTGCTGTAAGGGTCCTTTAAAATGGAGATGGTTACTTCTGACCACTACTGACAAAAACACACATGCATCATCTTGATTATTATTGTAGTACTGTTATAAATAATTCTAGAAAATAATTCTTCCTGTTTCCTCTCTTATTTGTTTATTTTCTGTATAATTATTAACTTTTGATATTGATACTGAAAAGCCCTTTCCAGGGTTGCTAAATAAAGTGTATATATGTAACTATGTATTATAATTTCAGATATGTGGATATGGTTGGCATCACGAACCCTAGTGATAATATAAACTTTGTTATGAGACAGTTAGCCAATGATCTAAATGCTACAATCTCAGGTAATGTTACTTCAGTCTTGTAAATTTATCTAGCTTAACAAACATCTTAATTAGGAAATTAACCAGTGCATTTTTTTTTTTTTCATCCAGGTGGAACACCAGACTACCGGAGAGCCTATGTTCATTTTATTAAAAGATTCAGAAGAGGAACGCTAGGTCGTGTATTACTAGATCGAGATCAGCTAAAAGAGAAACAACAACTATTGCCCTCAAGTTTTTAAAATTAAGCCTAAAGGGAAACCAGTTGTTGATTGATATACAACTACATGCTTTGCATAAGTCTACCTTTTGTTAAATCAGCACTTGTATGGTGTTGTTTCATAAATGTAACAATTGAGGTATCCAGTTTATTCATCTGTACATAAACAACATTTCATAAGGAAATAAGCTGTCGGTAGCCTGTATGGACATGAGATATCTATGCATGCAGGCAAGTGGCTGGTTTTCACTAGCAATGGCATCCGATTTGTAATGTTATCAGAGTCGTAAGCGTGGATATCACTTAAAACCTCGCGTACAATTTTCTGCTTCTGAGCTTCCAGAATCTCGCCGTTGCATGATTTAAAATTTAGCAAGGCGGGAGAAGATTTCTTTATAAGTTTTTTTACTTTGACAGATATTTTCTATCTTTCCTAAAAAAAGCATGGAATTTTCTTTAAAAAAATGCCTAAATTTTTCGTGCTGCCCTAAACATCTGAGTTGCCCAAAATTTGCCCCCCACCCCCCACCCCCTCCTGGCCCATATGCCTATGACATTTAATCAAGTGTAGAGGGGGACATTGGGGGTTGCTGAACACCGCATTACCGCAAAAAAATTCGACAAATACCGCAATACCGCAAAAAAATTGGAAAACACCGCAATTTTACAGTAAGCCTGTATAGCTGGTGGATTCGTTGACGCGAGAGCAAAAATAGAGGCAAAAACAAGCTGTGGGACAGTGGAAACAATGGCACGGCCTTAAACGGGTTGTTAAAACAGTCAAATTGTAGATAAAAATTTGTGACAAAACAAGGCTGTTTCAGGTTGCTTCAGAAACGGCTAAAAATACTCGTTAAAAAGTGAAGAATACGTTTTTGTACCAAAAATCGTCGACCAAAACGTAAAGAAAATGCATCCCGCAGGTTTCGCGAATACCGCAATACCGCAATTCAAGATTAAAATTACCGAAATACCGCATGAAAAATTGGACAATACCGCAAACCCCAATGTCCCCCTCAGTGTACAGTCATGAAAGAAAAAAATTTTGTATATAAATAACAATTTATTTATTAAACGGATCTAATGTTACGCTTTCTTCTAATGCAGCTCAATTAGTTTGTTAATATAAAAATTTGTGTAGCATACAAATGTGAGTTAAAACAGAATTATTTAGTAGAGCAAAAAAATAGACATTTCTGTAAATACTTCTTGTTTGCAGAAACAAATTTCAGTCACAGTAACCTGTCCAAATAGAAACCGAAGCATTTTTGAAATGCAAATTTCCTCCAAAAATCCCCCCTCCCGTCCCTCCCCAAATATAATCCCACCTGAAATAAGGGGCATTGAGCAGATATAAGCCCAGCACTTATTTTTGGAATTGGAATACATTAATCCCCAAGAATTTTGTTAATGAGGCAGCTTACAGTTTGTCAGGGAGGGGCAGGATAATAATCTGTTACTATATGAGAAATTGAGGTGGTTTGCATGTGACGCTATAAAATTCTAAATTGTGAGGTCTTCTGAATTTTTTTCGTACACCAGGTTGAAGATGATCTAGAAAAAAATCATTTTGCAAGTTTTCAGTCCTGTAGTGTGTTTCGCTTTGAATTGAAAATACAGCATTTTGAAAAATTAAGGGAACTAAGGCGAGAAGCTTCGCTTCAGTCTCACTTTCTCCCCACACCCCTCCCCTCATTTTTTGCTCGCCTTTTTCCCACACTGATCCTCAGTAACCGAACCCCTGGAACAGGCTAGAGAGTCTCTGTCACCTGCAGCTGTTCTTGACAAGTTCAAAATAACAGGGTTAATCAGAAGGGACGGTTCAAAATAGCAGCAAGTTTGAAATAGCCAAGTTCAAAATAGCTGATGGTGAATCACTGAAAAAACAAGAAGTTGCTATAGCAACTTAAAACCGCGCTTATATTTTTGGCTAATTAACAGCTTTCTTTCTCAAAAGTCACGGTTAAATTTAATCTGTTTGCATTATGAGTAAAGGACTAGCAAAGTACTCACGTTAGTCACACAATCCGAGGTTTACCTTGTCTCCAGCTATCTTTAGCTTAGGGGTTTTTCCCTTCTAATGACGTACTCCCTGCACGTTCGGGCACGCTCAATTGTTTACTTAAGCAAATATTTCATTTCCTTTCAAATCTTTGAACTCACTTCGATGAAATAGCCAAAGAATTCACTTCGATTGCTTAAACCCACAAGAAATACTCGCAGAAGAGGAAACAAATTAAATTAATGACCGTCGCTTTTGCCGACATAAACATGCAAATGAAACACAATGTTATTTGTCACGTAACGAAAGTGAAACCTGCAACATCAGCGCATTCCATGGCTGACGTAATACCTTTTTTCAGTGTATTCAACATTCGCTTTGAATCCAACGCTTCGATAAAACCAAAATAAAATATACTTTATACACAATAAAGAAAACAATATCCGCAACATTTTCGGTACAATAATGTTTCAACAACTTTTGGCGAATAAACATCATAGGTTGCGTGATTTCAAAGCCCCAATCACGATTTGGCCGAGTGGAGGTTTGCATCTGGTCACCGACAAAAAAAAAAATAATAATAATAAATCCCGTGTAAATCAAGAACCGCGCTCGGCCCATGGCCGCGCGGTTAATAAGGTAATTTTACGTACATTCAAAATGGGGGCTTTGAATTACCCGAGTTCAAAATAATGGGGCTTGACTGTATCTCCAAAGGGCACATCACAAAACCCAGAGTGCAGTGTACTAATGATTGAACTTTATCAAATGTTTTTAAGTAATAAACAGCTCTTTGTTTTTTTCAAATTTTAATAATATATTTCCCTCTTGTTTAAATTGTTAAATATACACTTCCTTGATATAATAACTTACAGTTCCCAAGTGTTGAGGCAAATAATTCAGAACAAGTTCATTCTGCAAAATATTTGCAAAATAAATTAAAACCCATATTCCCCCAAAAAATATTGCAATTATTGAACAAATGTTCCATTATGTCAGAGGCTAAATATAAATGACATATCAAGTGCTTGTTTATGTGCTCTTCAGAAATTGTAAACAAGCTATGCAAATTCTCTTGAAGACGCTACACAAAACACAATTTATGAGCTTGTGCTGTAAGCTTACAATAAAGTTTCACTTCGAAATTGGCGTTACCTGTACATCCCAAAAATAAGTTAATCCAAACTAGATTCTTTTGGTTAAAATATATGCTAATCTATATTAAACCTAAAATTTAATTACTCGTTTACAAAGCTCAAATTGAATTTTATCACCAAGGCTTTTCAACACAAAGTCAGGAATATTTAATGTGTACGGTTAACCGCGACGCTAACATTTTTCACAACTGCTATATCTTTCGATTTATGCTTTGATTAAATAAATGGGAGAAACTAAGGAAGAGGAACTGATGTTAAAAGTCTATCGTTCTCCAGCGAAATCGTCTTCTTGACTCGCCAAGGAAACAGTTTCGCCAGAAGAATCACATGTAGTTGTTGTAGAAGCGCTTTCGTTGCTGACTTCGCTTCCTTCGTCGTCTTCCTCTGGAATTTCCGACAATGCCCTCTTCTTTTTTTGCCGAGCCATGTTAAGTAGCTGAACTCGCTGAGCAAACGAAAAGACGATTCGTGTGATTAAGTGATCGACGTGCTCTTCAAATTCTTCGAAATTCTTCTGGTTCTTCTTCGCCATCAATTTGTTCATCCATTTTCCTCGGGTAGAACTTTCTTTGATGTGATTTTCGATCTTGAACAAGGTTTCCTTCAGGTCGCTGTAGAATTCAGCCTGGCGAATGAATCTTACATCTGCTCCGTTCAGAACTTTAGTAATCTGCTTGATCACTGGCACAAATCGAAGGACATAAGCTTTGTTGTGTTTCGCGCTAGCAATCGCCCAGTGAATGTTGTCCACGATGGCGAAGATGGATCCGGGCATCGCGAAGCAGCTTTCGTTGTTACTTGCGGCCATCACGGAGTTGTTGCCAGCTTGGTTCTTCATCTGTAATCCCAACTTTCTTTTTGAGCTTCGAAAACGAGAGAAGACAGTATCTGTTCCCTAATTTCTTCCCCGCTAGCAAATGCCAAAACGAAGAAAGTTCACTTCCGCGGCACACACGTTAACTTCCCTCGTCAAAAATTACTTGAAAGATCTCTCGCAGCACCAGAATACCTTTGAAACCTCTACTGCCATCCAGGTCGTCCTCGCAAACACCATCAAAAAATTCGCTCATTTAGGAAGGTAGGATCGCTTTTGGTTGTTTAAATTGCACTGTAAAAAAGTAGACTTCAAGAGTACCTTTTCACTACTCGCTCTTCGAGGCAAGCACTGAAACAAACAACTGCCGCTCGTGATCCGCTCATGTGAATAATCCGTGAAAACTTGATTAGCCTGTTGAGAGCCGATTTGCATAGTACCTGGGGAGGGGTGGGAGAGCAGGAAACTGCAATTCAAAAAACTCACGTTTAAAAAGTTTAGAACCATAAAATCTTCACAAGTTTCCATTAAATGAACTATTTTACACATTGAGGGGTAGAACCGTATAGTTATTTTCAAACAATATAAGTGAAATAAATTTCATATTTATTTGAATCTTTCCCTCCCCTGAGCGTCATTAAACATTACATTAGCATAACTGGTTTCTGCGTTGCTATTGGCGGAAATAGGAATTAGCGGTGCGTGCAAAGTTTCTCGTTCTTGTATAAATAATTTCGCACCTAGATACGAAACATATATTTTTAGTTTATTGCACAACCGTACTGTGTTGTGACGAAATTTTCAAAGCTGGACTGCGGTTGAAAAACAAAACACATGAAGTTTTGTTTTGATTCATACGAAAGCCGAGGAGGGACTTTCGACTTCAGACTTCCGACTTCCAACTTCGGACTTCCGAATTCCGACTTCTGACTTTTTTTTATTATTATTATTTATTTTTTTTATTTTTTTTTTAACGACCCAATGACGTATACCCAGGACACGCAAGATGCCTTATCAACCTCGTTCCCAGGGTCTCTCTCTCTCCTGCCCCCCAGAGCGAGAGGACAGAGAAGTTTCCTTATCACAAACTCTTAAAACAAGAGGCCACAACACACTCTGAAGAAGATTCCTTGCCATTTTTATGACTCTTTGTAAATACAGTATTAACATGACAATGACAACATTATTCTTCAAATCTGCTTTATGCAAATTCTTTATGTAATTACTACGGTCAGCGAAACTAGCCCGTCCTAAACGAACGCTCGAATAACAATTTAGTGTTGGGTCTTTTGCTGGCGGCGTGTGCGTTGTAAGCAGGCAAGCGTTTCAAATCCGGGGTTAATTCACAACTCACCGATTCCGCCTCCTACAAATCGAAAATCGTCGAATGAAATCGCTCGCTTACAACTGTGTCAGATTACTTCCCCTTTATAAACTGCCATTTCATTGGTTCTGACAGTACCTCAAACCTGATTGGTGTGACATACAAACATACTCCACTGACTGACTGACTGACTGTCTGACTACACGGTCCATTGCGCCGACTAAAGAGTTATTTTTGGAAAAAATAACTCAAAAATAACTCCTGCACGCTTAGCGTGCCTATGTTTGAATTTAGCCAGGATATTTTTGTCTCGTGTCGTCATGACAACGTCATGACGACACGAGAATATGCGATATGCGAGGGGGAGAAGGTGCATTCCAAGGTGCATTCCATGCGTGTTTGCTTTGTGAGGCCGCGGAATTTTCCCGCCATGTCAATATTTTTCCCGCCATGTCAAGATTTGCTTTGTGAGGCTGCCGGATTTTGTGCGCGCGTGCGCGCGTTGTGAAAGAACAAATAATTTTTATTTATAAGTAGGAGTTCAAAAATATTGCTGCATTGAAAATTTTTTGCTTTTGTGCTGGTTCATTGTAATCGTTTGTCGGTTGGGAGTGTTCATTGTAAATGGCTTTTTAGTTGAACAGAACTGAACTTTAATTTAAGGGAAAATCACGGCGAAGAATGTAAAGCAGTGAAAGAGATGTATTAAATTTGAGCAGTTTTATTAGATGAAATTTTTGTACATTTTTTAAATGGAATGATTGAGACAATTAGGAAAGAGTGTTTGATTTATGAACTTGCAGCGAACGCAAATTCTCAGTGGTCCAACAGGCAATATAAATGGAACAGAAATAAGGCCCCTTTTAGCTGTCGACAGTGCCTATTCACTAACGAACTGGCTAGTGAAACCCTAGCCGGAGAGAGGACGCCTGACTCAGGAGCAGAGAAAGTTTAAAACCTAAAGTTCGGTGCACTACGATCTGTAGTGGAATGAGCATTTGGCATGTTGAAAGTTCGTTGGAGAATTGCGTTGAAAAAGGTTGGACAAAAAACGAGCATCCTAAAAAAGACTATGATTGCTACGTGAGTTTTGCACAACAATTGTATGTATCGTTTCAATAACAGAAGATAAACGATTAGATAAAGACAATTATTTTGATGCTAAATCTTTAAAAATATCAACTATGGCGTTTGTTTGTTCCATTTGCCTGCTCTGGGCATCACGGAACATTTCAGCTGATCGTTCAAATCTTGCGTTGTCCTGTTCCATACTCTTTTCACACATTTCAATAAAAGAACTCTGCATGTCAGTCTGGAGTCGTACTTTCTCCCCTTTCTTTACTCAGGATGTTGAAATAGGGGAAGCCTTCTTTAATTTTCTGAATTCCATCTTCTCCAGTCGAGCGAGATCGCTGCTTGAACTCGTACTCTAGATTCTGCTGCCGTTTCTTCACCTGCTGTAGCATTCTCTGGCTTTCTGGACACCTTTCTTTATACGAAGAATAGATATCGTTCCAGATTTTGATTTATATTTTCTTTGTGAAACTCCCCACAGCTTACTGAATTTGGGGGCCCACGCTTCAAGAAGTTCGTGCGTTTCTTTCTCAGTCCTGTCAGCAGACTTAACGCGAGGTTTTTAAGCGATGACGTCATGGAATGACGTCATCGGTTAATGCTGTAAAGCGAAAAAGCGATGGAATTTATGGAATTTTTGGTGTTACGGTGTGACGATTACTCCCTGAATTGAACCGAAGAGCATTGGGAACTAGGTGCATGGTTTGTATTCTTGTTCTTGTCGTCGTGCGATCTGTTGTCTTTTGCAATCGACCGATCTTTCTAGAACCGAATAGAATTTGGAACTAACTTCAGGGATAAACGTCAGTAGAAAAGAATTCAAGTAAAACTCAACAAGAAATCACGGCGTAGAACTCAAAGCAAAATACTCCCGGGCAGTTAGAAAGGACCGATTCTATGTATAAACGAAAGACACAAATTATATTTGATGTGTTTTATTAGATTTAGTAAACAAAAATCTTTACATTTTTTAAAAGAAAAGGGCTGAACATTTTCAAGACAGCGTTTGACCTTGTATCGTATGTCGTCAGTATCGGATGTCGCGCTACAAGATAACGCAGCTTTTTTCAAACAGTCATTCAACACAGAAGTTGTTCAGGAATAAACGTCAGTAGAAAAGAAATCAAGTTTAACTCAACAAGAAAGCATTGCGTAGAACTTAAAGCAAAATACTCCCAGGCAGTTAGAAAGGACTAATTCTAAGTATAAGTGAAAGAGACTAATTATATTTGATGTGTTTTATAAGATTTAGTAAACAGAAATCTTTAATTTTTTTTTAAACAAAAGGGCTCAACAATTTCAAGACAGCGTTTGACCTTGTATCATATGTCGTCAGTATCAGATATCTCCCTGCAACATAACGCAACTTTTGTAGAACAATCATTCAACATAGAAGTTGTCAGCTATTTTATTGAAACCTTCACCTCTCATCTTAAGAAATTAAAATTATCACTGTTTTCCGGGATCTTTTCCGAGGTTAAGGGATCTTTTCCGAGGCCCTTTGTTCACATACGTCGTATAATAGTCACGATTTATTGGTGCGGTTACCAAGCTGAACATGAGAAACAATCCGCCATATTGTCATTTTTAACAACAGCCTGAAGAAGATCAGTGAAACTGATCGAAACGTCGATTTTAAATATTCTTAACCTCGGAAAAGATCCCGGAAAACAGTGATAATTTTAATTTATTTTTATTAACTTTCTTGAAATTTTCTGTCAAATTTCCTGAAAATTCTTAAAGACCCCTTGTGAAACGTCATCGCTTCTGCATGCATTGCGTGCCGTTTATTTCGTTTTGTGTTTGCCGTAGCAAGTACTTCGACATCACTTGCAACTGAAGACTGAGGCGATGGCATGCTTCTTCCCAGTAGAATTGGTGATCATCGAGAAATGTTTATCAGTACGCTGAGATAAAATCATTTTAAGTCGGCTTCATTAGCTAGGGGGCTAAAAAAAGCCTTAAGCTTGACTTATCTTACAAACATCTCAAAAGTTAAAGGGCAACTCTTGGCTAGAAAACTATATTTCAGTAAAAGCTTCCGAATGTTTCCAAAATTACACAGGAAGCAAAAAATTTGAATTCAGAAGCTTTTTTACCGGTTAATTTTAACGTAAAACTTCGTATTTTACCGCTTTTGTGACATTTCGCCATGAATGCTTCGATTATGATCACGAGATGGGATACGTCACAGGTGTGGAACCGCAACAAGTCACGAACATGGCTGACTCAAATTCTTGCAGTGAGAGCTCAACTTCTGCTAGCGACTCCACTGATTTTTAGAGAGCTATAGGAGGGGATATGTCAGGGGATGATTAAGAACCTTCTATGGTATTTCAACCCTGGCGTTTTGAGCCTCCAGGGAAAAACAGCGAGACAGAGAAAGGGAGTAAAATATCGAGCCTCCTCACGCCGACGGCGACGAATGGTGAGTGAATTGAAGTCCTAAATGTACAGTTTCTTTCTCTGTTACCTTGGCCAGTTGTTTGTGAGCTAAGTCAAACCTGAAAAGCCTTGTTATTATTTGCATGTACGCGAGAAGCTTAATTAAACATGCTTTTATACAACCAAACTGTTTGCTGCATTTTGTTGTTTATATTCGGTCTTCAAATATTTTTGCTCATGTTTATCACAGTTATCACAATAGTATAGGTTTTGAGCTTCCGCCTAATGTACACTATCTATCTTGTGCGTTTGAAAGCTTGCAAATACAGAAACACAAGTTAAATTCTTTGTCTCCTTTGTGTTACCGATTTTTCTAAATTCTGCTCGAAAACGAAGAATTCTGCCGGCGAAATGCCAGCTACCGAAACTAGACTATAATGCTCGAAATTCTGCGGCAGATTTTATCTAGAACATACTCAGGCTTGCAGTTAAATGTGGACAAAACTCTGCTGGGTCTCTTCACTCCTTTTGTTGGGAGAAGGGAGTTTGCGCTTTCTGTAGTTGAAACAACTTGCCTCGAGGAAACTTTGTTCAAGGTTGTTCGTGCATGCTTGTATGCGTAAAACTGTAGAATGATTTTGTTAACTGATTACTGCCACCGGGACCATTACACGACCCTGCAGTGCGTGATTTTATATTTATCGGTATAATTAAGTTGTCATGTTTTTATTTTGCAATTTCTTATCTTTTTGTGAAAAGCACCCCCACGAAAATCGAAAATTGTGCTTTGTTTGGCTCCTTATTACTTTCGCGTTTGCTTGCGTTTTAATTCATGGTTTGCATTTGAAATGGTCGTTGCGCTCTTCGTGTCTTACAACTTTTGGCATGTTTTCCTTTAGTTATCTCGTCAACTGACATCTGCTCGAATCTGCACACGAAACTCTTTCGTGGTCAGGCTAGGGAGGGTGAAGGGAAAGAGCGTGACACGCTTTCATACCCGGGCTTCATGCTACACCCCAGGTTGCCTAATTTACAACAATTGTTTCTCAAAAGGAATCACAGAATAAGTACTTCACGCAACACTTCTTCTCTTAGTTATCCGGATATTGTTTTATATTTGATTCCCCATTTCTTCGCATAATTTTATATCCCGCGAGAGCGCCTCTGCTAGCGCGCGGGGTAGTGGCTTCTTATTGCCCAGTACTGACCTGCACGCAAATCACGCGCGCCTTTCGAAGGCATATACTTCAAAGAAACACTACATTTGCTGGTGGGAATTGCTTTCTATTTTGCCAATTAACAGCAGGAGAAATCTGAGGGTGGCTACAAATTTCTCAACAACAGAATAAAAATATATCGGTCTGTTTCCGAACACGTGGATTTCGCTTACATATAGGACATATAGAGGCTTAGTATTCCTGCTCATAAATGAAGAGATTTCTGACAAATTATGGGAGTCAGCACTCGCAGACCCTTTTGAATTTACTATCTACTCCAGACAAAAGGCATCTTTATCACGATACGGTGCAAGAGAGGATGCATCGTATTATAAAGCTATGTACATTTGCTGACCTTAGAAGGCCGATCAATCTGACGGATTTGTTTCGTTTCACAAACACATGATTTACTCTTTTTAAGTTTATTTCCTTTCATATTTAAGCACTGAAGCACTACCTTTTTTTATCTTGGACATCATTGAACAGCATAGGGTCTTTCTCTCCTTGTCATTCTCATTTATGAAGAGAAGCTTGGCGTGTTTTCCTCTTATCAGAAGTAAAAGCAAATCTGCCTTCCACACCTGTGACGTAGCATCACGTGACGCACCAAAATCCGAACGTTTTCAAAATGGCCGCCAAATTGGCGTAAAAGAAAATTCGTAGTAAATTCATTTTGGCCGATATCTAAAAAATTTTACCTTCTAAAGATTCCTATTGCTATAAACAACTTATAGAAAAAATAAAAAAATCGGGGTAAATTTCCCAAGAGTTGCCCTTTAACAAGGTCAAAGACAACCTCACGCTAAGAAACCCAGATAAGAAGATGTGGTGATATTCGGCCGGGATGGGAGCTGAAAACAGGAGCGGTAAGCGGGAATTTCAAGAAAGAGCCGGAGCGGGATTTTGTGTTTTTATGCAGTCGCGATGCGAGAATCTTTACGGAAAGTTTTTTCGTAACTGCATAAAATGTAATTAACAAAATTTGACTGGAACAAATTGTTTGATCTGTGTAGCGGTGTAGGGTTTCAAGTACGGAATAGGTTAATAGTGTAGTGTGTCAAATTTATATGGTTGCGGTTACACATCGTCCTTTTAACATGGTAAAAGGGCTCTTTACCTCGGGAAACTCACAAATAGAGAGGACGTTTTTTTGGTAAATATCATAAATAATATGTGCTCTGTCATTTTATTTTTCCGCGTGCTTTGTAATTTTGTTTTCCCGGGTGTTTTGTCATTTTCATGGCCTGTTCGCCATTTTTATTTCCCGCTTATGAAAAAAAAGACTAAAAATTATCTCAGCAAAATGTTCCCCCAAGGTAAATTTATGGCGGTGTGAAAAAGAACAAAAGTATCGCCCATGAAAGTTACCGAGGCAAATAGGTAGGTTTTCCAAGTACCCCAAGATAAAATGACCAATCGTGAGGCAGACCTCAAAGATAAGCAAATAAAATAAACAGAGAAATTTGAAATTAAATATGATGGCGTGAGGTTTAGATTTCCTGAGGTCAACTTTGCGTGTTCAAGGCAGCAAAAACGTGGTCTTTCTTAGAATCATGGCTTGATGGCTTGCTGATTTGCAAGTAAATGCTATTTTTTTTGGAAATTTGGCGTTTAAATACAACACTAGTCAAGGAAGATCTATAGTGCGTTTTCTTATAGGTATTTCGATTTCATCTCAAGGTTTAGAAAAATCCAACAAAGAGATTTATATAAACGGAGTCTTCGCCTTCTATTTCTTCGCTGTCTGAAATACTGACATAACAAAGCAGTAGAGGACTGTCGAAAGAGTATAAATAATAAAAGCAAGATGATGCTAAGCAAGCACCCTCGAATTACCCATTTTCGCATTTCGTGCCGAAAACAGTATGGAAAATTGACCTTGGTAAACTGTTAAGTGTGTGACCGCAAACGCCTCGGTAACGTATTCCCGCGGTGAGTTTACCTTGGTGTTATTTACCTTGGGAATGCTATTTGCCTGGGTATGTGCAGTGTAAAACATTCGTTACAAACATATCGGCATTTCTTTTTTCAGCGTTTTCGTCACAAGAAACATGTATGAAATACTCTATTTTCTGATATTGTTCTTTGATCGTTAAAAACGGGCAACAAATAATAAAAGAAATGGAAAACAGCGCAAAACGTCGGCACAAGGAGGTGAAGTGGGGGACGAGTGCTTCGAGTAACGCTCAATTCCTCTTGCGTTCAGTTTGCGTCGGAAATAGAGAGGACGGACGTTTTTTGGTAAAAATCATAAATAATATGTGTTCTGTCATTTTGTTTTCCCGCCTGTTCGCCATTTTTATTTCCCGCGTATGGAAAAAGAAGACTAAATATTATCCCAGCAAAATGTTCCCCCGTCTCTGCCTCCCCTATCCCCGGATATGGTAAATTTTCTAAGAACACCTATTTTTTAGTGGCGCGAAAGTCTTTAATGAACTCCCTGTGAATATTGCAAGCGTAAATAACATACAAGCTTTTTGCGGCCTAGCAAAAGATTTACTTTTATAATAACTTTATAGTAAAGTATATTTTAATCTCTTTTGGACTGACACGAGATAGCCCAAAGGGCCTTTGATTCATCAGACATTCGGTGCCGCTGCCTTTATGTTTTATCATTTAGCAGAATAAAAGCGGGAAATAACCTAAATGTCGATTTTTCACCGCTAAACTTGGGTTTAATAGAAATATCTCGTTCACGTTTTAAGCAATCCAAAAACTCTATGCTCATCCTGCTGTTGTATGTTTTGGGGTGTTTTACATGTAAAAAATTGAAAAAAATGTGTTTTACATGTAAAAAATTTCGGGTATATTTGGGAAGAGATAGTTTTTCTAGAAGGATTGGTAAAATTAGGAGAAATAAGAAATGTTGAAGATTCAATGTACAGTGGAACCCCGCTTTACGGACACCCGCTTAATACGGACACCTCGGTATTACGGACAGTTTCGTTGGTCTCGACGAAAACCTCATACATTTTCTCTTACTGATTAACCCGCTTAATACGGACACCCGTTAATACGGACAACGGACACTTTTCCGTGTCCCGAGTGACAAACTCTTATACATTGTCAACCCCGCTTTACGGACACTATTTTTCTGTGCACTGCAAATTTTCATTGTGACGATTATTTGCGAACTTGAAGACATTGGACCCTGGTTAAATAATGACGGAATTCGAAGAGCAAAGAGAAGCTTAATAGCGCGACTTCCGGTGTTTGACCCTTTCACTTTCTTTGCCTTTTGCTGTAGCTAACGCTTGTGTCGCAAGCTAAAAGCTTCCGTGCAAATTAAAGTTACCGACTTTTTCAAATGGGTTGGGTTGAGTTTAAGAACGGTTACGAGTTTCAGTTACAAAGGAAACTTCATAGAAAACGTTCTGTTGCTGTTGAAATGCGTTTTATTTCTTCTGAGATATGGTAAAGCTGAGACATTGTAAAATAATTCCACTGTTGAGTTTATTAAAGTTTAGTTCGAGTGTATGACTAGATCGTAAGGTTTTCGTAAAAAGTATTAATTTTAGTCAGAGAGTTCACAGTTTTTATCTGTTACAGTTGCAGTACAATTAAACAACGTTTTGTTGCCGTAAAAACGTTTGCCTTCGTCTTTGCGTCGAGAAAACATGTATCCGTGACTTTTTTTCTGAGAACCCGCTTAATACGGACACACCGTTAATACGGACAATTTGGCCTGTCCCCTTGGTGTCCGTATTAACGGGGTTCCACTGTAGTTTTAAAATTAGAATTTGAATTTAAAAATTATTAGGTGGACACCCAAACAGTCCCCTAACAACCTGGGGTGCCCTTGCGTTGGGGTCAACTGTCAGTTGGTGTTTCAAAAATAATTTTCTTTCAAGCTCCTATCCCTTCTTTAAACCTATTAAAATTTCACTCAAATTCAGGTTAAGTCCCCCCTTAATACTAGAGTGGTCGCAGCTACGAAGAAACTTTGTAGTATTGGGAGGAAGAAAACGCTCAAGTACTCATACGACATTGGGTCGTTAAAAAAATTAAACAAAATTAAAAATTAAAAATAAAAATAAATAAAAAGTCAGAATTCTGAAGTCCGAAGTCCGAAGTCCGAAGTCCGAGGTCGGAATTCAGAAGTCCCTCCTCGGCTTTCGTAGATTCATTTTCTTTTTCCTGCGCGCATACAGCGCTCGATTCATTGATGCCAAATAAAATTTCCGCACTGAAACAGCTGAGTGAACGAAAGGGACAATTTAAATTTCATCCAAATGTCAAATTTAGCCTGTTTACGTTTCATATGATTGTTCTTTTAAAAAATGGATACAAATAATTACCGGCAGTAATGTTACCAGGTGCGAGGCAAGCTTGTGAGATATTATTATCGTGTAAGCTTTCAGCAGTGATCCACCTTCCTCTTTATCTGCTTTTCGATGCTTTTTCCTTATATGTGGCTAAAGATATATTTGGTTCATGAAATTTTTTCTCGCAAGTACAAAATAGCTGTTTTTAAGAAATGCAGTCTTGCGAATTCAGTCTAGACTGTTCACAGCCTCCCTATTTTTCAACACAAGATTACGCGAGAATAACGGAATTCAGTCACCAAAATCCGTACAAAGGCTTTAAAGAACCTAAGTCCCCTTTGGCCATCTCATGAAACTAACTACTTGACTTAGCATTATACTCCAGTACAGTGAAAATAAATAAATTTTCGTTTCGGTCAGTAAGATTGGATTGGTAAACATGTCTAGATGATAGTGGGAAAACCACAATTTCTCTCATCAAAAAGCTTAGTTTCTGTGATTTTGAAAAAAACGTAAAAAAATTGAATGCCAGTCAAAGATGGGGAATCCCTGTATGGAAGAAGTGTTCAATAAAATTGAGAAAACGACATGCTGTTTCTTTCTCCTCCTCCCTTTGTGTTGTTTTAGCCTTCTTCGCCAAGCTTGTCAGCTTCTGTCCCCGGGCACATCTGAGCCTCCCCTGAAGTATGTTAAAAGATTATATATTTAAGACGAAAGTTCCGCTCCTTCCCCGGTTCTAGCCACGCAGGCTGAAGGTAAAACGTCGAAAAACGGTTAAAGCATTTTTTGACAGTTTAATGGTCTTTAATTTCATTTAATATTTGAAGGCGACAGAATAAAAATTCATTGGGCGCTAGGCATAGCCACAAGTTACTCGGCAACTTTTCGGCATCTTTTGAGGTCTTTGGCAACTTTTAACATTCTCAGCAACTTAAGATTTTTGATAGCAATTTTTTTAGATTATTTTTTTACTTTTTTCGCGACATTCATTAGCTTTCGAATGAAAAGTCAGCTTAATTCAACTGGTTTATACTAGTGTCAGTGTGTGGACTTCAGGACTGGGCAATACCATTCAAGCTACCAGTTAATAAACGGCACGCAATGCATGCAGAAGCGATGACGTTTCACAAGGGGTCTTTAAGAATTTTCATTAAATTTGACAGAAAATTTCAAGAAAGTTAATAAAAATAGCTGGCAACTTCTGTGTTGAATGATTGTTCGACAAAAGTTGCGTTATGTTGCAGGGAGATATCTGATACTGACGACATATGATACAAGGTCAAACGCTGTCTTGAAATTGTTGAGCCCTTTTGTTTTAAAAAAAAATTAAAGATTTCTTTTTACTAAATCTTATAAAACACATCAAATATAATTAGTCTCTTTCACTTATACTTAGAATTAGTCCTTTCTAACTGCCTGGGAGTATTTTGCTTTAAGTTCTACGCAGTGCTTTCTTGTTGAGTTAAACTTCTGAACAACTTCTGTGTTGAATGACTGTTTGACAAAAGCTGTGTTATCTTGTAGCGCGACATCCGATACTGACGACATACGATACAAGGTCAAACGCTGTCTTGAAAATGTTTAGCCCTTTTCTTTTAAAAAATGTAAAGATTTCTGTTTACTAAACCTAATAAAACACATCAAATATAATTTGTGTCTTTCGTTTATACATAGAATCGGTCCTTTCTAACTGCCCGGGAGTATTTTGCTTTGAGTTCTACGCCGTGATTTCTTGTTGAGTTTTACTTGAATTCTTTTCTACTGACGTTTATCCCTGAAGTTAGTTCCAAATTCTATTCGGTTCTAGAAAGATCGGTCGATTGCAACAGACAACAGATCCCGTCCACTCGCACGACGACAAGAACAAGAACACAAACCATGCACCTAGTTCCCAATGCTCTTCGGTTCAATTCAGGGAGTAATCGCGCTCACACCGTAACACCAAAAATTCCATAAATTCCATCGCTTTTCCGCTTTACAGCATTAACCGATGACGTCATTCTATGACGTCATCGCTTAAAAATGCCACGGCGGCATCACGTGACACGTTCTTCAAGATGGCGGAGAACACTGTCAGTGATTGAGATTCCAGCTGGAAATGAAGTTTTGTTAAACAAAAATACAAATAAAACCTACTAATACTGTGCACGATCTAAACCCCAATAAAACCAACTTCAACTGCAAACAATTAAGTAAAAAATAGCAACTTTTCGTCAACTTTTAAAATGAAATAGCAACTTTTAGTCGTTTTAGACACTTTTATCGGCAACTTAATTTTAGGAATTTATTAGCAACTTGTGACTAAGCCTATTGGGCGCAAATAACAACAGCTCATGAAAATAGCAATCTTAAAAACTGAGGACATTCAAGATAATTGATTTTTCAAAAGCGCCAATATCTCGTGATCGTTTAATTTGTTCGCCCTAAAGTTTAAAGCTTTAGAAGGATTGAACATTTGTTATTTCAATTGCAAAAATCAGAAAAATCAGTTGAGGTTTACATACCCAAATTCGATTTAAAAAAGATCTTCTCCTTTCCCAAAAACAGTACTCTGCGAGTAGAGTCTTCTTCGATCTTCCTAGATTAGTCGGGAAGAGGAAGAAGGCTCTGCTAACGGCCTCGAGAATTCACATTGAGAATGCTCCAAAATCAAATGTAGCCAAGCCTCGCTCAGCCCCACTCTCAAGTTGTGATAATAATTAAATTTTCAAATGACCATCAAGAAAATATATTATTACGAGTCTGAAATTAATATATCGATTGATACCTGCTGAAAACTTGTATTTGGCCGGTAATTAGGGGATTCAGAGGAGAGAAATCGACGAGCAGTGGCTCATTTGGGAATTGGTTTTCCATAGACACAAGTTCCTTTATAACCATCGGGCAGATTTGGTAAATCAACAATTTTGCCATGTCCGGTCGGAAGTGATTACCACTTCGAAAACGAAACGTGATTGTGGTTCCATGAGGCTTAAAATCTGCCCGATTTGAAGTTTACAGCAAGCAGAATTCGCTGATGCTTTTTCGAATACTTTTGTAATGATTGACTGTAAACAAGTTACAGTAGGCGCAGAAAAAGTCAGCAATTCGTACGATTGACCATGCGCAACAGTGGAAAACCGGTCTGACCGGGTCGAAACTGGCCTAACTCGTCCATTTTCTTGCATGAGCGGCAAATCAAAGAAACTCGAGGCCGTTAGCAGAGTGTTCTTTCTCTTCCCGACTAATCTAGGACGATCGAAGAAGACTCTGCTCGCAGAGTACAATAACAGCCGCGGGCCACCTTAAACATCTCCGGAACTAATAATCGAAGACGGAAAACGCGATCTAAAAACGTTCGTGGAATTCTTTATAATACGCTTGCGAGATTGCAAGTGATGAAAATTTGATCATAGTAGCACTTCTTGAAGAAAAATGACTCCCTGCATAGAAAATGTGTTTTTAAACACATTGAAATAAAATTTAGACACATGACCTTTTATAAATGAAAAAAAAAATTATAAACTCCTCCATCTCCCTAGGAGTTAAATTAGTCCGTTTTTCCATAGCTCGTCAGCTACTGTCAAGGGGCATATCTGAGCCTCGACAAAAATTTAATATGTTAACAAAATGTATGTTAAAGACGAAAGCCGTTCTCCATCTTATTCTAGCCACGCAGACTACAGGCAAAACATCAAAAATCGATTAAAGCAATTTATTGGCAGTTTAATTTTGTTCAATATGCTTAGGCTACAGAATATACATCGGACGGACATAACAATGAAAGCTCTTGAAAAAAAAGCCATCTTGAAAAGTGTGGACATTCTATTTTTTTTAGGTTTAACATTACTTTATGTACACAGTCTCCTATGATTGTATTCTTTTCTATATTTACAATTATTGCTTTCAAAGTAATAAAAAATTCAGATTTGTGGACACACAGCCCTCTCTGCTGACGAAAGAGAAAGTAATTAGACACTATTAAGTTAGGGCTTTACAGCGAGACTGGAACAAACATTGACAAATGGTGGTGCAGGAAATCTCATTTATAAGTAAAATTTTTGGTGATCAGTTAAAGTTTAGCCAGTTTATTCTGATTTAGTTAAAAGCGTTTGTGTAACACTCGCACAAATGTTCTTGGTTCTCTGGTGTCATCCGTTTCTTGGCAAACGCCAATTCGCCTCCTTTGTTGATTTTCTCCATCAAGCACTTCTTGTCGGCCGTATCGCCATGTACGAAAATTTCTCACGACATGGCCTTCACAACGTTCATCGATTGTGCTTAACTGGCGAGGAACTGCTGTATCTCCGTTTGCAGGAGAGTTATGAGTTGGAGGAAGATTTTCCATTCTTTGTGGTGAAAAGCTCTGAGTACATCTTCGTTCCCGCATTACTTCGCGGGGAAATGCCCTTGCCTGTGCTTGAGTACCTTCCGTTTGCTGACATACTCCAATTCTTCTTCCGCCATACTGGTTTCTTGCTTCACAATCCTTTAATGAAGGGGCAGCCAACTCGCTGTAACATTTTCTTGGTCGACGGGTTTGTGTCGAGCACACTGGCGGTTCTTTCCCGGCGTCGATAACACCTCCGGGTCGTTCTTCTGATTGCTGTCCGCTCAAACTTCGCTTCCGGATCCTTTGGTAACATGGATCCTCTTCAAGATCTGAATCGTCATTTAAGTTCCACAAACGCTCTTTCCTCGTTTTAAAAAACTCGCACAACTCTAACATTGACGGCGCCTCTCTACTTGCTCGCATGGTTGGAAATATTCCACTACAGCTATGCTGAATAATTCAATCTTTTATGGATGGAGTATTGCGCAATTTGAGTTCTACTCATCGAATTGCGAAATCTCCCTCAATTACCCTAATTGCGAAATTAGTTTCCACTCATTAGTACTAATTAGGATAATAATACCAAAAAAGGAAAAACCCGGTTTTTACTGTGTAATGTAAAATATTTTTCATCTGACGATCGAAAATTCAATCGATACTAAAAAAGTTCTGTCAATGTGCGTTCGACGGATCGTCCGTGTAATTCTTAAACAATATTTAGATATGGTATTCCCGAATCTAATAAAATTGCCTTTTAAAGCTAAATTTAGCAACTTTATTTACTAATTAGTATTAATAGCTTTATTTACTGACTACTACCAAGTAATTATTTAACAATAGCTATGAATAATTCACTTTAATTATCCCTAATGACTGCCAATTACAATCTAATAGGATATTACTGTCGAGAGGCGCATTGTGAAACTACGTGCTTATTTATTTGCAACATACGCGTATAGCCATCGCATTTGCACGTATAATTCTTAAATACATTTCGATATCGCATTCCCAATTCTAATAAATTGACTCTTTAAAGCTATAACAACTTAATTTATTTACTAATTAGTATTAATAGCTTTATTTACTGACTACTACTGACTAATTATTTAACAATAGCTATGAATAATTCACTGTAATTATCCCTAATGACTGCTAATTAAAATCTTATAGGATATTACCTTTGAGGGACGCATTGTGAAACTTGCAACGTTCTCATACTGTCGCATTGGCCCGTTGGAATTTTTATTGTTTTCGAGCATAAAAACCGTTAAAAATTCAAACGCGCAAATGCAACGGCTGTACGCGTATTTTGCAACTAAATACGGCCTATAAGATTGCTTTCCATCTGTGCGGAAACTTTCTGGCAAATGGAACAGAACACAATGTTTCACAAAGCACTATGGTAAGGGACGAGTGTGTAGCATTTGAGAACTTTCCAGTAGAAAGGACCGTTCCATTTTATCTCGCACCAAAAACAGCCACTTCTGTTATCGACTAGCAAAGCAATAGTACAATAAAGCAAAATTGTACAGTGATATTCCGAGCGTTTCCTGTGGGGGAGAGGAATACCTCTGAAGGCGTTTCATTTTTCCGAAAATTGTCCCGTGGGAAAGACCGTTCCATTTCATTTCCCACCGGAACAGCCGCGTATTCCATCAAGGAGCATGATAATAGTGCGAAAAAAACAAAATGGTACAGTAATATTCCGAGCATTTCCGGTGGTGGAGAGGCCCGGGGGGAGAGGAATACCTTAGAAGACCTTAGAAGGTGTTTTAATTTTCCGAAAATTGTCCAGTTTTTTTAGAGGAACAACTGGGTTCTCCGTACAAATGGGAGGCGCACGCCCTGAGGCTGCGTTTCTTTTGGGAAAATCCAAATCCGGATTCTTGTTTCCAAGATTGGATTTTGCGTTTCTTTACTAAAATCCGAAAATGGAATATTACTCTCAAAAATTCAAAATCCACCGCCGCTAAAACTGTAAGTTTACAGGGACCTCATGTTAGTCCAGCACAGTTAACAGAGATATGCAGAGATGACTATGCGTTTCTCGGGAACAATATAATAATGTCCATGGACAAACATCCGGGCATTTTGTTGCGCAGAATAGAGGCCGTGTGTATTCACTATGTTTATTGATTGTTAAAAAAATGTCGTGCCGCTTTCTCAACCAATCGGAAGTACAGTTTAATCCCGATAACTCGAACCCTCAATAAACTCGAACCTCCCGCTAACTCGAACCTTTTTCGATTCCCTTCCAGGTGATTTTTTTACTAATTTTACCCTCGATAACTCGAACCCCCGAAGGTTCGAGTTATCGGGAGTCAACTGTAAAACGTGTGTATTCACTATGTTTATTGATTGGTAAAAAAATGTCGTGCCACTTTCTCAACCAATCGGAAATAAAACCAAATTCATTCGTGGCTCGTTCGCACATGTTTGCATATATTTACTTCTAGTTTTGATTGGTTCAAAGGATTGCCAGTGTCTTTTCTGATTGGCCAGAGTGATTACTTTGGTTTTGGTGTTACGACATTCATTGGAAAATCGCTTTATGACCCGGTGTTTAAGAAAATAGCTACATCATCGTCAACAGCACCAGGATGGCCGAGTGGTTAAGGCGTTGGACTTAAGATCCAATGGACGTATTGTCCGCGTGGGTTCGAACCCCACTCCTGGTATTTTTCGGTCTATTTCTTACAACTCCAAACGGATGGGTTTTTTTTCATTGCAAGTTCAAATTATTTTAAAGTGACTTATTTTCCTATCTTGAAATGTTTAACTTACTAGCGGTGTTTTCTTCAAATACTTTTCACTACTTTTTTTTCTTTTCTCTTAACACATTCTCTTAAGAAGTATGCATGGTAAATAAAAAAGTTATCGCTTTAGTTGAATGTTATTATATAGCTCAAACAAGTTTTAAAACTTTTTCAGTTTTATTAAAATCTCGGTTGAAGTAATATGACCATTTATTATTCCACTATTGCGCCATTTTACCATACTAGGGCAAAAGAACGCGCAAAATATGCCACGTTATTACACAGTAGAACAGGGCAGAAATATGGACTGAAAGCGGAGCGACAAAATGGCCGAATAAAACTTTATTTTTTAGTGGAATAATAAATCACTTATTCAATGGTTTAACAGTCATATAATACGAGCAGATATTTTGCTCATTGCTCGGATTTTTCCTCACCCGTTCGGGGCTCGGAAAAATACTACACAACTCGCAAAATATCCGCGCGTATTATATGCTAGACCATAGAATAAGGTGTATGTACCACCTAATGTTTTACCAAAACGTTTCACTCTGCTGTAGTTTCCATTAATTTCTCTTACGAAGAACGATCGCATGAATACAATGTCAAAAACAGGTTTGACGCTATGGATTGAACACATGATGTCCGAACAGTCTTGGACGGAATGAGAAAAAAAGAAATAATCTCCCCTTCTGTCCCTAAATTAAATAAGAAATTCATGCTTAAGGCAAAACACAATTTTTCCAACATTGAAATGAAAGTAGGAAAGGGGGTGGGGAAGGGAGAATATTTATCCAAAGTGACGCAATGCAAAGAGGCGTGGTGTCTCATGGTTACTGCGCTGGATTTCATTCTCGTCCCCATAGCCCTTTTCGCTTCTGTTAGCCGGCGGGGCCTTGGCACGAGAAACGAAGGTCTCTGGAGCCAAGGATTTCCAGTCCTAGATTCTGGACTTCCGGTCTTCATGTATGCAGTCGTGATGTTTCTATATACTGTATAAACAGGACAAACCTGATGTGCTACTGTCTACAGGCTTGAACGCAGACTTTACCCGACGAAAGTGAGAAGATACTTGTAGTTGCCTTTTGGGTTTTCTTTGATGTGGTGAAATCATAATTTACGAAATTACTTTACAAAAAGCGCTCCGAACAATATTTTAACCAGTTTATGACGGCAAAATTGTTGAGACTTCCTAACGGCAATTCTCGACTCCAGAGCCCCTGGATGGCAAGGTCTGGGCGCTTTTGCAGCCCAAGCCTCAACAGCTATAAAAGGGCTCGATAGGCTCTGGGGACGAGAGTGGACTAACAAATAAAGAGGATACTTAAGGTCATTGCCCTGTATTGCATTACGCATCCTTACTGCGCAGAATTTTACGCGTAATTAGCACGCCCACATAAACAAAATGGCGGCTTTTTTCTATGCAACATAACCCGCGAGAGAAATAAATCGTCGCTTTCTCGTAAACGAGTATGGGGACCTATCAATTTTTTCACGTATTTTGGGTGTAGCGATCAAACTCGTTCTATAAAATGAATATATCAATTTCTATGTTTGAAAAAAGACTATTACCGGAAACGTGTACTTTGCCAGTACCTCGCAATGGAATTATTAAGCAATTATATAGGAAAATCCATTACCTGACGAGGGAATTCCACGTTAAATTTCACGCGAAAAACCGATATCGCACGAATCTCGAAGCGATGAGTGCGATATCGGTTTTTCAAGTGCAATTTAACGTGGAATTCACGAGTCAGGTAATTGATTTTCCTTGAATCGCATAACCTTTTAAAAATGAAAATGTGGTGAATTTTGCGAATTTTAGCGCAACCTCACTTTCAAGTCGCAATACCGCGCTGAATACCCTCGAATCTCTAGCCAATCAGAGTGCGAGAATTCTTTGAGCTATGCGATTCTGTGATATATACAAGGTCTTCCTGCTCCTAAACGAATGTGGTGACCCCCCTTTTTTTATTTCAAAATTCAAAATTTAAGTTCCCTTAAGGTAACCAACCAGTAGGCAAAGTTTGGTTGAAAATCTATGTTCAGTTCTATTTCGGGGGAATGACCTTAAAAAGGCTATTGAAGACTGTTTCCAACCTCTTTTAACCTGTACTATTGAAGACTGTTTCCAACCTCCTTTAACCTGTACTATTGAAGACTGTTTCCAACCTCCTTTAACCTGTCTTCAAACAGGTCGGAGGAGTTTACCGGCTCCTCCCTTGGATCAGTGTTGTCATCTGATAACCACAGCCAAACCACATTCTGTGTTACAGGTACCATAAAGATTTCTTCATTCGTTCAGTGTTCCTCGTGGTACATCCAATATGGAATTCAGTAAAACACAAGGATCAGATGGATAATTAACGAGCAAAAGGAAAAATTTTCAGCCTATTTGTCTACTACACTTCTGCGTTGCGCTTTTCATCGATACAAATAGATTATTTACATTCATAACAATATTTCTCAGTCAAACTTTATTTACCACAACACGGGAGGAAGTATTACTTTAAATGATGAGTGGAATAGTGGCTTGGATAGAGTGAAATAAATGAAGATAAATGAAATGATAAATATGAATAAATGATAAGTGGAAGTGGTGACTTGCATAAAGTGAAATGAATGAAGAAGCGTGTCCAGTTATTTAGAAAATAAAATTTTTGAGCCCAGTTGAGTCGAACCCATGACCTTCCAGATGCCGGTTGCAATTGGACGTTTTAACCATTGAACTATGGGAAAATCAAAGTGAGTCATTTCGACATTTTGAGCCATATTGACTCAGGACGTGTCACACATAAGAACCTAGTTTACAGCCTCGCTATTTGGAAGGTCATAGGATCGACACCCACTGGGGGAGTCAGAAATTTTATTTTCTGAGTAATTTGACTTGAGAACGCTTATACGACTATTACTTTAATTCCTGAAGAGAAAATATTTTGGTTTACCGCCTTGTTAAATTAATGTCTTTTTTTGGTTTCTTTGTTCCGTCTTGGTGCAATATGCTCTTTCTCAACGTGGTAAATTAATTATAAATAGTTAAACTTGTTTATTTTGGTAAACCAATGGCAGGACTTGACTTTATGACATGTCTCGTATATACCGGCTTTTTAACAGACTATTTGCCTGTACTTCTGTTTCCACTCAAGATTTCTGTCCTCTTCAAGATGATGTTTTCAAGGTTTCTCCTAATTGTAATGGCAGTTACGTTTTGTGAAGGTAAGAGGAACATACATGTGTAGGTCAACAAAACTTCACAAAAGGATTGGTTACCGGAATTTTAGATCATTTCAAGCAAATTTTCAGCCCGGGTCGCAAAAAAATATTTTTAATACACGCGCGTTCGCGAACTTTATTCAGGTACGTTAGACTTACATGGGTGTACATGTCATAGATAGAGCGGTTTTTCTTAACCCGTGAAATATCAAGATTGTATTACACACTAATTCCATTGTTTTCTTTTGTTTAGTTTCGACTATTACGCACTAATTGCTACATGTTGTTTCACGGTAAAGAAGAATAAGTACGTACGAGCTAACCCAGGTCTGCAAATATTTGTATTTTACGCGTTCTTATAAAAAAGAGTGGAGTATTACACAGTAATTCTATTGTTTCCTTGCGTTTAGATTTGACTATTACGCACTAGTTGCTGGGGGGAGGGGCATTGCTAGATGTTGTTTCACGGGTTAAATCGAATCACTTAAATAACCAGCTAGCCTGAAGCTAGAGAAAATTTTTACCCCGTCCATCTAGCAGGCTACAGTCAAGCCAAAGGTAGCAAAATGAGCGACAGATCTGAGAAGCGATCAAGACGCTCGTTTCTCAGTTCTCGATTGACTCAAGCACTGCAGGAGATACCCTAACAATTTACTCCAAATTCACAATGACATAATTGCGAAGAGCCGTTTTAGTCTAATAAAGGCTTTGTTATTAAGAAACTAATCGAGGACACTGAAGAACTGACTTTTGAAAAACGAACAAAAAATAAACGTTTCTTACCGAAAATTAGAAACGAAAAACAAAATGCCTTTAGTGCGACTCGGCCCTAACGTAGATTCCAAAATGTCAAGTGAAACCGTAGTTTTTAAGTCAAATAAGTAAACAAAACCGGTAATGTATGAGGTCGAAATACAATGGCCATTAACGGCATTGCGACCGTAATAGAACCGATAAATAAGTGGCATATTAATATTTATCTTTTTGACTCAAAAATTATCTCACAGGATTTAACATTTGACCGCAAATACAGAAAGTGGATTTTAAAAACATGCTTTACACTGATTATTTAGCCGTTTTATTAACTAAATGACCGAAGTGTTAATATATAGATTTAGGCACGCCTAAAAGCGGAGCTCCCTTTTTATTAATTTTATTACTAATTATTACTAAGGAGGCAGCGTGGCCGAGTGGTTTAGGGCGCTCCGGAGGTCCCGGGTTCAAGCTCAACACCCTGCCACTAGCTGGATTTGTTTCACGGTCGTCCCGAGTTCAAATCCTCGGTCACGCTTTGTATATTGCCAACTGGTCTGCCTCCAGCCAGTTGGGATTTTTAACCATGTTATGTTCATTTAAAGTTATTTGTTTCCTATGTTTCAGTGGCATGCCTAAACTAGCTATCTCGAAGCTAAGTGCATGAACACTATAAACAACATTTACATTTACATTTTTACAATTAAGTAGCCACACTATATTTCTAAGCTTATACAGTGGCCCATACAGGTTCAAAATGAATTTTAATCGCTCATTGTTAAAAACCTCTCATGGTTTTGTTGCCGAAAGCGACGTCAATATATTTCGTGGTCCTGTCTGAATTTTCTTTCCTGTGACAGCCTGTTACTGGCAGGTTCTAAAATTGAAATTGACGAGTGCATTTTATTGGGTTCCTCACGTACGCACGTCGGCGCAAAACAAATCTTAGTAAACTTTTTATAACGTTTTCTGTGTACTACTAAAATACACCTCCAAGACCTCTATGCCGGAGTTTTTCAATGTAAAAAGAATCTTGACCTTGTTTTGATTTACTACAGGCAAGAAAATCAACTCAAGGCAAAAACAAAATACAGAAAAACAAAGTGAACAAAGTAAACAAAGTAAACAAAATGAACTCACGCCACGGCAAAAAAAAATCACGGCGGCAAAACAAACTATGAAAATCGATGGTGCCGGTTATGTAAGTCATTTTAAAGCGGTTTTTGTGTAAGGATTGTGGCAGTTTGTGATTTGGGAAGTAGTGCACGCTTACTCACAATGAGCTTACAATGTTGTTTTGACTGTTTGAACCATCTTCTTTTCGTGGGTCTCTGTAAAATGACGACCGGATTGGCGGCGGATGACGGATGACGGATGGAAAAATGCGGATGATAAAATGCGGATGAAAAAATGCGGATGGTAAAATGCGGATGAAAAGATACGGAAACAAAGAAAACTAAAAAAAAGTAATAATAAAATCATGATGAAAGGGAAATTCATTTGCGTTGCTCTCTAAAAAAGAAGACTGTCTATTTAGTCCGGGAGAAGTCCAGCTTTTTTTCTTCATTTACATCGAATCCGAATAAAATGGGGAAGACTTTCATTGAAGAAGAGATACTCGACTTTTCTTTATCATCAGCCGGTCCGTTCTAAAGGCTAGCGCGAGTGAATGAACATAAACGAACGCAACTGAGATCTATGGAGTCGTCCGATAGCGACAATTCTGGCTTGGAACGTTTGTTTTGAAAAATAAATGAATGAAATGAAACCGGATTGCCAAACAAATTAGCGCTAAAAATAGAATCACACGTTTTGAGCAGTAAACCCTTTCAAATGCCGCAAGAATTTTTACAGATAAAATGAAAAAACAGAAACAATATTTTAGCAGGAATATCTTTTGATTGGTATTTTAAGTGAAAAAAAGACTCAGAAATGTGTTCTAATCGAAATTTTATGGAAGTTTTTCAAAGCTTATGTTCTTGTAACGTTTCGTTTTTCAAACAAACCTAAACTGAACAGTCTACCAGTGAGGCCGGGTTGAAGATCATGAATTTATTGAAACGTGTCACGGCGTGGAAATCTGCGAAAACTTTAGTCTAATACTGTAAAGAATCCGTCGCCTTCACTCTGGTGATCACCGTTATAGAATATTTTGATATTGTGGACCAGAAATTAAGGAAATTCACTTCTGATAGTTATTTTTTAATGTTAATGACAGTTTGGTATCTTTATCATGCTTACGTTAGAAATTACAAATTCTGTCGTGGTTACCTCATTTTGGCCTGTGCATTTCAAATTGTTCAGTGATCTTATTCACGTGAAAAATATAGAAAGTAACTGAATTTTAACGCTTTATCCGGAACAGTTTTCAGGCATATCACCCGATTTGAAGTGGCGCTGAACTTACTTAGGGGACATGTTCATTAGCAAAGTTATTAAGCCCCTAGCCTCAGTATACCCCCTTGCTTCCTTCGCCTATGCTCTGGAATCGTCATCACTAAGGGAATATGCTACTTTATTATGACAAATTTGTGGTAAATTAGAAGTTCCCGTTTTAAGTAGCTTATACAAGCACATTATTTGTACGGGGGTGGGTTGCGCACGACATCACAGACTCCTCCAGCCTGAATGACCTTAGGGGACGGGGGAAAAAGCAGGAGCGAAGGATAACCTTGCCCCCTCGCCTTAGGAAGGCCGGGTAATCATGCTATTGCCTAGGTAAGTCTTACCTTCAATGATGTTATAGCTCTGGAGCCACTCAATGACGGCTTAGCTTACCTCGAGAGCAGTTCAGACAATATATGGGCAACAAAATGACTTACTCGAACATGCTTAGTTCAATAACCTTTCGATTTGCCGGTTTACTTCTTTTTTGAGTCGGGCAAAGTGGTAAGATAAATTTGTTCTGGCTATTTACAAGCGCAATTAACATAGAACAATAGTCAAACATAACCATAGCGCTTATAGGCGCCAAAAAGAGCATTCATTCTTGCCGCAAATATTTTCACCGCCAGCCATCAGAAGAGGTCCAGAAGAAACAACCATGTATTATCTTGCTGTGATAATCAAAATCTGATTTAACTATTCTCCTTGATTTATTTTTAATTTATTTTTTTCATTTTCTTCGTATCTGCATTTTTTCATCCGCATTTTTCCATCCGTCATCCGCCATCCACCATCCGCCGCCATCCGGTCAGCATCTTACAGAGACCCTCTTTTCGTTGCGGTTTAGTGGAATTCTGTTTTATCGTATGTGTTGCTATTAAGTACCTAAGAGAACTTTATGTAGAGAACTGAATGAATTTTCTTCATTTCTGGTAAATATAAATATGCGGTAGGTAAAGTCTGAACTCACTCTGCCAAGCACAGATAACTCGCAACGAAACCGGCAAAATATTCGTTTCCGCATGTAAGACATTTCAACACACTCACTGATGAGCAGGACAAGAGAAACAAAACAAATGCAAGCGAGCCGAAATTGTGATTTTCATCCGTGAAACTAAACAATTTGTTTTCAAAATCCATTAGTGAGCATCACAGGTAACTCCGATCCACTAACTAAAACAGAAAATAGTTATAGTCTAATGTACAAACACTGAGGTTTGATAAATATTTACGGGAAGATCTGAAAAGCGACACAACTTCAAATTTGTTCATAAATGAAGTATATTCTCTCAATATAAAATTAGGCTTATGCTTAGTGCATACATTTACGTTTGTTACCTCATTATTGAAGAAGGCTTGTATATTCTGCAGGGCAAAGCTTTCAAACCAGCCCAATAATATCGGAGACGAACACCGCAATTTCGTTGTAAGCTTTCTCCAATACCACCGACATATACATCATATGAATTATCAACGAAGATCAATTTCTCTCTTTCCATCGGTGTAGTCTTTAACAGTCTTTTATCCTTCACTTCAGTAAACTTGATTGGCTTTGAGTTTGCTCTTATTTGAGCTCAATTCAGTGATTTTCACCCTAGCTCAGCCGCATGTCGAACCCTGGTCATCGCTCTTTTGACTTGTAGTCCGATATATCATGTTCAAGTCCACAATTACTTCGGATCTTCCCGTTACAAGGTTGTCCTAAATGATTTGGAATAAGTTTCCATGATGTAGATGTGTAAATAGAGCGAGAAATATCCACGAAGACTGATCTATGTTCTTCAGCAGCTTTCTTCGCGTGTTTCATTCAGCTTTAAACGTGAACAGCGTGCCAAAGATTTTGGCGCCTTTTCATGCAATGGCTTCGTTTAAGTTGATGTGAAATGTCCAGATCAATTTTTTGATGTGAGAAAAAATCTCTGAAGTGATGGGGTGAAAAATAATAACGAAGAAATATTTTCTGCTGTTCACTTTCTTCACAAGTTTTCATTCCCGCTGTTGAGCAACCGCCAAAGATTTTGTCGCCTTTTCACGTAATCAATTCGTGTAGGCGAAATGAAATATCCCTAGTCGACTTTCAACATGATTTTTAAAAAAATATACAGTGTCCTACAAACTTCTACGATAGGTAACTTTTAACGAAAGGTGGTTGGTCAATATCAAACACGTAAGATACCCAGGTCAAGCTTTTTCTGGAGTATGGCCGCCATGTTGGGGCAACGTCGCTAGGCGCACGCGCCCGCGAGCCATGCCGCTAGCCACGATGACCATGAAAACTCAAACACATGGTTTTCTCAATTTCTATCCTCGCACAGTAGTTATGGGGCTCCACTCTGCGGCCCTTCGGGCCGCTGGAGAGCTCCGCTAAAATTGAGAAACATATGTTTCTCAATAACGTCCGCTGTTCTGTCTGGTACCATCTTTGTTCTTTGTGCAGAAATATGCGTCAACGCCTTGGAACGGTCGAAAGCACCTGCAAAATATATACTTTTCAATTAGCCTTCACAAAAGTTTAATGGTCTGTTGAAACAACTGTCTATTACATACTTCGATGATATGTTTATCCCAACCCTGGGACGGTGGGTGGGGGATGGAATCCCATACCAAACAGTCGGGGAACCTCGAGTCGTCGTCTCGCATGGGAGTGAAAATTTCCGATTTTGGTCTCATAATCATAATTCTTCTTACTTTTTAAGACAATCAGATTTCTCCAATACGGAAACATATAGTAAATATTCTTTGCGCTATCTTGGGCCTAAATTTTTTAGAAAAAAAAGATGCGCAAACGTGATATTAGCTTACTCATAGACGATGGCTGCAAGTGCTGTTCTCTCTGCTCATCATAATTATTTATACAGCTTTAATTATTTAAATTCTCTTTTCTTATATATATTCTTAGTATCTATTAACCCTTTCAATGCGGAATTCTCCCCCCCCCCCCAAAAAAAAAACGAGGTTGTTAACCATTAAACCAAATTTTTGTTGTTGTTACGAAGCTACTTTTGCCCAAAATTTGCTATAAAAGCAGTTGCAGCAACATTTTGATAGGGATTCCGTGTAACAATGTACAATTTTTCACTTTGGGGCCAATTTTTTTAATTTCTTTTTTTGGTGAAACCGTTCCAAATTTTCTCTTGCTCCTTTTCCTCCTTTTTTTTTCCTGCTTTCTTATCCTCGTTCCTTTTTACTCTTCACATCCTTCTTTCTGGCAGGAAAAGTTTAGAAAAAATCATCATTAAACCCTGAAAAGGGGACGTTGATCAATTACAGGTGTGTTGGCCTGTTCATGCACCGATTTTGCACCAAAAACGGAGCGTGTTTTTTTCGATTAGCTCCGTCAGAATGCAGTCGATATTCAAAATACATAGTCCTATGAAAAGATCAATCCACGCTGTGTCAGTTGCTTATCTGAAAAGTTGATTGACGTGCAAACTGATGACGTCACAAGTGGTTCAATGACCACTCCTCCAAATGTCGACAAAAGTCGACTTTGACACTGAAAGGGTTAATTTGTGTTCCCAAATTAGTATTGGAATTTCCCAGGCTATGCGGCATGGACACGTTATCTTATCTTATCTTATCTTGTCTTGTCTTGTCTTGTCTTGTCTTGTCTTGTCTTGTCTTGTCTTGTCTTGTCTTGTCTTGTCTTGTCTTGTCTTGTCTTGTCTTGTCTTATCTTAACCTATCTTATCTTATCTTATCACTTAGGGTGTTTCGGGAAAATACTAATATTTTAGCCGTCACGCGAAGAATTTTAGAAATATAAATTCTGTTTTTAGTCTTTTGGAATATTTTAGGGTAAAAAAAAGGCTTTTCGACCAGCAGCCCAACCTGTTTCATATGGTAGTCCTCCCTGAACTCGCAACTAAACTAGTTGCTAGCAACTATATGGACTATCAGTGAGCACAAAGTATAAGAGCTACATGTTTTCTATATATTTCACGGAATCATAATAAAACAACAACTTGGAATGGGCATTATTATTATATCTGCCCATTGATAATTCTCAATTCAAAACAAAGGAAATAACTTGCAGGGCGTTGTTAGATATCTGATTGTACTTATCGTAGATTTTGCCAATTTTATTCCCTGTTAAATCCGAAAAAACATATCTTGTTAGGTAAAAATGTAATGTCATCACTAACATTCTGTTTAATGTTTCTTTTCCTCATTCTAGAAGAGAGTATATTTTAATTACCGCCTTGGAAAGTTAATGACTTTTCTGTTTTGGTTTCTTTGTTCCGTCTTGGTGCAATATGCTCTCTCTCAAAATGGCGAATAAATTATAAATAATTAAAGCATTTATTTTGGCAAACCAATGGCAGAACATAATTTTATGACATGTCTTGTATATACCGGCTTCTTAATTTGTCTTTTTAATTTATTTGTCTGTACTTCTGTTTCCCGTTAAAATTTGTGTCCACTTCAAGCTGATGTTCTCAAGGTTTCTACTGATTGCAATTGCAGTTACATTTTCTAAAGGTAAGAAGAACATAGATTTGTAGGTCAACCAAAACTTCACAAAAGGATTGGTTCCCGCAATTTTAGTTTTCAAGCAAATTTCCAGCCAAGTCGAAGAAAAATATTTGTTAATGCATGTACGTTCGAGGACTTAAAATTAGGTTGTTAATTTCGGTTTTAAGAAACTTAATCAATCTGCCCGCACTTCGGCGAGCTTAATTCAGGAACGTTATACTTGCATAGATAACGGAGAATAAATAAGAGCTAACTCGTGTTGCAAATGTTGGTACGTAGCAGCCAAAATTTCGCCGGTTTAGCCAAAACTCAATTCAAAGAAGTCAAAGAAATATTTTTCCAAACTTTGGCAAAGCAATTCAGCTGTTAAACCGTGATCCATGTCAGATAGGGTGATTTTATTTAACAGGTGAAATAGTTATTATACAATTACGTACTATTAGACATTAATTCTATTGGTTTCTTTTGTTTAGGGTGAAATAAAATCACCCTAATAACCAGCTAACCTGAAGCTAGCGCCAATATTTACCCCGTCCTTTTGGCTATTTCTAATTTCGATAGAAAGGAAGATTATTGTGGCTATAACCAACCATATAGCAGGCTACAATCGAGGCAAATGAAGCAAAATGAGAGACAGAAAGGAGTAGTAATATCGGAGTCTGACTAAAACCACCTCGGGCGCACCCACATAATTTTACCTCTTTCCGTGACTAGTACTCAGGGGCTAAACCCCTTCGCACCCACTAGTCACGGAAAGAGGTAAATTATGTGGGTGCTGCTCGGTAGTTTTAGTCAGACTCCGATATTACTACTCGGAAGAAAAGAACAAAACCGAATAAACAAACGAGCCGCGGAACGTCTATTTAGAGGAACACAACAGTGAAGTACAAACGTTCTAAATAATAAAAATTAAAAAATATTTTTTCTACCTTATATACGATGGACGAAATTGACCTCGAATCTTTGGAAGAAGAACTTGCAAATCTTGATCCCGAAGATTTGCGATATTTATCAAAATTAATTGCAGAAGACACACCCACAATTCAAAGGGTAATAAACACTTTGCTGGATGAACCAATCCCAGAAGCCGCAAAGAAAAAATTAAAAGCCCCATTAAAACCATTAAAACCAATACCGAAACCACCACCCAGAAACAGAAAAAGAAACAGAAAAGAAACCATTTTGAAAATATTCGACCCCATCCCACCGAACAAGGTGAAAACCGTGACAGATTATCAGAATGAGGTTCTGGATCTGTACTATGACACGGAATATGAGGGTGTGGAAGAGGAGAGCGGGAGACGTTACAAGAGGTGGCGTTTTGTAGTGGGTCTAAACAAAGACCTCACACCCAGGTTCATCGAAAAGATAAGGGAGAACGTGGGAACATCGTTTTACATGAGGCACGCCTATTCGTATATTTTAGAAAACATTGAAGATGGGACTAGGCTTATTTACTACCAAAACAAAGGCTCACCCTGGATGAAAACTTACGCAGACGCGGAGAATTGGATAAGGGAAATGGAGGAGAAACGGTTGGACCCGGATAACACTGAAAGACCAGATACAAAGTGGATCTTTGAGTCGCATTTCAATGTTGATGTAAAGGTTGTGCTAGACCGGCAGCCATTGATGGGAACAGGACCCTTACCAGACTGGCTGCGTAAACAAGCAAACACGGGGAGAAAACAAGCAATGGTGGCGCTGGACACCTATAGGGATAACCTGTGTTTATGGCGCTGTATCGCTGTGCACAAAGGAGCCAGACCAGATCGAAGTACAGAAGCAGCCCGAGATCTGGCCAAGAGTTTCTACAAACTTGAAAAGATGCCAAATAGTTGGGTTGGGAAAACCTCATTGGATGAACTAGAAAAGGTAGAAATGCACCTGAACAAGGGCAAACCTTTCTCAGATTGGCTTGGGATAAGAGTTTATATGCCAGAGTGCATAGAAGATGAATTTGACATGGAAGCGCCAATCGAGGTGGTATGGCATCTCACAAGAAACCCAGCGCCGCAGTTTAAAAATATTATGACAATCGGTGTTTTTAATGAGCACGCATTCTTGATAAAAGACATAACAAAGTTAGCGAAAACTTATGAATGCATCCACTGTCACGCAAGATTCACAAAGGCTTGCAACCTCCAACGTCACGCGGAAAGATGCGCCCAAGGTAAAACAGTAACACACTGCCCCGGAGAGAAGGTCGAAGCGCCACAAACAGCATATCAGAAAGCGTTTTATCCGAAGCAAAAGGCCTCAAAAGAATCAATCCAATGGTTGGAGTACGTGGCAAAACGCTGGAAAATCACCATTCACCACGCTGAATCAGGTCACGGAGGTGAAAGGTGGATAGAGAAAAGTCCAGTAGACGGGTACAACCACGAAAGAAAGCTGGTGCTGCAGTATCACGGCTGTAGCTGGCACGGATGTCCGAGATGTTACCCAAATCGAGGGCAAATATTATCACACGGGACAAAGACGGCAGAAGATCTGTACCAAGCAACAAAGAAGAGAACAGCCCACCTAAGAAAGGTCGGATACAAAGTGGTCGAGTGTTGGTCATGTCAGTGGCTCGTCCCAGGAGGTGCAGACAAATATGGTGAAGAACCATCAAAACCTCAAACAAAAAGCTATCCACACGCTATTCTGTATGACTTTGAGGCGTACGGAGACAAAAACCATCGAAAGGAACCAACAGGAAATCTCACGATTGAGAACAAACACATACCAATCTCAGTAAGCGTGGGCGATACATTGGAAAGAGAGCCAACCCACATCTGTGAAAAAAACCCCAAAGTGTTGGTTCAAAAGTTCATGGAAGAACTGAAAAGACGAGAGAAAAACATCAGAGCAAAAGTGCGCGCAGAATTCATGCCGGCAGACATCGAGCTGATACCAAAAGATCAAAGGAAAAAAATAGAAGAATGGTGCGACCAGGTGCCAACACTCGGTTTCAACTCAGGAAGTTATGATTTGAACCTGATAAAGAATTACTTCGCGGAACAGCTCGCAGGCACAACCAACAAAGTGAGAGTGGCAAAGAATGGGAGTAAAATCATGTTCTTACTCACGGACAGATTGCGTTTCCTGGACATAATCAACTACTTGGGCCCAGGAATCAGCTACGCGAAATGGGTGGAAGCGTACGACTGCAAGGCAACAAAATCCTGGCTCCCATACGAGTGGTTTAACAGCGCAGAAAAGCTGGATTACCCAGGATTGCCAGATTACCCGCACTGGTATTCGAAGCTTAAGAATGAGTACGTTCTAACACGGAAAGAATGGGAGGAATGTCAGAGACTGTTCAAAGAAAAAGGGATGAAAACCTTTAAAGACTGGCTGAAATATTACAATAATCTGGATGTGGCACCCGGGCTTGAAGCGCTCCAAAAAATGAAAAACTTTTACATAGAGAAGGGGATAGACATAATGAAAGACGCAGTCAGCATACCGGGGGTGAGTTTGCATTACTTGCTAAAAGGTGCAATAGAACGCAAAGCGGAACTGTATGCCCCAAGAAAAGAAGCATATGAGATGTTAAAAGGGGCGGTAGTCGGAGGGCCAAGTTTGGTCTTCACAAGATATCATGAAGCAGGTAAAACGTGGATAAGATCGCATCAACACACGGACGCGAAACTTTGTCAAAACATCCTCGGATATGACGCGAACGCGCTGTACCTCTCAACAATGCTGAGAGAAATGCCATGCGAAAAAGAAAGGGTTGTGCACTACACGGACGAGTACCAAGTAGATGCTGCCCCAATATTAACGCACAGATTAAAAGAAAAAAGCTGGTTCGGGTACGCAGAAGTGGACATAGAAATCCCAAACCACTTGCACCAAAAGTTTGAAGAAATGTGTCCGTTCTTTCACAACAAAATGGTACCAACCAAAGCTGTCCCAAAGCATATGAAAGAATACTTGAGAGCAACAGGAAGAAAACTAGTGGAGAAAAACAAGAAACTAATGGGAACGCTGTCAGCACAGAGGATACTTTTATATGAGCCGCTGCTGCAATGGTACATAAACCACGGGGCAAAGATAACTAGAGTCTACCGGACGATCGACTACGAGCCGAAAGTAATATTCGAATGGTTCGTGAAAGAAGTCACAAAAGCGCGCCGGACAGGAGATGTGGACAAAAGCAAAGCGCTACTGGCGGATATATTTAAACTTCTAGGAAACAGCGGATACGGGAAGCTGATAGAAGCGCTGGAGCGGCAAACAAACGTAATTTACACCAAAGATGAAAAGGTGGTGGACAGAGCATTGAGAAGCGCATACTTTTCAGACTTGGATGAGATTGGAGAAGCATATGAGTTAGAAAGTAGAAAAGCACGGATAACAATCAGACGCCCATTTCAGGTAGGAATAGCGGTGTATCAGCTAGCCAAGTTGAGGATGCTTGAATTTTATTACGACTTTCTTGACAAATACTTGGATAGGAAAGATTTCGAGCTGATCCAGATGGATACAGACAGCAACTACCTCGCAATCTCAGGAAAGAGTCTGGAAGACATTGTGAAACCAGATATGAGAGAAGAATTCGAGAAAGAAAAAAAGAACTGGCTGGCATGGGACAAATGGAGCGGAAGAACGCCGGGACTGTTCAAAAAAGAATTCGAAGGGGAGCGGATGATCGCGCTGTGCTCCAAATGTTATTATACAGAAGATGGGGAAGCAAAAAAGAAGAAGCTCAGCTCAAAGGGTATGTCGAAGAAGCAAAACGAAATAAACTGGCAACGTTTCAAGGCAGCGCTAGATGGAAACAAAGACATGGCAACAAACCGCGGATTCCGGATGCGGGACGGGAATATAGTAACTTACGAACAGGAGAAGCTGGGGTTGAGTGCATACTATGACAAACGATGGGTACTGTCTGACGGCATACACACCGAACCAATCGAATATCATATTTAGTTCACAGCCGGAGGTAATTGTGTGTTTGGAGGTACAACAAGCAGTTCTTCACGTACAAAGCCACGTTTGGGACCGTCAGACAAATAGTAGAGAACAGGCTGATTCGGTTTAGAAAAAGAGCGTTCAATATTATAAACATCCAAAGACCAGATTGGATCAGTGGCTCTTTTAACACCACCTTCAAGCTCACCAGGTTGGTACAAATATCGAACCAAAACTATGGAGGGGAGCTTTTTTTCATTGTCTCCAACAGGTCGCAAATATTTGGTTGCTGGTTGGGATACCACACCCTTTTTCTTGATTGCAGCAGCAGGTTTCATACCAATCAATCGAGTGACTTGGTTGTTCAGAGCAGAAACAACTTTGGGTAATCTTTTGACCCACTCTCGAGACCGCAAACCCTCAGGCGAACGCATTTCAACTGCGTACTGGTGGCCAAACAAACGCTCAGCCAAGGTACGATTGAAACGTTCAACAATAGCTTGGTCTCTATGTATTTCAGGGTGGCCACGTCTGATAGAAGTTTTGTGATTTTCCATTTCTTTTGTAACAGCGCCCATAAATTCACGCCCAGGATCAACCTGCAACAGTTGAGGCCATTTCAAAGGTCCACGTGTATAAATTGTTTTAAAAGCTTTGGCAACCTCATCAGAGTTTTTAGAAGTTAAAGGCTGAGCTTCTTTGAATCTGCTGGCAACATCAACAACGGTAAGCGCGTATTTGTAAGTGTTAGCAACTGAGTTGCTATCCACTTTGTCATGTGGCAGAAAAAGAAGATCTGCCTGATGCACTTTGTTGGGTGTAGGCACGTCGAATTTTAGACGAGGAATGTAGCGCGGTGCGGGGAGGTAAATCTGCCAGAGCGCTTGTTTGAACAACCATTCTTTGGCAACAACTTCAGGAACCTTTGCAGCGACCGCTAATTTTTTAATGGCGGAGATACCTTTCCAGTAACCTTGTGGGCTGTAGTAACGCCGTTCTAATTTTCTGTCCATTTAAATTAATATGGCGGACATATATACATGGCGGGAAAAATGAGTTTGGGTGACCCTTACGGTGGGGTATTTGCAACTGAGTTGCTCTCCACGCTTAACGAAATGTTGCTGGAAGACCAGGAAGCGAAAATAAAAAAAAATCAAGCCCGAAAAAGATCTTGACTACCGTTACGAGGGGGATCAGCAACTGAGTTGCTATCCTGAGCCTGAAGAGATGAGCCACCCTCCCAAACCAAAATTATGGTATTTAATTGCGGTACTAAAAAAAGCCGGCATTTCTTTAGATCAGGTCGGTGACAATATGGGGTTGACCTTTTTGGGTAATGTCATTCACCAGTTCAAGCGGTATCAGCAACTGAGTTGCTACCCCGGATCATGTAACTACGTTTGTTTTTTATACAACTATTTTCAAAAGGTCTCAACAAGCGATTGGCCGGCAAAAAATGCAATACTGGGAAAGCTCACGAAAAGATTGCCGAAGATGCGACAAACCAGAAATAAAGCCGAAAAAAGTTTCAACGAATGGTGGTTGGAGGCAAACACCCCACCATTAAACAGAAGTTGTCTTTGATGTTCTGTTAACCTTTACCCCACTGTCAGTGTGGTTTGAAAAACGCAGTTTTGTCTTTGCAGTAGTAAAGCTGTTGTACTTTTTGATAATATCTTGGTACTCGCCGTCAGAGATTACACCATCTTCAAGAGCGGTTGATATGAGAGAGTTGATCGTGCTCAGCGTAGCTTCAGCCAAAGTCTGTATTTTTTCGTGTTTTTTCGCTTTACGCAGGAAAAATTTGATGGTGACCATGCCGGAGGTTGACACCAATGAAAATAAGGTGGCGGTTGCGATTAAAGGGGCGCCAACAACAACGCCAACCGCAGAAAGAGAAGCGGCGAGCCCTGAGCCTGTAAGAATGGTAGCAACTCCGCCTGTTAACGCGCATACTGTTTGGCAACGCGTGTGCCACCGTTTGAATTTGGCTGAGGTTTGGTAGTAATGCACCAACTGGTTTTCAAGATTTTTCTTTATCATTTCTATTTCAGCCCGCCGGAATTTTGTTGCAGAATCCATTTCCTATATATATGTGTTTAAAAATAGGTTATCAACAATTATATGTGTTATGCCATTTGCCGTTAATTTTCTTTATCTCCCCCCTGCAACCCTTTTTAGGGTGTGTCCAAAACTTTTTGCTGAACAGCCCGGTTTTCGTGTTAAAGGCACCTTTTGCGATGTCACCACTCCAATACTTTTTAAACAAATCCTTATCACCACCTGTGACAGCCATGATTGCAGCAGCCACATCTTGAGCCGGTTGAAAGCCCGGAATCTTTTCGCCGATATTTTTATTGATCGTTTCACCGACACCCAATCCCACTTTTTGCTTCGAGCTGATTGCGTTGCGCGCCGCGGCGTGACCCCATTGCCGTTTGTTTTTGGGAATAGCGTCAAGCGCCTTCACCATTTTTTTGTCAGCATCATGTTTGCAACCTTTTTCATTTTTCTTACCTGCACAGACGGCATAATCAACGTCATGCTGCATTGAAACCGCGTCCGTGGCACCTGTGGGTTGTTGATAAATCTTTAATATCTTTCCCGTCTTGGGGTCGTAAGAAAGCTGTTTTTCAAGGGGATTGTACGGTCCTGTGTAGTTATGACCAGGAAGCGTCCACCCCTTTTTTGGCTTAGGCAGCTTACCAATAGCTTTATGCAAATCAAAAGCCCCACCGCGGGGTCGTTCATAAAGAGGGTTTGTTGGGTCATCTACTCGATTACCCGCATAAATTCTCATATCATAATTACCACCACTTCGAGCTGATATAAACCGTGTCTTGGTGATGCCACAACTTGCGCATTTTACTTTAAGCAGCCTTCTACCATTTTTTGTGGTAGTGTTTTTTTCACTTCCCGGTACGTTGGGTGTGAAACGCTTTTCCTTCACGCAGTATACCTCCATCTTATATAATTAAAGAAAATTCTCAGGCCGCTGTGTGACACCCACCTTTCATCATATCTTTTGGTCTTAATCTGTTTGAGGCTTTAGTCAACAAATCCCCAGACAAAGCATCAATTGTGTAATTAACAGCTTTTCTCGCGATTGGTTTGGCTTTATTGGCTAACTTCTTCTGATACTCTGGTTGTCTCAGAAACTCGCTTGCAAAGTATCTTCCTTGTTTCACACCTTGCTTTGCTAAATAAGGAACTCCGTACTCAAAGAAAGCTTCAGCTGCTGTATTTCCAACTGTATCAAAAACTCCACCTCCAAACATTCTTTTTTCAGCGCGTGCAAGTTCTTCTCTCTTCTTTTTGGGTAAACCCCTTCTGGTCCACTTAAATATTGGATCCAAAAGATTACCTCCTTCTTGAGCAGCACCACTTTGCGTTTTATTAGAAACGAATCTTGTCTTGGTAATGCCGCAGCTGGCGCATTTTACTTTAAGCAGTCTTCTGCCGTTTTTTGCGGTTGCAAATGTTTCACTTCCCACCACATTGGGTGTGAAGCGCTTTTCTTTCACACAGTAAACATCCATCCTATATAACTAGCAAAATTTCACTGGGTGATACCCACTTATACATTATGTGTAAAATAATCCTTCACCACAGCCTCGTTGGTGTGTGTATTTTTTGAAAACATACTCAAAATATCTCGAAACGACCGCCCTTTGTTACGCTCATTCAGAAAAAGCAAACAGTAGTAGCCGCAGCGTACGCTGTATTCCCACTGAAGCTGGTTGTCATTTCGTAGAAAGGTCTTTTTACCTTCAAGAATCAACTCAATTTCCCATTCCGCGGGCGGAGGTAAACCGAAAGAGTCAAAGTATTCAGGTAGCAACTCAGTTGCTGATCCCCAACAGCATACCCAATGGGTGCCTGGCCCTCCAAGATCATCCATGTTGATTATACAAGGGGAGTGGTTTTTCACGTGGATCTCGTCTCTCGCAAATATACCTTTGATGGGGATTTTCAAGTATTGGCACCACCGCTGCAAGTCATAATCAGTTAAGGGGACATCAACGAAGGCGGGCTTTTTTTTGATCACCCCAAGAACCAATAAATGGTGGCGGGCGCATATATGGTGGAGGATTGATACGCATTCCTGATCCTGTTGGAGGTTTTACCCGCATTCCTGATCCTGTGGGGTTAGCAACTGCGTGTTTTTTGCGCACACGTCTGATTTGTGTCTTGCTCATGTCTATGTCCACGCCCGTTTTGTTTTTGATAGCGCGCTGTATTTTTTTGATCTGTCTGGCGGTCAAGTGCAAAGTGTCGCTACCGCCGGTTATGGCCTCGTTTTTAAATCTGAGTGTAACTGCTTCTCCTCGCCCAAAGGCTCGCGCGAGGCTTACCTTCTGCCCGTCTGAAAGTGAAATCTTGTGCGGATAGTAAGTCGTCATCTCTTATATTTCATACAAAAATTATTTCACTTTGGGGTATCAGCAACTCAGTCACTCGGCAGCAAAGTAGCCAATTCCACTATACCATCACCAGCTCATCACCCACCTGCCTGAGAGCAAATTCGGACTCATACAAAATTCCTGCATAAATGGTGTAGTCTTGCGCGTTGGCCGCCTCGTTGAGCCTGTAGTGGAAAACCATCTGTTTCGGGTCGTTGGTCCTGTTATCCTTGTTTTCGCGTAAGTCAAAATAGAGTACTGGGTATAAATCCTTGAAGTTGTTGGGCTGAAGCTGAACACCGGTGTTGTAGTCGTTTTTGCGGTACCGGTAGTTCTTTAAGTCATTAAGAATGCGCAGTTTGAAGTTTTCGTCGTAGTCCAGCTCCGGATAGTACTGTGAAGAGCCGTACTGTAGCCGGCAGGTCGCTAGCTTGGCTGAATTGTCTCCGTCAATGTTAAAGGTGTCAAAGAAGTAGGGGTTTTGAGTCAAGGCGTCCTTCTTCCTTGACTGTTGTATGAAAATGAAAACATGTTTGGCGTCCTTTACGCCGGGATTTATCTGCCACTGTCCGAAAGCATCACGCCGGCTACTGCTGGGCTGGATCATTTCATTCAGGTACGTCCATTTCTGAGGTTTCAAAAAGTTTTCATTTGCGAGCTTCTGACCTTCGCTGGTAAAACGCAGCATTGGAACCCACAGCTCGAAGTTTCTCACCACTATCCTACGATTGGCGCCATCATTTTGCCAAATCAGCTCTGCATCCGATTGTAGCTCAATTTCGAACTCCATTTGCATTGGGGGAAGAAGTTTGTCACTCAGCTCTTCAAAGAATGAGTACCTGTTAAGCGGTATAAGGGTTTCAACCGTAAGTCCGGCGTGGGCAAGCAAGCCCCTTTCTCTGATTCCTAGGTTAGTGGCCGCATCGGATGTGACGTTGGTTTCATCTGTATCCAAATACCAAAACTGATCTTTCGCTGCGCTCCTCGCAAAGTCATCAGAAAAATCCAACAAGTTTTTGATAAATATGAGCTTGTGAATGTTGTCTACGTTGTAAATGTTTTTGCCCGATGATTTTACCACAAGTTTGTTTATCAGTGAAAATGAGCTGTTAATGGGCGCTGACCGAGCATCTGCTGCAACTGCCGCGCCATCCGCGGTTGCCTCGAAAGTGAAATCAGCCCGGAAGTAGGCGTTATACCAGTCATACCAGTTGTCTCGGTCGGTGAGTGTGAATTTATAGTTTGTTTTTACCTGGTGCTGATTGTTTCCCGGGATAGTGATCGGTTTGTCTAACATGATACGAACATACTCTGTTTTTTCCAAATGCTTGTGGCTTCTGAACATCTTGCGTCCTATATATCTTTTTAAAAAATTATTTTAATTTTCTGCTATCAATTGGTTTACTTTCATCCTTGCAGCCCGACCCGCGTTTAAAATCTGGTTTAACTTTTTCCGTGAATCCCCGCTTAACTGAGTTGCTACGCCAGGGTTTAGCATCTTCTTCAGTTTTTGTTTCGACTCTGTACTAAGTTTCTGTGATGGGGTCTTTTTACTCTTTGGTTTTACACTTGGGGTAGCAACTGAGTTGCTATTTCGCAAAACCGCTTGTATCTTGTCAGCCGCTTTTTCTTCTGCTTTTTCTGCGGCTTTTTTTAGCATTTGCTTCGAGGCTTTATTTACAGCCTTCTCCAACGTCTGACGGGTGACCTTCTTTTTGAACCGCTTTCCTATATTCATCAGGGTGTCTCTTACAACCCCCGTACCTTTGTGTCTGTATCTATATGTTCCGTTTGGCGCGTCATAATATCTCGCCCACTCGCTCGGATGATTCATTATTATTATACTTATGTGTAAATTATTTTTCTTTTTCTTCTTCGATGATGATGCTTAAAGCCACGTCTTGGTCATTCAGATCTATAATGTTGTTGCGCCCGTCTGTGATTTTGATATTTATCGCATTGATTCTGTTTTTGTTCACCGGGTGCCACAGGAGGCGGCGGGGCTCTTTTGAAAAGGGGTAGCTGACGGAGAGTTCAGCGGTTGAAAAAGAGAACATAACGTCACCCCCGATGTTGTCCACAGCCCTTGTAATGAGATCACAATGGACGTAGATCCAGTCGACGCCTCTTGTTATATTTGGCACGCGGTCGCTCCTATTGTTCGCGCCATCTATAGTTTTCTTGTCAAAACCCAGCAACGCGGCAAATTCACCTCCACTTAGGTCAAGCTCGTAGCCGTCCTGCAACAAAATGACCGTCCGATACGTTGTGGTGTGAAAATACAGCTGGAAAATAAACTTGGATTTTTCATCCTTGGGATCCACTCTTCCGATTAGCGACTGAATGGTGGTGTTGAGACCTTTGTAATCATACATTCCATCCGGAATTGTCACGGTTTTCCAGTTCTCTGTTTTTTTCCGCCATTTGAATTCGTTGTTGTTGTACCGTTTCGCGATGTTGTACCACGAATAAGACATAGATACCAGCTCATTTAACGCCGCCCTGTACTTTTTGAAGGGATCTAAAGCGATTGGTGGGTCAAAGTTAATTGTGAAGTCATGTGACTTGCTGTTGGCGTTGTTTTGTTTGGCCAGCTGCGAGTCGAGCAACAGGTTGAAATGAAAATGGGTTGACATGTTGCTTATATAATATTACTCAAAATTTTGTGGGCTTCTTTTTGTGTTATTTCCTTTAGCTTTACCAGCAACCCCAACATCTGCTTGACCTGTTTTTTCAGCTTCAGTGAAGTGTTGCCCGCCTGTATAGACGCCAAGCTTAAGTGTAGCCTTTCAACCAAAGCGTTTGGATCAACACTTCCGCTTCCTTCCATTTCATCGTCTGAGGGTTCCATCGATTCGAAATACCTTTGGGGTATTTTAATCCCTTTTTTTCTCCTGTCAAGAATTTCATCTCTTGCCTTTTTTATGTCTGCCAATGTGTAGCCGTGGAATTTTGATTTTTTGCTTTTTACAACATAGTCAGGATTGTCTTTATTTTTTGTTAACATGCTGCTCAGTGTCTGCAGGTCAACTGACTCTGATCCCTTGATAACCAGTTCTTGTGGTGGTCCCCATTTACTTGGTTTTTCCCCTGGGCTTTCCATTAATTCCGTTTCTTCCTCTTCAGCCAAAGGCGGCAACGGTGTTGATGTTGGTGATGGTGGTGGTGGTGATGTTGGTGATGGTGATGGTGGTGGTGTAGGTGATGGTGATGGCGTTGGTGATGTTGTTGGTGTTGGTAGTGGTGTTTCCGCATCCGGATTAAAATCTCCGTCGAAGGGGTCATTTAAATCAAACTCATCCATACCATAGTCTGGAACCTCTTCCTCTTCTTTTGGTGCCGTCCCTACTTGGAGTTTGTCAAGCCGCGATGTGATAGGTTTGAACAAATCCTCACCTGATAGCTGGCCAAACCCTTTATTGATTTTGTTATTTTTTATTGCCGCGAGAATGCTGTCGTTCTGCTGCTCAACTTCAGCCTTTTCGCTGGCAAGTTTTCGCCACTTCTTCATGGACATATTTTTGCCGTATATATAACAGAAAAAAATGAAAATTCCCAATTACGACCCCAGTTTGACTACAAAAAGTAATTACAAGCAAGGCCACCCTTGTATGCCAGCAGATACCTTTCGGATGCTTATTTGCGGGCCAAGCAACTCTGGTAAGACAAATATTCTCATGCATATGCTTTACAGGCTGTTGGTCTACGACAAAATTTACCTTTGCGCTAAGAACCTGCATCAAGACAAGTACCAATATATGATTGATGATTTCGACACAAGAGTCAATCCTGTGGCTGAGTATAATGTTATTGAAGGCGCCAACGATGTTATTCCTCTTGAGATGCTGTCCACTGACAATCAAAAGATTGTAATTTTCGATGACATGGTTTGTGAAAGCAACCAAAACGACATTATCGATTATTTTATCAACGGTCGCCACCGCAATTGCAGCGTCATTTATCTTTCTCAAAGCTATTTTAAGGTCCCCAAAAACATCCGAGATAATTGTAGCCACTTTTGCATTTTCAACTTTCTTCCCAGAGAAAATAACCGTATTGCTGATGAATTGGGAATTGACAGAGAGCTGCTTGAAAGGGCTACCGATGCTAAATATTCTTTTTTATACTACGACAAACCAAAAAAAACCACACTCAAAAATTTTGACGAAAATATATAGAGATGGGGTTTATTAACGGTGCGACGGGTGCAACTCAAACACATGAAGAGTCTACTTCAATCCGAGGGGAACCCGGCCCTCCCGGCCCTGCTGGTCCCAAAGGTGAAAAAGGTGAAAAGGGTGATAGTGGGGATATGTCAACCGTTAATATTACTGGAGATATTCTCATGAAAGACCATGCGATAAAGCAACTTGCGAATCCTACAGGTGATCAGGATGCTGTAAATCTTGGTTCAATGAAAAAATATGTGGGCTCAAATTCTATTTCAGCAGGACACTCACACAAAAAGAATGCCTTAGCCTATTTGGAGCGAGGGTCGGGCGTGACAGCTGTAAACAATGTTACTTCTGTTACGTTAGAAGACTTTACATCCAACCTTCACACTGTGAATAAAAAAGCTTATACTTTCAATCTCGTAAGAACTGGTGTCAATTCTTTCAACTCACGCTTAAAGCTAAATAAAAAACCCCTGCCCGAAGGAGAGTACACTATATGTGTCGAGTTCTTTATCCCGAAAGTTGATACTAATTGGTTTATAAGTGCTTCAACCCCTAACCCGGTTGATACTCTTAATTACCATACCAAGCACTTCAACAGTCACAGCCCAAAATATTCACGCACCATTATTCACACGCGCAAATACAAAGACAATGATAACACAATCTATCTTGATATTTCAAATTCGGGTTATGATGGCTCTTCGCCACTTGAAAAGGCTGCTTTGATTATTTATGGGGCAAAGGGTTATCAAACAGATGTAGACGGAACTGTTTACGATCAGGCTTTCGTTATCGATGATGGCGAAATCACGCTACAGACAGATTTAGATATGAACGGCTTTTCGTTGAAAAATTATGATAGAGGGTATACAATAGAAAACGATACTATCAAATTACAAAAAGATTTAGACCTAAGTGGTTATGTTATAAAAAATTTTCAACCTAGAATAGTAATAACTGGAGAATGGGAATCCGATGGAAATAAAGGAGGTGGTAGAAATTATGTTAAATTCGGTAATAACCTTCGTGTAATGGCGCCATTTCCTTGTTTAATTGAGGGTGTCTCAGCTTTAATTATCGAACTAAAGGGTGCCTCTCGAACTTATGAAAGAATAGGTTTTGGTTTTAGAATACCTGGCAGTTTGTTAACTGACGTTCCATTTACAAGCGTACGTAATGCTGAGGGTTTAAAATACCAATATGCTGCACCCCAAGGTTCTAACGGTGCAAGAATAAGATTAGATTCGGGACAATATTTTGCACTTAGTTTATCTCGGCCTGGCCACCCAGAATCACAACTAGTTAATACAAAACGTGTATTAGTAAGTTTAATTTTAATGGACGATTTTTCTTTTAGGTAGTAAGTTTGCCGACGCCGCAGCGAAAGATTTCTTGAAGCACTCATCGTAGTCAGCTTCATCATAAATTGGGTAGTCGAGATAGTGTCTGAATCCATTTCTAATGCACAGATTACAGAGACCATTTCGCGAACATCTGCTTCTGTCACATTTATTACAGAACAAGACCCTTACAATTTGTTCATTGCGATCACAAAATGGAGCTTCATTGATTGCAGCATGAACTTCATCCCAGCCAAGAGTTTTTCGCTGTTTGAGCTTCATTTTAATATATCCTTTAGAGATTTCTTTTCTGACATCGTCCCAGCCAAGCATTTTACGTTGCCAGAGTCTTATTATAATGTACTCCGTACAGATTTTTTCCCGAAGTTCAGCCGGAAGTGCTTGTATTAGTTCTAGTGTGCCTGCCATGTTTATACTTGTTGGTGTATTTCTCTAATTCCGCAGCGCTGACAAAAAAAATCATTTATATATACAATGCTTGTGTTGTTTCACGCTCTCCTTTGTGCTATAAAAGAACTTTCTTCACCATTTTGGCTAAATGATATCAGAGTTATAACATCTCAAGCTGTGGAAGCAATTTGTGATGCGGCGCGGGATGATTAAATAGTCAGCTCTGAAATAACCTTTGAAAGCTCTTCTTCATCTTCATTTAATTCCAAAATTTCTTCTGAATCTGGGCTTGCCTCTCGGGCAGGTTTTAAATCCTCAGGTTCATCCGGATCATCGGGGTGCGCATCCATGTCAAGAATATCTACAATTTGCATTTTTCTCGCTTTGGGGGCGCTAACAACTAGATGTGAAACTCTGGTAAGAAGGGAAATACCGAAATTTGAGAAACAGATATCTGGCATTTCAACCAATCCGCTTACAACTGAACGCGGTTTTAATAAATGAATATTGTCTGCCCCTACTTTTTTGCCATCGAAAAGTAGTTCAGGGAATGCTCGCTTACCGGTTAATTTGTCGCGAAAAGGTCTGTCCCCATCTAAAAAGACCGTGTCATTTTCAGGACTTTTAGAGTCAAAACTCAATGACATACGTGCGATGGGGTTTGACAAAGGCTGTCCCGGAGAGTTTTTGTCATTGAAGCTGATGCGTTTTTGAATAAAGGAGGAGATTTTGATGTTGGCGACGGCTATTGCGCTATCTTTTTGCACTTCGGGAAGGTCATTGTTTAGAACAATTTCTTCATTTTTGAGACGCCTTTTCATTTCCGTGTAAAAGAATGTGTTGTAATAGTTCAATGCTTTATAAAGCTGTGAATGGTACTCTTCTGCTATTGTTTCCCCTTCTGTTTCAACATCTTTTTTGAATTTCCTTATCCCAATGGTGGGTTTGTAAAGGCGTTTTTTTATTTTGTTGTCAGAAGATCTATCTGCGTTGATTCTGGTGACTTCAGCATCTGTGTTCGGAAAAATTTTACCCGAATTTATTTCTTCGATAAACCTCATTTTAAGTTTTCCCCGTTTGTTTCCGACTTTACAGTAAATTGAAACGTATTGACAGTTTTTCGTTTTGCGGACGTTTTCGTCGATAGAAAAAACATCTGATAGAAAGGGTTCTACCTTTTTTTCAACTGAACGTTCGCAGGCTTCGATGATTTCCTTTGGTGTGAAAATGACTTCGCTTTTGTGTTCACTCATGTTTTAACTTTTGTGTTAGCTTTTGTTTTATACACTTGCGGTGTGTTTCTCTAATTGGTTGTCAAAAATATTATAATACAGATTGTGGTTATTCTTTTTCTGCGTGTGCTTAATTACGCCGGGCGTCCGCGGCTCGTTTGTTTATTCGGTTTTGTTCTTTTCTTCCGAGTAGTAATATCGGAGTCTGACTAAAACTACCGAGCAGCACCCACATAATTTACCTCTTTCCGTGACTAGTGGGTGCGAAGGGGTTTAGCCCCTGAGTACTAGTCACGGAAAGAGGTAAAATTATGTGGGTGCGCCCGAGGTGGTTTTAGTCAGACTCCGATATTACTACTAAAGGCGATCATTAAGACGCACGTTTCTTGACTTTCTTAGTTCTCGATCGAATCAAGCATCGCAGGAGTTCCCTAAACAGACAATGGAGACCAATTTAATAATTGACAACCCGAAAGAGAAAGAAATGTTATCAGTGACATGTTTGCGATTCATTTTTGCCACAAGCCGTTTTAAGAACTTTGTTATTGAAAAACTAATTTAAGAGCTGACTTTTGAAAACCGACCACATGGTTATTATAATAAAATTGGAGTTAACCCAAAATATTTAATCAAACTTTTCTTACCGAAAATTAGAAAAGAAAAAAATGGCCTCAGTGCCGCCCAGCCCTAAAGTAGATTTCAAAATCTCATTTGAAACCGTAGCTCAAGTCAATTATAACTAAATAGACAAAACCGGTAACGTACAAGGTAAAAATATAAGGGCCACTAACGTCATTGCGACCGCAATAGAGCCGATACATTAGTGGCATACTAATATTTATCTATTTGACTTAAAAATGATCTCATAGGCTTCAACTTTTGGCCCGCAAATCAAACAACTGGATTTTAAGAACTGTTTTACACTGATTATTTGGCTGGTTTATTAACAAAGTTGCCGCAGTATTAGAATTTAGAAACATTTGTTTCTCAATAACGCCGGCTACACGCTGAAAGGTCGAAAGCACCTGCAAAATATATTACCTGTTACCTATCTTCTTTGTGCCTCGTGGCACATAAGGCCTCCACAGAATGCCTCCAATTTTCTCTGTTGGCTGCAGCAGCCCTTGCCTCACCCCATATACGCCATCCCGCACTGTTCCACTGCAAAATATATACTTATTAATATAAGTTAACGTTTTGTTGAAACATTTCTTTATTATATACTTCGATGTTTATCGCAATCCTGGGGAGGTGGGGGGGGGGGGGGGGAGGGGATTCCATACCACCGAGTCGGGGGAAGCTCGTCGTCTCGCATAGGAATTAAAATTTCAGATTATGGTTTCACTTAGGGTGTTTAGGGAAAAATTGCTAATATTTTAGCCGTCAAGCAAAGAAATATGGAAATATAAATTTTATTTTTTAGTCTTGTGGTACATTTTAGGGCAAAGAAAAGCTTTTCGATCAGCAGCCCAACCTGTTTATAAAGATATAAAGGCTTCATGTTTTCTACATATCTCACGAAATCATAATAATACAACAGATTGGAATGGGCGACATCCAAGTCCGTTAAATTTATTAAAAATTCTCAAAACAATAAATAAATTGGCGGGCGGACTATTTGATCTCTGATCGTAATTCCGATAGATTTTGACAATTTTAGTCCCTGTTTACACTGAATAAAATAATATCTTGTTAGGTAAAAATGTAATGTCCTCAGTGAAATTCTGTGTCTACATAACATTTGGATGGAAATCCTGGAAGAGAGTATATCTTGGTAACCGCCTTGGAAAGTTAACGTCTTTTCTTTTTTTGGTTTCGAAGAAATATAGTAATATAAATTTTAGTTTTAGTCTTTTGGTATATTTTAGGGTAAAAAAGAGCTTTCCTACCAGCAGCCCAACCTGTTTATAAGAGCGACATGTTTTCTACATATCTCACGAAATCATAATAATGCAACATATTGGAACGGGCAACATCCAAGTCCGACGTTATCTTCTTAAATTCATTGACAATTCTCAATTCAAAACAAGAGAAATAAAATGGCCGGTGGACTATTTGATCTCTGATCGTAATTCCGATAGATTTTGACAAAATTATTTCCCGTTTACTCTGAATAAAATAATATCTTGTAAGGTAAAAATGTGATGTCCTCAATGAAATTTTGTGAAAGGGAAATGGTGTGTACATAGCATTTGGATGGAAATGTGAAATATTTTCGGTAAACTACCTAATGTACACTTCGTCCGAGATGCGTGTGATGGATTATTTTAGAACACGAATTGAAACTACTGAACAATAAATTGATTCACCGCAAATCTAAGGAATATCCGTTTAGAAAAGTAAACAGCTAAGGGATAAAAAGATACCTAAAGGGCACATGTGTGGGATACAATGTTTTCAACTTTGGCTTGCCTGGTACATAAAATAGATTGTGCGCTCTAAGATTTGGCTGCAGCTGAAGGTCGATCAGTATAATGTGACGTTACAGAAATGCTTCCAATATGCCAAGTTATACAATTATACCTTTAAGGTGATTCCACTGAAAAAGAAGGAGTATTTAGAATTTTCTAAGACTTGATCTAGTTCATAACTATGTTATGAGCGTTACAAAAATGCAATAAAAATGGGGGTCACCGTGCTTGTTTTTGAGCAACCTGGATGGCTATTATAGTAAACATATGACCCACGAGGTTCATACTAGGAACGCTCATAATCCGAAAAGGGAACTATCATTTCTAGAAAAAATCATTTCTTGTGTTAAAATATCGAAGCAGTTCAACGAAATAGACTCTAATCTTACATAATAAACCATTTTAATTAAACTGGAATTAAAATTATGAAAGAAATTAAAGATTTTGCTGCGTGCTTGCGTAAGCAGCACTACCTCAAAACGTACTTTTTAAAGCATTGAAATAAAAATATCTAAAAGTAGAGTATTTAACTTTTCTTTAAATTGCGATATATTGTAGTCAACCGGATGTCTTTTAAATTTATGTATTAAAAAATGGGGGTCACCATGCTCGTTTAGAAGAAAATGACCATTTATTTCTCTTCTGAGCTTAACCTAACAGAAAAGCCGTAATGTTGTGTGCGCGCGCGCTCGTACACGCGCTAAATGACGCGAAAACTCATGCGCAGCAAGGATGCGCAATGCAATTCAGTGGAATCACCTTAAATACTATTTATCTTTCAATACTCTGTTGAACACCGTTATATTGTTGGGCGTATTTTGAAGCAAAATCCCACTTTTGCAAACAGCTCTGAATCACAGCTTGCGGCGTATGATTGTGTAAATGCTGCTCAATTTTAATTACGAGTGCGGTAGACCATTGTTTGATTTTTAGGGAGATATAAAACAGATGGAAAGTTTGTCTGCTACATTCAGTTTGCACCTTTAAGTGTGGAACATTGAAAATGTTATTGAACGCTGTTATGTCATTGGAACTGAATTTGCGTCCACTTTCTAGCAGTTTGACGAAAATACTTTTTAGTGGAATTATTACAACAAAAGGTTCACATAGTGTTACGTTACGGGTTTATGAAGCGCTTGCGATATTTTCTCGATTTCAGGAGATTATATCTGCTTCATTGTGAATTGTATCTTTTAACACTACTCGGCTTTCACTACGCTGTTGAACACCGTTATATTGTTGGTTGTATGTTAAGCGAATTTTTATATGATTTTCCCACTTTTACAAGCTGCTTGGAGTCACAGCTATTGGCTGTTTGCGTTCTATATTCGGGTGCAATTGTCTGTAGTCCTGTCTATTTAACTCATACAGTAGGCACGCCATTGAATGCCCCATTGTTTCCATTAACGGACTTACAACCGGATAGCATTAGTGTGGGATACCACGGGTATCCCACACAAAAATTGGAATTAAAATACATTTAACGTGGTATATTTTAAAAAAGTGCGTAAAAAATACCAGGAGTGGGGTTCGAACCCACGCGGACAATACGTCCATTGGATCTTAAGTCCAACGCCTTAACCACTCGGCCATCCTGGTGCTGATTAAGGTTTTTTGTTGTTTCTAAGCCACTTATTGGAGGGTAATGAGGGGGTGGGGCTGGGGTAGCTTTTATGGCTCACACCAACATCGCAGTTTGACGCTGGATAGCTTATAAATTTTAGGCCATTTGACTATTTTAACGTTGACGAAGAGGAATTCGTTTGTCTATTTATGAAATTAGGTATATAAAGTAGGAGCTTTGTTTTAGCTTTGATTGAGAAAATGTGATCGAGAAAGTGTCTCATCACATTTCTAAACACCTTGAATTTTCTCAGAAATACTTTACGGTGCCTGCCTCGCAGGTAAAAACACAATTATGTATCCTCGCTAGTTCTAGGCAACGGCTCTGTTCTAAAGACAATAACAGCACTAAAACACAAAAACGGCATGTTTTTCTGCAAAAAATTATGGCCATTCAGTTATCCGAAATTTACACCTTTTCTACCGTGCAACCCCGAAAATCTCATCTATCTTACGACCTCAAGACGGAATTGAGAAACGATCCCCATCATTTCACTGGTTTAGTGATTGGCCTAAATCCAAGATCTCCTAGCAACGGTAGAAGTTTTTCCTTGTCAGTGATTTTCTGAATTCAGGCTTCGCGCTCAACCTTGTCCCCAAAGCGCAGATGGCCCTGGGGACGAGGTTGCTTCGCGCTATAACACCAAATGCAAATTAGTTTAGCATCCAGGACTTCTCGGTTCAATAAAACCGTGGTTACTCATGAGTTGTGGGAAGGATTCGAACACCAGAAGTAATGGGAGGACTTAAGTGCTTGTATTTAGCTGAAACCCACGTTTCCTATAGCTCATGGTATTACTTTAATCCCAGAGGAGAATATTCCCTGGTTACCGCTTTGAAAAATGAATGTCGTTCCTTTTTTGGTAGCCTGCGTGCAGACGTCTCCATTTCCTTTGCTTCTACTTTATATACCTAATTTCCAATGCTCTCTCTCAAAGTGACAACAAAAAATAAACAGAAAAAAGTGGCAAATAATTTATAAATAATTAATAGCGTTTAGTTTGAAAAACCAATGGCAGAACTTGATTTTATGTCATGCCTGTACATACAGGCTCTTTAACAAATTATTTGCCTGTATTTCTATTTCCAATTTTCAAGATGGTGTTCTCAAGGTTTCTCCTGATTGTAATGGCAGTTACGTATTGTGAAGGTAAGAGGACGGGTTATCTGAATTTCAGAACATTGTAAGCAATTTTCAAGCAAGTTCGATAGAAAAACATCTCTTAATTACGTTTTAAAAAAGACTAAAACACTTAATACAGTTCTTAAGCTTCTATCACTTCACTAAGGGCGCCACTACAAGGGTCCTATACAACGATTAATCAAATAGGCATTTATCAGTTCTACAAATTGCGCCTTGAAGTTATCGCTAGAGATGTCTCACACATAAGAATCTGGATTACGAACTTGCTCACCATGAGTCTCCCATACTCTGCTTAGGGCGGAGCGTCCATGCAACCGGTATCTTGGAGATCACTGGTTCGACTCCCGCTGGGGCACAGAAATTTTAGTTTTTGAGTACGTAATGTCGTCATGAGGACGAGTTTTCATTTATTTCAGGTAAGGCAGAATAAGTAAGAGCCCAGGTTTACAAATTTTTAAAGCGAGCACAAATTTCGCCGGTTGTAAAAAAACTTCAAAGAAGCCGAAGAAATATTTTCCCAAATTTTGGCAAAGCAATTTATTTCATTATTTTAGCTGTTAAACTGTCATTATGTAATGTATATGAAATGATTCATATATGAACTGCGGATATATATGAAGGTGATATGTGATCTTCGCAGTGAATTTCCAATTTAAGAAATTGGAATAAAGAAGCCTGAAAAAAATCAGGGCTTCAACGGGATTCGAACCCGTGACCTCCGCGATACCGGTGCGATGCTCTACCAACTGAGCTATGAAGCCACACATTGGGAGCGAGGTCAATTGTGAGTTCATATTTTCCGTGAAAGGAGTGAAATGATGTAATGTATATGAAATGATTCATATATGAACTGCGGATATATATGAAGGTGATATGTGATCTTCGCAGTGAATTTCCAATTTAAGCAATTGGAATAAAGAAGCCTGAAAAAAATCAGGGCTTCAACGGGATTCGAACCCGTGACCTCCGCGATACCGGTGCGATGCTCCGATGCTCGATGCTTCGATGCTTCGATGCTCCGATGTGCGGAGCATCGCACCGGTATCGCGGAGGTCACGGGTTCGAATCCCGTTGAAGCCCTGATTTTTTTCAGGCTTCTTTATTCCAATTGCTTAAATTGGAAATTCACTGCGAAGATCACATATCACCTTCATAAACTGTCATTCATGCAAAATAATAGGTTCTGAAAATAACCAGCAGCCTGAAGTTAGCGCTAATTTTTCTTCCGTCCTTGTTGTTCCTAATCATAATTTTCATTGAAGGAAGACTGCAGTGGCTATAATCACCATAAAATAAGTGACACAAATGTTTACCCTCGTGTTGGACCTGACTCAATCGAGCCAATATTGGCAGCAAAATGAAAGTTAAAGAGGCAATCAACCTGCTCGCTTCTGAGAATCAGTTCTCGATCGAATGAAGCACTGCAGGCCCAAAACGACAGACAGTGGAGACCAAATTCAGCAAGAACCCGAACTATTAGAAAATCACATGATTTCTAGGTGCAAAAGACCTGTCGCTTGTAAAAACGGGTTTTAATCAAGGCTTTGCTTTTGAGAAACTAATTGAAGAGCTGACTTTTTGACCATACAAAAACATGGAGTTAACCCAAAATATTTAATCAAACTTTTCTTACCGAAAATTAGAAAAGAAAAACATGGCTTTAGTGCGACTCAGCGCTAAAGAAGGTTCTAAAACTTCAAGTGAAGCCGTAGCTCACAAAAAGACGAAACCAGTAATGTATGAGGTCAAAATATACGGACTTTAAATGGCATTCCGACCGTTAAATAGAGCACGCAACTAATATATTGAAACTTATCTATTTAAAAAAATTAAGTTAATCTCATAGTCTAAAGTTTGGGCCGCAAATCCAAAAAGCGGACTTGAAAGTTGTTTTACACTGATTGTTTGACTGTTTATCGACAAAATGTCCGAGGTGTTTGAATTGAGAAAAAGCCGTTTCTACAATATAACACCCAATGTCTGGTAGAGCTGGTACCGTCTTTGTTCTTTGTGCAGAAATACTCGCCAACGCCTTGCAAAAGGCGAAAGCACCTGCTAAATACATACTACTGCACAAAATATCACGAAATCGTAATGGGTTGGCATAGGCGACATCCAAGCCAAGAATATGCATCTGATCCCGTGTTTCTTTTTAAATTCATTGATAATTCTCAATTTATAACAAAGGAACTAACTTGGAGGGCGGTATTCAACCTCTGTCCTGATCGTAATTCCTTTATATGAGTGACTCCTTAATTACGTGTTTCCTCCGAATAAAATCATATCTTCTTAGGTAAAAATGTAATGTCCTTACTAAAATTCTGTGTAATGGAAGAATTGTTTACATAACAATTGGTGGAAATTTGAAATATACTGAAAAACCTAACCCATGAGCTCAGCTTAGCTGCCTCAGGTCGCATTTCGTTGTTTTCCTCGTCCGAGATGTGTGTGATGGATTTTAGAACACGATTTGAAACTACTGAACGATGAATTAATTCACCGCAGATCTATGCGTTTAGAAAAGTAAACAACCAAGTCAAAAATTAAAATTAAAAAGTAGTGCGTAAATATACCAGGAGTGGGGTTCGAACCCACGCGGACAATACGTCCATTGGATCTTAAGTCCAACGCCTTAACCACTCGGCCATCCTGGTGCTGATTAAGTTTTTAAGTTGTTTAGTTTAACTAAGTAAGTGGGAGGCGCGCTGGCCTAATGGTTAGTGCGCTGGACTCCGGATCGAACGGTCTGGTTTCGAGCCCTGGCCGGGGCACTGCGTTGTGTTCTTGGGCAAGACACAAGACACTCATAGTGCCTCTCTCCACCCAGGTGTATAAATGTTTACCGGCGAATTTACTGCTGCGATGGACTAGCATCCCATCCAGGGGGGAGAAGAAATACTCCTAGTTGCTTCATGCTACGGAAACCGGGATAAGCTCAGGCCTGATGGGCCCCTTGGCTCGTAAGCAGACTTTACCTACCTTTTAGTTTAAGTAAGACCCATATTGGAGAATTATGAGGGAGTGGTGGTGGAATAGCCTTTATGGCTCACAGCATTATCGCAGTTTGACGGTACATAGCTTAATTTTAGTCCATTTGGCTATTTTATGGCTGACGGTGCGATCGAGGAGGGAATACATTTTATCTATTTATGCAATAAGGGGCATAAAATAGAACCTTTTTTTTAGCTTTCATTGAGAAAACGTGTCGAAACAGCGTCTCATCACATTTCTAAACATCTTGAATTTTGTCGAAAAAAAAAAACCTCCCCTACACGTTGCATTTTCGTCGCGTAACTAACTAGCCATGGTAACGCGTGAGTTAAGAATTATTACCAGACTACAGGATTTTTGCCACGCGGGAGGAGAGGTATGGAGCAGTGCCTTAATTTTATGCCCAGTCAAAAATTACAAAAGAAAAACATGGCTTTAGTGCGACCCAGCCCTAAAGAAGGTTCTAAAACTTCAAGTGAAGCCGTAGCTCACAAAAAGACGAAACCAGTAATGTACGAGGTCAAAATATAAGGACTTTAAACGGCATTCCGACCGTTAAATAGAGCACGCAACTAGTATAGTGATATTTATCTATTTAAAAAAATTAAGTTAATCTCATAGTTGAAAGTTTGGGCCGAAAATCCAAAAAGCGGACTTGAAAGTTGTTTTACACTGATTGTTTGACTGTTTATCGACAAAATGTCCGAGGTGTTTGAATTGAGAAAAAGCCGTTTCTACAATATAACACCCAATGTCTGGTAGAGCTGGTACCGTCTTTGTTCTTTGTGCAGAAATACTCGCCAACGCCTTGCAAAAGGCGAAAGCACCTGCTAAATACATACTACTGCACAAAATATCACGAAATCGTAATGGGTTGGCATAGGCGACATCCAAGCCAAGAATATGCATCTGATCCCGTGTTTCTTTTTAAATTCATTGATAATTCTCAATTTATAACAAAGGAACTAACTTGGAGGGCGGTATTCAACCTCTGTCCTGATCGTAATTCCTTTATATGAGTGACTCCTTAATTACGTGTTTCCTCCGAATAAAATCATATCTTCTTAGGTAAAAATGTAATGTCCGTACTAAAATTCTGTGTAATGGAAGAATTGTTTACATAACAATTGGTGGAAATTTGAAATATACTGAAAAACCTAACCCATGAGCTCAGCTTAGCTGCCTTAGGTCGCATTTCGTTGTTTTCCTCGTCCGAGATGTGTGTGATGGATTTTAGAACACGATTTGAAACTACTGAACGATGAATTAATTCACCGCAGATCTATGCGTTTAGAAAAGTAAACAACCAAGTCAAAAATTAAAATTAAAAAGTAGTGCGTAAATATACCAGGAGTGGGGTTCGAACCCACGCGGACAATACGTCCATTGGATCTTAAGTCCAACGCCTTAACCACTCGGCCATCCTGGTGCTGATTAAGTTTTTTAGTTGTTTAGTTTAACTAAGTGGGAGGCGCGCTGGCCTAATGGTTAGTGCGCTGGATTCCGGATCGAACGGTCTGGTTTCGAGTCCTGGCCGGGGCACTGCGTTGTGTTCTTGGGCAAGACACTTTGCTCTCATAGTGCCTCTCTCCACCCAGGTGTATAAATGGGTACCGGCGAATTTACTGCTGGGTGTAACCCTGCGATGGACTAGCATCCCATCCAGGAGGGAGTAGAAATATTCCTAGTTGCTTCATGCTACGGAAACCGGGATAAGCTCAGGCCTGATGGGCCCCTTGGCTCGTAAGCAGACTTTACCTACCTTTTAGTTTAAGTAAGACCCATATTGGAGAATTATGAGGGAGTGGTGGTGGAATAGCCTTTATGGCTCACAGCATTATCGCAGTTTGACGGTGCATAGCTTAATTTTAGTCCATTTGGCTATTTTATCGTTGACGGTGCGATCGAGGAGGGAATACATTTTATCTATTTATGCAATGCGCGGCATGAAATAGAAGCTTTGGTTTAGCTTTCATTGAGAAAACGTGTCGAAACAGTGTCTCATCACATTTCTAAACATCTTGAACTTTATCCAAAAAAAAAAACTCCCCATACACGTTGCATTTTCGTCGCGTAACTAACTAGCCATGGTAACGTGTGAGTTAAGAATTATTACCAGATTACAGGAGTTTTGACACGCGGGAGGAGAGGTATGGACCAGTGCCTTAATGTTATGCCCAGTCAAAAATTACAAAAGAAAAACATGGCCTTAGTGCGACCCCGCCCTAAAGAAGGTTCTAAAACTTCAAGTGAAGCCGTAGCTCACAAAAAGACGAAACCAGTAATGTACGAGGTCAAAATATAAGGACTTTAAACGGCATTCCGACCGTTAACGCAACTAGTATATTGATATTTATCTATTTAAAAAAAATTAAGTTAATCTCATAGTTGAAAGTTTGGGCCGAAAATCCAAAAAGTGGACTTTAAAGTTGTTTTACACTGATTGTTTGACTGTTTATCGACAAAATGTCCGAGGTGTTTGAATTGAGAAAAAGGCGTTTCTACAATATAGCACCCAATGTCTGGTAGAGCTGGTACCGTCTTTGTTGTATGTGCAGAAATACTCGCCAACGCCTTGAACAAGTCGAAAGCACCTGCGAAATACATACTACTGCACAAAATATCACGAAATCGTAATGGGTTGGCATAGGCGACATCCAAGCCAAGAATATGCATCTGATCCCGTGTTTCTTTTTAAATTCATTGATAATTCTCAATTTATAACAAAGGAACTAACTTGGAGGGCGGTATTCAACCTCTGTCCTGATCGTAATTCCTTTATATGAGTGACTCCTTAATTACGTGTTTCCTCCGAATAAAATCATATCTTCTTAGGTAAAAATGTAATGTCCTTAATAAAATTCTGTGTAATGGAAGAATTGTTTACATAACAATTGTGTGGAAATTTGAAACAGACTGAAAAACCTGACCCATGAGCTCGGCTTAGCTGCCTTAGGTCGCATTTCGTTGTTTTCCTCGTCCGAGATGTGTGTGATGGATTTTAGAACACGATTTGAAACTACTGAACGATGAATTAATTCACCGCAGATCTATGCGTTTAGAAAAGTAAACAACCAAGTCAAAAATTAAAATTAAAAAGTAGTGCGTAAATATACCAGGAGTGGGGTTCGAACCCACGCGGACAATACGTCCATTGGATCTTAAGTCCAACGCCTTAACCACTCGGCCATCCTGGTGCTGATTAAGTTTTTAAGTTGTTTAGTTTAACTAAGTAAGTGGGAGGCGCGCTGGCCTAATGGTTAGTGCGCTGGACTCCGGATCGAACGGTCTGGTTTCGAGCCCTGGCCGGGGCACTGCGTTGTGTTCTTGGGCAAGACACTTTGCTCTCATAGTGCCTCTCTCCACCCAGGTGTATATAAATGGGTACCGGCGAATTTACTGCTGGGGGTAACCCTGCGATGGACTAGCATCCCATCCAGGGGGGAGTAGAAATACTCCTAGTTGCTTCATGCTACGGAAACCGGGATAAGCTCAGGCCTGATGGGCCCCTTGGCTCGTAAGCAGACTTTACCTACCTTTTAGTTTAAGTAAGACCCATATTGGAGAATTATGAGGGAGTGGTGGTGGAATAGCCTTTATGGCTCACAGCATTATCGCAGTTTGACGGTGCATAGCTTAATTTTAGTCCATTTGGCTATTTTATGGCTGACGGTGCGATCGAGGAGGGAATACATTTTATCTATTTATGCAATAAGGGGCATAAAATAGAACTTTTTTTTTAGCTTTCATTGAGAAAACGTGTCGAAACAGCGTCTCATCACATTTCTAAACATCTTGAATTTTGTCGAAAAAAAACCTCCCCTACACGTTGCATTTTCGTCGCGTAACCAACTAGCCATGGTAACGCGTGAGTTAAGAATTATTACCAGATTACAGGAGTTTTGACACGCGGGAGGAGAGGTATGGAGCAGGGCCTTAATTTTATGCCCAGTCAAATCTATTTATTTTACCACCCACCATTAGGTTGGGCGTTTGTTAGACGTTTTGGTCAAATCAAAGAGTATGCGGCTGACCAAAATGACAAGTCAAAATAAATAAATAAATAAATAAATAAACCGGTTACTCAAACAACAACAACAACATCCTTACATACGATATAAGTTAAAGGGGCACTGTCATGGGGAATTTTACGTTTTGGGATGAAAATGTGCTAAAGATGAAATGAAATGCTTTTTCACGTACACAAAATACTGTCTCCCATAAAGTCAAGAGAAGGAAACCTATTGATACAAAGCATAGTCAGTTACGGGCGATTTTCCACGAAACAAAGAAAAAAACCTTGAAAAAATCAGCCTGATGTATTCAAGTTGCAGCCATTCGCATCCTGGCGATCCACAGCTAATCATATAGTCTCAGAGAACTGGTTGGGTAGTTTTAAGCGAAACTGAGCCAGCATTAATTTGTTTGGGTTTACTGTGATTAGAATCTCTTTTGCCTTTTAAACTCATCCTAATTAAAGTCTAATTGTTTAAAGGGGCTACGTCGCGTGGGGATTTTGCAGATTTTTGGTCTAAACTGCTCTGGAATTAATGGTAGGCAACTTAACCCATGAAAAACATTATCTTTGAAGATCTCAAGGAAGACATGACCTTAATTTGGGGATAGAAATCAAAGTAAAGTTATAAATATTGATTTTTTTGACGACGCTTCGAAGCAACTTGAAAAGTTTAGCCTTAATTTTTCAAGTCGCAATCATTTTCATCCAAGCCATCCACAGCCAAAGACGTAGACGCTTGTTAACAGTTTCAGTGCTATAATATAGCAATTGTTAATAAAATGGCCCATTATTTTAGGTATCCTACGCCACAAATATAAATTGGCTAGTCAAAAATCTGTTAAAATCCGTGACAAAGCCCCTTTAAATAAAATCGTCCTTTTTAATTTGGCATAAACTTTATTGCGTGTATTTCTAATTTACATTTTCGCTTGTTCCCCACCAACATTCAGGCTAATAAGGCAAGTACCATATAGGATGCTTATATGCAATTTTCTTGTTTTACACAGGGAAAACAAAAACATGCAGCAAGAAGATTGATTTAGCGATCATTTTGGACGCTTCTGCGAGTATAGGTGAAGACAATTTTAACCTGGCCAAAGACTTTGCCAAGACACTTTCTAGAAGGTTTACCGTATCCCTCAAAAATGTTCGCGTCGCTCTTGTAGTATATTCGCAGTATATTAAAATTTTATCCAGGTTCTCTGATGATCACGACGAGGACAAGCTAGAAAACATCTTGAGCAATGATTTATACGAGGGATCTTCAACTGGTACCGGGAAAACAATCAAGGCGGTCAATTTCGAAGTGTTTTCGTCCAAGTCTGGGTCAAGAATCGGTCGGCCTGGTAAGCAATGTGTATTTTGTTTTGCAGATACATTCAATCAAACCTATTTTAAGGTGATTCCTCAGAAATAAAAGTTATCGAAAGATTTTTTTAATCTTTCCATGAATGTTCCCAACCAAGCAGTCTTTCGATGGATCAATTTTACCCCATTTACGTCTGTTGTGGTGTATTTATCACGCGCGTTATTTCCCGGGCAAGATTACATTTTGCGGGAGCTGGAGGCAAAGTTTTTTTAAAGAAATATTTAAACTCACAGGGTAAATAGAGGTTTAACTTTACATCAGTGGATACAAACCGATTTCTAACTACATCTTGTCGACTGTTAAATTTCTTACAGGTGTAAAGAAAGTAACTGTAGTTGCTACAGACGGATTTAGTGGTATAGGTACCGAGTTCGTGAAGATGCAAACTGATCGGATGAAAACGAGAGGAATTGAGATGTTCGCGATCGGATTAACCAAAAGAATGAACGACGAAGAGCTGACAGCTTTATCCAGTAAACCTCTTAAGAATCATTTATTTAAGTTAACTGATATGAAAGCTGTCAAAGGAATAGTTGATAATATCGTTAAAGAGGTTTGCAAATAGCTAGCGCCTGTACTGTGATTCAATGATTCATAGATTTGCCTTCGACTAAGGCATGACAATTTATTCTTATTTTTCCCCTAAAAACTGCAATTATAAACCACATAATTCACTTTTAGTTTCATCTTGCCAGATATTAACCGACCATATAGAACTGCCATGTGATATTTTTCTGTTTGTATGGAAAAATACTTTATCAGTTAACCAGGGAATTATGTTAGTTTTTTTTTATCAGCTTCATCTTATTCTATTTTTAAAACACTTTAAAAATAAATGTACTCAATTATAAGCAATATTTAGAAAAGAAAATTATTAAATAACCAATAATAAATAATAATAAAATAAAAATAAAATAATAATAAAAGTGATGCCCAGTGGAGTGCACCAAAGATTCCTTGCAATTGCCTGTCATACAGTTTGTTCACAGTCCCAGTGAAATTTTAGAGTACATCGTATTGCGGTGGTTGGAGATCCAGTTTCAAATAGGTATGGGTCGCACTTGGCAAAGTTTTGCCAGAATGTGTTTACTTTGCGGTAGAAATCTGTCATCGGGCCACTTTGCCTAGTGCGACCCTAAATTTTCCGGCCGGCAAAAACTTTGAAAGTCGGCCGAAACATCAAACACGCCGTCGTGCTTGGATGGGGCAGGCAGATTTTCGAAAAGTCGAGCTAAACAATAGGAATCACAGCAGTAACTGTCAACGCTTCTTGTCAGTGAAACACGAAACACGATCTACTTAAACAAGCGCGGGAGCTTTCAATTCGCGTTCTTTCCGGCCATGGATCGAGGTCGATATTTTTATAATCCGTCGCAAATGCAAGGTTATTACGGTGATAGCGCGGAATACCAGCACGTGGCTAAACAAAACACTGATGTATCTGCTATCTGGTCAACTTCATTTCTCAATGTGTCAAACACCGACATTTACCTCCAACTAGTGCGACCCTACTCGGCTTGACTAAAAGTTTTCCTTTCCGGTCGCGGTATCTTCGTTTTGTAGCTTAATGAGATATTCCCTCCACCAACTAGTTTCATATTTGATCACTTTTCCATTCCTTGTCCGTATGATTTTTTTTCACAACACGAGTTTTTTCTTTTCTACTACAAAAACACCTTCTAATTATACTTGTACAACGGGATGTACACCTTAATGAAAAATAAAGCAACTTTACCTACAGAATAGCTACACAAAACCTGTGTGTTTACTTGATGCAACGGCATCAGCATAACATAAACGTTTGGCTTCAGCCGAGCCATTCTAATTCTTAATTTTCTAGCCATGTTTTCAGAAAAGTGAGAGGAACATTTTAAGCATTTATAAAGAAATTTCGAAAAGCGTGAAGTTGGTGTCTTACGTCACCCACTCACTCAGATAAGCCATCAGTCTTGGTTTACTAATCCATGAGTTGATACGAAAGAGTTGAGTTGATACGAAATGAGTTGATACGAAAGAAGCATGCGATTAGACATTCCGGTTCTTAAGACAAGTAGAAAAAAAAAAAAACAAACCATTTGAAAAGAGAAAAAAAAACAAATGCAAAAAATGCAAAATGCACATATTTGCGCGATAACAGAGAGTGACTACAATGTTCTACAGTACTAGAATATAAATTAAATGATTTCCTTTTCTAGCCTACTGTTTTTATATTATCTAGTTTTTTTCTCTTTTTGCTGTAACGTTCAATCTAACATTTATGGGATACAACTGTTGAATCAAATCAAAGCTTCAAGGTCAAGTAAGGCAGTATGGGTTGAAGTATAGAGGGCTGCTTCACACGCTGAATGCTAATGCGATTTAGGACATGGCAAACGTGATTTTCGACGTTTTTTTTTCTTTTCAGACACGTGCAAGCAAGATACTCTTAGCCGCAATGATTTTTAGAAAACACAAAGCCGTTCAACAGTGAAAGAAAAGCCACCAAAACATTTCTCGTGAAGGAAAAACTGATACAAAATTACAATCTTCCAGATTTCCTCTATCTAGTCACCAATACACAAAATTCCAATGGATACCCAGACTAATAATATTACTTTTATACCCAGACTACCATTCAGTCTTATCGGGTACACTAATAATGCTTCATCTGACAACGATAATTGAAAAAAAACTTCTAAAATCACAACCATTTTTCAGCGTTCCAGGTCTTCAAAAATGCATGTGGCTCTCTTGTCATCTGCTTGTTGCTTTGAGTTTTGAATACTTATAATTCAGTTTTTCCAATCCGGTACATATTGTCTTATTAGTCTTAAAATGAATAAATTGAGATAAAATAAAAATTCTTTTGAAATGTGAAATTGGTTATTGTTCTCCATTTGTTGAACGTAGCTGCAAATAGGTTCCTTCAGACGAAGTACGTTTGATTTTGACGGGCGTTTGATTCTAGTGTCTCGCTCATCTGATAAATTGCCCGTCTGTAGCAATCATATTTTTCACCCAATCAGACAGCACGCTCATATCACTGTACACACCAAACTTATTAGGCTCGCCGCATCCTACACCCCATGAAACAATCCCAGTTAGATACCAGAGTCCACGCTCTTGGCACGCCAGCGGTCCTCCACTGTCGAACTGACACGGCCCCACTCCACCCTCGGCCGGACCAGCGCAGAGTGCTCTTTCGTGTATGATGCCGTCGTAAATCTCTGGGATGTTACACAACTCTCTGGAAACGAGAGGAACCTGGGCCTCGAAAAGAATTGTCGGACGAGGTCCATTAGGGGCCAGTCTTCCCCAGCCGGTGACGTAACAGGTAGTGCCTGGGAGAAAACTTGCTTCGTTCGGCAACAAGCAGATCGGAAATGAGCTGTTCGTTAATGACAATGTTTGCTTCAAGAGAATCATGGCTGAATAAAAAGAATTTATTCAGAAAATTAAGCAGGTTTATTAATAATTTTGCATAATGAAATGAAGAATGCTGTACTGAAAACCCCAAATTTCAGAGCTTTCTTTTGTTCCCAACAAAATTTCTATTTTGACTATCATTGCATCCTCGTGTCCAATTTTCAATTGTTTTCCTTATTTTAAAACGTTGGCAGGTTTATCCACTAAATTAATCCCATTAAAATCAAATAAGGAAATGTAAGGTGTTTCCCACTTGCTTGCCATAAAACAAAAGTATAGACCCACCTCCAAAGAAATAACAAGTACGCACCTCGCAGGCTTTACCTTTTTCATTGCTGTATTATTGTTACCTTTCTGTTTTGCCTGCAATACGGCGTTTCTTTTGGCCGGGGGCTGTATAATCTTCTTCGATTCGCAAATGAAGAAAGTAGAAACGAGAGAACGAGGTCGGAAGGGGGCATAAATAGGCCATTTCCGAGTTGCGTTTTGCCTCAGTTTGAAAACGAGTCTTCGTGCGAAACCATATCATTCAAATGAAAATGACTTTGATTTGCATGAAAATGGAATTGCAGGTGAAGCAAATTTTCATATGAATGGTTTCGCACGTAGACTCGTTTTGAGACAGAGGCGAAGGGTAACTTGGAAATGGCCTATTGCTTGGATTGTTGTTTACTCTCACTACGCCATCATTTTCCTTCGACGAATCATGTGTGTTTTGTTGAACTTTTATTAATGAGGGCACTTCGTTACTTAAAAAATATGCTTCTCATTAGTGCTCAATTTTTGTGTCTCAGGTACCAGGAATCCTTATAAACCAGAGCGAAAATATTCCAGTTCTTTCCACTTACCAACATCGTAGTCCGCGGGAAACTCGTATGCTGGAGCATTAGTTTTGTATTCTGGGTGAAGGTAGATGTTGGAGATTTCTAAGCTTCTTTTGAGCGATCCGTTTACCATCAAACTGTCTTCACCCACAATTACACTCCAGTGGGTTGGAATAACATCTATAAAACGAAAACGATATGTATTTCCACATACACAAAAACTAATTATTATCTTGCTAGGGAGACCTAAAAACGAAACTTCAAATTCGTTAGAGGGTCTAATTCCTATTCCAGAAAATTTTATAGCCTAGGAGTCTTAACATGTCACTAGATATTTTGTCTACCGAAAACTGGCCGAATGTTTGGACGAAGATTTGACTAGAAAGCCGGCAGACTTGTTTCTCGAACTGTATATTATATTCCTGTAAAGTTCAGACTGCTCGATAGACATTGAAGAGCTGATAGCCTAACAGTTTTGCTTTGGATAGATGTAACGACTGGAGTCAAATGCTCTCATCATGAAAAATACTCCCACATTCTAGTCATTTTGCTTAGTGTTTTGGAGTTAACAATCTGAATGAAATGTCAGCTAATGTTTTACAAACTGTAAGGGACGTAAAATTGAGGAACCCGTTTCCCAAATTTATTAATAATTCTTTCAGTCGGCGATTGTGTTTGGAAATGTGGTATTAAATTAGCATAGATTTTTAGGATTATATTTCTTCGTTTTTTCTTAGTTTTAGTTTCGATTGAGAAGATATATCAAATAACAAGTTTCCATCCCATTTCCAAACACTCCGAAGCTCGTCAAAAGTACTCTGCTGTGCGTCTCTTCTCGATCTTTGGGAATGTGACGAAAACTCGGTTGGCTACTCAAAAATTCCTTTTTAGGGAGGCTCCAGCCCAAGGTCCAAGCCCTTACCCTATCATATACCATTTGTGACAGAAAAGATACCCCTTTTACATACTGTAAACTGCCACCGATAATACCCCTCTCCCCCGCTTATAACCCCCCCCCCCCCACATTGATTATAGGCCCATCTTCTTGTTAACAAAAAATACTTCCTTTTGTAAGTCACCTTCTGCTGAATGACAGTATTCAACAAGGCTAAATATTGCTTAATTGTGACGTTTTAAATTAAAAATGTATTTCGATCACACTGCTGTGGCTCATCTCAACCCCTCCTTTTTTAAGCCCACTCAAAACCCCTTACGAATTTGTATAAGCCCAGTTTACGATATCCTAATAGAAAATGGTACCTCTTTCATATACCTACCTTTTTCCAATTTGCCACCTAAATAAGCCCTTTTAAAAAATATTTTTAAAGTGAATCGATCATTCAGTGGATCTGTTCGAGTTTTTATGAAAGGTCCTTTTAAATATTTAAAAACCGTTTTGTATACTCCTGGCCCCAGTTGTTCGAAGGGCGGATAACGCTATCCACCGGATAAATTGCTATCCAGTGGATAGCGTAGTATGTTTTGCCAACACTTATCCACTGGATAGTGATTTATCCAGTGGATAGCGTTATCCACCCTTTGAACAACTGGGACCAGGTCTTGAAATGCCCTTCCCTTTATATATCTACAGCCTGAATTAGGCAACCCTTCGTTTCGGAGCTCTGCGTATAATCTGCTATAGGAAGTACCAATGATGAAGGAATGATGAAGTAGGACGGTTTCTAGTGTTTGATATATCACTTCTGTTCCAATGCGAACAGTATGCTATTGTTATACGACTCACACGGGTCTTATTTCTCGCTAAAGGTGTGCTTGCAGTTAGCATTCTGTATTTGATTAGTAAAGCATATGGTCGTACCTGAATCAAAACAGTGAGCAGCAGTGACGATCCAACGATCGGTAACCATGGACCCTCCGCAGACTTGCTCACCATTTGCGATCAGAGCCACTTGCCAAGGCCAGCGGCACACACTGCAGGCTTGTCCTCCCACAATTCGTCTGGAAACATTCTGATCTGAAAACTGTCTTCCACATTCCTGGCCTGTCAAAATTTAGCAAGAATACTGTATCTGTCGTTTTAATTTTCTATATATTCACCAGTCAATTCAACATTAGAAAAGTTCGCAGGCTTAAGATCAAAATCTGGATTCTTGTTACTGTTTTTGGCGAAATGTTGTACGATGCCTCAAAGGAGAAAATCGTTCAAGATCTAACACTTGGTCTAAGGTCCTTTAGGGTTAAAATAATGTTACACTTCAACAAATACGAATTCTGTAATATTTCAAGAGAATGCCTGCTAAACTTAAATTGACACCCAAGCCAAGCCCTCAAGTGTTGAATTTGTCCACTTAAGTCGTTTCATTGTCCTCTTTCATCCTCGCAATCATGAGTCACTTTCCCAAGGTTCCTCTTCTGATTTGTCAACTTATCGAGTGCCGTTCTACTAGAGAGATCATGATTAATTTCTGTAATGAGTCTGCTTTTTAAATATCATAATAGAAAAAGTGGAACTGATTATAACCTTACCTCTTCCCTTCAACACCGAGAACAAAAAGAGAAACCAAACTGCCCACCTCGCGTCTTCCAGCCTTCTCCTTCGACAAGTGATCAATGACCTTGTAATGTAGTATAATTTTCAATGCCCTCGCAATAACAGTTCAATGGTTAGCTAAAAAATCTATATTTCCGCCAAAAATGTCGAGAAATCGTAAACTCGTGCAGTGTAGGTTGATGTACGTTTTTGTATCTATCGACAGAATTTAACTGTTATAGCGACAAAACCATTATGTGCCTCGCTATACTTTAAAGCCCGAGATTCTCCGTCAATTTATAAATTATTTATTGTGCGATACTCGAATACGGGTATGTCATCGTAATGAATTTAAGCTTAAAATCTTAAAAATAATCATGCCCGATCACGAGTGATTCTAGAGTAAGCATTGCTGTTTTTATAATAAATTTTTATTAAGTATATTTCATAAGCACAATACATTTATTAAGTGACATTTTACTTGTTAAGGTGTTGTTTTTCACGCCTTGTTTCAGAAAAGGCTTCTTCTCGCTAAGAGGTTGCTTGTACTGGAGCAAAGGTTGCCACACTTCATAATACAATTCAAATGGAAGTTTTCACAGCGCTTATTCAAATCTAGTTATTTTAAATTAGGAGTAAAGTAAAATGTGAAGTCTAGGTTGAATCCTATAGTTTCCTATCAGACATTCCCTTTAATACATCTCTGTTTTCCATAGCATAAAGCGGCGAGAAATATTTGTACACTCAATCATCCTTCCTCCCTCCCCCCCCCCCCCCCCCTCCCTCCCACCCACTCTCTCTGGATAGGATATTAGTCTATCGTAGAGTTACCACCTAGCATTTTCACAGCTGGGCGGAAGGGGATTCTGTAAAAGTGGAATTTCTGGCGTTTGAGTAAAAACGAATATAGGCCGAAAACGTTTCTGCGGTACAAGTGCAGTGACGACTGGGGCTAGCCAAGTTGAAGAAAGCATGTGCATGAGGGAGGGCTATATGAGAGATATATTCTTGGATGTAATAAGAGGTTGTAGTATAACGTATCGGTATATTTTCCGATGCTCGGCCAAAACCGCCAAAATAAACCTAATGGTTCTGTTTATGTTGTGTACTCTGTGTTGGAGCTGAAATATCAGGTGTCTTGTACAAAAATACAATAAAATGATCCCAACCAAAATGATCCGAAAAGTATTCGCACACGGAAAGCCATAGCAAAATCTCAAACCTTATGATTTCAGAGCTGTTTAATTTCATGATGTTTTTAATATGAAAAGATTTACCTTCATACAAAGTTTCAGGTCTATTCACTTCTCTATTTTTAACATACAGAAATACAGACAACTAAAAATGGTTTTGCGGGCCGGAAAAGTTCTGAGGCTTTCGAGAAACGGGCCTCAGGGCTCGAACCCGGACGCTCAATCCCGAGTCCAGCGCACTAACAAATGGGCCATCACGCCTTGCGCCAGCGTGTGCAAAGCACTGCGGAAAGCGCTAAATAAGACATGCGTAACACAAGATTCATCTATAGATACAACATTTATTCAGTATTTATTTATCAGTTATTGATTTGACAAAGATTGCAACCCTATGAAATTTATTAAATGAGATGTATTAAATGATTATTTTTCCCCAAAACGTCCACGGAACGCAACACTGGCCTGTTTCTGGCTATTTTTCTAAAAAATTCTAGCGAAATGCCTTAAAACTTCATTTAAAGATGCAAACTAACGCTCTCATAAACTTTGAGGCATACAGCTAAGCTTTCCCTGGTTGGGAATACAATTACAAAGTTACAATTAGTTTTTAAAACCTTTTTGTGGTGCGTCGACTCGACGAGCAACTGCTGATCGTAACTAACTATAACATGTATGAAATGCTCCAGACTTTGCATTACTTACACGCAAAAATTCGAAACCGATCGACAGCCTGTAGATCTATGTAGAGTCACGTCATAGGAAAGAATCATGTTCACTTGCTTTTTACAATCTTGTCTTAACATATTTTGTTTTAGCGAAATATTAACTTTAAAGATACATTTAATGTTATATTATCTGATACAGAAAGTAGTAAATGAGATAAAAATTTCGAGCTTCTTTGAGTTCAATCAACACGTCCAGAGAACCTAATGCTTCTTTAAGAACCATCCAATAATGCTCTTCTTATTTCCGGTTTCTTCCACTCCCTCACGGTGACTGATGGCCTTGAGGATCTTGGACTGCTCTTTAAGCATGGAGTGTATCTCTTCAATTCTGCGATGTTAAAATGAAACATTTATCGATGTGGGTAATGGATTATAGCACGGTGATGGTGTCCTAGCTTAGTAACACATCTAATAACTTATTTTATAAAATTATACTCCATGTGGTAGAGTCACATATGAAAAGAAGTCACAAATAAAGTAAAGGGGTTCGTTCATACACGCACGCGTCGCTTAAAGGGATAATATCACGAGAGGTCTTCTAAGTTTAATTTTTGTGTAAACTATGCTAGAATTATAAAGGTGCGCTCACTGATTAAAAAAAAACTTTAAACGGCAAAAAAGCATAACCACAGTCTATAACATGTGAACAAACCATAATCAGTGATTTTTTAGTGATTTTCCTCCAAGAAACGCTGTCAAAATTGAAAACGTCGGCCCGATTCTTTCAAATTTTAGACCAATTCTTTCCTACCTGTTCGTGGCCAAACCAGTTTTAAACAACTTTTGTGACTAGTACAGTGCGTTTTAGCAACGCCAGGCGACTATCAGTGGATTTCCAATTAATAGCAACACCTTCCGATTGGATTTTCAAGTAGCACTAAATCTTGGTGATATTGCTCCTAGTATAGTTTCGCATATCATGAAGCAATTAGCTCCTCTCCACGCTCAAACTCTCGAGACCAATAAAGTATCAGATTAATACTGCGCCTCTTGAAGAGTAAGTGAATCCAGAATTAATCGAGAACATCAACCATAAAATGAGAAACGTTTTATATGGGAAATCGCTTTAGACGCTCGGCCATAAATCTGTTTGTTGAGGTCATTTCAACGCGTTTTGACTTTGTACTCATTACAGAACCTTCAAAGTTACGCTAAAAAGTCCCATTTTCAAAATGTGCTAAATAATCCTCCATCTTCTTGTCCTACATTTATACTTTCATTGTGTTACTTAACTTAGGCCAGACCTAACAAAAATGAGCTGCTGATGTCGGTGGGAGGGGGGAGGGGGAGGGGGTAGCCTTTAGTTAAGTAAATGATATTTAGCACTTTACTTTGAATCCTGCTCCAACATCTTGTCGATAATGTGTGCCATGGCTGGAGGAATACTGTCGTCCTCTCCTTTGCTCTCTGCTTTTCCAAAGCCAATGAATTTCTCGTATAACTTAAAAAGTAAAGAAATTTTTATCAAATTCTACATCAACGCAAGAAAATTAAATAAAAAAAACTGACTGACTGACTGACTGTCTGACTGTCTGACTGACTGGCTGACGGACGGACGGACGGACGGACGGACGGACGGACGGACGGACGGACTGACTGACTGACTGACTGGCTGACTGGCTGACGGACGGACGGACGGACGGACGGACGGACTGACTGACTGACTGACTGACTGACTGACTGACTGACTGACTGACTGACTGACTGGCTGACTGACTGACTGACTGACTGACTGACTGACTGACTGACTGACTGACTGACTGGCTGACTGGCTGACTGGCTGACTGGCTGACTGGCTGACGGACGGACGGACGGACGGACGGACGGACGGACGGACGGACGGACGGACGGACGGACGGACTGACTGACTGACTGACTGACTGACTGACTGACTGACTGACTGACTGACTGACTGACGGACTGCAAGTCAAAAATTTTTTGTTTTCAAACCTTGGTCTGTAACTTGGATTTTCTGTTTGGAAACTCTTCGTACTTGTCAACTTGGACTCGCCTTAAAATCCATTGAGGAAGAGACTCCTCAATCTCCAACAGCAATTCGACCTTTAAAAGAAGCAAATGAAATTCATTTGGGAACAGGTATCTCACTAAATAGAGTACTAAGCGGGATTGCAGTGGTAAAGTTAGAACTTATCTTCAGCAGCTCTTTCGAATTTCTGCGCTTTCAACTATGTGGGTTTTGCTCCATTCACAATTGCCCGGTGAAGTCAATTAAAATCCACTTCAGAAAATACAGATTGGTATTGACTATATTGCATACCTGCATGACGTAACGAGCCATGACAGACTTCTGTTGAATCTTATCGATGTCGCCAACAGCTAACCCAATCTGTCGTTTAAAAAAAATAAACAATTTAAAAGAGACAATTAAAATAGACAAGCCATATTTTCATAAAATATGAAAAATAGTAAAGTCGTAAAACAAACAAGTTAACATAGACGTTGCATGTTAATTAGCAACTTGGGCGACGAAAATCGCAGGCTCGACCAAATCTCCAGGAGAGGGAATTTGCTCTTCAGTGACTGCATGGGTACCTGTTCCCTAAAACTGGAGATTATAGAACTAGCAAATTACTTACCAGCATGTTCATGAGGATGATAGGCATTGCCAGGCAGAAAAACACAAACACAGCATTGGCAGCCAAAGGATAGTGTAGCTTGACATCAGGAATGAAGTCCGACTCGTAGTTCAATTCACCCAGCGTCATAGCAAAGGTTTTAAGCAAGGCGTATTCAAAAGTACTGAAGTTTTCCTATAAAAGAAGAAAATAAATATCTTTTCAACAAAGATAACAAGATATGGTAAAACTTTCTATCAAGTAATCAATCAATCAATCAATCAATCAATCAATCAATCAATCAATCAATCAATCAACCAACCAACCAACCAACAATCAGTCAATCGTATTGAATTAGACAATCAATGTAGATTTTGTCCTTCACTGTTGTTTTATGTTTTCGTAGACAATCGTTGGGGTTTTATTGAAAACCCTCATATCCGATTGGTTCACCCATAATACACATCGCACGCGCGTTAAAAACAAAAATTATTCTTAAAATTTGGGCTTAAAAATACATATGTACATTGTAGGTTTTAGAATGCAACCCTTTCGAATGCCTAATAAAACAATTAACACTAGTCAACCATTATTCGCACATAGAAAACTCTAGATCTGGCACATAGCTTAATTGTTTAATGTCATTTTACCTTATTTTAATTTTATCTAAAAGTACTTGGGAAGGTAGTTTTTGAAATTTTACAGGATTTTTTTTTACACCTTCATGATACAAGTAATCACATAGCTTGATTTCGCTGTGAGGGAGTACACCTTAGAGAGAGTTCAAATTTGACAAGAATTGTTAAATATGGTATAGCGGGGTTAGCTTGATACAGATAAAAACACCAACCTTGTTGTACATCAGCAAGAAAAACGTCGTCCCGAACGCCACCACGAACAAAAAGAAGAGAAGCAGCACCTGAAAAAGTAGAAAAATTTTTATTTCGTTTTACGCCATTTTGTGTTCTGAGCTTGTTCTTTAAATCAGCTACAAGACCTGCATAAGGGTTCATCTTCGACCTCGTTCCCAGGCTTTACCCTTGGTAATTTAAAACGAGGTTGGTGAACTTAAAAAGAAATTCCCGTTAAATTTCTTTCTCTAGTGTTCCGTGATGTTAACCACAATTCTTCTTACTGTCTGGTTTGCTATCAACAATATAAAGTGTTTTACGTTTACCTAGGTAAATAATTTTCTAGTTTTCCTAAGGTTTGAAATTGATTTTATGCATCGAAAAATAAACTGGTGACGCTGTTAGATAGGCTGATTGGCTATAGTTTTTAATCAATTAGGATCAAAGCCACTAACAACAGGCCAATCATGACTTGACTTATAATTACGCCCGTTTTCCCGCGCATCGCGTTTTAATTGGCTCATTGCAATGCTACCACTTACTGTCATTGGCCAGGTACTTTTGGTTTTGTAGCCATTAACAGTTGCACTTTTGCTGAACCTCGCTTGCGACTCCGGCATAAGCGTGAACTTCCTAGCACTCCTAAAAACTCGTTTACGTATTGTTATCAAAGCGAATGCTTGCATACTCGAAAGTATAGATTTTTACCTGAAACAGCGTTTGAAACATTGTGAGCAGCATGATCACGTATTTGCCATAGTAGGAAAGCCTAAAAGAAAGCAGTACGAAGTTACAGAGTAATCTAGTCTATGGCATGCACCTTTTTTATATTTGAAGCATGATTATTCCTTTTCCTAAGTTGAGACGCAAATTTGACACTACAGGAACCGTAAGATCACGTGACTATAGATACTAATACTAACAGGAGTAGGGGCAAAAAATTCAACCACCTGTTAAAAACAGACCGGAAGTGCCAAACTTAGCAAAAGGTAATCGTAAGATTTGTATCTCGTGATAAATTACCTTCTGAAATAGAGGACAAGGTTAAGCCAAGCAAAGAACAAGGAGAATGCAGCCGCCTCTGGTTTGTAGTGTGACTTGCAGGCACAGATCGGAAACACAAACACCAGGGCCGACACGTAGATAACCCACTCGATGTAGTTTGTAATGGAAGTGAAGTACTTCAGGCGCTGTAAGAAAGCAAAATAAGATCATTTGATAAACGGTCTGAGCTTAATTGAGCCCACGTTATTTGCAGCCGACGTTGCTCAGCAACCTGACGTATCCTCAGAATTTGTTGCGTCATGTTGTACATTATATATACCACACAAGTGAATAGTGCTTTACGCTGATTGGTTAACTCGGAGGTGATTAGCAAAGTAACATTCACCTCCGAGCAGCCGAAGAGAAACAAAATGGCTTCGCGCGTTGTTTTGGGTACCGAAAGAAATGTTTTGGTCCGCTAGTTATTCAATTTGTGTGATATACTAAAACATTTATTCACGTCAGTGTCGGTGAAAGTGGTTGATATTTACCTCGGCTTCAGTGAATAACTGTTAATTATTTAGCTTGGCTCTTACCTGTCGGATGATCTGTAACATTTCCTTTGTGAGGTGAATTAGGGCAAATACGATTACAACGTAATGCAGGGCCACAACAGTCTAGAAGTTATAAAAGAATAGAGAAGACTTAATCGATAATTGCTGCGCATTTTTTTTATTAAGTATCAATTAAGAGACTTTATAACATGAGAGACGTGTAATCAAATTCAGTATATAAACGTGCACCATAATCCAATAGCTAGTTCATGCTAATATCGATAACGTGAACAAATTGCCTCGCTGGAAAAAAGTAATGATTATTTGTTTTCCTTTCATTTTTGGCGCGGGAAGTTTGGAGAGCACGAAAGAAACTAGGGCTGCTGTCGGCTATCGCCTTGAGCAACTCTTACGCTTCTTTCGTGCTGTCCAAACTTCCCTTGCCATAACCCGATCGTTAGCGCACGAACAAATTGATAATTACCTAGCACAGATTTCACTGATTGAATTGAATTACCGAATGAAGAATTACCGAAATTGTAAGTTTTCCAGCTGTATATTTGCCCGACAGCAACTGCATTAATTTACAACGGCAAAAACAGTTTAAGTTTCGGAGTCATATAAAAACATTTATTATAACAGTTATGTTATTACCTTGTTGGAATCATTGCAAGTTATCGTATCGTCATCGTGCCAGTCCTGTCGAAGTAGATATAAGACATATTACACGTTGGGGAGTAGATATGAAGTTTACATACCGGTGGTGAAAGTAGTATTCTACCAGGGGAAGGAGAAATGATGAAAATATTGCTTTTAACCAAGGTACTGTTAAACGAAGAATGAAATCAACTTCTAACAATGTTTGAAATATGATTAGGTTATTCCTGTTCGTTTTTGACTGCATAGGTTTCATTTGGTACGATGATCTATCAATAAACAAGGCACGATTTCTCGAGTCACTCACCCATGGTTTATGTTCGTAGTAGCCAATTTTTGGATGTTTGGTCATGTTTTCAAACTGATAATCACACAGTTCCAGAATATTGATCTTAAGATAAACTGCAAGGGCAGTAAATGGCAGAAGGAAGGCCAGGTACAAAGACAGATTCACGATGAAAGTTATCCAACCAAATTTCTTCCTGTGGAATAAAAAAATGAAAACGAACAAAACATTTAAATAAAACAATGAAGAGGCCATCTATTTTATTATTTTAAGTCGTTTTGGGGAAATTTGGATGTTAAAAATACGGATTGAGCTCGAAAACTGCCTCCGTTTTCATTCTGTTGCGCGTTTGGCATCGACACTTCACGAGAAAAATCAATGAAAAAGGAGACGTGTTTCAAAAGTGTATGCGACTAAAAGAAACGGTTTCCAAGTACAAAGTTCTTTACTGGTGACAAATCTATACAGAAATCTATGCAGTGAGCATCAACAAACCACGTGACACTACGGTGGAGCTCCTTACTTCATCAGAATGGAATTTTCGAGCGGAGGGAGGATTGAGCACGCGAGAGAGCAGTTTATTCTTAAATCAGCTGGTAATGCTACTATACCTTGGCTGAAAGGCAAAAAAAAAAGATGGGATTTATATTGTTATAATAACGTTTTTGTGCAGCATACCATTTGATGTTCATCAGCACATAGCACACAGGGTGAGTCAGGCAGTTTTCCCGGCGTCGCTCCGCCATAGTCTTCGTTTAGGAAAAGGGAAAGAAAATAACATACGTAAGTATTTTAAACCATTTTTTTTTTTTACAAATGGCCTTAAAGGGGCATTATTTAAGAACTATTCACCGAACAGGAGGTGGCTGGTGGTGGATATTTACCGAGCCGCGAAGCTTCGGTGAATAGTTGTTTTAGTATATAGTAAAACAGTGAGATAACATAACCCCAAAAGGATTATTTTAACTCATTTATTCCTGTCAACAAACGATTACAGTTTTCGCTCGCGAGTTGCTCAGAGGTGAATAGCAAAAGGATATCCGGAGTTTGAGCAGCCAATCAGCGCGCGCCAACAACACTATCCACTGTTTTAGTATACATGTATACTAATTAACAGGTACATTATGAGCTCGAGATTTCTGTGAGGTGATAGTTGGTGAGGCCGAATAATCTAATTGTTTTAGTAGCATTCTAACTCATTTCCTTCAAATAATGACTTCTAATTTTTCAGTTGTGAGCTCACGCTGAGTTTATTCAGTAATTTTAACGTTTTAAACTCGTGCAACGGTGAATCTCCTTCTTTTAGTCTACGCGGGAATTGAATTATCCAGTAATGTTTCTAAACTCCCTCCGAAACTTCGGAAAACGAGAAAATGTCGCCATTCTGTAGTCGACCTTCAGCCACTGCACACTAATGGCTGATAGTGTTCAATAGCTCAGCCAATCAGATTGCAGCAATTGCATTAGTATACTAGTAGAATTCTACTAATGCAGAATATATCTATCTTGTTTCGGCTTCTATCTGGTTCTTACAATAGTGATGAGTATGCAAGTTCTTATCTCATTATAATTTCTAATTATAAAAGTAATGCTCGGAAAAAAAACATATTATTGCTGCACTGACACAAAAAATACTTTCAAGCATCATATTGAAAACTGAGAAAAACATTGGAAATCACTTAAATGGCTATTATTCTTTGGCAAAAATTGTTGAAGTATAATAAGTGTATTACAATTAGTAACAAAAATGTCAGGAGTGGGATTCGAACCCAAGCCTACAAGTGTAGACTGCGACCTGAACGCAGCGCCTTAGACCGCTCGGCCATCCTGACAAGTTACAATAGTTCTTAATTTCCTTTATCGATTTAACAAGAAAACTGTGAATGGCTTGTTTTGCGGTGATTTCTCATTGAAAAAGGCTGCTTTGCAAATGAAGGAACAACCTAATGTCAAATAATTTGTCTCCTTCAGCCTACAGTGTCAACTGATATAATCGCGTCGGTATTTAAATCTGGGTCAAATCTGCGGTAGTTCTTCACTGACCTTCAGTGCATCAAGAGAATGCTCCAATGACGTTACGCTATTCTGCTTTCCTTGTATCAGCCGGAGATTGTAAGTTACCTGATTAATAAATAAACAAACAAACGAGGAAATAAATAAATAAATAAATAAATAAATAAATAAATAAATAAATAAATAAATAAATAAATAAAAACTGATTGCGACCGTATATGTAAGAGCTCAAATTTTCTTCGAGATCCGGGAAAAGACAACAGTTAGTGTTACTATGTAAGTGATAGCGATCAGTTTGTTTTCCCCCACAACCTAACACGTTTTCGATTGTTTGTCAACTGTCCGTCAACCCTGAATACCCTATAGCTGCTTACCTTGAAATCTTTACTGCATGGATCACCTTCTTGTTCAACACACTGATCAAGAACACGCTGCAATTAGAAACGAAACAAACGAATGGTATTTTTTCCTACAGTCGCACAACTTTGCACGCGTCAACGTACTGTAAAACCCCAGAAAAATTTCGCTAAAATGACGAAATACCGCTCCAATAAAATATGAAACGCTGTGCACCTATGGTATTTACGATGAGGTAAGTAACACGGCCTGCGTCGAGCCAAGTGGCCCATTCACCAGCGACCCCGGTCCCTGTGGAAAACTAAGAGTATTTCTACTCATCGATGGATGGGATGCTAGTCCATCGCAGGGTTACCCCCAGCAGTAAATTCGCCGGTACTCATTTATACACCTGAATGACGAGAGTCACTATAAGAGTAAAGTGTCTTTTTCAAAAATAAAACACAATGACCCCAGCCAGGGCTCGAACCCAGATCATTTGATCTGGAGTCCAGCGCACTAACCAGAAACCTCGAGTTTCTACGCACTGGGATTAAAACATCAACATGGAAAGCTGTTCTTCGAGGTCAAAACTTCGCGGTGCATAGAAAGATACAACAAGAATCTGCACAATGACACACACGCACACACCTCTGCTACTTCAGGCATATTCTCCACCAGTGTCTGTATCTGAGATACCCCTCCCCCCACAGCAGCATCTATCACTTCCTTCCATCTGGTGATAACAAAAACACAGCGTAAGAGATCAAGTGAAAACTGAGTGAGTAAATTAGTAATGCACTACACGCTCGTGTATTCCGAGACCGATATAACCAACCCCTGGCCTAGAGGGGAAAGGCAATTTCCTATATTAGCTAGTTGGGTTGGCGCGGTCCCAAAGGGGTATGGTTTTTGGCCTGTTTTGCCCTGAAGTTGGGTATAGATGGGGCTCGTAGTTCTATTGAACCATGCAATTAAAAGTACAACCCAAATCAATACTGATCCACAATCAATTACAAAATTGCTGTTTAGACACAAATCTGAAAAGGTGATTATAACCACTTAATTTTCTCTGCAAATAACTGGGCAATAAACGAGAACTATCTCCTCTCCCCTATTTTAAGTTGCTTCCTAAAAAACCAGCAAATGATTGATGGCTGGGAGAGGGGGGGGGGGGGGGGGTGGTAGATTTGGCCTAGAATGCCACGCTTCCCATAAATCACCATTACGTACCTGGAGTGATCGATTATTGCCATGGCAACATCCTCTTTGTCGTTGGAGATGGCGAGATCAAGAACGTTCTGGTTATGCGAGTTTAACAGGATCTCTTGTTCTTTCACGGACAGCAAATAAGACACCAGTGTCGCATGACCTGAGGTTGCAGCCAGATTAAGGGCTGTGTTCTGAGCAAAAGGTAAAAATAGTTACTGAGGGGAAGGGGGAGGGGGGGACGAAAATAACTATCAACTGACAAAAAGAGGAAAACGTTTTCACTGTCAACAATCAAATCTGAAGGCTTTTGAAACCCGGTTTAAGTATCGATGTTCTAATGATTGAAAATGTTACTATTAACCGTGGAATGAAGGCAACGTAATACTTTAAAATTAAAATACTTTAGGTGTAAAAAACATTAAAGGGAACCTCTACTCTAATGTCAAGTTGACGTTGAATTGTTTGAAGTAATGCCTAAAATCTAAGTTTTGCACGAAAAGGAAGAAATAATATTTAATAGTAATAAAAAACGGGAAAAGATTATCGCTTTTAAATTTCCCGCGGGCCGCCATTTTTGATTTTATGACGTATAATAGTTGCCGCTATTGTTTGGAGGCAGAGGATCTTCGAAACAATTGGGAAATATTTCAAACAAATCAAGATCAACTTTATAAGAGAACAGGTTCCCTAAAGCTTGCTCATTGTCAACTCAGCTTGGTCTTCAATTACATTGAAGAGTCCAGTTGACGAAAATTACAAACGATGTGTTTTAAAATGCAGCAAAATAACTGTCAGAAGTGGGATTCGAACCCACGCCTACAAGTGTAGACTGCGACCTGAACGCAGCGCCTTAGACCGCTCGGCCATCCTGACACGCTACATACGAAAAGCTCAATACTAAATATTCATACACCTGGAAGAAGAGATGTATTATCAGGGTGCCTTTGAGTGACGCAATGGCCAAGGCGAGATCTCAAACCTTGATCTCTATACCAAAGTAAAACACACTAGCCATTTTATCAATGCGCTTCCCGAGAATCCATAGCTTTAAAACATAATAACCAGTTCTGTACCTGATGTTTGTCAAGAGCGTTGAGACTTTCCGGATGAGCCTGCAGTATATACTCTGCACAGCGCTCTGAGCCTCTTAAAGCTGCCATGTGCAGTGGCGTACGGTCATGATGATCCCTGCAATGGAACAAAGAGACGTTTAATAGAAGGCATGGGGCATCTTTAATCTTATCTCATCTCATCTTATCTCATCTCATCTCATCTCATCTCATCTCATCTCATCTCATCTCATCTCATCTCATCTCATCTCATCTCATCTCATCTCATCTCATCTCATCTCATCTCATCTCATCTCATCTCATCTCATCTCATCAGCATCTCATCTCATCTCATCTTATGTTATCAAGGTGGATAACAAGTTCTTACTTAGTTGAATCCCTAATTCAACGAGGAAATCAAAGCAAAACATAATTTTATCTTTAATTACCTTTCAATAGTTGCTCCTTCCACCAACAAAAGCTGCGCTATTTGCTCATGTCCTTCGTGGCAAGCAAAGTGAAGAGCGGTTTTTCCTTGGTTATTTTGCAAATTTATCATTCTGACATTTCTTTTATTTAGTAGTCGTTCAGCGATTTCTAGCCAGCCATACCTTGTAAGAGAAAAGAAGATTATGAAATTTCACATCAGAAGGACCTGAACGGGTGAAAATGTAGGTCTGTATAGCGTACAGAGCAACATGATATCTTTATGGAAAGCGAAGAAAAGGTTATAATATAGGTCTGCATAGCGTACGTACCGGGCAACGATATGAAGAGGCGTATCCAAAGAGTCTGATGGGACTTGCTCAGCAGCCTTGTTTTTGTTGATAAAGAGAACGATGTGCTGAAGAAAAGGTGCAAGAGGCTTTTATCAAATTTTTGTTTCACGTACAAGTCACAATGTTTATTTTTTAGCATTACCCAATTGCTGTTCTATGAAACAAAGAATATCGAAAAAACTTATTTATTGACAGTTCTGTGTATTACTTTTCGGCCTCATTGCCGGAAACAATGCAGCGCGCGCTCCGAAAAATCCAACTGTCGATTGAGAGCAGGTGCTAGTGTAGCCAATCAGATGGCGGGTGTTCCAATAGTCGGTCACTGGGTTGTGCTAAATGCACACATTACTGCTGCAGGTCATATTTGTTTTCGGTTTGATGATGGTGCTGTTTTGCTGATACTGTTGTTGTTAATGCAATAAGAACTAAGATGCTTGTGCATACCTGTAAATAGCCCGCCCGTGCTGCATAATGTACTGGGGTATACCCACTGCCATCCTTGTCAATCACTAAAGTCTTTGATGCAGGGCTCTGTAAATAAATAAAGAATTATAATAACTTGCAATCGGCGCAATTGGGGGCATTTATGCATAATGGCTGTTTGATATAACGCTAGTTGTCCGTGCGTTTCACGGAAAGTGCTGTGGAAAGGACGGAGAGAAATCACTTTACTGGACGACGGCAATTTAAAATTGAGTCGGCCTTAAAGTAAATATCCAAAGGGTAGGAACTGTTTTAAATTTCCTTATTTTAAGGCATTTTTTCCACCAAACTATACATATGCAGTGCTTGCAAAACATACGTGCGTACCATATTTTTCTCTCTCTTGGGCCGATAAATCAGTACGCGTTTATTTAAATACCCTAAATCTCGAAATCTGCGACATCTGCAGTCGGTTTACATCAAGTTTACTCATGAGTTTATAAAATAAAAGTAAACTCGATGACGCAAATGTAAAAATGTAAGGATTGTTATTACTTTGGGTTGTGATTCGGAAAAAACGTTAGCTCTCAAACACCGCGTTTGGATTTTGCCTAATTTCTATCGATAATTATTTTTCAATTGTTACGTTTGTACACCGGATTGACTGAATTGGGCGGCTCAGAAAGAAAGCCGAGACTATCCCAAAATGTTATGAAAATAAGTAAAATTAGAAAGAACTAAACATTGAATAACATAACTAAAATTAGCTATTTTCCGTTAAAATGCGACAAAAGGGGACCCCTACCCAAATGTTTTAAAAGTTTTAATTTTCTTTCTTCTTCTTTTGTTAATCATCAGTTTGCCAAGGACAATTCGCTATTTTGGGTGTTGGCCCAATTTGCTTCTATAGTGCTAAATATTGTTTTAATTAATTGTGTTGTCTGTTTTCATCATAATTTATGGCGGTTGCCGTTTTAAATTTCGAATATTCTCCATTTAAATTCTTCTTCACTTCGTCTTCCTCCTTTTTACGGTCAGGTTTTTCTCTTTTAGGTTTTTTTTCGTTTTTCAGTTGGTATTCGGAAAGTATATACGAGTAATGTCTCGTACGTGGTGTCTTTCTGTGTTATTCGCCTGGATGGTTACATGCCTTAGCATTTCAACTCTTTCGAGGCTCCTTAATCAGTAGAACGGCAATAATTTTGCGGTCTTTAACGTATTCATGTTTCCTGTTGAGAAGAAGATAACTGGCAAGGCAAGAAGATAACTGATTTCCAAGAAATCGAACAATTAAATGGGAACATCGGTTCGTTTGTGCTAATTGTATAAGCTCAAATAATGAAAATGGCGTTGAACCAAATGTGTCTAGAATGATCTGTCTAATAAGGGCTGGGACGGGAAGGAAGGGGGCGGGAGGGGGGGGGGGGGGGTGGGATGAGGCATTCTGCCGTTGTAGACTCGTAGCCCAGAACATTACATAACAAATCCCTGAAACACTAAGTCCCTTTACGGCCCTTCATAGCAATCACCTTCATCAAGACCTCCATAGTGGCTGAATTCCCAATGGCTACATGCAAAGGCGAGCGCAGCTCTACATCTTTGAGTGTAATATCTGCCCCTCGGTCCATCAGCAATTGAACGGTTTCTGTTCCACCCACTGACGCTGAGAGGTATATCGGGGTTCGTCCTTGAATGTCACGGGGATCTACCTTGGCACCCTAAGAGAAAACGGAGATTAGTACCGAGAAGATACCATTCGATGGTTTGATAACGATGGGCCGATGCCGAATACTGTAAAATTCCGGTTTTAAGACCCCGCTTATAAACCCCCTGGTTATAGGCCCATCTACCTGGAAACAAAAAAATAGATCCGGTTATAAGCCCCCTGCATTTAAGCCCCCTATGCTGGATGACAGTACTGAACAGGACTAAATGTTGCTTAATTATGATTATTTTAGCTTAAAAACGTATTTCGATCAACACTGCCGTGGCTTTCCCCCCCCCCCCCCCACTCCCCCCGCCCGCCGGATATAAGCCCACCCAAAACCCCTTACAAAGTTGTATAAGCTCAGGGCTTATAAACGGAATTTTTAGGTAGTCGATACGGTTTATATTGCGGCAATATGGGAGAATAGCGATAATCGCGAGAAATAACGATGCTGACGATAATGCACGTGACCAGGCCACGCTTTGTCTCTCTCTCCTGACCCTGCTATAAATTTCTTCTGGTCCGCACCAAGAAAAGCACTTACATCATTGATATTGAGCAGCATCCTTAAAATTTGATTATGTAAAAAGAGTGTAACAGTTAGCGATGCTCTTGTCGATAAATTAAAATTATTCTATCGAAAAAAAAAAAAAATTATATAAAAGCCCAAGGGCTTATGGTCGGGGTGGAAGGGGAGGGAGGTAGGGTATTATCGAAACTAGTATGTGATTTAGGGTCTTAGTTTCTGAGGGACTAATTTTCCGCGGGGTTTATGTTAGTGCAGTGCTTGTACCTGGTCTAGCAAAAAGTTGACTACAGTAGAATGGTTGTTAAGTGCTGCACGGTGAAGTGGAACCATTCCCTGATCGTCCAGGATCTCTGCCTTGCAGACGTCACGATCCTCACTCGTAAGTAACTGAACAATTTCCAGTGAGCCTTGTGCGCATGCCAGATGGAAGGCAGTACTGTTGTCGGATTCCTGGAGGAAGGGAATCGAACATGTTTTTATCATTTTCTGTTTTTTTTTTTTATAACTGCCATGGAAACCCGCTTTTGTCCAGGATTGAACACAGATATTGTTTTAAAAGTACTCTATATGTGATTGGAATTATTTGTGTTTTGGTGAATTAATTAAAGATTGGCAGTGAGGACATTTTGTGATGTCTATTGTAAAGAGTGTGTATCTCAATAGCGGTCAATCCTGGACATATCGCTGGAAGCCACAGAACAACGTGGTGGTTTTACTAGTTCCGCTCAGGTTGCCGAAACGTCAGTCACCAACAACAGTTCTTTTCGGCTCCAAGTCTATTTGTTACACATCAGTTAGATCAAGAGAAGTCACATCATTACAGATTATTTTAACTGTTTTTATCATTTTGTTTGCAATACCTTTGTTTGCTGCACTTTTGATCCCAACTTCAGGCACAGACCTACGATCTAAAAATACAAATATCAACAAAATATCTTATGAAGATAACATCCATTCGTCACACAAATAAACCGCAAATCTTTGGCAAAATTTATCGACCTCGACATAAGAAAAAAATGAGATAGAGACCTTTGTGTTAAAAAACGGTTAACGGTTACGCCTTCTTTGCAGCTGTTGTTTTGCCAAACAATACTGGCACATTCCTTTTGCTCACCAAAAAATAAAGCTTAATCCATTTATACTTGGCAAAACCCTGTTGTGATAGGCTCATTCTAAAACAACCATATCACTACGCTGGTCACCTCAAAGGAGAGGGGCTTATAGGTAAAGCTAAAAAGGGCGCCGCTAGCCCGTGTCTCTAATCTATAACCCACTTATAAGGAATCAAAACGGTCTTACTGCCATACTCATATTGACGGTCTTTTTTATACGGTCTCGTCTCTCACCGCCAAAATTCCACTGTCCACCGCCAGATGAAGTAAGGTACTCCCTTCATCGTCAACATTGTATAGGAGGTCTTCTAAATTCAGTTGTTTGTCCTGGACTGAAATAAAAGTAAGCAATTTAATATCTTTAATGTCAAAAAGCTAGTGGATATATGAATCACATAAAAGTGTATCCCTCTTTCCAAAGATTATTCCTTGATTGTCTGCCGCTGTAGTGAAAATTTTAAGTATAAAGGGTAAAATTTGTGCATGGCATCAAAAGCTAGTAAACATAGAATGTGTATTTACCAACTCCAGCGAAGTATTCAGCCACCGACTGTCCTCCTTTAGCCACGGCTACACTAAATGGGCTCATTTTATCCTCAGCAGCTTGAGCGATGTCGCCTTCATGCTCAACCTAAGCAAATGGGCAATACTCAAGTATCAGAAGTCGCCTTTGGAAAGTAGGGTTGGCGAAGGTTGGAGCAATGTTAGTTCAAGACTGGTGCAATGAGGTTAGAGTATTGTTGGTGCAAGATCAGAGGAAGGTCAATGCAAGATTGAATTTAATACATTTTTGCCGGTCTTCTGTCCACAACCGATCGACTGAAAACGATGGTCTTTTTTTAAAATGGTGTGTGATTGAAAGATAAAAAACTATTTCGTCGTGAATTCATCTAAATTCCCTTTTCATGATTTAATTGCCCTTTCATAATGGGGTTTTGAAGATAAAATTAAACTGTTATAGGTGGAGTGAGAAAACCAAGAACTTTTATCACTCTGACGTCATAGTGAAAATTCTCTGTTTCTGATTATCCCATAATTTCTTACCAATCGCTTGCAAATATCCACGCTATCCATTTGAGCAGCAATGTGAAGTGGTGTGTACGCACCAAATCCCTTGGCATTAGCATTGCTTTTACTGTCATTCAACAGAAGCTGAAAATGATACAACAACTTAAATAAAAAATATCTGGTCTGATTAAGCGCAAGAAAGGTATACCAATAACATTCATTACATGCTTGGAAACGGTGACGGCAATGTACCTGCCCCTTTTCGGCCTGCCATCTTTCAGCGCTTGGGTAATGCGGATAACCTTCCCTCGGATCCAGCCGGTGATCAAACTTCATACTTCCCGTTTGAACAAGGGCCTTGTTACTACAAACCAAGGCAAACTGGACCAAGGGGGGGAGGGGAGGCAGGGATTCTGAACTTTCCTCTTCCCACGCCTTTTACTCCTGGTTCCAGAATATACTAGATGGCGGAACTCTACGGGAGTCGGGTTAACGGGATTGCCTAAATGACGGGAACATTGTGTTATATCTTGCAATAGAAAAAATACAGAGTCGAGTACCACTGCGAAAGATGCGGAATCCGGAATTACAAGAAAATTAAAAATTTTTCACTCTTACCACCACAATTGCCTCGCTGTCGACTCTCACAGCAGCGTGTAGCGGAGTATCTCCGCGCTCATCAAGACACTTGACATCGGCTCCTGATTTGAGGAGCAGTTCCACAATACTGACATGTTTTCCAAGTATAGCATTGTGCAGCGGCGTCTTGCCAAATGAATCCGGGGTGTTGACGTCTTGTGAAGTGAGAAAATTAAATTAACATATTAGCCAACAAATCTGACATTTTCAAATTGGTCTTCAGTCTTGTAGACCACACGAAACTCTCGTGGAATCATGAGCCGCAGGCAGTGGTTTCACTGCAACAATGGAGAAATATGATCTATTTATTTATTTACAATAACATCGAACATTTACTGGTAAAATCAGTGCGAACGGTTTTATGCGCCTACTGGCGCGACGAGAATCAATCAGGGATGAAAAAACCAGCGCGAAATCGCGCGAGCGAGTGACAGGTTGTAAGGTCACTTTTTCCCCCCTTTTTTCCAAATTCATCGGAAAATTTGCCCGAAGTGTTCCAATTGATCTTAATTCAATACTCGCTAGTTTCAGGGTTTTTTTGGAAAATTAAAAGTTGCGAAAATTCAGTTCTCAAGTTTTCCAAAAGTTGCCTTACACTGCTATCACTGGATCTTATTCAGTTGAACACCTAATACACACGTCTATTACTGCATTGTAAAGTTTAAAACTTGAGAACAAGTCGACACATAAAAAAAAACTTTAAATTTCTGAAGTACAAGGCTCGTGAACGCAAAAGGTGCGTGCATTGTCAGTTGCGAGGTCAATTACTATCGCGAAAGAGGTAGAATTATTCAACTCTAACATTCATTCGCTAAAATGTCTTCTTGAAAACGTTGCTATATTTTTGTTACACGGGTTTGATCAAACTTACATCTATCCGATTTATTGACGTTAACATTTTGTAAGAAAATGACGTATTATTTGGCATTATTTGTTATGGACGTTGTTATCTGATCAAATCTGTGTCCATAATTCATACTTACCAACTCCCTTTCCGAGCAGTTTTTGTACTTCATCTTCATTTCCAGATAAAGCCGCATGATGTAACTTCTGCAACTTATTTCCTTTGCTCGCTTTCTGCAATAAACGTATACGAAAGCGTAAAGCAAAGAAGCAAGTGAGCAAAGACAATAACAGACTATAACAAACGACTAAAATTTTAGATTAAAGTAAACATGGAAAACAATTTTAATTGAAAAAGACGTCACATTACACAACCAAGAATGGACAATTTTCAAATTTAACATGAATATAGTCACCCTCCCTTTCAAATACATATTTGGTAACAGATTTGTTTTATTCTTGAGACCAGTAAACGTTCTTCAACGCTCGAAAGCGCTGCATGATGTTATTAGACTAATTGACAGATTTATCGACTGTTTACAATGCCGGTTTCTCATAATCAACACTCTGGCCCAAAAATCTCTGATGATATTAATTAAGACTGTGCATTTTTGCCTACACTAGTTTCTTTCTGTCAACGATCATCATCATCATTATTTGATGTTTCGAATGCGATTATGCCCTTTTTGCAGTAAAACCTGCCTATATTTCACGAGTAAGGAGTTGAAAGAATACGTTAGTAAATAAGTGAGAGTAAATAAACAGTCACCAACAGAAGATTGATTTAATACCAACTGTCGAACTACAACGTGGAAGAGCTACGTCGTCTGTTTAGTTTGTTACTTAGCACAACCATCAATTTGTTTCTCATGAATTCCAGTTTTATCTTGCATGCTTGAAACCCGACTTCGCATGCAAGGTTTTATTTATGAGCCATTTTTCTCGGACGGGTTGAATTCTTCTGTTTGGATTTACGCAGTGGAGTTCGAACTTATTCATTTACATGTCGATTCTTTGTGTAAGAAAGTACTGCGCTGTTCTCGAACGACAAAGTGTTGCGTGAGAGCAATGACGTCAATTCGTTAGACTTTAGAAAACTGCTTTAATTCATATGCACTGATTTATGACCAAAAGCGGAACATTATAAGACGCAGTGAAATAAACTGTATGCTATAAAAATAAGTGTTGTTTTTGATAGTAAAATGCCACTAGCTGACTAAGACTTCGTTGGGTTGGCCCCAATTTTTCCCAAAGTAACAACGTTTATGTACCAAGTTCATGGTACAAGTGAAATCGTTTTTGTACTAAACAAAGGTAATTGCCTTGCATCACTAATGTCTTAGATAGTTACACTGGAATATTTCGCTTTGGGCCAAATCGGTTAGAGTCAGTCCTGAAGCTACCAAGCTGATAGAGCTAAATAACAAACAAACACAAATCTTACCAACTTTCTGTAGGATGCAAATTTAAAATTCATTTGTCTTTTGATGTGTCAAATTGCAAAGCTTGCTTCCCCAATAAAAAGCCAATATACGTTGATTGCTTTTTGTTTCCAACCCAGTGCAGTAGTTGTATGCAATATACTTAGTGGTGCAGATATACAGAATGGTCTGAGCCGAATCAATTTGTTCAAAGCAGTGTAAATCATTTGAAATATAAAAGCTATTAAATTAAAAATCGCATGTCAATGATAGTTAATCAACCCGGCTTGATTAGAGTGAAAACTTGATTAGGATAAGCTCTTGATTTTAAGCCTTAAAATAAACCAGTAAGCCTTGGATGTGTTTTCAAAACTGAGTAAACCTTCTTGATATAAGCTAAATCAGTGCTAGCGACACTATAGTTCATGATAAATTCGCATCCATTCGCTTTTTTTCTAACATTGTTGTAAACATCTCGAATTCAATCGGACGCAGAGCTTTCTGCTTACTCGTGCAAATACATAAGTAAATAACACATCGGGCTTTCAAAGGACATCAAATCACCGTCTAACAATAAACTTCACACCAAAAAGTTTTGTCATCTTTCAGTGCAGGACTTGCCAAGTCAATTATATCTTACCTGATGGTGAAGTTTACGAATGGCGTTTTTCGGTGCCCCAATGTGTTTCTTGCGTGTGTTGCTATTAACATCCGCGTGTAGATCAACGGGATCTGAGGCATCGGAATGCAAACTTATTTGACTAAACTTTCTTAAGCTGATGTCTGATCGGTTCACAGTAGGACTTGATCGAGGACTTGGTGGAGGTTGCACCGAATTTAGCGGGATGTCTTTCTTATCCAATTTCGATACAGACCCTGACGAAGGCTGCAGGTATGATGTGGGGCGCTTTTTCAACGCCTGCTTGTGGTACATATTTCCTGGAGATGCTGCCATTATGGATGCACAGCTGTGACTATTTCAGTTCTCGATCCAAGCTCGCACTAAGAAAAGACTGCTTTCGTCACGCCGTTTCCAGGGAACACAGATATTTTCTTCATTACAAAGTCTTGCGAAAGCTGTTTGTAAACAGCATTGAACGGCGAAGAGTACTTAAACATCAGTTTATTGACATTCAGTGCCATCAAAGGCTAAATTTAAGGCTCCGTTAATTAGACTTAATTTCAGTGACGTAGGTCTGTTTACAGTAATACGATTAATTCTTTTCATATTCTAAATGTTTACTCTGATACAAGTAAAGCAAGTTCGATTAACTCTGTGTACAAGAAAATGAATGTTTAGAAATTCCTTGGTCTTCACTGCTTTACGGTCATTTTCAACTGAGACCAGATTCTGCGGTTTCATTTGCCTAATGTACAGATGTTTCAGTGCTTAAGAAAATTATCCGTCTGGAACTTGATAAACGGGTGTTAAAAATGCGGAAAAAAAACTTCAAATTTACACATAATTAGAAAATCAAATGAAGTGCTTTAGACACGGAATATTCTTCAATGACTTAAAAAACATTTTTCAATCATGCGAGAAAAAACTAGCGTGGAACAAACCAGTACTAATTCTTTGTTAACCTTTTAATTTAATGCAAAGCAAGGAATTTAAAGTGCCCTTCTGTGTAGTGATACTTATTTCATTTCTGGTGAAGTTGTTGTGCTTGACAACGGTTGACCTTGTAAAGCAGCGGAGCGAATTAAATGAATTAGACCGTGAGGTTCGAAGAGGTTTAAAAAGCTTCGTAACGCCTGAAAAAAGGTAATGACAGCAGCGAAATTTCATGGCTGTGTCACAAAACTGCGGCACAGTCACAGAAACTTCAAAAATCTCGGCCACAGGTATTTTACTAGTCGAACAGGTTTGTAAGGATGATTTGTGAGATCGACTCACATCCACGAGCAAATATCAAACCCGTGTTTTAAACTCAACTCGTCAAAACAAATGCTAATATCGCTGCCTGAATATTTTAAACTACAAGTCGGACTAGTTCAACAAAGAAATTTATATCCTTAGGGGTACTGAAATATAAGTCAAGCCCTCACAAAACTTTAATAAACACACTTGCTAATTACATTTTATTAGTTTCTTCTACGGGACCTGGAAAACTGTAGCATTTGGTATTTTTTAGCGCACCAGTTTATTAGTTTATCTTGACTCCCTCTTGAGCCACAAGTCATTAGTCACGCAGCTTGTACTCAATCACTCTGTCGCGCTGTTTTCGCACGTGGTCGGCCGACGAGAAAAGAAGACTCTGGATTCATCATCAGCCGTGAAGTTGCCTTTATATCGGCATTCACATACTCATTTCAGCGCTTCTGTTTCTTTCTTGAAATATCTAGCTTAATTGTCCTGTTTGACAACTGAAAATATTAACAAGCAAAGCAACAGGCTATTTGTCCGGAACGAAATAACCCGTAATTTTACTTAGATCTGAAACGAGGACGGGGGAGTCTCGAATCGTGAAGCGCTCGCCTAGCATGAATAATCAGGTTCTCCAATCTTATCGAAAATTGCTCCTGTGTTTCTCTCTTGGTCCCGTTGGCAGGTTCTCGTCTACGGAGAAAATATGCGGTTTTTGGACGCTTCCTCAGCTGTACAGCTACACAATTCTGCACCTTGACATTGCACGGAGCCCAAAGAAATGCAGCCAGACAGGTTCCTGGTAATCGAAGAATCACTACAAGTTCTCGCGTAGAGTGACAAAGTCGCGGCACAGGGGCACCCAACGGAATATTTCGGTAAAATATCTGTTCGGATGGAAGGTCGCCTAAGAATTTCGAAATTTTTTCCCAGCGACGCTCTAGACTTCTCAAATTTTTTCGGAAAACCATAAAGTTTCCCTACAATTTTCGGAATTGATGTGCTCACTTTTATCATGTCCCATAATTTTCGGACGGTTTTGTTTGTTCTCTAAAAGTTTCGTTTGGCTTAATTATTCCAAAAGCTGCTAAAAGTTTCGGTGAGCATTAGAGGTAATCAGGAATGTACGTGAACCTAATGAAAGATAAAGGCAATTGAGGTGATTGAGCTCGGCATTAGCCTACTTATCAGATTATTGGAGAAGTTATTTTTGTGGTCAGAGCATCTAAAACGATCAAATTATTCGGTTTTGACCGTAAAAAGATTCCTACGCCAACAACAATCCCTTGATCGGTTCAGAAACGCTCGTAAACCTACAAGAAAAGGTGTTTGTCCTTGTACAGTATATGCAGTGTTTCGTCACCAAATGTGAGATCAGAACGGAAATATAAAGAAAAGCCTATGTTTTCAGCTTTGCTTCTTTCTAAATGCCAGCAGTGCGTGCCTATTATGTATTATCACTTCTCCTTCCTCGCCACGTTAAAGAAAGCCTGTCGTATAATTTACACCCCCTAACGTTTTCGGATGAATAGGTTTAACGCCTATAATATTCGGATAAACATTTATATTGCCTAGTATTTTCGCGAAATTTCGATAGGCACACGTATAACGAAAAACTTCCCCTAAAATTTTCTAGTGAAAATATGGTCTCTCAGTGTCCTCGAACTTTCGACAAGATCCATCAGGATAGCTAAAACTTTCGGATGACTCAAAAAAGGACCCTAGAATTTTCGAAACGACGAAAGTTCCCCTTAAATATCCGAACAGATAAATATTTTTTAGGGCATCTCCAAATCGACTAAAAAGCCTTCTAGAACATAGAAAAATCCATTTACGACACTTCTGACGTCTTTGGAGAGATTCGGTCGTTGGGTGCCCCTGGCGGCAAGCAAATCCGAAAGTTGACCACCATTTTGCAAGGCCTTGGCGTCAAACAAGAAGTCACAACACCTACAGCTGAGCCACCAGCTTTGAACTTGCAAGAGAAAACTGGTGAAGAAGTGCAAGTGCCTGATACGGCAAAGAAGACGTTAGATTTATCGCTCATTCAACGTCAAAGAAGAAATCGAGCGGAATAAGCTACCACTCGCCCTTTTTTTTGCTGTAAGCAAGCAAGACCCGGGAAGCAAGACCACCGCCAGACGGCCTTGATAATGTCTGATAATCAGTAGGTGCCTGAACTTTTTCTGAGGTTCTACTGAAATTAATTGCTCTCATCGATTAACAGTAGGTTAAACCCTCAGACAATGAGACAATTGTATTGGACCGGCCAGTCCAGTTACTTGTGGGAACGATACAGTGAACTTGTTGTTCGAAAGACACGAGATCCGAAGGCCGCCAGGTTATTTCGTTCGCTACAGAAAGGAACCTTCGCACTGCAAGTACTATTGTTGCCATTCGTGGTGTTAGCTCGATCTAGAGAACGGATTTTGACATTTCCTGGTAGCAGAGTCAAGCAAAAATTATCTCGGCTTCAGATGGATGGGAAATTATTATAAGTGGTGCGCCCTACCCTTTGGGCTCGCATGCAGTCCGTACTATTACGTTAAACTGGTTCAGGTAAGTGTGAAGTACCTGGTGCTCTCCATTCTTGTTCATGCTTCATTTTATCGACGATTTCCTTTTCTCTGACTAACCCGACTTCATTACAATGGCAACCCGTCAGACCACATGGATGGAAGATAGACATCAGCAAGTCTGTCTTGAATCCAGCTCATCTAACCTCCAATTTCTGGAACACATCTACCCCAAATGGGGTACGCATAAGGAATCATAATATAATGTAGGTTGAATAACGGTGTTTAGCGAGTTCTTCAAAAACGCACTGCTTCTGCACGAGTGATTGCTCGCATAGCTGGACGATCTCTTGCCATGGCAAAGGTAGCAATGCCTGCCAAACTTTGCCTGCGATCTCTGTTTCGTCTCATGTGCAGGAAGAAAACGTTGGGACGAGATCTAACCAACGAGTGTCTGCGCGATCTCCAGTGAAGGTATAAAAATGTACAGGGCTGCAATTGCCACTTTCTCAGGAACCAGACGACTTCCCCATCAGATGTAGACACAAAAGGGTGCACGTAAAAGTTTGCGACTGACAAACCTGTGGCCCTCGGATTCCCGATCGATTTTGAATTAAGAAGTGTTGATTTTTGTGGAGGGAGGAAAGCTGGCTAACCCGGAGAAAAACCCTCGAAGCAAGGACGAGAACCAACAACAAACTCAACCCACATATATGACGCCGGGCCCGGGAATAGAACCCGGGCCACACTGGTGGGAAGCGAGTGCTCTCGCCACTACTGTACTATCCCTGCTCCTGCTTTAAACAGCGGCTGAGGTGGCGAGTCTCAATGTGCACAGTGCTTTCGGACTCTGGGATCGGGAGGCAGCCCGTCAGTAAATCAATTACCTAGAGTTGTTAGCCGTACTTCTGGCTCTGCACAGTTTTGCCCTCCCTTGCAGTCGTCAGATCATGCGGCGCAAGTAATGATCGCCAACTTCGACGGTCGCCTTTACGATCCAGGGGTTGTAGCCATGCATTGACTGGGGCTCAGAGATCAATCTGTTGAGCCCTCTGTCTGCCTCTTCCAAGCAATGCTGGATATTCTTCAATGGCACAAAACAGATGCAACCATGTTCGCTCCTTACAGATCAGGTCGAGAATGGTCTCAGATGCTGTTAGCAATATGGATAGATTCACTGTTACCGATTTGGAATCATCCCAGGGTGGTTCTGTCCTTAGGCCAGATACCAGAGCCTCTTCGCAACCAGAGGTGGCTGCTGTTTTCCCGGCGGGTGTGTGGCAAGCTTGACTGAGGTCCAAGCGGCTGATCTGAGGGGGCAGCCTCTGCTCTTGCCCCATCCACATAGGTTTTGCGTCGTTTTCTAACTGTTACATGGAACATTCTAAAGTTATGCCAGTGGAACCCTTCAGGCAGCTCTTTATCAGCTGGGTTGCCAATGAGTTGTCTTCATGCAGTTCCAAATTAAAGCGGTTACCTTATTGGCTCGGCTCTAACCGCTTTGTGCCGTCCTCTGACTTGGCGTATCAAGCTACCCGTCTGAAACAGGATGGTTCCCACGAGCGGCATTGTCTGCCGCGTCGAAAACATTACTTTTCACAGCGACAGGATGGTGGTCACGTTCTTAGAGACCAAGAATAACACGTCGAGAGATGGTTTTGTTGTTCCGGTTTATCGCTGTCCTGACACCAAGCTTCATCCTGTTAAAGCGTTGCAAGACTATGTTTTGCGTACGTGGAATACTAGTCAACAGTAATTTCCAGATGGCTGAGGTCCTTTGATACTGCCACTCAAGGGTTGGCCCGTGTCTTCAATTACCGATTTACTTATTGCCCGTGGAGAAGCAGTATTGTTTGAGACTGAACGGAGCCACCAATGCTAAAAACGCGCTGTTATGAAGGCAGGACGATGGAAAACAGGGAGCGTGCTTTTTAATCAATATGTTCCTGAAGCAGCCAATATGTCGTCCTTGTTACACGATGGACAACAGGACACTACTTCTTTCTCAATTGTTTAGTTTTTTAAACCAGTAGACTTGTGACGGAGTGTTACGTAAGTTTTGAATAAACTGTTATAATTTGCACTTTCACGAGTGGAGACTGTGACTCGCCCACATGCTAATATCACGTGAGCTCTTGCGTCAGTTGTTTTTCAGTCTTGTTGTTGTTAGCTTCCCTATCTTTAATGTTTCCTTTAGTCTTTCTTCCGGGTTTACTTTGCCGTTCAGGGATTAGACAATCCTTTAGTTTTTTTACACCAGTAGACCTATGACCGTGCGTTTGAATGAATGTTTAATTTTCGCGACCTCTCTGCTTTTTAAAATATTTTGTTAGATCGTCAAATGATGGTTTAAAAAACAGAAATCCGATCGCTAGTAACCGCATCTGGGCCCGAGAGAGTGGCGGAAAAATACAGCCTTTAAGAACGACATCTATATCGGTCAGATTTGATCAACAACATTTTTATTTTCGCCAGGTAATTTTTCAGTTTTAATTACGATTTTGAATATGTTGAAAGGATTTCTATACAAACTTTCAAGCTGTAGATCCATGGGTCGTCCCTTGTCAGACTTCGGCTTCGGTTAATTACACAATGCAACCCCCGGCCTTCACAATTTTTACTTTGTTGACTGCAACAATCTGTGCCCACCTGTTCCTAATTGGGACAACATTCGAATTTCAAAGGCCGGCGAAAAGTGAAAAGACAGCTTTGGTTACTATGAAGAATTGAAACAATTCGACTCTTATGAGCGAGAGGGCGAGCGACCAACGTCAAATGGCTGGCTATAGATACAAGTTTGGAGCAGTCAGCAATGCAATTTTTTTTATTTTGAAAGACAGAAATATGAACCCTTCTCACCGCATCTAAGCTAGAGTGAGCGGCGGAAATAGAGCCTAAACGTGGAATAAATATTTATAAAGAAAGGCTTAAATACAAGGCCCTTCAAGTACTTTCGTAGCTGTCCTTGGGTAAAAGAATAATACTTTTTAAAAAGAAAAACGCTTTTTATTTTAGCCAATCAAAAGCATGTTATACGCCTCATATAAATGCTATTCCTTCTTTGAAAAAATGAATTTTCAGGTTTGATTATCGCATTTCACTATACTGTTTACTTTACAATGGTGTCGGCGGGAACAGCTAGGAAAGCAAATTGTTACAAAGTAGCAATTGTACTTTCCCTCCGAAAATTTCTGTTCCATGAACGCACTTTATATAGTTGTGTATATAAAGCGCTGTATTTTTCGTCCTTTAAAACGCTCTCCCCGTTCAGTGCCGGAATTGAATTAGGAGCCATGCATTTCGTGTAATAAGGAAAAGTTGCCACGCTATAGGCTCAGATCAACAACTATCTAAATATAATAATGATTCATTAAACGTTTACTCACTAAAAACCTTCTTGGAATTTCTTTAGCAGCATCGCCCAAAGAAAACCCCCCTGAAGATCTGCGAGGGATTTTATCTGCCTTTAACAACTCTCCGTCGGCCATGCTTAACTTATTGGGATGCTAGTTGCTTGTTAAACAAAAATTTCAACCCCTACTGGAGTTTTGACTGATCGGCCGTAATTGCCCGTAATATTGGCTTTATTTGTCAAATTTGCATATTTCAAATTTAAAAGCTTATAGCAACGAGCTGTGGTTGACAGGTTTTAATAAACGGAGGTGAAAATTAAAACGCAAAAAAGGAACAGGAATTATTTCATTGTTGGAGATGTAAAACTTCCCACAAATGCCCGGTTCTAAGCAGTTTTAAAGAGTTCTAAATACATATTAAAAAAAAAAACGGTCAAAGAAAGATTTCGGCGATTGCAAGCCATAATACTTTGTGCCAGAAGAAGAAATGTTTGCCTTGATCCTCAGACCTGAGGTACTAGCTCTAGCATTTGTTTATGTAGTCATGCAGCAAATTTTAAACAAAAGCACCCGATGAATGTCTTTCTTCAAGTGTGTCTTTCTTTGTTACTGCCGAAATTGGTGTGGAAATTGATTTTGTTGGGGCCCGTAGATGGCAAGCACAGCAAAGTGGCATGTAGTATTTCCCTTGTTATCTGTACCTCTTTTTAAGTCACCTCGGAAAACTATACCATTATGCGAGGTACAAAATATTTAAACTATAAATTCGCTCAAATGTTGGTATGGATTCAGGCCAGAAGGCGGGCAATTAAATTTGCTGTTAGTAAATCTAGCAACCTGTAAAGACCATTTCTACTAACGTAGGAACGTCAGATTCGGCGTTTTGGAAAATACCTTGGGTAAAGACAAATACAAAGAACAGTATGATTTGATTATTCTTTGCTAATGTTATTTCTTTTAACGACTTCTATATTTTTGGTAAGTGAATCACTGAATTTTTTTCCAGTATTAATTAAAAAAATTGATTTATCTTTCTGCACACATGTGCTGGTGATGCGCCCGTTTTACGTTTTACTGTTTTATTTACGAAAAACAGTGAATCGACTCATATACGAAAGTAAAGAGTATTAGAAAAACGCTGTTTAATCCAAAAGGAAGTCCGATAATAGAGGGTCTGATAATAGAGAAGAATACTTCACCTGGATTGTAGCAACTATTTGAAGCAATCATTCAATAATATCTAGAGACCTTACCACTGGTATATTGAACAATTTTCTTATCACCTCGGGAGTCCTATCCATGTTATTTCGGAAACAAATGAAAGTCAAAACTACAAACAAAAGCATTTGGCTGAATTTAGTACTTAAAACTTTTCGGGTAATTTCAAATTTCCATTTTATTCAAAAGAGCTAATTAACTGGCTAATTACTAGAACTCATCGCTCGCTAACAGAGTTGCCGTTTTCCCGTAAGATATGCAGTGGGAACTTCCGAAGCACGTCACTAGAGCAGGTCGGGGTTTAAGCGTTTCGCTTCCTCCAATGTTGATTTTCTATAAATGATAAGTTCCCTATAGATGTCGTCCTGGCATGTAGTTAGTGTATGGCAATAAACGACTTTATTAAATGACCAGCGATATGCAGATCAATGAGATACCGGGACGTGCGAACAAATTTGCCAGCGCTGACTGCGAAGTGAAAACAACGTGCGACTCCCTTTAAGGATTAAGATATCCAGCCGAATAGCCTCTTATCAAGGTTCTTTATTGTTCTTTCTCGCGTTAAATATATTTTAAGTGACTACATAGAGGAACTGGGAGAATGGGAGGTTCTTGTCGCTCCCCGTTAGATCTACAAGGAACTTTCTGCCGTTTGGTGTTTACGTCATGGACTCGAGTTTAAGACTTCCTGTCCTCCCTCCTACTCAGTAAGCACCTAGTAACGATGGTTATTTGTATTAAAACAGAAGCAAAACAACATTATATAACGTTATACTGTGGCAATTTACGCTTGTAAATGGCCAACTGTTTCGCTTCCTGCCAGTTTGGATTTGTAACCGTGTTTTATTTAATTTGTAACATTCCTGAATATTTGTTCTTATCGTTTAAAAAGTTGGGCCTATTAGCACTTACAAGTGCTAAATCAGTAAACATATATAATACTTTGGAAAGTTCTTTGGTGTAATAGAACATGTATAAGCTGCTTGAACGTGATTCCGGACTCACCGACTTTTTACTGATATTCAATATTTAATTAAATATTAAGGTGCCATGGTTCAGTTGCAGATTCAAAGCCTTATCCCTTAAGAAACCCAGCCTTATTACACACCTTTCAACCGAATGTATCTAGGTTTTTTATTCTTTTTAACATTTAAAGTGAATATAAAGGAATTGGGAGGTTCCTCTCGCTGACCATTAGATTTACAAGGAACTTTCTGCCGCTTGGTGTTTGTGCCGTGAACTCGTGCTTAAGACTTCCTGCCTTGCCAGAGCCAAGAAGCACTTAATAATTGATTGCCAAACAAGACTTTGGGTCGCCCACTACCTCTCGGAACGAGTTACTTCATTGGTTCTTAAAACAATAGATAACAGGTCATAACAATGCCCCTAGCCCTGAATAACAGTAGAGGTAGTGTTTACAGCGGGCGAATGAAAATAGAGGTTCCAGAGAGGTAGTGTCTTACTGAAGACTTTTGAAGCCAAAACAACTGCATTACGTTATAATGTGTGAATGCAGGAAACAACAATTCTTTGTGCGCAAAAGTTTCACGTGACACCACGAACTGAATCCCATAAAGGTTGCCTAGATTATATGATTTTAATTCAGAATCCTCCAACTTAAAATATGAAATAAAGGATGATCTGATTCCTGTTCTTACATTCGCAATGGCTTTCAGTCCAGAATCGTTGCAAGTAACAGGCGAACCAACAATCATGGACAAAAGAAGTTAAAGACAAACGAATATCACACATTTTTCGCGAATGTCTTGACTTGCAAGCGGGTAAAGAATATTTAACCCCCCTGTCCCCCGCTCAATGTTGTTTCCTGGGGTTTGCAATTTGCCCAACTTTGTTTTGACCATGTAGCAACATTGACAACATTGAAATGGGGGAGACGGGTTGAAAACATTAGTTATGGTACCCTAAATTAGTGGAAATTTGGTTAAGTAACAGTTTTGTCCGTGATTGAATCACTATTGAATTTATCATTTTTTTTCATTTCCTTGTAAGAGGCTATGCATTACTAGTAAGTCAGTTAATATGAACAAAAGAGGGTTCTTCTCCCGATATTGCCTCGGCAAGACTTTTCGTCTGGCTACGGCCCAACAGAGTCAGTAACTGAAAACTGTTTAAACTACAGCCACAGACAAAAGTAATTGGGAAGGTTGTTTAAAAATTTATCCGATTACAGTGAGTTTTGAATCCCACATAGCAAACACCAATGCTGTACCTTTTTAGGATCCCCAGCTCCCTCTAACAATGTTGGAAACTCACTTTACAATCTTGTATGAGTAAGATTACTATCAGCTCATCATTGAATAGGGGAGAGAGAGGTGGGGGAGGGGGAGGGGAACCAAAATGGAAAGCTTCCCAACACTTTTATCTTTGGTTGTAGTTATGTCGACAAGACGCGTGTCTACATATGGTAGCGAACTTCTATCTTTGCCTTTTAGCACTTGATGTTTGATAATGTAACATTCTCGCCTTTGAACATATAAGCTCTATGCAAATTATGTTAACCAGATTCGTCTCAAAGCGAACCGTAGACCCAAGTCCAAAATAACGCAACGAGAGTCAACACTGTTAACTGCGGTCCACAGAGAGAGAGAGTGATCATCGCATAAATCTAGAGATTTTTAATAAAGGTTGACAGTTTTTGTGATAACGGTCGTACCGGTGGATTCGGTGCAATCCCCGATCTTTATGCTCTTTGCTTGTGTTTGTACCGTATACGCCAAAACCTGTTATCATTCGGGAAAAATTTGTAAGTTTATGTTCTTGTTAGGTTACTTTCGTGTAATTTCTCTAGGATTGTGCTATCGCTTTCTCGATTTATAACGATAACAGGTAAGGAAACATTAAAATTTTGGAAAAAATGCAAAAAAAATGCAATTTATTTATTTGGATATCGACGAAAATTCAGGGTCGCCCACTACCTCTCGGAACGAGTTACTTCATTGGTTCTTAGAACAATAGATAACAGGCCATAACAATGCCCCTAGCCCTGAATAACAACGAAGGTAGTGTTTACAGCGGGCGAATGAAAATAGAGGTTCCAGAGAGGTAGTGCCTTACTGAAAATTCTTTAAAGCTCACAAGTGTTCATGGCTATAAACATTGCATTCTGTTTTTGCGGATTTTTTTTTTACGTATCAGTGCACTTGTTTCTATGCTACCATACAGTATTCTAAAATGTCAGCATTGTATAATTCGTAAGCAGATGCTTTATAAACATATCTTGTATAATTAATCTTTTTCACTGAACGAGTCTTTGGTGTAATTTATGCATTATTAACATAAATTATATAACAAGCATAAACGGCATGAATGATCGTCATAATTATGGCAATGAGAAAAACAACCAGATAATAAAACAGATTTGAAATATAAAAAATACAATATTTTGGAGACTAGGCTTCAAGTGAGAAATAAATACAAACATAAACATTTTGAAATTTGAAATAACAGACCATAATTTTAAGTTACAATCCGCTGTGGTCATTTTTATTTACTCGAGCACATGAGAAAATTTGCCCAAATTTTATGTGACAAATTAAAATGCATTTGCTAAAAAAACTGGCGCGCAAGTTTTTGTGGCAAATAAAAATTGCCACATGTGAAAGTTTGCTCGTGTGCAGAAAATTTGGCGTATATTCGGAGGTTGGCAGCGCCATGCATGTCTTTACTGCCTTGAGTCATTTCTGGAGCGTGTGGAAACGAGTTTTTAACACAACATTTGTCGCGTCGTGTACACGAGCAAATGTATTTGCCGCAGAAAAACTGTCACAGAAAATTTGCTCGTGTTAAATGTCATTTATGATATTCAACACTTCATTTTAGATCGGTGGCTCCATTGTGATTTTCCTTCGTTTTTTTTTTTTCTTAGTCTTGCTTGCCTAAGGCATGGTTGTTCATAATAAATAATATCTAGAGAACTTACCTCTGCTATATGGAAAAATTTTCTTATCAAATCAGAAGCTGAGTTTTTAAGGATGCTGTTTTCCTCTTGTTCATTTTTTGACAATGATAATTCTAAAGCTTCGCCTATGTTGATCAATTTTTCATTCGACAGCGAAATTCTGAGACCCGCGTCCATGTTGTTTAGTCCGACATCCGAAATATTAACAAAATATATCGCAAAAGGTATTATATCTTGCTTGTTTGGTAATTGACATTTTTCAAAGTTTCCGTTTTAAGGGGTAATTAAACGGTCGAAGCTCAAAGTTGGCTATCCTGTGGTGAAGAGGAAAAAAGTCTAATTTGCCACCTGATGGGTTATTTTTAGCGTTAGCATTTTGGTTTTAGCATAACACTTTAGTTTCCAAAAATTTATTCACTAATTATTCGAAAATGCCCAAATTACTACTCCTAAAGCAGTCGATAAGCTTTACATTAGGTTCGTGCTCTCGTTGTTTTAAAGTAGTTTGCATAGTGTGTAGGCGGGAAAAACGCCGGTTTCGCGTTTGTTGACAAATTTTTCAATAAATTCAAAAAAGCCACTCTTGTTGACCGGAAGTGAGCTTTCTTTTCGGTCCCACTCCCGCTCTTCCAATAAGCACCTGCTAACGATGATTGCTTGATAAAAGCAACTGCAACGGAAGTTTACACAGCAAACGCTTAAAAACATTTTAAACGTTTTCATGTATCGGTCTTTGTCAATACAGGCAAATTTAGTGATACTTTGGAAGGTTCTGTCAAGGCAGATACCGATCTGTGTTGCCATTACCATTTCGCTGCGTGCAACCCTCAGAAAACTATTTTGCATTCACCGGCAAATAAATTGTGTTATTTTTTGGCAATTTAACCTTCAATTTTTCCAATATCAACAGAAGGATCAAAATTTTCAAGCGCATAAAGCGACTAATATGCAAAATAAAGAGAAAAAACAAATTGGCTAGTTTTCTCTTGAAAGACGGTCGTATTTATACTTTTGAAGAATGACACGTCTGTGCTGTTTTCCGTATTTATTTCTACAAATAAATAAAAACCGTTCAATGTAGTTAACAATTCATATTCAAATTTCACAGCTGATAATTTTGCTGGACCGAAATATTATACTGCCAATGAACTGTATACACCAGAAATTAAAATATTGCAAAACCAATCCTTCGGAGAAAATGAAAGGCTTTTTTTTTTCTTGGCACGACAGACATTTAATTTTCGTGCAGTGAGTGCTAATTTCGCGGCCTCCTTTTATCCTACCATAAACAATTTAGCCTAATAAAAAATCTGCCGAATAGCCGTATTAACAATTCGGGCTATTATTAGCAATTTCAAATTCATCATTTCAATATTAGGACTTGTTTAACTAGCTGGATAAACGAGTGTATTTTGTATTAAAACGAACCAGCTGCAAGCATGCAGGCGCTCTAACTTGTATAGCAGAGAACGAAATATCCTAAGTTCTCGTTCATTTTAGAAGTTAATTCTTGATTATCTTGCTGTCTTATCTTATAGAATACTGTTCAAAGAACCGTTTTGTTTTATTAAGATAAGTAAAGCTGTTAGGATCAAAGACCGTTTAACCCTCAATGCTTTCATTGTTATTTTTGTTTTTAGTAAAGTTTAGCTAACATTTGTTCCCTCCTGTGGCTGCGTTGTTTTCAGGTGCGCCTCGAGTATGGTAAAGAATAAACAACATTACTGCACTGAAATTTTGGAGACCTCAATTATTAATTTTTACATGCTTTTAGGTAAAAATTATTGAACCTATTTGAGTTCAGTACATTCCATCTCGCAGTTGACAAACACCCGTTATTCCGCAAAATTTACCAAATTTTGTCATTATTAAAATGTAAATTCCTGATTAATAGTCTCTAAGTTGCTCTGGACGAATTATCTATGTTAGAGTCATTGAACAGCACCCTGGCCGCTCAAAGTTTTTAATAGAGTAATGACCGCCAGTCAGAATTTCTCACTGAGCTCCAAATAATTTTAAGCCAGAAGCTACATTGTGTTTAGACTGAATAGCACCCCAGTTAACGGAATAGCGTTCTGGCCCGGTTAGCCTGAATAGCACTCTGGTTAGCCTGTTTACGGTTAGCTTTCAAAAATCGGTATTACGATAATAATATCTGAAGAGCTCTTCAGAGTCGCTCAGAACGTCTTACTGAAGATGGTGTAGTTTGGATTGGATACGTTTCTGCGATTTTTCTTAAATCAAATCGCTAGAGATATCGGACTGCCACAAATGGCCGAACATCTGGTCATTTACCGACAGCGTCCTTGAAAAATCCCCATATCGTTACAAGAACTAGTACAAACAAGAACTAGTACAAACACGGTACAATTAAAATGTAATATCACAATTATCTAACCTCTTCTAAAGTTGATAATCTTCTCATCAACTTGAGAGTTTCAACGTTGTCGTCCTCGTCTTCAAAATTCACGACTGAGAATTCGAGTTCATCGTCCATGTTGCTCCAATTGAAACAACTGAAATTAAACTGGCCTGAACTATTATTAAAGAATAGATGCACAAACTCATATTAACATATTTATAAGTTGAAATTGTAATAATCTTTTGACGTTTTTCCGCATTTATTTCAATTCACGTAAGTGCTACGTCAACTCGTGAATTATTTGAGAGGAAAGAAACTTAGCTTTTATTCTTCTCAAGGAAAGTAACCAAGTTGGTCTTGTAGTTTGACAATGAATTGATATATCAACTGCTAACACTAATTTATCATTTCCAAGCTAGCTTGAGAGAACTACTTTTTCAATTATTTTATTGGCAAACTAATATTTATTTACAAAGCTATTCTAATGCGCTGTCAGTGACTTAAGAATCCTAAGGGTTTTCATACAAAATAATATGAAAAAAGATTCAGAAAGAAATAATGACTTATTTGTCTCTTTTGCGTTCCCGCACAAAAGAGAGGCACTATTTGTTTTAGTCAAATAATGGTCTGTTTTATGCATGGCCTTAGTTATCAGACATATAAGCTTCTTTGATGTTTAATTAGCCCAATTTTTCGTATTTATATTGACGTGTAGTAAGACATGTATGTATGTATGTCACACCTCTTTCGCCGTAATGCCGCCAGTGATGAACGACACTTAAGCTAATGTTGTGATCTTTATTTAAAAATAGCCTTGCGTCGTATCGTAAAAGCTCCTTTACACCCCAAGGGCTTGTTTTCGTCATTTAGGTCATGAAATGAGGCAGAAGGTCCTTGTTGGAGAAAGAGAGAGGAGTGGCTATAATTTGAATCATAATTAAGCTAACGCACTTGAAAATTGATGTATGAGAAGTTTTATCGGTTTCAGTTAACACTTCTTTGCAAGCATTAAGTAACACTGTGTTGGACTGAAAACGCTGAAACACACAATTACCTCGAGTTCAGTCGTATTTACCGCTATTTGCCGCAATAAGCTACTGAATAGTCATCCTTTTTTGGTTGGGGTCGGGAGGGAGGAATAGGAGGGGGCAAATCGGAAAAGAACCTGGTTACGAGGCTTCCTTGCCAGCGACGACTTTCCTTCGCATCACTGTACCAATCTGTCCTTTAAGTTTTATTATTTAATGTAATTTTTTAGGTGGAGGGGAGGGGGAAATTTGGGCTTTTAGGATTTATAGTCATTTCGAGACTGTTGCTTCTTTTTAAAAAGTTTCAATGCAACGCATAGCCACCCCAGACGCATATTTAAACAACTCCTTAGTACTTAGGAACGCGCGGGACCCTTTCTTTCATTGTGTATGTGTTTCTAAAGAATATACACGAGTTGTCATGACACATAATTAGATTCACAAATAGATTCTTTCTCGAAATAGCTGTATTCTCTGAGAGATTATCGCCGACTTCCTCTCTCGTTAGACCACCGCTTCGTTCCTTACAACTGCCCCTACCCCCTTCCCCCAAAATCCTATACAGCTGAGAAACGCCCGAATGATGAAATGCCCGGTTGTTTACCAGATTAGGCCATTTCCGAGTTGCTTTTTGCCTCAGTTTCAAAACGAGTCTCCGTGCGAAACCATTCAAATGAAAATGAGTTTGATTTACATGAAAATGGACGTGCAGGTGAAAGTCATTTTCATATGAATGGTATCGCACATAGACTCGTTTTGAAACAGAAGCAAAGGGTAACTCGGAAATGGCCAATTGACTGACCGACCAGAAAGGTCACCTAACCGCTACAACTCGTTTATTACTTACGCAATTCGCGAGCTAACAAGAACCCTTGTAACGTAACATAAAGCCACGTCACGTCTCGTAGCTATGGAAACGTGCTTAGCTGGGGTTTCCCTTGGTGCATCAGTACATGATGCAACAAGTAACAAATTGCCAGGCATGCCACGAAAGTTTACAAAAGTAAAAGATCATGCCTGTTTATCAATTAAAACACTGGACTGTTCACAGCCCTCTGTGCTGTGAAAATGTATTAAAACACCTCCATATGATCAATTCCATTCCATTTATTTTCTCCTGAAAATATGAAACAATTCCACGGGACAAAATTTACATTGACAATAAAACTGTTATCATTATTAAATTACCCTCCAAATAAAACCTTAAACTTGCGACAATACCTTGATTCTCTACAGGATTAAAGAAGGAGTAGAAGCAAGAAAATTATACATTGAACAACAGACAGCCCCCCCCCCCCCCCCCCAATCCCCCAACGCAGGAGCATCCTAATTCGAATACTAATTTTAAAACTACATTAAATCTTCAATATTTCTTATTTCTGTAATATTTTACAAATCCTTTGAAAAATTCCCAGACAAACCCAAAAGTTCTACAAAAAATTTTACAAAACGCTCCAGAACATAAATTCAGGAGATGAGCAAAGAGGTTTTGGATTGCTGGAAATGTTAACGAGATATTTCCAGTAAACCTATGTTACATGGCGGAAATACATTGAATGGTATTCATGTGTACTCCTGCCATAACCAATCTTGTTTATCTCTTGTTAACTATTATCTAACCATTCCACTAATTTGTAGGTATTTACAGTATCATGTAGAACAAAGCTTCTTTTACAAACCCCTGTGACTAGCTGGACTGAGTTCACCTTTGTTGTTTATTAGTTATATTCGTGATAAGCAAGAAGTAATTTCCCTTTTGTACACAATATAAAATAGATAAAGCTTCTTAATGGTAATATCTTAAACAAATGAAAAAAAAGTCGTTTTCTATACCGTCATAAGCAAGAGTGAGAAATCCGCACACGAGATGAAACCGAGAGGCGAGCGGTTTTCAATCGTTTCTAGTGCGATCTCAAACAACAGGTGTATTAAGCTTTCCTTACATCTGTACCCAAAGTCCTCTATGGAAACAAGCGACCTTGAAAAGTTATCATCAGAAATCTGAAAATATCTAACTTTCGGTTACCTAGCTTTCAAGAACTTGTTAGTGTCTTAAAAAGGGGAATTGAGTATTGTACTGGGCACGATGCACTTACTTATTATTATTATTATTATTATTATTATTATTATTATTATTATTATTATTATTATTATTATTAATATAATTATTATAATTATTATTATTACTATATATTATCAGTTTTATCATTATTGTTGTTATTGTTATTGTTATTGTTATTATAATTATTATTATTATTATTATTATTATTATTATTATTATTATGTTTAGCGACTTTTCTTTGTTGATGTGATGTTCGAGAGATGGATTCTAGATACTTAATTTATCCTTGAGCAATTGGGGCTTTTTAAGCCCCTAGTTTAAACGACTAATTTACTAACCCCCCTCCCCCTCTCCCCCACTCATAAGTTAAATGATAGTTGATGTCACATCAACCCTGTGTCTTTTCTGAACGGACCTGTCGGGCCTATATTTTCCAAGTACTGCCCTCCCATTTGTATCGTACCATTCAACATGGCGCACTGGACGACTCTAAAAGCAACACTTTGTTAGGAGAACACGTTGCAGTTTAAATAAAATTAAACATGAATTAAAACTCGCCATAACAAAACGTGTAACATCTCCCTTTACATTAAATACAATGTAAATAAATCCATTATATAATATCTAAAAATTTAAATCTAATAAATTTGGAAATTAAGATACCCCAGATTTATGCTCTATACTACACAGGCTTTAGTGGAGCTGGCTGTGATAATTTCTTCTCAGGCATACCATACAGAAATGTGGCAGTCAACACTCCACATGTACCGAGAAAAAAGAAACTGAAACAAAAAGAAGAAAAACCAAATTTCAGGGCTATTTCACTTGTACGCTATGTCACGCACAATATAGGACGCGCGAAAGAGAGAGTTAAGGGACTGGGCAACAGGAGCCCGTGACATGATGAAAATTCCAATACTAAAAAAACCTCTTACTTTATTTATCACAATACCAAATGAATGTTAGTTAGGTCTTTGTCTTTTGTCCTTATATTTGGCCTAATTAAGAAAGGCATCAATTTTCGATTCACTATCCTTACATAAGGTCGCGGTTTAACTCGCCTCGGAACCTTTAAAGCATGCACGATCACCTATCCCAAAATGAGGAAAAGCCCCCCACCCCCAAACCCTTCCCCGGAAATCAACAGATGACTATACTTACTTTGTTGGTTTGAAGTCTCCAAGGAAATAAAACGATACAAGTGAAGAAACAACTATTGACACTGATGTAGCAAATCCCTTTAAAATATTATCTGCATACTTTACAACTGCAGCCACTACCAAGCCGCCAAACGCCTGTGAACACAAGGACAAAAAAAATGATAAACAGAGTTTCTACATGTACTCGTCTTGTAAGTTGTTATTTTACCCTCGTTTGAAAATGGTGGATAATTATCGTCAAAAAGCCATGTTTCCTTGTTGTTTCTGTAAGTTGTGGAGACGATCTGAGGAACTTCTAAGTTTCTAAAAGTCTTCAACTAAAAATTAGCGCAAACATTTCGGAGTATAATTCACAACTGTTATTACACAAACTTGTGTTTTTGTCTCTCAATTTACATTTTACCTGAAGTGAAATAACTATCCACGTGACCCTGTTGTAACCTTGAAGGAAACCTCTACTTTCTACAGCACTTCCATCATTAACAAACACAGCTATCAAGCCAAATATGACACCAAACGATCCTGTAAAACACAGTGACAAACCCAATGTGATTGACTTGACTTATTCAATAGGAGGAAAGGGAGGGAGGGAGGGACGGATGGACTGACGAGTGGATAGATAGACAGACGGGCTGACTGACTGACCGACTTACTAGCTTGTTGACTGACCCACTGACTGACTGACTGATTGACTGACTGACTGACTGACTGACTGACTGACTGACTGACTGACTGACTGACTGACTGACTGACTGACTGACTGACTGATGGACTGACGGACTGACTGACTCAATTCCGCAAACCAATGTCCACACATGGAAAATGGACTGTTCACAGCCTCTCTATTTTTCAATGCAAAAGAACACATGTCCAGTTCTTCTGCGATTCTTTTCCTGAGGGTTGTCCAATACACCCAAAGTGAGACAATTCAACTATGGCACTTATCGAATTGACTCAAATAAATAGAATCAACACAACTCGTCTGCTTTGGTGTCAACCCATCATTTCAGTGGATGTCAATTTGTGCAACACTTACAACTAGAAAATAGTGGAACATGAAAGGTTGCAATTAGTGTCATGTTCTGCAGTTGGGAATATTAAAAAATACAACATGACATCATACACTTTATCTCACCTAACTGAATATTTCTCATCCATATAGATGCTTTAGTTCCCTTTAAAATTTTTTCAAAGTAGACACCAGCAAATCCACTGGAACAACAAGCTGTAAGAACAGCTACAAGACCAACAAACTGCCCTGATGCAGAGACATCCTTTGATGCAGTCTCCTTAGTAACATCTGGATGCCACTAATCAAACAGAAACAAATGAATAAAAAAAGAGATGAGCAACATGATTTGAAAGAAGCTAAATATACATACATGTACCGGTATATAATTATATGAGCGGCCTGAAGGGGTAAAATGGGAACTGGGATTTGCACTAACTTTCACTGGAAAAATGAGATTTGGGTCACTGGGAACGGGAATCACAAACAGGAAAACAATAAAACTGGGAATAGGATTTTAAAAATTGGGAAACAACAGGCTGGGAAATGGGATTTGGGCAAATTTTGAGCTGGTAAAATGGGATTAATACACTGTACATGTACCCCCTTCTGGACCCCCATACATGTATATGTATGTACTAGTTATATAAATGTACAAGGTCCTACTCTGGCATTCATTGTGACATACATGTAGCATCAGTAGGCCCTCTCAAGATTCCTACAAGACTAAGTTCTCCTGTACAAATGATTTTAAATCTCCTTTTTATAACTGTTATATTTAATAGAAGTCTGAAAAAACACTCCATCAAATGCTATGCATGCACCATCCTTTTGACTATAAAAATTGTTCTAAAACTTCTCTTTTAGTTTACTTGTACTGCCATGGTTTTAAGCTTGTTATATAGGCCTTTCTTTCTGCTCAAGAAAAGAATATAAAATTCCTACATACAGTACCGCTCAAAAGTAAGTTACCACCCTCTTGCAAGACGAGACTCTCGACTCGAGAGATGAGACTCTCGTCTCAAGAGAAGCTTTAAAAACTGTAAGTACGATGGCTTGATCTTCTCGCGAGATTTTTTTTGCCTATTGTAAAACATATTGAATGATACGCGAGTGAATTGAGCACCACGTTTGAACTCTTGTGACTTGCCCGACTTGCCCAATCATTGTGAATTACATGTACACTCGCTTAGCCTTAAATTCATCTTAAAACTCTTTGAAAGCTTTTTATTTGATTTAAAAAAGATCGGCTTTGGCCTCCACGATGTTTCAAATCGATTGGATCGAAATTCGCTTCGCTTCGGAACTTGTAGTTACTATCTTTGAGCAATTAATTTTTGTAATGCCAGATTAATTCTAAGTACACGTAGCTGTAATTAACTAGTTGTACCTATCGGTAAGTGCCAACAAGCGAAATATTCATGTTTGTTCGTAAGAACGGATACCAAATGGTTTTCGATAGAACTTTATAATTTGAAATGACCAAAATATGGTAAATCGTAGTTTAGGTAATACGAGAACAAAGTGCTCTTTCTTTGGTGTTCATATTAAATGACACGGGTTTGACAGATTGATAACTCTTGACAAATCTTTTAATCTTTTAAAGGGATAGTTGCATTTCAAGAACTTCTCATAAATAGAATCCCAAAATCAAAACTGCTAAGATTCTGTAGACGCTTTTCAGTATTAAATCAACCCAATCAAGCAATTTCAGTCTTGCATGCAAATTGTCATTCGATGTCATGTTTACGCAAAACTCAATTCCCAAGCGAAAAAATGAATAGAAAACAAAACCAAAACGGACACTGAAGGAATATGTGGAGACAGAATTTTAATATATTCAAGTAAACATTACGTTTGCCGTTAGCAGCAAAAAACTTTCAATTTTCTTGCGTCGGTATGACATGCAGTAATTTTAGTGAGTGTCGCTTGGTATTGATTCCTTTGAGCGAAAATATAAACGTTATTTGATTTGGGATGAAATCATCGGTTAAACAATCGCTATAAACAAAAGCAACACTAAAGGTAGCATTTACCTGCTCGCAGGGTACATTCTCGTAAGTCAAGAAAACTCCATTTGAAGACAGTAGTCCGCTTTTGATTTTCGTGTCTATCTTCAGAAATCAAAGGACTCCAAAGCCGAAAGATCATTTCATCGCTTTGAAGACCTTGATGTTCATTTCTTTGGCGGTCAAGTATTCTGTAGGGTATTCTCGTTCCATTTAGAGTTCCATAAAGGTGTATTTATCGTAAAAGGAGTGAATGAGCACATTGAAAATTTTAACAGCGAGCAGTGTGGATGCCATTTTGGCCATTTGCTCTTTAGCAAGGAGAGAGAGACTGAGGACCAGTTTGGAAGAGCAATACAACCCAAATATGGAGTGTTTACTTACACCCAAATATGGTTAAAAAAAAGTCCCTTACGCTGAAGTAGAGATTTTTTCTGGTATACGCTAGTATACGCGCGGCTCTATGATTCTGCCGCCTCGTCAGCCTCGCCTCTCGGCTCAGCTGCCTCGTTGGCAATTAATCTGTACAGAGATTGCATATTATTTTCACACATCACATTAATCTTAAGGGAGGCGCGGTGGCCTAACAGCACTGCAATGAACCCTGGATTGACGTGGTCTGGTCCCGGGGGGGGGGGCACTTCCTATAAATGGGCTAACGGGGATGTGCCGCTGGATGGGGTCGCATTTTCACGACTGGACTGACTATAATGGGGTCGCCTTTTCAAGCACTTTTTATAGGGTGACTAGAATGGGGTCACACTTTTCTGGGATTTTGAGAGTAAGAAAATTCTGGCAAGTTGTGATTTATAAACGGAAAGATTCGCCGAAAAGAAAAAGTTACCGTATTCATTGTTGTTGTTTAATAGTTGACAAACGGCTCCCATTACGTGACTAAGTTGGGGTCATGAAAATTACATTTACCCAAAAGTGACTAAGATGGGGTCTATAATTGGCCATAGAATATGACTATAATGGGGCGGGGGTTCTGAGAGGCTAGCGGCACATACCCAGCAAAGATTGGCCCAAGTAACCCCCCGGGGGTCTGGTTTTGAGCCTGAGCTGGGCACTCAAATTTTCAATTCACTTTCATTTTTAGGTTTCTCAAGGAAACGACAACTGGACAACTTCCACTGATGAAGGGCTGAGCACGAAACGTCTGGAACATTGTTAAACTGTTCATAATTGTACACAAGTACTTTATTTTACACTATCACAGTGCCTAGCTCTCTCCACCCAGGTGTATACGTGTAAATGGATACCAGCAAATTAACTGCTGGTGGTTACCCAAGGATAGACAAGCATCCCATCCAGGGTAGGGCTGGGATACTCCATGTGGTTTTGTGCTACGAAAAACTGGGATAAGCTATGTCCTGACAGGCCACCAGGCTCAAACATGCCTATCCTCTATTACTCAATCTCACAGTATCCCTGACTAGTGGGATGCATTAGGCATTGTAGATGATTTTGACACTAAGGGCCTCCACAGACTAGACACTTTGTTGTCGACAACTACTTGTTATCCACATCTAAATGTTATCAACAACTAATCCTGTCCAATGCAAGGATTCCACATGTTAGTTGTCAATAACTTAGTCAGACCAACGAGGGCTTGGGAACTAACATATACTACGCATGCTCTGCCCATGCTCACTGACAATGCAGCTACCATAGTTACAATCTCGTCCCCAGAGCCCGCGATCCTTCTGGACTGCGCCAGGAATCGAGACCTCTGGGCTAGACTGAAAGCCCACCAAAAAAACGGCCAAATCTCATTGGCTGTTGAAACTTGTTCATTTCAACCACAATCTCCGACGCACACGCAGAATCAAACCGGAACCAGGATTTCCTGGTTCCGGTTTTGGATTCAACCAGAGCCAATGCGCTTCCCGACCGCTGGTCAAGGGGACGCGGGCTCTGGGGACGAGATTGCCATAGTTATCAACAACTAAACCAATCATTTGCACACACTGAAAAAATGACGAAAATACAGTTATTGACAAAGATTAGTTGTTGACAACTAAAGCAGTTTCCCTTTTCGATGCCTACAGGGTAGTTGTCGACACCTAAAAATTTAGCGTTTTGTCGTCAGCATCTTATCTCACACACTTTGTTTTTTAGTTGTCAATAACATTTAGTTATGAATAACAAATAGTAGTTGACAACTTAATGTCTAGTCTGTGGAGGCCCTAAGATGTAGATTTTGACTGCCCTACATGTGAGGTCATTACAGGGAAATCTCAGACCGAGGCCATGATGTATTTAGAATGAGCGATAGCGAGGTCAATACATCAAGGCCGAGGTCTGAGATTTCCCTGTAATGACAGAACAGACGAGGCTAATAAGTGATTTATTATATGGCCTTTTTAGTGCTGAAAAAAGGGAAACGTTTTTCAATATCCACTTTCACGCACAAGAGGTCATTCGAGGTCATGTTTACTGAACTGAAACGAACCCGGCCATGCGCTCGAAACCAGAAGAAACCGTTTCTTTGACAATGAGGCAATTTTTGTCTTCATTACGCCAAGATCTAGGGCAAATTTAACCACTTTAATTTTCACAAAACAAACTGACCTGAAAATTTTCATAATGCCCGGTCATTACAAGAAAATCTCAGCAGCCAATCAGAGCGTGCATACTATTGTAGCCATATAATAAAGTCTGATAATGTTTTGCAACAAAAATTGCCTTTATTGTAAAGCAGTAAATCTCACCTGGACCAAGGTGACCCCCAGCATAAGGAGCAGCAGAGAAATCCACTTTAGAATGCCTAGCCTTTTATGTAGCATACAAACAGAGAACATTGCTGTCGTTAAAATCTTGAGTTGATAGGTAACCTGAAATAATAAGCATGAAATCATTAGTTCTCCACAATGTTAAGAAACATCAGAAGGTTCGGCTATAAGTGAAAAGGCTTGACCTTGTGACAAGATTTTACAGAACTTCATGACTGTAAAGTGCAATGCTGGTATGAGAAAAAATAAACAGGGCAACTGATAGGGTACGGAAAAAATGACAAAATTATGTGGAAATTTTCAGGAATATTGTACCGGAGAAAGCAATGATTATGCAAAAACGCGTTGGATTAATATGCGGAAATTTTAAACAAAAACATTTATATTGGTACTTGGGCCTTTCCAGTTTATTTTCATTTATTTGGAATGTTATGTAATGATCTACTCAATTATGTGATGTTTAATAAAAAAAAAACACAACCATTTTTTGTTGACCGGTTGATTTTCTTCTTATACAGCACACAGTCAGCTCAAGGTTCTTGTCAGGGACAAGATGTTGTAATTGGTGCAAGATCATGTGGGTGTCCAATTACAGTTGTAATAATACTGGACACTTGTAATTGGATACCAATGTCATTTGCATGGCAATCACATGCACTTGGCTGGGTTCCTACTGGCTGTTTACCTACTGACTGTAACACTGATTGTATAAAATTATACCAGTCCTTTAACTTTTTCACATAAAAAAGGTTCTTTAAGACTTCTTAACCTGGAAATTTGTCATTGATATGATTATTAAATTGCTGGCTTGCACTGTCACGCCATAAAAAATAAATAATTATTAAAAACCTTTCAATGAAAAAAGCCAAGGAAATAATGTTACAACAGAATAACACTGGAAAAACTTCTCCAAGTCTCAGGTCTCTGTAGTGCGCCCTTTTCTGAGTAATTTTCCAACAGCTTTCACGCAACTTTATTGAGTTTTGTTTGGAGACACCATATTGGTGTACACCAAATCATCACCAAATCACTGCAAATCATCCGAAATTCACTTCTGTGATGAAAGTGCTTTCTCTTTTTTTCAAAAAGTACAGCTTTGTCACGGCCACTATCTTTGTGTCACGCAAGGTTAAAATTGTAAATTCAAAATGCTGTATTTTCAAAGCGGAAGACACTACAGGACTGAAAACTTGCAAAACGAATTTTTTATGAGTCATCTGGTGTAGATAAAAATTCAAAAGACCTTACAATTTTCAGTTTAGAATTTTATGCTGTCACATGCAAACCAAGAATAAAAGGCCTGATTACAAAAGCTGGGCTGCCTGGTTAGCTGGGCTGGCTCGGTTTGCCAAGATGTCTTTCAGCCCGGCATTACATGAGCCCAGTTAGCCAGGCTGGCCTGGTTTGCTGAAATGACTTTCAGCCAGGTTTTAGCACAAAATTAATGATCACAGCACGAATGATCTTGATCACCTTTTTCCGGCAATTTGTTGGTTAATTGTTTGCACTTATGCAGCTGGATGGGTTACTTTACCTCTACATCCTATTTAGAATTAGTAGAATTCTACTAGTACACTAATGCAAATGCTGCAATGTGATTGGCTGAGCTATTGAACACTATCAGCCGTTAGTGTGCAGTTGCCGAAGTTTTTATCGTTTTCCGAAGTTTTGGAAGGAAGTTTAAATGTAAATGGATAATAAAATTCTCGAGAAGACTAAAAGAAGGACATTAGCGGTTTCTTGACTTTAAAAGCTTGAAATTATTGAAAAACGGGTGCACGCACGTAAACAACTGCAAATTTACCAAGGACAATTCAATGCGTGCGATTTTGTTAAAACGTTAAGTTCAATAATGCGTAGGAAAATAATTAGAAACCATTATTTGCGTTTATTTCAGTCAGAATTCTACTAAAACAATTAGATTATTCGCTCTCAATTTCTATGAGGTGATAGTTGATGAGGCCGCAGGCCGAATCAACTATCACCTCATAGAAATCTCGAGCTCATAATCTAATTGTTAAGTAGAAACATTGTTTTTTTCGTCGGATATTGCGCTGGGAAGAGAAATGTAATGCTGGCCCGTTTAGCCGGGCTCGCCCAGTGAATGCAACTACAAGTAAAATTTTCAGCCCGGTGAGACGGGATCCCAGCGCCGCGATACCGGGAATTTCAGCTAACCAGGCTGGCCCAGTTGTTATGTAATCGCAAAGTTGATTTTTGTTGCATTTCACAGAGGTGCCAAGATCTCGGCAAACCAAGACCGCCCGGCTAACCAGACCAGCCTGGCTCATGTAATCAGGTCCTTAGTTGGGCTTTGTGTTATATAATCCAGAGAGTAATCAGCATTCCCAGCTAATTTTAAAATCACTCGCCCAATTACTCCCTGCATTGTACTCCACTCAGTCCAATTAAGTGTGGTTTTTAAAGAATTTAGTTTAACTTAGGGTTGAGATGAATTTCAGCTGGTAAACTTTGCATCTTTCGATGATAAATTGAATTGAATTAGAAAATACTTACAATCCATGTGATAAACTATATAATTTAGATGTTGCTTATGTTCCCGGTGATATCAATCAATGAAAATCAATAATCAATAATAATGAATTGATTGGTATTGGAAATCAATAAAAATCAACACCTAAAAGTTGAGTATCAATTTTTATTGATTATTATTGATTAATATTGATTTTTATTGATTATGAAATTTGTTATTTATTTTCAATAAAGCGCACCATTCAATAAACTTTCTTTGCTATGCTTAATATGTGATTACAATCAAATGTTTCAAATTTGTAGCATTTTTACTACAGTTTATCAAAAGCTTACTAATTATTACTAAAATGTTTGATTGTCTTGAAACAAGAACATGTTATTACTGTTAATTTCTACTTTCTTCAGTCATTAGCAATTTTGAATGCATTCCCACGTTCTCCTCTCTTCTTGAATGTGTAAAATATTTCCAATATTCACTTTAAAGGGACATTCGTGGTAGCCTTTAACTACGCAGCGTACAGATAGTTCCACAATGCATCGCCATCATTAACATCAACAAAAGTCTGGAACAAGTGAAGTCTGGAAGCAAGTGTCTTGTGGGAATCCCAGTGGGAATGCAAGGAATTATCAAAGCACGGGTCAAAAAAGGGGGGAATCAAAATACCCCTGACACATAAATATGCCCGTGATTTGTGACGCACGTCCACGCTATCATGTGCCATAAAGTTGCGTAATCAGTTATTGATTATCTATAAAAATCAATAACAATCAATAGTAATTAAGACGATTTGGTGAGTGAGTATCGATTTTTATTGATTGGTTGAACCAATTAATAATAATCAATGGATTATTATTGATTACTATGATTGATTTTCATTGATTGATATCGCCGGGTTATGTTGGGAATCAGTGGGAGTTGAAGAGAATTTACTCATCTCTACTAACCTGATACGTGGCAGCATCTAAATTAGAAAGAGCGACATACAGAAGATTATTTTGTATAGTGTATAATCCAGACGGGACCGCCAGCTTCAATGTCTCCAAAGGCTTACTCCAAATTTCGTCACGCAATTGTCCCACAAAAATGGACCATCTATACCTAGATCGGTGAAAAATTATCACAACACATGCTAGGACCTTGAAAATTTCCGCAAAAACTACAGCAGTGGAAGCTATATAAACAGGATCACTATCGTTATGAGCAGTTCGTGAGTAGCGCATGGTGAGAACCAAAGATGACGTCTGTATCACCAATACACCAAGACATATGTGCTTGAGTGAAAGCGATATCCTCGGGCATACTGTAATAATGAGAATAAGTAAAGGTGTTATTTTTCTATTTTAGTAATGGCGTTCGATGGTAAGGCATTGATAAAATATTAAAATGAAATTTTTTAAAAGGCAGTCAACACACTTTCAGTACAATACTATTTCAAATGTAAAATTACTCATCAGATTAATCAACAAGCAGGAAAAATAACAGAATTCTTTAAATACCAGTTAAAAGACAAGATCAAACCTATTTCGTCTTCATTTTAAGTAATTACAAAGAGTGAATGCCAGATAAAATACCTCGAATTGAAACAGCCTTGTCCACGTCCGCCATGTTGAGAACGCTATGATAGTAACCGCTGGTCAGTATCACTGAGCTTTGCTACCTTGGCAACCGAAGGTGGCTGAGAAAAACGCGCGTTTTGTTCAAAATTGCCTGAGCCACCCGGACTAAGCGGCTGGTTTTGGGACCCTGGGGACGAGGGTGGGCCACACCCATTAACAGGCTAAACTACAGAAACCACATCCTAATTTATACCTGATTCACAAAAACAAAACATGTTTAGTTAAACCAAGTTTAAGAAAATGAAAATCAGCAACAGACAACTGACAGACTAAATTTTACATAGGGTTCAAGTATGCTCTAACTTGCGCTTTCATTGTGCCAAATTTGAAGTCGATAAACATCAGTCAGCAACTTCCATGAAGAAAACAATTTTAAACTGTGTTTAACTAAACAACATTTAAGCATGTTTAAGCTTTGGTGTGAATGGGGTATTAGATTGAAAACGGCTCAAAAACCATACCGTTGTGCTGGGTCTGCACGCAACTTGTTAAAAAAGCTACAAATTATAAGAGAGTAATTAATTGGCTGAGAGCGCTTCAATTAATCCCATACAGTGCAAAAAGTTGAAATTGAGTGCAAAAAGTTGAGTTTTAGTGCAGAAATTGAAATTAAATTGATCAACAGCTGTATTCCATGAAAGTCGCGAAAGCGCGACAAAACAAAATGGCGGCCGCTGTCGGCGGGGTTTGGAGAGAGTAAAATCATCGATTCATGCAAAGTTAGACCGATTCAACGAAAATTTTAAGTGTATAAACAAAAAGCTAGCAACTGTACGTTTGTGCTGCACAAAAGAGGCTTTATGAAACTACTGAAAGCTACCAATTGAGAATTTTCTTTCGCGCCAACTCGAAAAGAAGGAAGATTACAGATCACAAGCCTCCTCAAGCCTGAAATGAAGTCGCACATTTCAGCATATAACTATGTAACTGAATGAGGATAAAAGCACCTGATCATGAAAATGCACGACAGAGAGCTCCGTAATTTTTTAACAACTAGTCGGAAAGGTAAGCGATCGACCGACCACGTCTTGTTTGCCATCCACTTGCAGTGAAATTTTGTTTGTGTATTATAACAAGCAAACACATGATTTTTCACGTGCAATTTCATATCATGTCATATCTTACATGGAGGCGAGTGACTTGCTACTATTTTTTTAATCCTTACAGCCCCTAGTGGGGCATGGGGCCGCTGGAGAGTGTTTTATGGGGAACTAAACCATTCGTGGATTCCATACGCTACTCCATCCGGGACCCAAGTATGACACTCGTGCGAGTGCCATGTCGCTCATTGACGTCACGACTCGCGCCTTTTCTGCTTTGTTGAATGAACTTGGTTTCTTGTGTTGTTTGTTGTTAGCAAACCTCGACAAACAGGTTGAATTTGTTAAAAAGGGATGAGTTTTCCGAAAGACTTAAGGACGAGAGCATGATAATGGAAACCTTGACGATGGTGACGATTTCAAGGTTTTGCAAAGGTGTTGTAAAGAAGAAAACAAAAGCAGTTGAAAACTATCGGCCGTCAAGACATTGCCGCATCGGATTCAAGTCAAGGTCAGTGATGTTTTCAATTCTTACTTGTTACGTTATTTAGTTGACAAGTGTTTCATGTATTTTGTTTGACTGGAGTTCAGTTAGTGTTTCCATATCCAGGACGCGGGTGTTCTGTGTTTTGTTTAAACTGGCTCAATTTTCGAAAACAATGAAATAAAAATTGGCAATATCAACTACATCTGGTCTCCATATAATAAAGAGAACATTACACGTTGGTTCTAAGATATGAATTTTATCTTCTCGTGGCGAAGACGATATCGTTCCTGCCACTCGAACATAAAATTCATATCTTCTCGCCACCGTGTAATGTTCTCTACGGCGTCGTCGGCTATTTAACAATTAGACCCGTAGCCCGCAAGGGCTACGGGTCAATAGCCCATGAGGCGAAGCCGAATGGGCTATTGACCCGTGGCCCTTGAGGGCGAAGGGTCTAATTGTTTTAGTATCACCCAACTAGTCGGACAGAAAAAGCAGTAATAAAGTTAGCAAATGCAAGTCGAAAAAAGATTTATTTGGGAATAAAACGAAAGTAAGCGTCACGAATTTCTCTACTCGATGACTATTACTAATAGTCCTCTAGTAGCGTAGCCAATCAAAATGTAGGATTTGCATTAGTCCACTAGTTGGGTGATACTAATATAAAATATCAGGCGATATTCCGCACTATTTCGCAGGCCATGGTATAATGCAATTCCTGAGTTTTGATTGCTTTACAGGCCATGATTGGTATATGAGCTCATATCATGGACCACAAAATAATATAGTAGGTGTAAGCGTCAGCGAGAACAGCCGAGGAGCTCAAATATTGCAATTCTTTGCGCCTCGTTGGCTATCTACCATCTCATATCTAACGCGTGCTTGTTGTATATTTGTGAAATATCACGCGGGAAAAGAATCACATGGGGGGGGGGGGGGGGGGGGGGAGTGAGAAAAATAGATGGACCTCTCGAGCTCGCATCACTGACCCCACGCCCCCTCCAAATCGTGCTTCGCGCTCGCTGATTCCCTTGCGCTTTTTGTGTTGAAAAATAGAGAGACTGTGAACAGTCTTAACACGGTCAGTTTTGTTTGTCCTGGCGGGCGGACGATCGAATTAATGCTCGTATATATTTTCTCTTGTGTTAACCCGGCTGGTTATACGGACACTGGGTAATACGAAAAAAGGACATTTTCTGTGACCTGATCGAGTCACACGCTCTCATTCAAAGTTGACGCTGTAATTTACGGACACAAGCTATCTGCATACTGTGTTTCTGGCGGTCATCTGCTTACATCAAAAGTAGAAAATGCTGTGTAGCGCAAATGTTTCAGGACCGTTTCCGGTCGCACCAGCAAATCTTTAATTCCCTAAGGATAACTATTTTAAGATGAAGAGAGCCTACTTTTAACAAAAACAAATAACACGTACGGCATCCTTAAAAACTTTAACCCATGAAACTTTGCAAAGTAAAGAGAACTGTTTCTAAGCTTGTCCAGTTTCCTCACTTGTTGAAAGCCCTTTCCGAAGATATTCTTCCGCCTTATCATATTCACCAAGGAACTGAAACACATTTCCTAAGTTTAGATAATCAAGGGCTTCTCCTTTCCTGCCACAAATATCTTTTCTGATTGCAAGTGCTTTCTTGTGATAATCTTTAGCCATGTCATAATTACCCAGATACAGAAAAAGAACTGCTAAGTTTCCGTATGTTGATGCTTCCCCTCGTCTGTCTCCGATTTCTTTCCTGATCTCAAGTGCTCTCTGGAGGTATTCGTTAGTGTTGGGATATTTACCGAGAAATTGAAAAAGAGTTCCGAGGTTTTCATAACAAGCGGCTTCGCCATTTCGGTCACCAATTTCTTTATTGATCGCTAGCGATTTTTTGTAATTTTCTTTTGCCTTCTCATATTCTCCAACTGATTCAAGCAAAATTTCAAGGTTTCCCCAAGACGAGGCCTCTCCAATCTTAACACACATTGCTTTTTGTTTCGCTAGTGCTTTAATTTCTCGTGATGTTCTTGAGCCTTTTCATAGTCACCAAGTGATTGAAACACCGCTCAAAGGTTTTCATAAGATAAGACTTCCAAATTTTGCCACAAATTCCTTTATTGATTGCAAGTGCTTTCTCGTGATATTCTATGGCCTTCTCGCCAGCTAACTGAGGAACAACTCCAAGATTTGCCCAAAACGAGGCTTCTCCGTCTCGGTTAACAATTTCCTTACTGATCACAAGTGCTTTTCCAAGATATTCTTTAGCCTTAACGTATTCACCAAACACGTTTCCAGGGCTTCCAAGTTTCGCTTCCCGAGATACATTGTCGCTTGTTCGATGATAAGCTAGCCAACATTCTTAATGTCTTTCACTACGTTCTCATTGAATGTGAATAACTTTTTTGGACGTATTGATTCCACTGAAAAAGAAGGAGTATTTAGAATTTTCTAAGACTTGGCCCAGTTCATAACTATGTTATGAGTGTTACAAAGATGCAATAAAAAATGGGGGTCACCGTGCTCGTTTTCGTGCAACCTGGATGACTATTATAGTAAACATATGACCCACGAGGTTCATACTAGGAACGCTCATAATCCGAAAAGGGAACTATCATTTCTAGAAAAAATCATTTCTTTCGTTAAAATATCGAAGCTGTTCAACGAAATAGACTTTAATCTTACATAATAAACCATTTTAATTAAACTGGAATTAAAATTATGAAAGAAATTAAAGATTTTGCTGCGTGCGTGCACTACCTCAAAACGTACTTTTTAAAGCATTGAAATAAAAATATCTCAAAGTAGAGTATTTAACTTTTCTTTAAATTGCGATATATTGTAGGCAACCGGATGTCTTTTAAATTTATGCATTAAAAAATGGGGGTCACCGTGTTCGTTTAGAAGAAAATGACCATTTATTTCTCTTCTGAGCTTAACCTAAAAGAAAAGCATTAATGTTGTGTGTGCGCGCGCTCCTTTGCACGCGCTAAATGACGCGAAAACTCATGCGCAGCAAGGATGCGCAATGCAATTCAGTGGAATCACCTTAAACGCGCGTTCACAGCGTTCGAATATTCAGTTTTGCCAAGTACCATATTTGGAAACACAAAGAGTTTGTACGCGAATGATTTACACACGTAACGACACACGCAATAAATTTTCGGTTTTGCGGTAAGTCACTTGAATTCTGACCTAAACGCAGTAAATTACTCACAGAAACTTAAGAAATTCATTAACAGTATCCAAGTGAAGTTCTCCAGACCACTAAATGACGATGAAACAGAAGATTTCAACCAAATTTAACTTTATTCGACAAAAGTTGTTCAAAAACAAGATTACGCCATTTAGCGCGAGCTAGCGCGCGCTGTGAATTTAATCCAAATATTACAATTTTGATTGATTGATTTGTTTATCGTGATTTTCCAAATATGGTACTTAATGAAAACGAATGTGCAGACGCTTTGTACAATGCGAATCATAGGGAGTTCCACGTTTCAACCCTTATGGGTTTCTGATTTTGGCGAATTCTATTCCTGCGCGCACCTATTAGCAGGAGAAATAAAGATTTCAAACTTAAAAGGCCGGTCGACTAAACAGACTACCGAAGAAAAAACTAGACAGGCGGCCTGTCAGCATGCAGGACTTCAGAAGTCCTGGGAGAACCTTATTCTAGTACTTAGTAAAGCGCCTAGACGCATGTTGTACTTTCTACAGTGTTTCAGTTTTCAATCGTAATTCATGTCAAGAACGTAATTTAGTACCTTGCAATTTTCAATCATCTTTCATTCTTGATTTGGTAGGCAAATGACATCAATGAATCTATAGTTCCACTCAAATTGGATCGCCAGTTGATCGAATAAGAATAGTTTATCTCGAAGAAATATCCAAACAGTTTTTCTTTTATTTCATTGGACAACGGCGCTCACCACAGCTGAACCTTGGTTGTACTTGCTATGAAATTATCCGATTCCTTCTTCCTCTAAAAAGTGAAATATTCAGAACGTTGAGTCATGTTTTCCTTAAACGTTGTTCATAGTGAAACACGAGGGTCGTCTACCATTTATATCTTCTTATTATCCGTAACACATTTTTTGTCATTAAACAACAATCAACAACACACTGTGTGAGAGCACTGATAGTATTAGGGGTGGGGGGGAGGGGGGTTAGAATTAAACTCGTAAGTGAGCAGTCCTGATTACGTGATTTTCTTATGAATACTAATGAAGGGTTTCTCCCCTATTTATTTAGCAATCAAGTTTCGTTTCGTTTTAGGTGATTATCTGATGACTTATAATGAAGGGATTCCCCAAAACCTCATGAGCTTACGTCATCACGTATTCAAATAATTTCTAATATATTTATAACAAACGATCAAACAAACGATTTCCTCGGGTGCGGGACAATTCTGCAGTTAAATTTTTCGTCAGAAAATTTTGCGAGGACTCCGTAATTTAGAGAATTGTATATATATATATATATTTTTTTTTGAGATAGTGGGTAACAAGACAATGAATGTGAAAGATGAAATATTCCACATATTCTGGATATCTTAATATCCCCGCTGCTTTCATATGAGAGTCCCCCCACGAAGCAAAATAAATCGAAACACAGAATGTCGCTTATTTTCCCTTCACCCTTAACCAGATTTAGTCTAAACCTGAATTTGAAGAATAAAACTCGCCATAATCTATAGCTTTGGTATTGAGATGCTACAGTAACAGGATCAAGTTTTGAGTCAATGTTCTAATTTCTTTTAATCCTAGCCAATAAAGGAACTTGTACTTTTATACTGCAAGTACTGTTTGCTATTTTATTTTCAATTGCTCCATGTCGCTCAGAGACGAAACTTTGAAACACATAACGTAAATTTGGTCAGGTAGAATAGCAAATTAAGATGAAGAAAAAAGTTGAAAAAAAAAATAACGTGAAGAAAATACAAAGTGGATTATGTCGTTCGAGGGTAATAGGGCGCGCACACTTTGAGAAGTGCTCCAAGTTGATAAACGTCAAGATTCACCGCCGAAGCGAATTAGTAACTTGACGTTTCGAGTGTTAGTGTTTCCCTTCAGTCCATTTTAAGTTGATAATGAATTAAATGTCTTGCGCTTTGCTCACTTTTTTTACACACAAATGAGCACATTGTTCATAGTTTATCTTGATATTCTCATTTAATTAACAAACAATAACATAGTGATAGTCAAGTTTTCAAAAACAGTTTGAAATATAGCAACATATATAAAACATATTAATGATAAAGTTTAATTCAATTAATAAAAAGAAAGCTTTTTTCAGCTCCACTATTTACAAATTAAACTGTAAAAAGTACATGAAAAAAATGTGTAACTTTATTTAAATTGTTAAACGATTTAAAAAACGACGTAGATTTGAAGCCTTCAGTGAAGAAGACGCGAAGAAAGACATCGGAGTCTGTGTATGAAGTCCTTGCCAGAGGGCTGTCTTAATGGGTTAAATAAGTCAATATTTAAAAAAGTATATAACACGTTCTGATTGTAATATTTATACAGATCATTACCCCTGCTTGAGGCTTTTTGGACAAAAAACTAAAATATACTATAATTGTTTTCAAATCAGTACTTGCAAAATTGTGACTTGTGGCTTTTATGTCTCTTTCTTCTCTATCTGGTGTTCTGATCTTTCTGTCCTACAAAGACACAAGAAAAATAAAACAAACAAGCAAATACAAAATTATAACCATCAAATAGCCATCTGGTCATATACTAAAGTCAATCGTAGATAAGTCCCCTTAAAAAGCTGTGAGCAAGGAAAATTTAAGGCGCGTTCGTTTGGGATCAATCCGGAATAAGAATAATTGGAATAATGCAAGTTAGCGTTCGTTTGGCTGCTCTTCCTATTCCGGAATACTTGGATTTCCATTCCGGCTATTCTGCTCCCAGGAGCAGAATAGCCGGAATATATTCCAGAATATATTCTTATTCCAGAATATTCCCAAACGAACGCGCCCTTAAATTTACCAGTAAAATATATTATCTGTTATAAGATACATTGGATTCTGCGCGCGCTCTGAAAGCTATATGTTTTATCTGAGTATAAAACATAGAAACCGTGTCGTATTTTCTCACACAGTTCAATCTACATCGTAAAATAAACTTTAAAAAGCCGAATCCATGTATTACACTGTACTGCCAGCTTTTTAAAATGTTTGAACATGTGGAATTTAATACTTTCAATTTCGTCTTCTCGCATTTCCCTCCTGATTTATGATGGTATGATAGATGAATCTGGCTTCTTTTATTATTACATTAACCATAGAAATAACGTCAGAATATGTTCACACTTTATTTGAGGCGACGAACGATTTCACAGTAAAGTTTTGAACATTTTATGCCGGAATTAAAATGGTGTACAAATGGGTAAACCATAAAAAGATGTGGACGATGGGCCAAATCACAATTAAGCGGGTGAAAAGCAAATACCAAATTTCTTCTGTAAGAACTAGTTCTTCAAACTGATCTCGCGCAAACAAGACGTCAAATCTGGAATAACATGCAACAATTTCAATAGTGGATGTTTTAAACCCGCTTTAGAAAACATGCATTAGGATACATTAAGACATTGCGATGATGTCATATCAAGAAAAAAATGAGTAAAAGACAATGTTTATCTGATGCGTAACCTACGAATGTAGATAACCTCAAATCTGAGGTAAGAACCCTTTGAAACATTTTCAGATAATCAATTCTCAATAAAACTTACCTTGGTTTGCAAAATCGAATGTCACGTTATCTCCAATCAGTATAAAAGGCGCCCAATCACTCACGTGAGAATAGCCTTTACCTTTACATCTCATCCGCTTCATGGCCTCGTGAAGAGATTCGCTCGCACTTCTTCCCCTAACAAGGTACTTGTAGAAACGACACATCAACTGCTCGGCTGCACCGTCTTCCAGGGCCCACAGTGCCACCAACACTGAACGTGCACCAGATCCTAAGAATGCTCGGGCGATTCCGACAGCACCTTCGGCCTTAATCTGTCCACGTGCACTGTGACAACAGCTTAATACTACCAGTTTAGCTCGCAGTTGAACTTTCAAAATGTCAGACATTGTCAACAAGTACTGTTCTTCTTGAGGTATCATGTTAGGGATACGAACAGCCGGTGCAAGGGCAATTTCTCCTCTCTCTGCATCACCGTGTGCAGCAAAATGTATCAGACTTACTGAATTTATCACTTCCAGTACTGCCTGCTTAGTTGCTTGCTGTCCTAACAGAGGCTTCACACGAAGCGTTTCTCCAACCATCTTTGCTTCATTTTCTGCACAAGGCAGTCGCGAAATGTTCGTGAGCCGTCCTTTGAAATTAACCCAACCAACATCAGGGTTCCCCACTATCAGTGCACCAGTCTGGCTGTGATAGTCTGCTGGACTGTCATGAATGAGCTTGAGAGTTGTCAAAGAAGGAACCACTCGAATCCTAAAAGTCTCTGATAAACACTTCCCATTTTTATCAGGTAACGCGGCAAATGGAATGTTGTATAAAGAACGATCAGGAACAATGATGATTTCAGGGCCCTCAAGTAAGTCTACCACAGGGGCGATGATCAGTTTGTAACACAGAGGAAGATTCATTTTGGGTCCTTGGTTATCTGTACCTTCCTTTCCAATTCGGAAAACTTCATCCAGGCTGTCTTTCTCGCATGATTTGGATTTGGGTTCAGTACAGTTTAACGACCGGTCTTCACACAGCCCTTCAGGTAAAATGCCAAGACTTCTGAAGCTTTTGCTACTAAAAACATTTTTCAATTGTCCAGTTAATCCTTCTTGAACAATAAGCTTCTTTCCATTTATCGTTCGGAAATGTGTGACTCCACTTGCTTTGACAATCCACAAAAATATGCTGTCAAAAAAGTAAAAGACGTACAGACAAGTACAGTTTCTTTCGTTCTCCATGATCTTTTCAATACCGGCCCATGTTTGAGAATTAGCTGAGATTTGCTTCTCTGCAGAGTATTGAGCTGACATTAAATCTGAAAGAGCACTGGCCCGCCCAAGCTCAGCTACATACAAAGCTTCATTAGGATTTCCGGCGTCACAAAGCAAAGCAATGAGTTGCCAGTAGGAATCAATATGGCAATCAGAAAAAGATATTTTAAACCGATCATTGTCTCGGAGAAAGCCGCGCAAATCCTCACATTTTCTGATAGCTGGTTTGAAAGACGAAATAGCTTCCTGAATCTTTCCTTCTTTGTGTCTAAGGTGTGCAAGTCCTTTAAGCGAAAGGAACTGTGTCAAAACATCTCCAATCTCTTCAGCTATTGAAAGTCCCTTCGTGATATATTCTTCCGCCTTAACGTATTCGCCAAGGTTGCAAAACACAGTTCCTAGGTTTGAGCAATCTCTTGCTTCTCCGTTTCTGTCAAAAATGTTTTTTCTGATCACAAGTGCTTTCTCGAGATACTCTTTAGCCCTCACATAGTCACCAACTAATGTAGAAACAACCCCATTTCTTCCGTAAGAAGAGGCCTCCAATTGTTTATCGCCGATTTCTTTTGCAATCACCATTCCTGCCTTATAGTATTTCGCAGCCATTGCATATTTACCAAGACGTTCAAATAAAATTCCGTAACCGTGGAAAGACCAGCCTACTCCTTTTCTGTCACCAATTTTTCTTCTGATCCGAAGTGAATCCTCGAAATTTTCTCTTGCGTTCTCATATTCGCCAACTAATACATGGACAAGTCCAAGGTTTCCGTAACAACTGGCTTTTGCACATTTGTCACCAATTGCTCTCGTGATCGCAAGTGCATTCTCGAGATATTCTCTAGCCTTCTCATAATCGCCCACTGATCGATATACCTTTCCAAGGTTTATGAAACAGGTGACTTCTCCATCTCTGTCACCAATTTCTATCTTGATCGCTAGTGCTTTCTCCTGATATTCTCTAGCCTTCTCATATTCGCCAACACATTGATACACATTTCCAAGGTTTCCGTAACAGGCGGCTTCTCCATCTCTGCCACCAATTTCTATCTTGATCGTTAGTGCCTTCTCCTGACATTCTCTAGCCTTCTCATATTCGCCAACTGATTGATACACATTTCCAAGGTTTATGTAACAGGTGGCTTCTCCATCTCTGTCACCAATCTCTATGGCGATCGCAAGTGCTTTCTCGTGATATTCTCTAGCCTTCTCATATTCGCCAACTGATTTATACACATTTCCAAGGTTTCCGTAACAGGCGGCCTCTCCATGTCTGTCACCAATTTCTATCTTGATCGCTAGTGCTTTTTCGTGATCTTCTCTAGCCTTCTCATATTCGCCAACTGATTGATACACATTTCCAAGGTTTATGTAACAGGTGGCTTCTCCATCTCTGTCACCAATTTCTATCTTGATCGCTAGTGCTTTCTCCTGATATTCTCTGGCCTTCTCATATTCCCCAACTGATTTATACACATTTCCAAGGTTTATGTAACAGGTAACTTCTCCATCTCTGTCACCAATTTCTATCTTGATCGCTAGTGCTTTTTCCTGATATACTCTAGCCTTCTCATATTCGCCAACACATTGATACACATTTCCAAGGTTTCCGTAACAGGCGGCCTCTCCATCTCTGTCACCAATTTCTATCTTGATCGCTAGTGCTTTCTCGTCATCTTCTCTAGCCTTCTTATATTCGCCAACTGATTGATACACAGTTCCAAGGTTTATGTAACAGGTAGCTTCTTCATCTCTGTCACCAATTTCTATCTTGATCGCTAGTGCTTTCTCCTGATATTCTCTGGCCTTCTCATATTCCCCAACTGATTTATACACATTTCCAAGGTTTATGTAACAGGTGGCCTCTGTATTTCTGTTACCAATCTCTATGGTGATCGCAAGTGCTCTCTCCTGATATTCTCTAGCCTTCTCATATTCGCCAACTGATTGATAAACATTTCCAAGGTTTCCGTAACAGGCGGCCTCTCTATTTCTGTCACCAATCTCTTTGGTGATCGCAATTGCTCTCTCCTGATATTCCCTAGCCTTCTCATATTCGCCAACTGATTGATAAACATTTCCAAGGTTTCCGTAACAGGCGGCCTCTCCATCTCTGTCACCAATTTCTATCTTGATCGCTAGTGCTTTCTCCTGATATTCTCTAGCCTTCTCATATTCGCCAACACATTGATACACATTTCCAAGGTTTATGTAACAGGTGGCTTCTACATCTCTGTCACCAATTTCTATCTTGATCGCTAGTGCTTTCTCGTGATATTCTCTAGCCTTCTCATATTCGCCAACTGATTTATACACATTTCCAAGGTTTCCGTAACAGGCGGCCTCTCTATTTCTGTCACCAATCTCTTTGGTGATCGCAATTGCTCTCTCCTGATATTCCCTAGCCTTCTGATATTCGCCAACTGATTGATAAACATTTCCAAGGTTTCCGTAACAGGCGGCCTCTCTATTTCTGTCACCAATCTCTTTGGTGATCGCAATTGCTCTCTCCTGATATTCCCTAGCCTTCTCATATTCGCCAACTGATTGATACACATTTCCAAGGTTTATGTAACAGGCGGCCTCTGTATTTCTGTCACCAATTCTTCTACTGATTTTAAGTGCTTTATCCGAAAGTTTTTTTGCTTCCACATATTTACTTTGATGGCAATACATTATCGCTAGTTTTATGCTAAGGTGACATTCATCAGAGCTATCACCACATTCACGGCAAATGTGAAGAATTTTTTCTCCGTATTCTATGGCATTTGAGTGATCATTGACTAGACTGTACGCCTGAAACATTATGGAATATATCCTCTTGCAGATGATTTTGGCTAATTTCTCGTCATTCATGACTGCCTTGCTTTTCAGGATGAACAAGCATTCCTTGCATAACTCGATGGCCTTAAGACAACGACGGGTGTTGAGAAGAAAGCAGGCAACAATAAGGCCGATAGAGATGACTTGTATAACTTCCTCTATGTTATTCATGTCAAACAGTTCTGTCAGACTAAGAAGAAAATAAAAGCTGAAACAAATTTGGCGTCAATGTTGCTTATGCATTAAAAGCTGATTGAAAAAAAAAGCTTTATAGTACTAAAAAAAATTATTAGCCTTCGTCGCCTTTTCCGGAAATTATAACGCATCTAAATTATTGTAGTGATGGGAGTTATTGACTTAGTTAAAGCTGATTTTTACTTTAAAATGAATACAATGAGTGCCTTCAGAAAATAAAATCTTTCCATAAAGTGAAATAGAGCTGTCACTTTGTTGTGAGAAATCGGTTCGCAATGAAACATAATTAGCGACTAAGATACATGTTGTCCTATTATAAATTAGATTATTTTGTTGAAAAAAAACCAACAATATTACTCAAGCAATGATGTCTTAGACTTGTTCTTAAGAATTAGTTCCCTTTAAAGTTAAGGTCCTTAACTTACCACTTTCCTTTCACACGATAGAAAGAACACAAAACGACAGCGTCTTTTTACGTCAGGAGCTTTGTCTATAGGATGAAAGAAAATTCATGTCAGGTTTATTCAAGGCCGACCTCTTAGTCCACGTTCCAAACTCTAACCCATGCGACAACAAAACTAAAAGTTACAAAGGAAGATCGAGGTACTAACAAAACTGAAATTCACAGAATAAAAAAACGCATAGAAATCAAATTTACTGATGAAGCTGGATGTCACAGACAAAGATAGACGTGCAAAACTGAAAGACACAGCCGACAATAAACATATAAACAAAGAAAACCGCACAGAAAAAGAAAAATAACAGTAGCAAGAATTGTGGTCAAATGTCAATTTTTTTGCACTGAATATTCATAGTTTTGTACAGTATTGATATAGCTATCTATCAGGCACGTAAGGTCCACAAAATAATGTAAAGAATACAAACTTACTGTTCTTGCCGTTATTGCAATTGCCAGAATCAGAATGAAATCCAGCACGACCTGCTTTAGCAACAGGCCAGGGATCTTGCCCTATAGAGAACAAAGCACGCTTTAGTGTTTAATTTAATATGTTTAATGCACGGTAACAATATTAAGCGGGAGTACCAAGTAGACGATATGTGATGTTTTGCTTAAACGTACTTTTCTAAACGTTATTTACGATGTCAAAATCAGGATAAAATCCAGTTCAGTTCGGGGCAGCAATACGGACCAACCTTGAACAATGTACAGTAATGTAACAACATCAAAAAGGAGATCGTATCTTATTGACAATGTCTGATTTCACTATGCTGAAGCTTTGTCTGTAGAATTTCATTCAGTCACTCAGACAGATAGTCCATAACTAACCCTGTCATTAAATTTTAGGAGCAGCTCTGGCATTTTTGAATGTCAACAGTTCAGAAAAATATAATCCCTTTTCCATTGGCATTAATAGGCACAGGCAAAATAACAACAATTATATGATTATTCTGCTTTCAGAAAGTAAAGTCTTTAGTAGGTGTAGCAAGCCACTGAATTTATTCTCAGGCTGAATCGTGGTGATCATTTGATATTTTCTCGTTGCTAAGATGAATCATTCCGTTAAAAAAAGCCAACCAGTTAAAAACTCACCAATGAAGAGTTTCAAGATCCCTTTTCCTCTTCTAAGTGCAAATTGAGACAAAGTTGAACTCTCCTCTTCTCTGTTGCTCTGTGGAAGAAATACAAAATAAAACGGGCAGCGTAAGTTTACAGCAAGAACTTTTTGCCTGCAAAAATTGGCACCGGTTTATTCATGAGTTTTAAAATTTAACAATAAACTACCTTGCTACTAGCTAGTAACCAACAGTTGGAATCAGCTTGACTTACAAACGAATTCTAAATCAATAATATATTTCTTCAAATAAGAAAAGCCAAATGCGGAGTTCAGCTTCAATAGTTGTTTAAAGGATGGATAACGCTATCCACCGGATAAATCACTATCCAGTGGATAAGTGTTGACGAAACAAACTACGCTATCCACTGGATAGTGATTTTTCTGGTGGATAGCGTTACCCACCCTTTGAACAACTGGGGCCAGGCGTTTATGACGCATAGCATCTCGATTAAGTCACTTAATTAACGGAGATGTCTTGATGATTTCAAACAGTTTGCAAATGTTAAAAATCCCCCTTCTTTTACTAACGGTATAAGTCATGTTAGTACTCTTTAAATACTGTGGATTAAAACGCTTACCTTTCAATGCGAAGTCAAAGTCGGAAAGAAAATCGATCAACTTAATCTGCGTCAGCTAAACGCGATTTTCCTTAAACATAACAATAATGCAAACAGTCATCAGATTCTTTAACAATGTAATCAGCATTCAATATCGACTAAATCTTTCGTCAACGCACAGAAACAGTAGAGAATGAAAAGAAATCACGAGAATTTTCGATAATACAAATTGCTCCCATGGTTTTGAGAATATGCTAACTCCCTCAACGATGCTCAAGACACAAAATCCTTCGAAAGTAACTCAGATCTCGTGAATCTAAGTCAGTTTTTATTTTATTACTACACACAGTCAATGACTAATGTTCAGTTCAGCATCAGAATCAAGGTATTGAGATTAATCCTTTTATAATCATGACATATTTTAACCAGTATTTTATAATATATTGTAATGTTTACTATATAACTACTGTACCAAATCAGAGCATAAACCATTTAACTCGACGAATACTTCATGTACTCTTGAGCACTTTCAAATATCAAAAATTCTGGTCTTTTTGGAATGGTAAATTAAAATAAATCATTTGGTCAATTTTGCGGGGGACGTCAAAACTTGGGTTATATTTGTTGCACTTACCTTTCTGTGAGGTTTCCAAATCGGAATGAGCCTTTCTAGTCTGCATCGGCTAAAAAGGAATCTCTTTCAAAATAACAACGACGCAAGAATTGTCATACTTTCCAACTATGGGATAAGTTTTCGGTTTCGACGGGTATTCTTTTTTCTTTCATTTTTGTGTGGCTTACACAAAGTGTAATCCACACTAAGCCATCACCCGCGATATTTAGTTATTTATTTATTATATAGAGCGCAGGTAACTAGACATTATTTGAAAATTCCAGCCCAGTGTCTATACATGAGGATTTTTTTCTGGTCGTATCTAACCATATCACCGATTTTCGATAATTTAGCCGAATTTGAGAAGACATTAGACAAAGCGTTATTTTGCATATGAAATTAACATCTGTCATAGCTACACAGCTGGCACGTTTCACGTTTCCCTGCCTTTCAGTTTTCATTCGTAATTCAAGTCACAAAAGGCCAGCTGTTCATTTTCTAAATATATTATTACACCTTCCTGTGTTGCTCAATGTCTTATAAACTTTTGAAAATAGAACTTCCTTTCATCTTGTCTTCATTCTTGGCAGTTTAGTGAAACTTTCGCTTGAGTGTTAAAGGAAATTCGCGTTTGCGTTGGGTTTGCGCAACTTTTCTTTCTTTAATTTCATTGCAGCATTTCTTACTTTTAAGGTTTTTCTCGTTCAAAAAAGTCATTTGAGTCGATCAATCCCTCGAAGAGCTTTCACAAAGTTTAGTATTAAATAACATGAAAATTTTCAATTGAAAGGCTGGAAAAACCGTTTCGTTTTTCATTCAGAGATTTTCTGCGGATTTCTTGCCTGCTTATGAAGCGCCATTATCATTGTTACCTTAAACTGGCTTTTCTCTTAAGATACTATAATTTAGAAGTTCCATCTTTACTTAACTCTTTTTCTTTTTCTCAAATATGAGAGGAATGAAAACAAACATATCGTAATTTTCTAGTAAGAGCTTTCGGTTTCGTCTATTAGACAATGTAAATATTTGAAGGCTGACATGTTATGATTCACCTCTGAATGTGGGGTTCAACCTTTTTTAACAATAGGTATTGAATCTAAGCATCTTGTGGTTGGCCGCGTGGCCTAATGGATAAGGCGTCCGACTTCGGATCGGAAGATTGAGGGTTCGAGTCCCTTCGCGGTCGTTTGGTTTCTTTTTTTTTAAAAAAAATGTTTTGAATTTATCCGCCATCTTGGTCCAGCATCAACGATTTTATTATGACATCAGAAAATAAATTCCTCTAAAAGCCTGAATTTTACTTTTGTTTGAAGGCTTTCCTCTTGCAACTGCTTAAAGTGTCTGGGTCACGGTATTTCCAGACAAACCATAACACGTGATCTTAATTAGAGCATAGATTTTTACGATTTTATTGCTCCGATTTCTCCTAATTTTTAATTTCGATTGAGAAGATACATTAAACACGAGGAGAGAGGTTGCTATCGCGTCGTATTTTCAACTCTCTTGTCGGTGTTTGGAAATATGACGAAACTCTCTTGTGTTTTATTTATTATACAATGCAGGAGCAACACGGAGCGCTTAGAAACTAGAGCAACCTTAATTAGTTCAGTGACTTGGAGAGGGCTTCTTCTGAACTGGATGCACAAAACCGTTTATGCTATATTGCAATTATTCCTTAAAGTTGCGACGGTAACGACTCTCGTTTCAGATTCAGCAGCCTTTTCCTAGCGCTTCTTTCCGACGATAGAAGATTTTGGGGAGGGGAAGGGGACGGTAGCTTCCTTGAGGTGCCTACTAAAAACGTGCGCATACGATATCAACGTATATGAATCAATCTAATTGAAAATGATTTATATGTTATCAAAACAGAGTAATATCGTGCCTTTAGGATAAGGGTCATCATGCATCTAAACCGAGTACTAGGTCAACAGTAAACAGTAACTCTATAATTGTTTACAAGCCTTAGTAGCACGCAGGCAGCCAGCTGAGCGACCCGCTGCTATAATGACTATATTGTACTAAATTAGCTTAAAAGGAAAAAAATGAGAAAAAATACAAAAATACAAAAGTAAAAATGAAACAAAACTTTTGTATAAAGCACAGCACAAAAGTCGATCATAGAAACGTTGACAATTAAAACAGCAAATTAAATAAGTAGCGAAACCTATTTTTAACAAAAGGTCAGGCAAAGCGAGTTAACAGTAATGATAGCGTTTCAAAATGGAAAAAAGCTGAGCGAGAGATACTTAGACATTTCAATATATATCAACATTTATCTCCTCATTTACAAGAATCTGCAAAAGTAATTTAAACAATTTACAATTAAAAGGCGCTTTTTTTAGGGATACCATTCCATATCTTTACACCAGTTTTAGCGACGGAAAATAACTATTGATTTATGCTCAATTTTTTTGACATGCAAAACAACTGTGAAATATTACAACTACTTTCGGATTGCTATACTTTAAGGCAGGTCGTTAAGTTCGAAATTTTACGGTTATTGATAACGAGCGCTCTGTAAAAACAGAGTGTAGCTTTAAAGGTTTAAATGCCGAAAAGTCCAAAAGCAATAAAAAGAACTGACAAGTAAATCTTCAAGCAAGCGTAGTATTGCTCCTTTCCGGCAACAGTAGGCTTTCGTGTAGGTGGTGCATATTCTTTCAAAACAGCTTGGACGTTTTCAAAGGAGCCGTTGTTCGGACGAGGATCTATTCCAAGCAGCTTGCACATCAAAGGGTATAGATCCACTGTATTAAAGGGGCTTACCACCGCGCCTTCACGAAAAGCCGGACCACGAGCATAGAAAATAGAGTAGCTCTTTGATTCATCTGGCGGCCATCCATGCTCTCCCTGCCCTGGAGGTGGATCACTTCTGGACTGCGTTACGGCCCAACCCACTTCAGGATCAATAAAGATCGGTGGAATTCGACGATTGTTTTTCCAGTGATACTCGTCCGGAATGTCTTCTTTCCTAAACACTTTTCGGATGTGTGGTATTGGATTTCTTGTCAGGTTTTGGTAGATTTCCTCCATCATTCCCGCACTAGGCCAGATGTGCACTAAAGGACCCTTTCAGTAATCATGTAACTCGAGGAATTGATGAAATCTTCCAAGAAAACTTGGCGAATTGATGAAGTGTGATCCATTCCATGGTCGCTTACGATTATCAAGTTAACTTTTCGCAGAAAATCAGTTTCCTTTAATCGCTTCAGTAGAAACCCCAAGGCATTCACATCAACATTCTCCACCATCTTCTTGTATTCTTGTGTGAAAGGTCCATGGGTATGACCCGTATCGTCTGGCTCACTAAAGTAGAGAGAGGTTAACTGTGGTGGTTGGTCTTCCTGCAGCCACTCCACAACCTTATTGACACGAGCAGACCAAGGAACATCTCTAATGTTAAACGCGCAATGAACATAAGGTGGAAAGCCTGGAAAAGTTCTATTTCTATACCTTGGAAGCTCTTTGGGATTAATTGCACTGCAGTCAAGCAAACAGGTTTCGTTCTCGTAGTAAGTGGGCTTCACGGTGTAGCTGGTAGTTGCAGGCCAAAAAAATGACGCGCTTCGTCCGCCTTGCTTTTGTAGTGTCAGCCATATTGGTTCTGATGCGTTGTAGAACTTGGGATCAAAATTTGAACAGTCATAACCGAATACAAACATTTCTTCGTAAACAGGGTCCCAGAAACTGTTTGCCACAATGCCATGACTCTCCGAGTAAAGCCCAGTGAGAATAGTATGGTGATTAGGCCAGGTGACGGATGGAATTACATTTCTCATGTATTCAGCTTTGACGCCGGTTTGTGCGACGAAATTCAAATTGGTGGTGACGGCAATCTGGCTCTTCAACACTCGCCAATCCATCCCATCAAGGGACACAATTATCAATGGAGCTTGGTCTTCGTGAATCTCTGCCGCTCCATATGTTAAATGGAGCAACAGTTTCACAAGCAATAGTGCAAACATCTCTTGATAACAAACCTGCCAATAAATTGTACTGAGTGTTGAATTGAGCAATGTGCATTTGTAATGCGAATTTCGCATTAAGCTACTCTATATGCTAATGATTCACTGTAAGTGGATTTAGTGGAAATGCCCAGGAGACTTCTAGTTCTTCTTTGTTTAAAGGACGTAGACATTCTTTGTTCGGCATATCAAAACTGTTTTCTTACTATAAATTTCCACTGACGAAAGGTAATTATTGTTGTCAAACTTTCTATAACAAATTTCAGGGACAAAATTCTGACTTTTTATTACAAAAGAATATGCGCACTTAAAAAGGTAATATAAGACCCGGGGTATCTAATCGAACAAAATCGAACAAGAATCCAATCGAACTCAATCGAGCGATTGGTGTTCGATTGGGTTCGGCAATCGAACAAAATCGAACATCTATTTTGCTGTGTGTTCGATTTTCGAACCAATCAGAACAAAATCGAACTAATGCGATGCAATTCTGTTCGGATTGGTATCTCTTGACGCCTGAAACTAGTAAAACACGTAGGGTATAGTTACCATCAGCCTTAATTGAATGGGAATAAAGAGAAATAACTTCATACTGGATGTCAATGTTCAAACAAAACAAGACAAAACAAAGTCAATGTCAACGACTGTTACTCATGTACCCCCGGGTGTACTTTGGGTGTTGATAGAAAATGGCTTATATGATTATCTTCGATGTGACTGTAAACAGACAGAAATCGCACCATTTCAATAACTGCAACACAGGCAGTTGTGTTTAAAATTATGATGATTATCATCAGTAGGCACCACGCTGTATGCAGCCATAACTCTCTCTACAGGTTCAAGAGCGGCCAAGAGTGACGTGGAGATGAGGAGAGCAGTCGCTAGGCAGAAGAGCTTGTAACCAACGTAGATGATAAAAATAATAAGTGAACCTTAAGACTGTATTTCCGCAGACCACGTGCCTATCATGCGATGTGAAAATTGTCCTATCGAACAAGAGTTCAGTAATCGAACGTTCGATTGAGTTCGATTAACGATCGTTCGGTAATCGAACGTTCAATTGTGTTCGATTGGCAAAATTTTATTGTGAGTTCGATTATGTTCGATTGAGTTCGGCAATCGAACGATTGGTGTTCGATTGAGTTCGATTAGATACCCCGGGTATAAGAATGAGAACTACCCAAACCCGTTCCCAGTAAATTATCGATTCGAGACTAACTTTAAATTTAGTGCAAACTTTTGCTGTGAAACACACTTTGTCCCCCAACCTACAGTCTGATTTCATGTGACAATCAGTGTCTCTCTTTCTAGTTTTTAACTGGTGAAAGTGAAAGTAAAGGATCTCGAAATTGTCTGATAATTAAACCACGCAATGTACCATCGAGAGTGAAAGAAAATGGAGCTTTTCAGTGTCACTTACACTTCACTTTTATTTACATTCAAGTACAAAGTCCTTGCGTAAATAATCAATACAAATTGTGATTTCCAAAGCTACTTGACAGAAAACAAAAGTATTTTAAGCGCTCTCCGGGCTTTCATGCTTGTCTAATACCGATAGTCTAAACTCTATACCATATCGATTATGTCCATCATTTTCATGGCCTTCGTGCATCTGGGGTGGAAGCAGAATCATGAATCATGAATCATAGCTGTAAAATTGGTAGGAATCATGAATCTTCGAGTTTAAAACTTGGGAATCATGAATAACGAAAGATGGCTAAAGGAATCATGAATCAGTTCCATTGATATTGGAGGCATGTGAATACAGGATGTAAACTACTAAACTTCTTTACAAATATATCACAGAAATGGCCGGAAATAGCTCATTTTCAAAATTTTCTGGGGGAGAATGCCCCCAGACCCCCCTAAAGGAAAAGACCAAAAACGCGAATGCACTCTTGGCTTTACGTATTCATCCCTTACCAACTTGACTGTGATTAGGTATGTTACACACATTGAATATTTTAGAATCGATTTTAGAAATAAGTTACCGACAGAAATCAGAGAAAATATTTTACTTCGGTTTCTGGCATAATAATTCCGTGCTAGCAAAGTCTCCATTTGGAAAAGTAGACTTTGCACTAGCAGAGAATGTAACCGAAAAACAACAGAAACTGGAAAACTGGATGAAACAATGAAAAATGAATCATGAATATCGAATGAAATGTATAAATGAATCATGAATCATTGAGGTAAAATAAGACGGGAATCATGAATATCCAGAGTCCAATGATTCCGCTTCCACCCCCGATTCGTGCACATTTCTGTGTGCGCTTTTTGTGCTTCCCTGGCGGCTATCTTTTATTGCTTTCCACGGCCATGTTGCTTCCGATGCTTCTGTCCTCTAGCGGTCTTCGTTTTGACGACGATATCGGTTCCAACAGCAACTTGGACTACCTCACTCTCTGACGGACTGATGTCGAGGTACACAGCATGACTAGACTTAGCACTCGCCCTTCGTTCTTCAGGAGTGGATTTCTTTCAGTACCTTTCCTTTGCCATACATGATCAGGTCATCCTCAGGTGGGTGCGGTGGATACAGACTTTCCACAATACTGTACGGAAATGTAATTATTAAGAAGCAAATGTATGATTATGCTGATTAAACTAAAGAAAGAGGAAAATATATAGTTTCTCTCATTTGCCATTTCTTACTTTGATTAATATATTTCCTTTAGTTTTTGTTGTTGTTGCTGTTGTTGTTGTTGTTTCCCTGGAGGGGGGGGGGGGGGGGTCACTGATGGGGGAAGAGTGGGGTGGGTTACTTTAGACTATAAAAGCGCATGTGCCTGACATTTAATATGACCAGGATAGAGATTAGCTAGCAATGTCTTGGTTTACCGTAATGATTCGATTTAGCGCCCTCCTTCCAATAAGCGCCCCCTTCCGAATAAGCGCCCTCCATAGAATGTGTTTTTGTAAATAAGCGCCCTTATTCCAATAAGCGCCCCCATTCTTATAGTTTGTGTTGTTGTTAAGTACCGTGGATAAACTCATGAACATTCACCGTACCGTACATGTATATATCTACTGCTAAAATGAAGAATTCTTTTAAAAGTAACTGAACTTTCAACAATTTGTTACTGTTACAGATTCTACTATTGTTAGATATTTTAATATTTATTAAAAGTTTTGTTTTGAACATTTGGTTGATTCTCAAAAAATTAAATAAGCGCCCTGTCCCGAATAAGCGCCCTGTCTCGAATAAGCGCCCTCCCTTGAGGTGCCAAAAGTAAATAAGCGCCCCGGGCGCTAAATCGAATCATTACGGTATGCCAACTGCGTTCGCTCCTACAAAAGTATTCTTTCTTTAGAATTGCTTCAGAGAGAGCGTACAGTGGTATGATCAGTATATATATCTTATTAGACGTTTTGTTGTGTAGTATCGCCGAGTATTTTTACGAGTTGTGCCGTATTTTGACGAGCCCGTAGGGCGAGTCAAAATACAAACAACGAGTAAAAATTATCGGCGATACTACACAACAAAACGTCTAATAAGAGATTTATTATCCAACAAGACAAAATGTTATGTCAAACTGGTCAAAGCGGGCGAATTTCGCGGATATTTATTTGCCGCGAATGCGTGACAGAAGTATGCGAAGCGGAACGGAATTGGCGCAGGATATCCAGCTAACCGTGGATTGGTCAAGAGCACGAGAACACGTCAAAAACCTGTCTAACCAGTTCTCTGGAGTACAAATATCGTGTGATATCTGTACTCGTTTGGGGCGTTATTTGTACTCTACGAAGCAGTGTTGGATAATAAGATGAAATAATTTAATGATGCCAAATATAATTACTATTTTTATCAACACAGTAAATCATTAATAAATAATATATACATTTAGGCAGGCCTAAAAGCGGAGCTCCCATTTATCATTTTTTTGCTCGAGTAAATTACAGTGTTACCAAATAAGAAACCACACTATATTGAAATTGACGAGTGCACTTTATTGGGTTCCTCACGTATGCACGCAGACGCAAAACAAATCTTAGTAAAACTTTTTACAACGTTTACTGTACACTAATTCGTGATACACCTCTAGGACCTCTATGAGTTATTCAATGTAAAAAGAACCTTGACCTTGTTTTTATTACTACAAAACCATCAGAGCAAGAAAATCAACTCAAGGCAAAAACAGAAAACAAAGTGAACTCGCTGCTTAACACAGTAAACAAAATGAACTCACGCCATGCACGGCAAACTGAGAAAATCACGGCGGCAAAACAAACTCTGCAAATTGATGGTGCCGGTTATGTAAGTCATTTTAAAGCAGTTTTTGTGTAAGAATTGTGGCAGTTTGTGATTTGGAAAGTGGTGCACGCTAACTTAGAATAAGCTTACAATGTTGTTTTGACTGTTTTGAACTGTCTTCTTTCCGTTGCGGTTTGGTTGCATGATTTACTAATTCTGTTTTATCGTACGCGTTGCTATTAAAATGCCTAAGAGAATTTTATGTAGAGAACTGAATGAATTTTCTTCATTTCTGGTAAGTAAATATGCGGTAGGTTAAGTCTGAACCCACTCAGCCTAGCACAGGTAACTCGCAACGAAACCGGCAAATTCAACACACTCACTAATAAGCATAGATAAGAGAAACAAAACAAATGCAAGCGAGCCAAAATCGTGATTTTGATCCGTGAAGCTAAATAATTTGTTTTCAAAATCTAATAATGAACACCACAGTTAACTCCACTAACTAAAACTGAAAATAATTAGTCTAAACAAAATATTTTCTAAACAAAATTAATGTGTAAAATGTACAAACATGAACAGGCTTGATAAATATTTACGTGAAGATCTGAAAACCGACACAACTTCAAATTCATTCATTAATGAAGTATAATTCTCTCAATATAAAATTAGGCTTATGCTTAGTGCATACATTTACGTTTGTTACCTCATTATTGAAGAAGGCTTATAAATTCTGCAGAGCAAAGCTTTCAAACCAGTCCAATAATAATATCGGACACGAACACGGCAGCCTCGTTGCAAGCTTAGTCCAACACCAGCAACATATTCATTATATGAATTATCACCGAACAACAATTTCTTTCTTTCCATCGCTGTAGCCTTTAACAGTCTTTTATCCTTCACTTCAGTGAACTTGATCGGCTCTGAATTTACTTTTGTTTGAGCTCAATTCAGTGATATTCAGCCTTGCTCAGCTGCAGGTCGAACCCTGGACCCCGGGGGGGGGGGGCACTTCCTATAAATGGGCTAATGGGGATGTGCCGCTGGATGGGGTCGCATTTTCACGACTGGACTGACTATAATGGGGTCGCTTTTTCAAGCATTTTTTATAGGGTGACTAGAATGGGGTCACACTTTTGCGGGATTTTGAGAGTAAGAAAATTCTGGCAAGTTGTGATTTATAAACGGAAAGATTCGCCGAAAAAAAGTTACCGTACTCAATGCTGTTGTTTAATATTTGACAAACGGTTCCCATTAAGTGACTAAGTTGGGGTCGTGAAAATTACATTTACCCAAAAGTGACTAAGATGGGGTCTATAATTGGCCATAGAATATGACTATAATGGGGTAGGGGTTCTGAGAGACCAGCGGCACATACCCAACAAAGATTGGTCCAAGTACCCCCCCCCCCCCCCCCCGGGCCCTGGACATCGCGCTCTTTATGACTTGTTATCCAGTATATCATGTTCAAATCGGCAATTATTTCGGATCTTCCCGTTAAGAGGTTGTCCTAAATCATTTGGCATAAGTTTCCATGATGTACATGAGTAAATAAAGGGAGAAATACTCACGAAAATTGACGTTCGCCAGCAGCTTTCTTCGCGTCTTTCATTCAGCTTTAAAGGTGAACAGCGTACCAAAGATTTACCGCCTTTTCGAACAATCGCTTCGTTTAAGTTGAAATGAAATGTCCCGATCATTTATTTAACATGAGAAATAAAACTAAACTAAATATTTCTAAAATAGATTTAGCCAAGCCTAAAAGCAGAGCTTGTGGGTTATTTACCTTGCCCTTTATTTAAATCTGAATTTACGCGATGATAAAATTATCAGGCTAAGTGAGGCTAAGTAAAAACTGAGTACTTGAGCCCGCGATCAATTGGAAAACCATAACCTGATAAGCGGTCAACTTCCAAAAAAGACGTCATCTCGATTAGCTCTACGCCTGAGCCCGCGATATGGTCATGTGATACTGGTCAGCGGATACCTTGTTTTGACAGCTGTCAATTGACCATGACATGGAAGTTCAATATCAAAGATTTAGCAGTAACCAAGCGATAATTGTCCTGTGACTCCCCTCCCCCTCCCCCAGAGTCTGTACGGACGGACGGACGTACGGTCACGTGATTACCAAATTTTCTCGGCTTGGTGGTTTACCAAATTTTCTTACCCATGGTGCTCCGCTGGCGCGCTTCGCGCGCTGGAGCTCCGCTATCATTATTAATATTTCGAAGTCGGAAATACTTTCAGATGAAAAGACCAGGGAAAGTGCCTATATTTTGGAGAATGGAAACTTGTTTGCTCATTTAAAACGATTCTCGGAGAGCCAAAAGTCTGAGATGAACAGCTGAAATCATGAGATTTGACAGATCTTGAAACCGTTTTGACGGCTAATAATATATGCTGTTTTGAAGGTGAAGGGTAGAAAATGCCCTTTTTTGACGATTGACGGTTAAATTTTACGTCTTTTGTCGGCTGACGGTTAACCCCATTGGCGCCCTCTAAGTGCGGTCTAATTTTCGACAGACTGCCCTGGGAACGCGCACAAGTAAGATTGCGGAAATTCAAACCAAAGCTATAAATAAACCACTTTCACCGAATTTTTTTGTTGAATGGATCGGTCTCTCGACGGCTCGCTCTCGGTTTTTATCAGGTGACATGCTCGGGGCTTCGCCCTCCGCCAACTATCAGCCGAAAGAAACCTCGTGCTTGCAGTCTAATTGTCAAATAGAGTGCCTTGATGCAAGCTCAAGAACCATGGGGGAGGCACAGGACAATTTGCGCCATGCAAATTACACTATGCGAGGGTCCCTGGGGAAATTTTACCGGAATCGGCGGGAAATCTCAGAGACAACGCGCAATCTCACCGCGTACAGCTGGGCGAGCTCGTGTACAAGGTAAAACCAAATAAACGGGAAATACACGTTGTATTTGCTGGTTATAGTCTGTTTCTTAGGTAGGTAAAGGTAAAGTCTGTATACGAGCCTAGGGGCCCATCAGGCCGGAGCTTACCCGGTTTCGGTAGCATGAAGCGACTAGGAGTATTGCTACTCCCCCTTGGACGGGATGCTAGTCCATCGCAGGGTTACCCCCAGCAGTAAATTCGCCGGTACCCATTTATACACCTGGGTGGAGAGAGGCACTATGAGAGTAAAGTATCTTGCCCAAGAACACAACGCAGTACCCCGGCCAGGGCTCGAACCCGAACCGCCCGATCCGGAATCCAGCGCACTATTAAACCGTTAGGCCACACCGCGCCTCCCAGTCTGTTTCTTAGTTGAAGCTTATTTCAACAGTGCTTCAAAGCGCTAAAATTTGTTCGCAAGTTAGTGCGTTTTGCCAAGGGTGTTTTTCGTTAACAAGTGTGTTTTTAGTAAACAGTTCTTTTAAATTAGTGCTTATAAGCACTAAAATCGTTTAATCTGTTCAACATTGTCTTCGCCCTGTGCATCCCCATGGTTGAGGGTGACGTTTGTCGCTATGGAGCGGTCGCCAAGCAAGGATTTCAAATCTCGTGCTCAAGATAACTAACCACGTAATCGGACAAAGCAAAACTAGAAGCCCAGCGCTCGAAAACGAGCGTTTCTTGGGTTGGAACCTTAGGAGAAGGAAATCGAAATAAGAATTAGCGACGGCTGTATCGAAGCAATTTTGGCGAGATTTGACCATTTTTGTGGGATTTATGAAGCTTAATGTATTATGTAATGCATGAGCAACACAGAGCGCTTAGAAACAAGAGCAGCCTTGATTAGTTCAGTAACTCAGAAAGGATCTTCTTCTGAACTGAATGCACAAAACCGCGTATGCCCGATATTACAATTATTCCATAAATTTCCAACGGTAACGACCCTCGTTAATTTCGGGTTCAACAGTCTTTTCCTGGCGCTTCTTTTGGATGGTAGAAGCTTTTGGCGAGGGGAGGGGAATTTATCAAGACAGAGTAATATCGTGCCTTTAGAATAAGGGTCATCATCTAAACCAAATACTAGGTCATTTTGATACAGAAAACAGTAAACAGTAACTTTATTGATACAAGATAGTTTACAAACCTTAGCATAGCTCGTAGACAGCCATGCTAATTAACAATTAGACCCGTAGCCCTCAAGGGCCACGGGTCAATAGCCCATGAGGCGAAGCCGAATGGGCTATTGACCCGTGGCCCTTGAGGGCGAGGGGTCTAATTGTTTTAGTATCACCCAACTAGTCGGACAGAAAAAGCAATAATAAAGTTAGCAAATGCAAGTTGAAAAAAGATTTATTTGGGAATAAAACGAAAGAAAGCGTCACAAATTTCGCTACTCGATGACTATTACTAATAGTCCTCTAGTAGCGTAGCCAATCAAAATGCAGGATTTGCATTAGTCCACTAGTTGGGTGATACTAATCTCAGCGAGCTACTGCTATAATGACTATATTGTACTTAATTAGTTTAAAAGGAAAACTAAGAAAAAATACAAAAATACAAAATGAAAATGAAAATTTAGTAAATAAGTAGAAATGAAACAAAACTTTTATATATAGCACAGAAGTCGATCAACCTAAAACAGCAAATTTAATAAGGCCCGGTTCAAACGTCGATCTTTTCATGTACCGAACCTAATAGCCGCAATTCAGTATTAAGTTCGACATATGTAATTTGGGTCGACCCCAGAATTATTTCGACATGGCCAGTCGGTCAGATTGACTGTGGAGCGACTGCGGAGCGACTCCGATTCAAACGTCGAACTTTTCATGTACCGAACCTAATGCATAAATTACGCCAATGCATTTGTAAATATAAGAAGGTTTGTGATTGGCTAGTGAGCTGTCATGGAAGCGATCATGCATAATATTTAGGCGCGACGAAACGCTCTGGATCGCTACAATAATCAAGATTACGCGCTTTTCAACTGAACATGTTTCAACGTTCAAACTCTGTATTATCGGATTGCATTCGCATCCTGTTTCGTCTTTTGCTTTTAAATATCTCTTAAATAAAAGGAAACAAAAACAAGGCTAGAAGGTAAAGGTAGCAGTTAAATTTACCGAATTGATCGATACTGAAGAAATTCAACCGAAGCTTGGGGACTGTACTTCAAAAACTGCTATTTGTATTTCATTTCAAACAACAAGGAGATATGCTCTTCCATTAGACAGTGTTCTTTTTCTTTGCATTAAAAGTGTGCAACTGGAGAAGTCATTGTTTTCCTCTGGTCGCCGAATGAGTTCGGCACATGAACAGTTCGACGTTTGAATCAATCAGCCGAACTTAATTATTTGGGTCGACCCAAATAGGTATTATTGTAAGTTCGGGTCATGAAAAGTTCGACGTTTGAACCGGGCCTAAGTAGCGCAATATTTTTAACAAAAGCTCACGTACAGCGAGTCAACAGTAATAAGAGCGTTCGAGATGGAAAGAAGCCGAGCGAAAGACACTTAGAGATTTCAATATGGCGTTTATCAACATTTATTATATGGCTACAATAGAACGCGCGCTCTGATTGGCTGATGAGCGGGCATAATTTTCTTGTAATGACCAGGCATTATGAAAAGTTTTCTTGCCTTAGCTTTTTCAACTTTTTAAGGGTCAAACACTTATAAACACAGGTCAGTTTGTTTTTGTGAAAATTAAAGTGGTTAAATTTACCCTAGATCTTGGCCTAATGAAGACAACTTGCCTCATTGTCAAAGAAACCGTTTCTTCTGGTTTGGATCGCATGACCTTAAATGACCTCTTGCGCGCGCAAGCGGATATTGAAAAACGTTTCCCTTTTTTCAGCACTAAAAAGGCCATATAATAAATAACTTATTAACCTCGTCCTTTCGGTCATTACAGGGAAATCTCAGACCTCGGCCTTGATGTATTGACCTCGCTATCGCTCGGTCAATACATCAAGGCCTCGGTCTGAGATTTCCCTGTAATGACCGAAAGGACGAGGTTAATAAGTAGTATTTATCTCCTCATTTACAAAACTCTGCAAAAGTAATTCACACTTAAGAGGCGCTTTTCTTAGGGATACTATTCTATACCTTTATACCAATTCTAGCGACGAAAACTACCTATTGACTCATTCTCTAGTTTTTGACATGCAAAACAACTTTGAATTTAACCGCTACTTTCGGATTTCTATACTTATAGGGGAGGTCGTTAAGTTCGAAAATTTAGGGTAATTGATAATGAGCGCTTTGTAAAAACCGAGTATAATTTGAAAGGTTTAAATACCAAAAAGTCCAAAAGCAATAAAAAGAACTGACAAGTAAATCTTCAAGCAAGCGTAGTATTGCTCCTTTCCGGCAACAGTAGGCTTTCTTGTAGGTGGCGCATATTCTTTCAAAACAGCTTGGATGTTTTCAAAGGAGCCGTTGTTCGGACGAGGATCTATTCCAAGCAGCTTGCACATCAAAGGGTATAGATCCACTGTATTGAAGGGGCTTACCACCGCGCCTTCACGAAAAGCCGGACCACGAGCATAGAAAATAGAGTAGCTCTTTGATTCATCTGGCGGCCATCCATGCTCTCCCTGCCCTGGAGGTGGATCACTTCTGGACTGCGTTACGGCCCAACCAACTTCAGGATCAATAAAGATCGGTGGAATTCGACGATTGTTTTTCCAGTGATACTCGTCTGGAATGTCTTCTTTCCTAAACACTTTTCGGATGTGTGGTATTGGGTTTCTTGTCAGGTTTTGGTAGATTTCCTCCATCATTCCCGTGCGAGGCCAGATGTGCACTAAAGGACCCTTTTCAGTAATCGTGTAACTCGAGGAATTGATGAAATCTTCCAAGAAGACTTGGCGAATTGATGAAGTGTGATCCATTCCATGGTCGCTTACGATTATCAAGTTGACCTTTCGCAGAAAATCAGTTTCGTTTAATCGCTTCAGTAGAAACCCCAAGGCGTTCACATCAACATTTTCCACCATCTTCTTGTATTCTTGTGTGAAAGGTCCATGGGTATGACCCGTTGTGTCTGGCTCACTAAAGTAGAGAGAGGTGAAATGTGGTGGTTGGTCTGCCTGCAGCCACTCCACAACCTTATTGACACGGGTAGACCAAGGAACTCTAAGGTCGAACGCGCAGTGAACATAAGGTGGAAAGCCTGGAAAAGTTCTATTTCTATACCTTGGAAGTTCTTTGGAATGAATTGCACTGCAGTCAAGCAAACAGGTTTCTTTCTCGTGGTAAGTGGGCTTCACGGTGTAGCTGGTAGTTGCAGGCCAAAAATATGACGCGCTTCGTCCACCTTGCTTTTGTAGTGTCAGCCATATTGGTTCCGATGCGTTGTAGAACTTGGGATCAAAATTTGAACAGTCATAACCGAACACAAACATTTCTTCGTAAACAGGGTCCCAGAACCTGTTTGCCACAATGCCATGACTCTCTGAGTAAAGACCAGTGAGAATTGTATGGTGATTTGGCCAAGTGAGGGATGGAACTACGTTTCTCATGTATTCAGCTTTGACGCCAGTTTGTGCGACGAAATTCAAATTGGTGGTGACGGCAATCTGGCTCTTCAACACTCGCCAATCCATCCCATCAAGGGACACAATTACTAATGGAGCTTGGTCTTCGTGAATCTCTGCCGCTCCATATGTTAAATGGAGCAACAGTGGTACGAGCAATAATGAAAACATGTTGAACGAACCTGTCCATGAATTGTACACCCGAGTGTTGAATTTCGCAATGTGGATTTGTAGCGTGAACAAAGCTGTAACTCACTGAAGCATGTAAACATTATTTACTGACCGCACCGAGATGCACGCACGTTCTGTATTTATCTTCTTATGAAGTTTTTTTTTTTCATTTCGCCGTTCGTATCTCGTCTCAATCCTCCCGCGGTCCTCATCATGTTGGTTTATTATTCTTAGTGTGTTTTTATACTCATGAAGTATTACTTTTAGCTGGGTTTTCCTTAACATATATGTTCAAAATATGTAAATAAACAAACCTGACTAAAGAAAACAATTTACATGATTACAGTCAAGCGCCTCGAACCGTAGCCACTCGACTTTGTTGTTTGAAGGCTTTCAGTTGCACAACGGTTCACACGAGCGAATATAAAGTTGAACTGACGATATAAAAAAAAGATTTTCTTCTGCGGCCAGCATTGTTTTCAACTTTAAGTCATCAGAAAGAGCTTTGCTTCGCTTAACCGTCGGAACAAAACACCGTGAACTGTGATGTACAAAACCTATACATCAATAGGCTTCGTATAAAATTAAATTTTCGTAAGGATCTGTGAAACATTCAGTTTCAACCCGTTTTATAAACGCAGAAGACTTGAAATTGAAAGTTAGGTCCTAAAAAATCTTTAAAAGGCATTTCCTGTACGCCAGTTGAACTCGGAATAATCTCTCGTGCGAAACGTTGTTTGAAACCCTTTCAAACTCGGACGTTTGATGACAAATCATAAAATGGTTGATATCCCACCTTCCATTTTTCAAGGCGTCTGATTGGTAGTTTAACCCAACCAGAAGCCATAAAACTCATCAAAGTGATCAAAAACTTGTCAAAAAGATGTCAAAAACTTTGTAGGTGGCTACGGTTCGAGGCGTTTGACAATAATTGATTGCTAATTAATCACGCTATTTTACATATTTAAGAGGTGATACTTATATTAATGTTTGATTGAATTCCTTAAATTTTGGGTAATGTTTGGCTTAGCTTCTGCAGTTCCACAAGAACAATTTTACAATTTTTATGAAATAGTAAAGTAAATTAGTCAAAGGGCATTGTTTCGATAACATTCCAAATTAAACTTTTCGCGTAGAAAGGGAAATTCGTCGATTCAATAAAAAGTATCCAAAAATGCTTGGAGTGAGAACAATCGTAGAAAAGACTACAAAAAAATACACAGATCATCCGTTTTAAAGCCAATCTTGAGTAATTTGGTGTTGGTGTCAAGAATAGAGTTTTAAACTTTGTTTCGGAAGGCTTTCACATATGATTCAAGTGCAACTCAATCCCGGGAACTCAATGCGATAATGCAAAAATTTGTTTGATTTGGTCAGTTGTAAAGTTGAAGTCACTCTGCAATTTAGAGATTATATTTGGTGGTTTTGCTTCCAAACTAGTAGAGAGTATTTTATCGTTTGACCTTGACGTTGTTTCGGCGCATCTTCAAAACTTTGATATTTATAGCCGTGGTTTGATTTCTCTCTGCAAATTGAGGTGATGCCTTCGTTTAGGTGTTGAAAGGTAATTTCCGAATAGTTTAGAACAGCAATCCGCATTATATCCTTGTGACGTAGCTCCTTTTAATAGCCGCTATAACCATGCTAGCCCAGTAAGGATTAATCATGCAGTCAACATCTATCATTTTTTAAACCGCCACTCTCATAATCATTTATTACTGACACGCGAGTTAATTTATCTATCCCTCTCCAAAAGAACTTGAATAGCAAATGATTAAATTCGTTCACAACTTCTTTTGGTGTATGTAGCAGCGAGAATACGTAAACAAAATTTTGGAATCAGAAAGGATTGATTATTATCACCTTACCGTAAACAGATAGGCCCCTTATGGACCAAATATTTTAAGTTTTTTTTAATACTATATATAAACCTTTCAACAAAATTCTTTTCTTTTAGCAATTTCCCGCGATCGTATGTGAAATATATTCCCAGAGTATCAACGGGTTCTTCTTTACTTTATTTTAATGATCCTATATATCCACATACCCTTCAATTCGTTTTTGAGCAATTGTTCTTTTAACGTGGAAGAGGTCCAAGAGTTCAAATAATGTTTTTGGTGAGTTGGTGTCACCTAATATTGCAGTTGTGTCATCAGCATACTGCAGGAGTTTTGTTTCTTCTTTTCCAATAACAATTCCTTTCGTATTTGAATTTTGTCGAATGGCAAAGTTTCCAAAGCAACTGCAAAAAGATACGGAGATAGGGGATCCCCCTGGCGAACGCCTCATTCAGGTGTGAAGAGATTGGAAGTCATACTGATGTTCATAACACAGCTTTGTATGTTTTTGTAGAAGACCCTGACCAAGTGAAGGAAATTACATGTAAATATGGACCGAAGATAAATGTTTCAAGACTTTTTAGGAGAAATTCCAATTCAAGGCTGTCAAAAGCCTTTTGGAATTAATTTTCTTTTCCAGTGAGATCCATTATGTCATAAATCGATCGTCCTGTTTCTCCTACATAGCAAAATGCAATCTATTACATATCCTGTCTGATTTTGATGAATAATATCTGGTAACACATTTTTTTTTATCCTCCATGCAAGTGCCATGGTCATAATTTTTGTATCCACGTTAACATGTAAGACAGGGGCACCCAACGAGAAAATTTTACTATTGGTGTCGGAACGCCGTTTTTACGTTATTAGTGTCTTTTTTGTGCGATTAAAAGCCTTATTTTTAAACGCTAAGAAAAGTGTATCTTTTCGGATACGCTAGCTGGACATTCAAACTTGAGAAAATTTTAGGGAATGAAATATTTTAATCTAATTTACGAGCCCGCTGTTGCCTTCTCGAAAATCGTAGTGTAATATTCTGCCCTGGGTATTGTTATTCATGACATGTAGATAAGGTATGGAGAATCGCTCTGGCCTGGGACAAGCCCAAACCAGGCTCAAACTGGCTTCCTCGCAGGGAGGACAAGAGAGACTAAGAGGAGAGTGTACAAAGTATGGCACGTGTTCCTCTTTTATACAGCTATTTGCATATCATTAATTCATCACCAGGGCATTTACTACCAATTCAAATTGACTATGAGGAGGGCTTTTTATAGGACGCCTATTTTCTAGCAGGAAGTTATCTTTCCCTTATTTTTTCAATTAGAGTGATAATTGCTTGTTTTTGAGAGCTTTACACCTCACCTTTTTGAAGCATTTGTTCACACAGCAAAAAAAAAACTATCACTTATTGCCGCCCAGAATGTTTAATAGAATTTAATAGAAATGCCATCGTTGTCAGCTGTTTTATTGTGATTAAAACTGTCCAGGAGACGAAATCATTCTTGAGGGTCGTACAGGGGTATTCTCGTGACGCGTGATTTGCTGATTTTATTTTCCGAGAAACGTGAATTTAATAAATTTATTCTTCGTGACCCGTGACCGGAAGGTTTTCCGTGACACGTAAAGAGCTTGAATTAATAACCGATATTCGTGATTTCACCACTTTATTGACTTTATTTTGCGTGATTTTGAGACGCGAGACCTCAAATGTGACCTCCGTATAATTATCGTAACGTCAAACACTCTTTGTAGAGTAAGAACAGGATAAAAGAGTATGTTTCTTTCTTATTTTCGTAATTTCTTTATCAATTTTGATTTCTTCAAACGCTATTTGTAGCGTAAGAACAGGATAAAAGAGTACTTATTTTCGTGATTCGGGAAAATGAAATTTCAATATCCGTGATCCGTTATTTTTTTCGTCCGTGAATCGTGCCAGAGACCCCCCCTGTACGACCCCCATCCTTCTAGTTAAATTTTACCTTCGCAAAGGCTTTCTGGTCTTCAGAAAGTGTAGGTAGCAATCGGGGGAGGGGGGGGGGGGGGGTAGAATGAACATTCAAGTAAAGAATAAGTGGCCTTTTACCATAACATCATATTTATAGTTAAAAAGTGGACGCATTTTTAGTGTAAACAGGCTTACTGAGATGTTAATCAGGCTAACCTCCAAGAGAGCTAATTATGTTAACCAGAGTGAAAATTAGGCTGACTGGAGTGCTAATAAACCTGTTCCTGTGTATATTAATATTAATGAGGTCCTTTTGAACCTTGTGAATGGGTGATAATGTCAAACAATAAAGATGTTCTTTTTCACGCTGCTTTGAACATCCCGGCATCAAGATAAAGGCGTGATACTGGACGGTATGTCAAAACTCCACAAGAACGTTTAATCAGCACCACAAAATATGTTAATAGCATGCACTGATACAAACAAAGTGGCCCGACTTGTTATGCATTCTCTGGATGCTGACGTTTATTCACAAGCACATAGTTTACATGTAAAATCAGAAATGTCTTCCTTAGCTCTTTAAAGCCTTGTTCATACTTGTGAGATAAGCAAGGGCACAGAATTGCACCTGATACAGTTGCCAATACCCCTGTTTTCTCTTCAGGTGACCAAAATTCAAAAGTTACATGTAGTAGCCACCTTGGCAACCCGAACCTTTGCGGTTCCCTACATCCCACCTTTATATATTGACTTGTGTAATTAAATAATGCTTGAAGATACAGTGTAGGTTAATCAGTGTGAACAACAAGGTTTGGTTTGTATAGGAAACTCATCACAAATCATCAACATCCTCCAGTTTGGATTTTCCAAAAGTTACATTGTATATTGTGGATTAACATGTCCCATTTCTTCACAATGCATATTGCAGGCTCAGAATATTCCATAGTTTTCCGATGGCAGAGATGCTTCTTGCTTGCTTTCATTTAACTTCATTATGGAGTGACATTATTTGATAGTAAAAATTATGGTTTCCATATAATATATAATTTTTTTTTCGTTTCTGGAAAAAAAATGGCTATTAACTTTTTGGACTTGAAGACCACTTTGGAACATTTAGGAGCTAAATGTCTCCTTGAGAATAAAGTTATTTTTGTGCCCTGGAAGTGCAAGCATATAACCACAAAGATGTTCACAGTTGTGACAAACACAAGCACAAAATGGCATGCACAAGCACAGTACTTTAGAAATTCTGATAAAACATACACTGCATGATAGGAGCTTGCACTTGTGCTTATTTCACATGGGAACCCACTAATGAAATAAGCATAAGACAAGTAAAATAGGCATACATTGTATTAAACACAAGCACAAGTAAAAGAAAAAAATTATTTTCTTCAAGTGCTTATGCTTGTGATTATTTCATGTTGGTTCACACTAGTGTTTTCTTGTGCTTGTGCCTGTGCTTATCTCACAGTTGTGATCAAGGCTTTAGAGCACAACCTCAATTGACATGCAAATTAACTGTAAAAAGCATGGTTGGACTATCTACAAAGCATTCCAATCACCACTTCAATTGCTTGTTCTATGCCAAGAACAGGCAGCACTTTCTGAAACTGTTGCGGCACATTCCTAAGTAATGCATATTTGTCTCTCTGGCCAGTCCGTTTCAATGGTGCTGAAGCATGAATTTGAAGATCTGGCATAACTTGGCCAGATCCACTTACGTCAAGTCTCCAAAAAACTGTAAAATCAAGTCCTGGTTTGCTTCTGTTGTAAAGTTGTATAGACTGACTTGTGTTGGTTACACCAATCATGTGAACAGTCTCAGGGTACTTCATTATAAAGTGATCAAATGTCCTCTGCCTATGGCTGTGCCAGTCAGCATACTGTATAAGTCCACTAAAGAATGGTTGTAAGGCATTTTCTCCTTCTACGGTTTTAACAAAGCTTGAAAGTTCTTGTTCTGCGAGAAGATCTGTTACATTTACTTTGAGTCTGGTTAACATGGCAGTGCAGTCGTCCAAATGCTCAGCATCTACAGTGTAAGATGAAAACAACTGTAATTTGTTTTGTAAAAAAAAAAGGGAAAAATTAATGCCCAGGGGCATAAAAAGTGTTAGAGTATAATATAATGCATTGACAGATACGGTACTGCAAAAGTTCTATTAAGCCCCCAAGTGGGGAGGGCCTTTATTCTTTTTAAGACCTTTTAACAGAGAGGGGGCTTTATCAGAACTTAAACTTCCAGATGGGGGTGGGGGCAGGAGCTTATAAGGGGGTGTCTTTATAGAGCTTTTACAGTAACTGCAATAATAATATACCGGTACATGAAAAAATTACTCGATTCTGATTGGCTGAGACTGAGTGCAGTTCAGAGGTAACACCAGTGCAAAAAGTGTAACACCAGTGCAAATTACAAATAGACGCGGACGAAAACAACGACCGGGGTTTTCGCTAGGTAAACAACAGTAAAACACCTAAAAGATAGTTCTAAGAAACCAAATACAATTATTAGCACCTCATTCTGGCTAAATGTACGGAAAACGTCAAGTGAAGAGAAAAAAATATCGCCAACAAAATAGAGGAAAACGAGCCGGCAAGCCGAACTAACAGTTCTGCCCTAAAGTAAAAGGACAAAACAGTGACGACTTGTCTTGGAACCAGAGTGGGACCGCTTACAGAATGATAATAGCTACACTCGACAGGCATATAAATAAACAAGGATACAAGTTTTTCAATCCGGCAAGTAAGTTCTTCGCCGGTCTGTCATGGGAAAACGTCCAACAATAAAAGCGCGAAGTTCAACCGAAGAAGAAGTGGACGTGCTATGACAGTAGGAATTTTTTGGTGCCAAAACGCCAGAAGCACTTACATATCTGTAGTTTGTGGTGGCTTTTTGCATTTATCAACTGCCAGGTTTCTTTCATCTTTGGCCGCTCAAAGCTTACATCTCGGTTTCCAAAACGGCCGCTGTTCAATTCTTCAGTTTACGCCGAGCTTTCAAAGTCTAATATGTACATTGTCTTTAGTCGGTCATTGTTAACCGAGTTGTGCTTCAAAAACGTTTGAAAAACCACAAATTCCCAAGTTTACAGTACAACTGAATGAATCTGAATATTTCGCTCTTGTGAAAGTTTGAACTTGACATGTGTTTGCTGTGCTTCAACCAATCAATTGAATGAAAAATCAGAAAAGGCGCGCGGTGTCAAAATTCAACTGGTTTTCTTTTTCTCTCCGTCCCTTTTTTCATGTATATTATTAATAAGTAATCACATGATTTTTCTCGTGCAATTAGGAATAAATAAGCACTTGTAAATTTTTCAAAGACTACAAATTGCACTCGCCCTACGGGCTCGTGCAATTTTGTTAGCCTTTGAAAAATTTACTCGTGCTTATTTATTCCTAATTGCACTCGAAATCATGTGATTACCTATACGAATTGGCTTATTGAAACAATCGTGAAAACAACAATGTGCAGTTCCATACATGTAAAAAATCCATACCCATCCCGAGGGGGTATGGATATTTGGAAATTCTGAGGGGGTGGGAGCCTGGGGGGGAGGGGGGCACTGTATAGTTTTGGGTGGGGGTGTGCTGCTGGTACTCTTAAACTCTTGTCCAATACCAGACCATTTTCTTAATTTAACAGAAACCTATCAAGCAGGAAACCTGCAGACACATGTAAGCATTTTCAGTGTGATACATGCAGTGCCTGGAGGTTGCCGCTCAAAGGGGTTGTCATGGTTACCGTCTACGCTCTGCGCGAATTCCATGCACTCAAACATTTTGTCAGTCACCTTTGAATTCCCCGCACCCATCTGTTTAGTTTAAACATCTATTATAGAAGTTAACTAACCTTTATTTTCTGAGCTGAATGTGCTATCCTGTTCATCCTCTTTCACTTCAAACTCCACCACAAATGGAATTCTTTGGCAAGTTCCCGACATTCGACGAAGCAACACTGTAGCCATGTCCGTCTTCGAAATCATTTTGACGCTGTTCTCCATAAGTCTTATTCCACTAAAGGTTTCCAGGGAGCTAAGTTTTTTATTAAGTACAACGATTTCTTTTTCTAATTCACTTCTGTCACTTTCTTTCGATGTGCAAGGCAAATCAGAAGACTGGTCACTATCTTGAAGCTCTGTTCGAATCCTTTGCAGTGTTTCGAGTGAGTAGTCATCCGCACATGAAGACTCTTTTTGAAATATTTGCTCCTCCAGATGACAAATCTCATTATTTAGACTAGTGATCTCTTGAAGGGTAAGTTCTCTTAATTCAGTGTTTTTCTTGGATTTCTTTTTTACAGTTTCCTTGTTATTATTTGAATCTTTCCTTCTCTTGTGTTGATTCCTTCGAAGTTCAACCGCCATTTTGAAAATTTTGGCGCTAAATGAAATGAGGCTGCTCTTTGACGAAATAACGCTGGCCACATTGCGACGGCTCACGGCTTGAAAAATGTTCAAGAACACAGGGTACCATTGCCAAGAACTTTTGTTTCTTTTTCTTGTTCCCAACAATTTAAACAATATGTTAGGAGGTTAATGTTGTTTTCTTTTATATTTCGCAGAAAATTAGCTGGTAAAACACTCTTTATAACCGGCGCGAGCCGTGGAATTGGAAAAGCTATTGCTTTGAAGGCTGCTCGAGATGGTGCGAATATTGTTATTGCCGCTAAAACCACCGAACCTCATCCGAAACTCCCGGGAACTATATACACTGCAGCAAAAGAAGGTAAACGTTCTGGTTTTCTAATTATAGTTCTCATTTGATTATGCAGTTTTCCTGTGGAAGGGTAGAAGTGATCGCGTGATTGCGTGACCCGTGCGTGACACGATGGACACGTTTCGCACTTGGCAAAGTTTTGCCAGAATTTGTTTGCTTTACCTAGAGCGGCCCAAGATTTTCTGGTTGGCAAAAACTTTGCGAATCAGCAAAAACATCAAGGACGCCATAGTGCTTGGGTGGGACAGGCAGATTTTTGAAAACTTCAGCTAAACAGTAATTATGCATCAGTCAATTTCAGGAGTGTCCATCCCCCCCCCCCCGGGGGTAACCCCCGGGCATTAGCATTTCTTTAAAAAAAATTGGCAAATTCCCCGGGGTGGGGATGAAGGAACGGGGCAAATGCCCCGCTCCCGGGCTGATCGTTTTCAATCTCTCGATAGGTGATTTAAGAATATAATAGCCTGTGTACAGGCTCTCCGGTCGAGGATCGGGCAAAAAGAACCCGGCAAGAAAAAGGAGGGGGTGGGGGAAGTGAAGGTGGGGAGAGAGGGAGCGGGGGAGAGCCTGTTGACAAAGTATTATAGCCGCCATTCCGCCCCCATTTAATTAACCTGTCATTAATCTGTCGTTAACTTGAAAGGAGTAACACCTTCGGCTAAGCGAAATACAGAAGATGATAGCGTCGCTGCAGATAAAGCGCCTCACTCAAAGACAAAAATGTATTGCAGGACCCCTACATTTACCCATGAAACAAATGAGGAAAACAGTGAAAATTCCTTACTTTAGAGGAGAAATCCAGGCATCGATTAATATTCCACAACAACAACTGGACAAAAATAATTAAGTCATCCGTGAAGGAAGCAACATATCTTGCAACAAAAATAAACAGCCGGGCCCAGTGTTACATCTTTGCGGAAAATTTAAGATCTTGTCCCTCCAGAACGAACATTTTGAGAGCTAAAAACATATCTTGCAAATATGAATGACAGCCAAAACAAACCAAAATAGCAATGCATATGACAAATGTAATACAGAGGTGTCAAACTCTATTTGACGGAAAACCGTGCAGACCTATGACCTCTACACATTTCGCTCGGCAGTCTCGCGGCTCTACACAACTTAAAACCGCGTTAAACGCCTCCTAATAATACAGCTGGCAGCATATTGTACCCTTTATAAACAAGTGAGAAGCGAAATAAGAGCGGCAAATGTACAAATTTCATGAACGTAGCGGTCCGTGTAGGCCTGTCACCTCCTTTCTACTACGCCAGAGATCGCAAGCAACGTTTCTGTTCTTCTTTCAGCCGTCTCATGTGGATGAATTCCCTTAATGAATCGCTTAATACTCTTTGAAACAGATCATCTGTAACTCGCTCACTGCCAGAAGACACCATCATGTTTACACTTCGCTGAGCCGAAATGCAAATTTTGATCGTATCGCGTCTCATGGTGTCGACAAAATCAAGATGTCAATAAGACCCGTCAACAATCAGTAATCTGACCAATCAGAGGTTGCACCAGAATCTGGTGCACGACGGGTGCTTTGGAACGGCAGCATAAAACCTTTGTCTGCAGGCTCCCTCGCTTTTAATTCTCCACTTGGCCCTTCTCGGCTCGCTTCGCTCTCCGTTTTCTTTGGGAGCCTGCTCGCAGGCTAAGAATATAATACAAGTTGTTGCTTCTTAGCAATGAAGAAATATCTAAAATTGAGAAAATATACCTTTAAAAACATCCACGAGCTTCTCTAGTCCTTCATGGACTAGCTAATCTGCAACGTAGTCCACGTCTTGGCCTATAAACGCCTCCATCACGAATACGCGACTCACTCCACGGTTTCGAAACCACGTGTCAAATGCCCGGGGGTCAACCTGAGGTACGCAAATGTCCCACCCTCGGTAAGGGCAACATTAGGAAATGCCCCGCGGTCGCCCCGGGGGGGGGGGGGGGGTGGCGGGGAGGGATGGGCACTGCTGGAATTGACTGATGCATTAGATATTACCCAATTATCTTCATAGTATGTTTTTACTGTATTTATAACCCTCGAAACTTCATCCCCAAAACTTTGGCAAAATTGAAGTAGCTAAGGAGAGGTACATGCTCCCTTGAACGATTTCTAAAAAATCTCCTTGTGCCTGTAATGTTTAGCGTTACACAGTGGCGTGACACGCCTAGCCTCATGTAACAAAGCATGCTGGGATTAAAGTAGTTTTACATGTGCTTTCAATATGGCCGGTGTGTTGACTTTGTGTTGTCTTCTGTGATACACACCCTCGTTCAGAACATTACATTGGCGACGAGGATCGGCAAATCGCTTTAAAACACTCATAACTATCTGTGTGACCGAGTGTGTGCTCTTTGTGATGTCTACAGCGATTCCAACCTTCGAACCATTCGACATACATGCGGATGGCGCGATTGCACAACGATGGCGAAAGTGGATAAAACGCCTCGAAAACCTGTTCGTTGCCGCTGCTATTAGTGACAAGAAGAGACAGAGAGCTCTTTTACTGTACTACGCCGGAGAGGAAGTATCCGAAATCTTTGATACTCTACCGGACACGGGTGACGACTTTGAAACCGCCAAAACGAAGCTGAATGCATACTTTGACCCGAAGAAGAATGTGGAATTTGAAATATACACGTTTCGGCAGGCGAAGCAAAGCTCGGGTGAAACCATGAATTCGTATCACTCTCGGTTGCGACAGTTGGCAGCTACGTGTGAATTCAATGATGTCGATAAGGAAATTAAATCTCAAATAATTCAGTCGTGCACGTCGCAGCGACTTCGCCGAAAAGCACTGAGGGATTCTACTATGACACTCGAAGCCCTGCTAGCCGAAGCGAGAGCGTTGGAAGTCTCGGAGCAGCAAGCGACTGACATAGAATCGCCAGGAAGTGCCAATGCTGTGTTTCCTCAGAAGTCCAAAATGCCGGACAAGACAGCTCATTGTTTTAACTGTGGTGGAAGCTGGCCACACGATGCCAAAGCTGGGTGTCCTGCTCAGAATCGAAAGTGCAATTCCTGCAAAAAATACGGCCATTATGCGCAGTATTGTCGAGGCTCTCAAAAGGGTCAATCTCCTGGGAAAGGTGGAACACCTCGAAAAGGAAACAGGAAGCAAAGACGTCGAAACTTCAAGCCCCCGCGAACGGTTAACCATGTGAACGAAGAGTCGAAGCCACGCTCACCACCGTCGAGTTCAGATGACGAATACACATTCAAGTTGGATTCCCCCACTAAAGGAAGTGCTCCTTTTGTGTCATTAAAGGTCAATGGAATTACATGCAAGTTCTTAGTAGACTCTGGGGCAAGTGTAAACATTGTTAGCCATGATGTGTCACAGATGTTTGATAGTAGACTAGAACCTTGTGATACTAAAGTGTATGCCTTCAACTCATCTAAACCCCTTCCCGTGCTGGGTAAATTCAAGGCCTTAGTGGAATCCAAGTGTCGTTCAGCTGACTCTGAGTTTCTTGTGGTAGATGGCAAGACATCTCTTCTTGGATACACAACTGCTACAGACCTTGGAATACTGCAAATCGCAAATGCTGTGTCTGTGGAAAGAAATGTGTTCCAAAGTTACCCTAGTCTTTTCAGTGGTCTTGGAAAGATGAAGAATGTTGAGGTCAAATTGCATATTGATGAGAATGTGAAACCTGTTCATCAATCACACAGACGTATCCCATTTCATCAAAGAAAGAATCTTGAAGCTTGTGTTGAATCCCTGCTGCAACAGGATATTATTGAGCCTTCTGATGGTCCCACCCCCTGGGTGTCTCCTGTGGTCCTGGTGCCCAAGCCCAAACAACCTGGTGGAGTACGCTTGTGCGTGGACATGAGGGAAGCTAATAAAGCAATAACGAGAGAAAGACACCTCATGCCTACCCTTGATGAAGTGGTACACGACCTCAATGGTGCAAAGGTGCTTAGCAAGCTGGATCTCAATCAAGGATACCATCAGCTGGTCCTGCACCCAGACTCCAGGCATATCACTACCTTCTCCACTCATCTTGGTCTGTTCAGGTACAAACGCCTAAGTTTTGGTGTAAATGCTGCAGCTGAAAAATTTCAAGATGTGATTGCTACTGCTATTAGTGACATTCCCAATGTCAAGAACATTAGCGATGATGTCATCATCTATGGAGTTAACACGGAGGAACATGACAAGACCTTGCATGCTGTTCTAACCCGTTTCAAGGAGTTGAACTTGACGCTGAAGAAAGAAAAGTGTCAGTTTTACATGCCACGTATTGAGTTCTTTGGCATGGTCTTTAGTGCAGATGGTATGTCGCCCGACCCTGCAAAGGTGGAAGCGATTAAGCAAGCAGAAGCACCTACCTCAGTGAGCGATGTGCGCAGCCTGTTAGGCATGACCAACTATGTGTCTCGCTTCATACGTGATTACGCAGACATTGTGGCTCCTTTGCGTGACCTCACTCACAAGGGCGTTGAATTCAAATGGGAAGATGCTCACCAAGCAGCATTAGATCGACTCAAACACAGTCTCACCTCAGATGAAGTAATGGCGTATTTCGACCCTAGTAAGAAATCCATCCTGCTTGTGGATGCCAGTCCTGTTGGATTAGGTGCTGTGTTAACTCAAGGTGGCAAAGTGATCTCCTATGCCAGCAAAGCCCTTTCAAGTGTGGAAAGGCGCTACTCTCAAATCGAGCGCGAGGCATTGGCAATCGCATGGGGCTGTCATCACTTCCGTATGTACCTCCTGGGAAGTCACTTCAAAGTCGTGACGGATCACAAGCCATTATTATCTATCTTCAACAGCTCTACTTCCCAAGCCTCAGCCAGAATTGAGAACTGGCGTCTCAAACTGCAGTCCTTCAACTTTGAAGTGTTGTATTCTAGAGGTGACCTGAATCCAGCAGACTACATCTCGCAGCATCTCCAGAGTGACACAAAGTGTGATCTCATCGCAGAGTCTGCTGAGCAGTATGTTCAGTTCGTTATGTCTCAAGCCACACCCAAGGCTCTGAGCAGAGAAGAGATCATTGAAGCAACCAGGAAGGATGTCACCCTTCAAGAAGTAATGCGCCTCATATCAACTGGCCAGTGGGATAACCTGAAGCCAGTTGAGGGAGTCGACTCAAGTACTCTCAAGATATTTGCCAATGTCCGAGCTGAGCTCACTTCAGTAGATGGCAACCTAGTCCTTCGTGGAAGTCGCATAGTGATACCTGATGCACTTCAGAAGCAAGTGGTCGAGTTGGCTCATGAAGGCCATCAAGGGTTAGTAAAGACTCGTACCCTGTTACGCTCAAAGGTCTGGTTCCCAAGAATGGGCAGCCTAGTTGATTCTATTGTGAAACGGTGTGTTCCCTGTCAAGTTGCCACACCCAAGCCTTCCCGTGAGCCTTTGCAGATGACTCCTTTGCCCAGTGGTCCCTGGGAACAAGTATCGATTGACTTCTGTGAAGTTGCTGGACATTATGTCCTTGTTGTCATTGATGACTACTCAAGATTTCCTGAAATTGAGATCGTCCACTCTACTTCTGCCAAAGCGGTGATTCCTAAGCTTGACCGCATATTTGCTGCTTATGGTGTACCACAAGTGGTAAAGTCCGATAACGGTCCCCCCTTTAATGGTGGCGAGTTTGCACAATTTGCTAAGTACCTTGGCTTCAAGCACCGAAAAGTGTCTCCTTTGTGGCCCGAAGCCAACGGAGAAGTGGAACGCTTTATGAAAACCTTTGGAAAGGTGCTGCGCACCACGGCGCACTGGAAACAAGATATGTATCAGTTCCTTCGCAACTATCGTGCCACCCCCCATTGTACTACAGGTGTTGCCCCTGCTACCGCCCTGTTTGGTAGGCCTATTAGAACCAAGCTACCCAACCCTGTCGTCGTGACAAGTGGTGAAAGTCATGACCCTGTAATCATGCGCGAGAGAGATGCTCAGCAGAAAATCAGGATCAAGAACCGAGCTGAGTCAAGAAGAACCATCAATGATTGTGACATTCAGGTCGGAGACACGGTGCTAGTGAAACAACCAAAGCGACAGAAGCTGTCAACGCCATATCACCCGACCCCGTTGACTGTCACTAAGAAGCATCACAGTATGCTAACTGCAGAAAATGCTGACCGAAAGATTACACGTAACTCGTCTCACTTCAAGAAGCTTCTGGCTGAACACCCGACATTCAGAACCAATCTAGCATTTGAGAGAGAGACAGTTGACCTTGATGCTGAGAGCAGCCCTCCTTCCCCTCCCTCCCCTATTCCAGTCTCGGTTCAGGAGGCCATAGATTCACCAGTGGACCCCGGTGGAAGAGCTGAGATCCTCATTGAACCTGTGCCTCGGAGGTCTACACGTGTATCCCTGCCCCCAAGGAGACTCATCCAAGAAATTTGATTAAGGATGATTGACTGATTTCCAAGTGACTTTGAACATTTGTTTTATTGATACTCTTTATGATTGTTTCAAATGACTTAAGAATTGATTTACAGACATTGTTCGAGATCTATGAACTTTCAATCATTTGGATCATTTAGTGATTGAATATTCAAGTTAAGAACTTTACAAAGGACAACGTAACCTCTTGTTCAAGTTTATTTGCATATTCTACACCAGTGTAGTTCTGTTGCATAGTATCTATTGTTGCTGTTGCTTATTCCATATCATTTGACTTTGATTGCATGATTCTCAACTGAAGGAAAGGAGAAATGTAATGTTTAGCGTTACACAGTGGCGTGACACGCCTAGCCTCATGTAACAAAGCATGCTGGGATTAAAGTAGTTTTACATGTGCTTTCAATATGGCCGGTGTGTTGACTTTGTGTTGTCTTCTGTGATACACACCCTCATTCAGAACATTACAGTGCCGAGGAATGCAAATAAAAGTGATAATCAACGTAATGACGTAATTTCGTTGCTTTGACAACTCTGATGTCAAAATAACACTGGTCAATCGCAAATTTACATCTGTACCTAATTCAGCTATGGTGATCATTTTTTGACGGCGTTGTTAATGGTGATGTGGTTTGTTCTCAAGCTTGAGCGATGTTGCCCTAAAAAATCCAGTCAAGCCACCTTAAAATACCATGTAATTTGATATATTTCCATAAATTTTTGCATAATTATGCTACAAAATAGCACCAATGTTCTGCATAAAGCCTGATGCTCTGGCTAAACTAGGTTCAGGCTGTGCTGCTTTAATATGTCCATGACCCCCTTAAGTAAGTTGGATCACAAATGGGCAAAGGGGGATGAGGGGGGATGAGGGGCTCACAGATAAAAGTGATGCAGTGATGTCTTTATTTACAGTACACCATCTTGCTTGGCTGGGTCAACAACATCCAATGGTCAAACTAAATGTGAATCAGGTGCAGCAGTATCTGTCTTGAAAATGAACCACATTGTCTTTCACTCATAAAACAAGCATGAGTCAGAGTGGTCTTAAAATACCATGTAATTTGATATATTTCCATATATTTTTGCATAATTATGCTACAAAATAGCACCAATGTTCTGCATAAAGCCTGATGCTCTGGCTAAACTAGGTTCAGGCTGTGCTGCTTTAATATGTCCATGACCCCCTTAAGTAAGTTGGATCACAAATGGGCAAAGGGGGATGAGGGGGGATGAGGGGCTCACAGATAAAAGTGATGCAGTGATGTCTTTATTTACAGTACACCATCTTGCTTGGCTGGGTCAACAACATCCAATGGTCAAACTAAATGTGAATCAGGTGCAGCAGTATCTGTCTTGAAAATGAACCACATTGTCTTTCACTCATAAAACAAGCATGAGTCAGAGTGGTCTTAAAATACCATGTAATTTGATATATTTCCATATATTTTTGCATAATTATGCTACAAAATAGCACCAATGTTCTGCATAAAGCCTGATGCTCTGGCTAAACTAGGTTCAGGCTGTGCTGCTTTAATATGTCCATGACCCCCTTAAGTAAGTTGGATCACAAATGGGCAAAGGGGGATGAGGGGGGATGAGGGGCTCACAGATAAAAGTGATGCAGTGATGTCTTTATTTACAGTACACCATCTTGCTTGGCTGGGTCAACAACATCCAGTGGTCAAACTAAATGTAAATCAGGTGCAGCAGTATCTGTCTTGAAAATGAACCACATTGTCTTTCACTCTGAGTCAGAGTGGTCTAATTGTTAATTAGTAGAACATCTGAAGGATTTCAGTCCAAAACCTAAAATTTTATGCATATTTAAGCCAAAAATCATGAATAATTTCCGCTTCAAAGAGCATACACATTGGCAATCATGTTCTATCGAGAAATAAAAATATTCAAAGTACCAATCAGATTTGTGTATTTACAGTTCTCAGTAAAAGACAGTTTAGAGTCTCTCTTATTAATTTGTTGCATTTGGTTGCAGTTGAAGAGGCTGGTGGGAATTGTCTGCCCTGTGCAGTGGACATTCGTGATGAAAGCGCGGTAGTCAAGGCAGTACAAGAAGCTGTTAAGACATTTGGTGGGATTGACATACTTGTTAACAATGCTAGTGCCATAAGCTTAACAGGTACCCTGGAAACACCAATGAAAAGGTGAGGTTCTGTTTTTATGTCTTATATAATATGTCAACAAAGTAAGCACAATACCTATTTTCAGAAAGGATGATAATTTATTGCAATAACATACCTGCTCAACATAACTCATCCAGCCAAATCAAACATTTGATTAGTTGAGCTTAATCGGACTACATCTAACCCGATCACACAGTTGGGTTCGATTGAGTTCAGTAATCAAATCAAATCAAATCCCGGCTCTTTATCAGGCCCTATATTTTTGGCAACTCCTCTGGTATGTGCCAGGGGGGGACTCCCATATGAAAGGTGCAGGAATTCTAGTCGTCTCACTAAGGGGTGTAATTTTCAGATTTTTGGTCTCAATTAGGGTGTTCCGGGCAAAATGTTTGCAAGGTGTCATTTAGGGTTGCGTGCGTGGCCCCATCCCCACTGGGGGCTATAAGGATTAGGAGTTAGGATTGCACACAAAGAAATTTTGAAATATATATCTTTTTAGTATATTTTGGTCTCTGTTAGGGGTCAAAAAATGATTGAGTCATGCACAGATTGGTCTTCTATAGAGGTTCTTTTCTAAATTTCTGACAAGCATCCCCCCCCCGCCCCCTGGGCCACATACTGTAATGTTATATCACACCAAGAATCATATTAACTTTAATTTATATTTTTTCCTAGATACGATCTCATGAATAATATTAATGTCAGAGGGACATTCCTTTGGTGAGCCTGATCTGTACCAAATATCTTTCTTTCATGAACAATATTTCATTTATTATTTGATGAGCCATCTGTTCATCACATTTTGGACTTGAAGTTATGGCTCAGTTGATAGAATTAATGATCAAATGAATTCAGTTTTGTTTTATTTTTCTGGTCAGCTCCCAGGCCTGTCTCCCTTATTTGAAGAAAGCAACGAATCCACACATCTTGACCGTAGCACCACCTTTAAATATAAGGCACGCATGGTTCAAGGATCATGTTGGTAAGTAGCCATTGCACAGCCCCCACTCCCCTCAAGAAAAAATCCAATCTGAGGGATAGGAAACTTCAAAATAGTCGCAGCATTAAAGTGCATAAAGAGAAGCAGGGTATAATCAAATTAAATCTTGGTTAAAATGGCCGTGATGCCCAACTATGGTTGACAGTTTCGTCAGCCATTGATCATCATCAAGACTCATCCCGCCAGTAGGCGCATAAGGCCATCGTCAGCCTTGACTGATGACAAAGACTGGGGCGGATCTAGAAAAATTATAGAGAGGGGGCCAAAAAAATTTCAGTGACAGTGCAACCTTGCCCTATACCAACAACACAACCCTGATTGCACAACACCGCTTGAAAGACAGTTGTTTACAATTATCACAGTTTTTAGAATAAATCCGAGGGGAAAAGGAGGGCCGCAGTCCCCTTGGCCCCTCCCCTAAATCCGCCCATGTGTTTGGTATTTATGGTCCTGCACTTCTAATGACATTTACCTTTGCGCTTCTAGAGGAACCTTTTTTATAATTCAAATTGTGCCCATGTGTTGTGTAATTTGCACGTGATGATGTGGGTGTCCAATTACAGGTATCCAATTTGAATTTGTTCAAACTACATGCAGATACCTGCACCATTCACATATCAATCACATGCACTTGGATGGATGCTTTCTTACTGTTTTCCTAGTGTTTGTGAAACTGATGAAATACATTTTTGCCTTTTTCACATGAAAAGACATTCTCAGACTTCCTAACCTCAAAATTTGTTATTGATGCGATTAACGTGGATGGGTTCACAGGAGGGCGGGAGCCCAAGAATGAAGAGGAAAGGAACAGGAGGGAAAAGAAGAGAGGGTCGGGAATTGGGAGTCCCAAGGTGGTGTGAAGTGGGAGAAATTGAGAAAAAATTTGCAACATTTTGTAATATTTGCAATAGAGATGAGAAAAAGAGGAGGGAACCGCTACAGAAAGGGGTGGGAAGTGGGAATATATTCAGAAGATACTGGAAGCGGGAGATTCAGACCCACCCTGTCCCCACACACATTAATTAGCAATTGGACCATGTGTTGTACAATTCAGGGAGTAACCATGCTCATTATTTACAATCAGCCTTTAAAATTACTTGCGTGATCACTACAGTGACCTGAATTGTACAGTGCAATTATTATTACTTACCTATTATTACATATTATTTATTATAATAAAATTAATAATAATAATTAAATCACCAGCCAAGTGATGATATCAATGGTCTCTGCTGATGTTTATCACATGCCTTCATTCTAAGAAGGAATTTGAACCAGAGTTTATATAATATGGTTTGAAATCTTGATGGTTACTCTCTCCTGTGGGTACCCATTGTAAAATCAAACCAAGAGAAATCTCTGCTTGATATTCACGACAAGTGTCTAGAGAACAGGCACTCAGTAATTATGGTAGATACAACAATTAAATTAACTGATGCACTCTTTAGTAATCTGATGGCTGGTATAACTAAGGCCTCATCTACACGTCTCCATTTTCATTCGAAAAACGGAATATTATTTTTCCCGTTTTTAAAGAAATTCGCTTCTACACGTATCCGTTTCTGTTTGAAAAGAAGTATTTTTTATAAGGGTCGTGCTTTTAAATACTGAACCTCTGAGGTCTTTCTTGTGGATCTCTGTTGACACCCAGGGTACTGTTGAGGGTCCCCAATAGGGTTCTTCAATCCCGCCATCCCGACCAAAATTTTTCCTCAATCCCGTAATCCCGACGGTTTTTAGTGGCCAATCCCGATCCCGGTCACTAGCGTTTTTTAAGGTCCCTTACCTCAACGGAAAAAGGCCTTTTTAGGGTGTCCAGATTCCTTCACAGCAAATCCAAGTATGAAAATTAGCTCTTTCCACCAAAGCGAGGGCATAGTTCATCTGGCAGATTTCAGTTTCAAATGAACTAGGTCACACAGTCCTTCATTGTGTTGTACGTCGTTATTCTATGCCTTTAGTGCCACCCTTTAGTCAGGCCCGTAGGAACGAATTTGTAAGTGAGAGGGGCCAAAAGTTACAAATGGTGGTGATGTTTAAATTGTGTTGGAGGCCAATTTCCGTAGGGGGTACGGGGACATCCTCCCCAGGGAAAATTGTGAAAATCTAGACATGCTCGAATCCCATTTGGTGCATTTTTGAGAAGCAGTTTGTTGTCATTTGCAAGCCATCTTGAAGCCATGTTTTGAATCTGTATTGTCGTATATAACACATTAAGGTAATTTGCAATCACGAGAGTAGCCGAGACATATGTGGACATCACCATATGAGGTTGTTGACTTCTTTTTCCCAAAAAAGTGTCTGTTGATTGAGGTCTGGGGAGGGGGGGGGGGGGGGGAGGAACGAGCCCCCGGTTCAAGCTATACCGATAGTACGGATGAAATGAGTCCAGAATACTGAGAATAGCAAGGTTCTAAAACGGTAACTACAAGCTCAGTTGGTAGGGCATCGTAGCGGCATCGCGGAGGTCACGGGTTCAAATCCCGTTGAAACCCTGAATTTTTGCAATTTTACCGCAAAGATTATTTCTTTAGTTTAAACCTAACAGTTTCCTTGAGCGGTGAAGTTGCGCCCCCAAATGTTTCCTTTCCCAAAAATGAACATCAGCTCTTCCGTTTTTCATGAAAAAGAGCTCCACAACTTATAATATCATGTACATCTGGATCATCGGTGTCGGTGTTAGCCGACATCACTAGGATCCGCTAGGACACGCTTTTCCAAACACTACTGTGTCACTCTCCGTCGACGACCTAAAGCTACAGCCACACGTGCCGATCAATATACAGTAGATATAACTTGACACTCGAGATTTTGCGGTCGACAAAAGGTCGCTTGTGAATCGAATCCAAAGGATATTATTACGACCAAGGTTCACGGAAACATACAAGATCGCCATAGGGGTCACAAATTAGCCGCGTGATCGGATCGTGGATACATTTGGCTGGCCAATTTCCGACATTCATGAAGATAACAGGTTGGTTTCGTACATTTTCGTCAACGGACTTCCCGAATCGCGGCTCTTCAAAATGACATTTCCCGAGTCCCGCTTCGTAAAATCGCCAAATCCCGTGTCCCGTTCAAAATTACAATCCCGAATCTCGCTCCCCTTTTCCTCCAAAATCCCGAATCCCGGCCTTCAAATAAGCCAAATCCCGGATCCCGAAAAACCTATTGGGGACCCTCACTGTTGACTCGTTTAGCGCTTTGACTTTCAAGACCAGCGGTAAAAGAAGCCCTTCTGATTAAGTTGAGTTCTGAAATATCAAGCTTGAACATTTTACCTGAAAGAAAACAATTAATTAAAATAACATATGCTATAAGTCTTACAAAAAGGCAAGGTAGCAGTGAAACATTCTTATCCGGCGCGAGATAGACGCTGTAACGTCATCATTTTCAAAAAGTTCCGTTTTCACCATCCACACGAAAACACGAAAACGGCGTTTTCAAAAATTTCCAATCTGGAAAGCGTTTTTGAAAAGTTGCGTTTTCAGTCACAGTTTTCACCGTTTTCAAAGGAAAAGTTGCATTTCGAACGAAACGGATACGTGCGGGTGGGGCCTTATTGAGGTGTCAGTTGTTGTGCTCTATTTCTTTGATCTCTAGTGAGTGTCATTCTAAAACGACAAACAAAAAACGAAGGGTAATCGTTACTTAACTTCAGAGACTTGCAATGACTGTAGTGTTGTAAGTTTTTTAGCCCAAACACAGGTTGTAAATCATCCCCACCCCATCCCGTACAAAATTTTAACCGAGATCTGGCCAATCTCGGCGAGATCTCGCCGAGATCTCGGCGAGATTCCCGGCGAGTTTTTGGCCGCCGAGATCTCGGAAAAATCTTGGCGAGATCTCGGCGAGATCTTGGTAATCTCACCGAGATCTCGGCTACCTCGCCGAGTTCTCGTCAATCTCGCCGAGATCTCGGTAATCTCGGCAAGATCTCGGAAAATCTTGGCGAGATCTCGGCGAGATCTTAGTCATCTCGGCGAGATCTTGGTAATCTCGCCGAGATCTGGGCTATCTCGCCGAGATCTCGGTAATCTCGGCGAGATCTCGGCAAAAAATTTGTACGGGATCCCACCAGTATTGAAGTTTGTACCTGTGTTTTGTTTTCAGCTTATTCATTGTCTAAGTATGGAATGACCTTGTGTGTCCTTGGCATGTCCCAAGAATTCAAGGACGATGGAATTGCAGTGAATGCCCTTTGGCCCAAAACAGGTTTGATCAAATCAAATGATTATTCAATATGAAGTATAACATTCCCTAACTTTTAAAAGTTGTTATCCAGTTAAAACATTTATTATACCCGTTATAGGAACTCAGTACATGCCTCTGATCCATCGACTGTTACTATTTACTTCTTTGGTCAAGTTCTTTTGTAACGACCCTCATTAAATTCGGATTTAGCATTATAGCTACAGCTGTAAACGTGTACAACTTAAGATTGCTATATTTCGAGAGGAAGCCTCATCAGCTCTAGTTGGACTTCCTGCGGGTTTCTATCCAGGTCGATTTAGAATTTAAAAAGGTTAGATTTACAGGAGAGGGGGAAAACTGGAGCACCCGGAGAAAAGAAAAACAACAACAAATTCAACCTACATATGACACCTGGACGGAATCGAACCCAGGCCACACTGGTTGGAGGCGAGCGCTCTCACCACTGCGCCACGCCTGCTCTCCAACTGTACCACATTCTGGCCTGATTCATCTTAAAGTAGTGAAACTGTTTCTTGTAAACTTCGATGAGGGAATCAATTTTTTTGTTTTATACATTGAAATAACATATATGACGCAAAACTCAGGTTGATGATCTAAGACAAACATCAGTTCAGTTGGTTTCAGCGTTTTTTTGATTTTTGGTTAATTCCCGTTGTTTCTTTATAACAAGTCAAGTTGCATTTGAGGTTAACTGTTAAATTTTATCACTACGTTCTGGGGGTCCTTACGGTATTAATTTGGGCCATTTCTTTGAGGTATATCGTAAAATTTCGGTTATAAGCCTCCCCCCTTCCACTTATAAGCCTCCCCCAGTTATAGGCCCATATACACGTACCTGTAAACCCCTCTGCTGGATGACAGTACTAAACAGGGCTAAATGTTGCTTTATTGTGACTTTTTAACTTAAAGACGTATTTCCATGAACGCTGCAGTGGCTCGTTTCGAAAGGGTTTTTTATTCCGCTTAAAAGCCCCCCCCCCCCCCCCTCCCCCCGCCCCTCCGTTGACAAGCCCACCCAAAACCCCCTAAGAAGTTTTATAAGCCCAGGTCGTATAACCGGAATTTTACGGTGTGCGCGATGGTTTACCTTACGTGACCCACTTACACACTACAAGTTAGGGCTGATCGACGTACCCACGCGTGTATATCCTAGCACGTGCAAACATTTTATTTGCTTATGACTGCAATTCCAAATGATGAACTCAGCTGTACTATCCTGAAGAAGGCAGTAATACTGAAACGTCGGTGTTTCATATGAGAAAATAGTGCTGCAAAAAGAAATTCCTTTTTCAGTTGAACCTTTTCTCGCGAAGACCTCCCTTATGCGGGCACATGCAAACACTACACTTTTAACTTTCCATAAGCGAACACCCCTGCAAAATGGCACTTTTTCGAATTTTATGAGAACAGTATCCCAGGCATATGCCGGCGGCTATGTCGCATGTCGGTCGGCGGCATATGAAAACAAGGCTTTATTCAGCTGTAATATCTATTTCAAGGCGCTACGAAGTACTGACTGACCGACCGACTGACTTCCTTCCTTCCTTGATTGATTTTTGTGTACTCAACAAGTATCTCTTACTCAATTCAATAGGTATTGCTACCGTTGCAGTGATGGTGACAGCAGGGAGAGAAGGACTGGCTTATTGTCGAACCGATCGTGTTTTTGCTGACGCAGCATATGTTATACTAACAAGGGACAGTCGAGCCAGGACCGGAGAATATCTTTATGATGAAAATGTCCTTAGGGAAGTAGGAGTAACAGATTTTGAACAATATTCTTATATCCCAGGTATTTGCGGTCTGGAATTGTCTTAATGAGGAACTTAACGTTTAGGTAGTAAATCGAGTTACTGTAAAAGCTTTATTGAACCTTGTGATGTCTTAGAGAAGTTTTTCATGCAGTGGAGCTCAGTTGTGGAACAACTTACCCCCAGAATGACGGCAAGCGACTTCTTTTAAGCGATTTTAAGGCAAAGTTGAGTCACCACAGTTTTAAGTAAAACATTTAAACACGTCCTCCAAGAAAAGCACCGTCCATTGTTTTGAATTTTATTCTGTTATACTTGTAGGCAAGTAGGTAGGTAGTTAGTTGATAATAATTTTAAAATGGATGATGGAAATACCGTGTCTAAATAACGTTATTGTATCGTATCGCATCGTATCGTATCATATCGTATCTTATCTTATCGCATCTTATCGTATAGTTCAAACTCTCAACCAAGATTCCATTCTTCATTGAGGGTCGTACAGGGGTATTCTCGTGACGCGTGATTAGCTGATTTTATTTTCCGTGAAACGTGAATTTAATAAATTTATTCTTCGTGACCCGTGACCAGAAGGTTCTGCGTGACACGTGAAGAGCTTGAATTAATAACCGATATTCGTGATTTCACTACTTTATTGACTTTATTTTGCGTGATTTTGAGACGCGAGACCTCAAATGTGATCTCCGTATAATTATTGTAATGTCAAATACTCTTTGTAGAGTAAGAAGTTAGAACAGGATAAAAGAGTATGTTTCTTTCTTGTTTTCGTAATTTCTTAATCACCAAGTGAATTTCTTAATCAATTTTGATTTCTTCAAACACCATTTGTAGCGTAAGAACAGGATAAAAGAGTACTTATTTTTGTGATTCGGGAAAATGAAATTTCAATATCCGTGATCCGTGATTCGTTATTTTTTTCGTCCGTGAATCGTGCCAGAGACCCCCCCCCCCCCCCCCCCCCCCTGTACGACCCTCTTCATTACTTTTTTTTTTACATCCACAGCTGGAGGACCCTTGCCAGAAGAGTTCATTGAAGGCTACTCTCCTGAAGAAAGGGACACCCGCACGGAGACCACAGAAAGTACTTCTCTCAGAGGCCCAGTGAAAGGAGTGCGGGAAGTCATTGACACAATTAAGAGCCTTTGTAACAAGGACCTCGTTCGGGGCGTGAACGGTGTTTTCGAGTTTCATTTGGAAGGAAAAGAACCTGGCATTTGGTTTCTTGATCTCAAGAACAATGAAGGTTGTGCCGGCAGTGGGTCTTTTCACGGAAGTGAAGTCGACAGTACCATGATTTTGAACTCGGAGGATTTTGTCAAGTTGTTTACCGGGCAATTGAATCCAGCCCAGGCGTATTTAAGAGGGCAAATTCAAATCAAAGGAAGCATGGCGAGATTTGGGAAACTCGAGAAGCAGCTTATAGGACAAATGAAATCCAAACTTTAACGCTCACTTCAAAATGGCGAATTTGGAAAGCTTTTCAAATTCAGTCAGACACTCTCGGGAAATGCTCTAGTGTTCTTAGTCTTGTTTTAGTTAGGTTTTGTGCTTTAACAATGTTATATGTACCCGAAACAGTTAGAAAGCAAGATAGATAAGCTTATCACTTGAAGTAAACCTCTAACAATGGTTATTTCACATAGTGTGGGCACCGATAAAACTTGAAGACCCAACTATGAGAAAACAACGTTTGCGCGCATTTTGGATGCGTTTTGCCAAGTCAGGACAACCACGAGTTTGCCCTTCTCCGCCTAAAATCGGCTTGGTTTACTTGATCGCACTAACACTTTCATAAACTCTTTTTCGCGAAGGACCGAGCTGGGAAAACGTATTTTAGGCGCCTTTTGCAACGACATTGCATTTGCACTCGTTATTACGTCAAGTTACAGCCAATTGAATGTTCCCTAACAACAGCCCAAAAAGATGCTGTATTGAGGCCTTAAAGCGAATAGCGAAGAAATTTGAATATTTATATTGGAAGCTGTGACTACACAAACAAACGCTTTCATAGGATGGTAAGCCTGTGGTAAGACCAACCTGCCAGTCTTTGGTGTTCTGTCGCAGCTACACCAATAATATTTAGGAAAATCTGTTATCACAAATTTGGCACATGGCACATGCCAATTTGTCGTTGCCTTGACAACGAATTTTGACGTCACAGTGATTGTGATTTCATTTTGTTCATTGGTAAAACCTTAACAAATTTGCACTAAGAATTGAACTTCAATGTTATTGTTATAGCTCCGATAGGAATATTTAAACCATTGATCTATGTATATCAAACATTCTCTTTGATCGAAATATAATTCTGAGGCTGGCTTTAAATAATATTGTCAAGTTTACTAATTTAAAACTAATACTAAGTTGTTGTTTTTTTTTTCGCTGACGTTATCAAAATTCCAGCAACGTCAGCCCATCATCAATCACTGTATGCTAAAATCGCTACAGCATTGCATCAGCCAATCACATGGTCTGTTTTATCTGGTATCCATAGCGACCTGTCTGCGCTGTTGTTGAAGGTGTTTGGCGTCGACCCACTTTTCACACCATGGTGCACGGAATTCACCCTATATATTTTTCATAATCCCTTATCGTGTACTGCTCCTTTTGGTATGACCAGTACTGATAGAAAGCTTATGGATCGATATCAAGGTTAGACTTTGTGTTTCCTTCTTCATATATATTATTCTTATCTATATATTATTGCCTTGATAAGGTAATCACGCGAATTAGCAGCAAAAATAGCACAGAATTCGTATACCAGAACTTCAGAATGCGACCAGAAACGTAAAATGCCTTCAAGTAACGTCAAATTTGTTTCACCTGTTGATTCAGGCCAGAATTTTTTCATTTTATGTACATTGATTTTTTAAGCTTTACTTGAAACTCAGTAACCGCAGAGTCTGAAACTTTGAATCAATACCTTAAACAGGGAAACGACAAGACTGAATATCATTCTGAGAATCCGTCCGAAGATATCAAATGCGCGTGGACGCGTGTAGAAAAATGTCGGCCTGTTTCACCAACTTTGCCAGCACTTTACCACAGGCATCAGCTATCAAAATTCCCTGACGTCTTTTCCCAGAAAAAAAGAAAATTTCCCAGACCAAATAAATACAAAATAACTTTTTCGAGAAGCGGCCTCCAGCCTCTACTTCGAATTCCAAAAAAAAAAGAACAGTACCACGCATGCACGGTTTTTTTTTGTTATTTTTGTTTTTCAGATTTTTTTTAGCCAGCTAGAGAGCTTCGGTAGACTAAAACTTCACGCTGTTTGCATGTTTTAGGGTTTTTTTTAATTAATTTGAGTGGAAATTGGGCACTTAATATCATTTTGGCGAAGAGAGCGGTTCCTTTAAGACGAAATACACGGCGCGGGATTATTTTGTTTTCAAAATGTGGCCAGAAATTTTTTTTGCGGATTTGACTTTGGTAGTGAACCTAGTGATTTAAATAAAAGTTTTGACAATTAGCTTTTGACCCAATTTTGGGTTGTTCGTCCACGTCATGATCGATAAATACGAAAAATCTGAGTTTCAGTCGTATTCTCCGGCCGCTCAAAGGGCACACCGTGCAATCACGACTACGAATCAAAGATCGAATTGAGGATTAAAAATGCATTTTTCACAAAGGAACGTCATACAGTTTGATTTGAACAACCTCGTTCCCAGGGAAAATTTATCGTAATTTTGTAAACGGTTAATTTGACGCTCTTTCGTGAAAAATGCATTTTTGAAACAAAGAAAACAACGGCGAAATTTGCATGAAAGTATGTGCAGAAATGAATTTGAAATTTTAGCACAATTTAATTTGTAAACGATGAATTTGTAGCGCAACTTTTTTGTCGGTTCAAACGCCTTCTTTATTGTTAAATTTGGACGTGTTACAGTGAATCAATGTTAATAAAACTTTGGAATTTTCTTCTTTTTTTTTTGCAATATCACGCGTGCGTGATGAACGTTTCAAAAAATTCTGCCAAGCAGATTTTAACATTTTTGAAAAGCCGCTCTAAATGGGAATTACCCAAAAATTGTAATGGTAGGTCTCGTAAGAAAAAGTCAACAAAACTATCACGGTGCCGAAAGATAAGCTAAATACCCATCTTGGGGTTACTTCGAAGTAATTTCATCAACGCAATGTCTGTGTCACTCGAGTGTCGCAGCCCATTAACCAGTACAATGCAAAAAGTACGGTTGGTAATAATTTTGCGATTTTTTAGAAATTAAACATACATTTTTTTATCATTTTTTATTTGATTTGCAGTTTACCATCGTTTCAAATATTAAAATATTATTTTTACTTCAAGTCTGACTCGCGTAAAATTCAGGTTTTAATTATTTCGTGAATCTTCTGTTTATTGTTGCCATGGCATGGAAATATCTATATCCATAAAAATAAATTGCATCAAACTTCATTCCATGACCAATATCTGGTGTAAATTTCACATTGCTCCAAGTCTGGAAAGTCTGCTAAACGGCCAATTAAAAATGTTAGGTACGGTCAAGAAAAACTGTATTGAGACACCATACGCTGACTGTAAGGTTGTTGCGATCGACTTAAAACGAATTGAGTGAACCTGATATTGTAACAATCTGATACGATAATAGCGATTATGGGATTAACATCTGTCAAGACATCTGTTCCATTTTGCGTTGTTGCATTTCGCGTTAAAAAATTTGCTACATTTTGCGTAAAAAAGTTGTTACATTTCGCGTTAAACAGTTGTTATATTTTGCGTCAAAAATTGTTACATTTCGGGTCGATGTTACAATTTGCGGCGTAACAACGGTTTCACAATGAACGACTGAAAATTATACTTCAACCAGGTCTAAACAGCGTGTCGAAGGAATTTGTGAAAGTCTACTGAAAAATCGGTGTTTTTACTTTCGAAATGTTGGTAATTTAATTGTAATTTGAGTTGTGTATCCCCTTTTATAATTCAAACCTAGTTATCACAACACTTATATACAGATACAAAGTCATTGTGCCGTCATCCGTACATAAAAGATATCCTGCGATATAGAGCTGTTTCGTGAAATGTCGGAATTCAGAGCATGCGACAATCCCGAAAGGGAATCTGGGATATGATCAATACACAGTTCCTGACATTGTAGCTGTCGAACGTACTTTTGTTGCTTTCTTTTAGCACTCGCAAACATACGTCCATGTCTCGTGTCTTTTTTGAGGTCCCCCTAAAATGCCTTAGCAAATAAATAAATAAATAAATAAATAAATAAATATTCCCGATCGAAGTGGAATTTAGAAGTGTTGGTTTTTGTGGAGGGAGAAAAACCGGAGAACCCGGAGAAAACCCTCAGAGCAGGGACGAGAACCAACAACAAGCTCCACCCACATATGACGCCGCCGGATCCGGGAATCGAACCCGGGCCACATTGGTGGGAAGCGAGCGCTCTCACCACTGCGCTATTCCAGCTCCCCGCAGTCAAGGAACAGTGAACTTAAAAATACCCACGATACCTTTCGGGATTGTCGCGAGCGCTTTCTTAGACAACCTTTCTCGAAATATTTGTATAGTTACATAGGTTGTCCACTCATTCACGCCTCCTGATAAACTAGCAAAATTAATAAAGTTCTTTATTGGCAGGAAATGATGTCCATCACGGACCTTCTACAATCCACTTCCTTCCTGTTTATCGTGACCCACAACAAGAGCAAAGGTAAGAATAGATGTTTTATATTAAAATGCGTTACCAAAAGTTTAAAACACTTCGCATTCTTTACACATTACTGTAAGTACACCTACAGAAATAGAATCTGTCCGTCACAACCCAAAATACAAAAATAAACTCTTACAGGTGGAGGCGAGCCTTCTATAAAAACACAAAGTCACTTTACGAAAAAAAAAACATGCCACATTGTTTCTCCGTGGTCTTTAGGAAAAGTCAGGAAGTTCGTGGTCTTAGTGAAAAGTCTTTTTGCAAAGTTTTAAAAAAATTGCTGGAAGCAATTTATCCAAAGCTAATACTGGAATTAAAGAAAGAAAAGAAGCCTCGATTTGATGATGAATAGGCTGGACTCACAAAGACTGTGCATTTTCACTAACTTCGCCATTCCTTATTGTATTTACAGGCACGGCAGCTCTTCTCAAGCTCAGATGCTTGATGGAACTTCAGGTGATTCCGGGACTATTCCACGCCATGTATCGGTAAATAGTAACGGGACACTTTTCCCATGGATTGTCTTCGGTCGACCTGTTACTGAATACCTTCCGCGAGACCAAAGATCTCAGTCGAGTAGAAATGCAAAGGATCGGCCCCAGTGCTCTGTATGCAACAGGAAATTTGCTACACCAGGAGCTTTAAAGGTATTTTTTAAGGTGGCTTCATGTATGATATATTTTGATATATTTTCGTTTCATGAGCTTTTGAAGTGTTTTCAGTTTGGCTTTGCAGAGTCATTGCAGGGCGCATAACTCCACAATGCGTCACAACTATAAGAAGTACGAATTTGCATTTCGCTCCCGAAGGTTAAAAACTTGGGAGGTACCATACCCTTTCAGTAGCAACAAATTGTTGGTAGAGCTAGTTCTATCCCGATGAACCCTGAATGCTGATGCACCTTGCAGAAATGTCAGCGCCTTTTGCTGCAGCGTCTTCTGTGACTGACCAATCAAACGAGTGAATGGCAGTCTCTGTTGCAGCTGGTGCAAAATTTGTTTGCTAGGGGAGGGGTGGGTGCTGCACCTTGCTTGAGGCAGATCCTCTTTGTTGGAGCTTGCTGTGGCCTGGTTTAATTAATTAATTAATTAATTAATTAATTAATTAATTAATTATCTTAAACTTATCTTCTTTTCAGGTTCACATGCGAATCCACACGGGCGAGAAGCCATTTCAGTGTCGTTACTGTTCCAAAGCTTTTTCTCAATCCGGGAACCTTACTGTGCACGAGCGAATACACACCGGAGAAAAGCCATACCATTGCGAGTGGTGTGGAAAGCGTTTTGTCCAGTCTTCCGCTCTTAAGAAACACCAAGCTACCTTTAGACGACATGAAGACATTCGTGAAAATTCACCTTTATCCTGGAATATTCAGAATTTTACGCAAACAAGCACCACCGAGGGAATCGTTTTCATCTGAGGGAACCGTTTACGTCTTCTCTTCGCTTTGTTTTGTTTGTTTGTTTTCATGTTTAATTTTTAGATTTTTTGTTTGTTTACTTTTGCTGCATGAAGTAACGGGTCTATCAGTCCACAACTTTCTCAGGTTCGACGCTAATATATACCACCGTGCGAATTCACACAGGCAGGTGGTTTTTCTCGCTGCAAGTTTTAGTTTAGTTCTGTTCCCCAGGTAGAGGGGGGGGGGGGGGGGGGGGGGCTGGTTAGGGGGCTGTAGAAATGAATTCTTCAAACTTGTACCTGTTCTTGGCCACAACTACAGCTGCTCAGCGCGTTCTCCTTCCACCGTCCTTTTTCATGTTTCCCTAGGCAGTCCTCGTTTCCTTTTCTCACTTGGTGCTCAGGTGAATGTCACTGTGGGCCACCCTCTATTAAGTGGCTACCCATTAAGCAGCCACCCCCTATTTAGCGGCCACCTCTTATTAAGCGCTCAGTTACTAAAGTCCTGAAAGTATATTGTCAGTATAATACGGTAAAATAAAACCGGCCACCTCTATTAAGCGACCTCGGCCACCTTTCTGCCGTCCCGATGAGCGTTCATCTATTGTTTTTCCCCTATTTAGCGGCCAGTTAGAGACATACGATGTTTGGTTTTATTTTCAATGAGCTCAGACAGTGAGATATCTTTGACACTCGAGGGAAAACTGCTCTATTTCCAAGTTTATTTATAGTGTTCTCGAGTAGAACAGTATTGCTAAATATATCATTATATAAATATATTAATTGAATTAATCAAGGCATTGAAACTATCTGGCTTTCTTACCAGTCGCGGGTGGCTTTACCCCTCGAGCAAAGACAGAAATGGAGCTCAGCACTCTTGTTATTGATAATATGTAACGCGTTTGCAATGAAGCCTCGTGTTAGCAAATCAATAATTTCTACCTATCATTGGCAGCCAGTCTCCATATAAGCGACTAGAGTTGTTTTTATACAAGCTGGTATTGGTCTCTTTCTTTCTTTGACGTTTTCATTGTTGCTCCATCTAAAAAAAAACTAAAATCAAAGAAAAAAATCTTTTTCACCATGCTGCTCTTTACAGATCTACTCAGTTTCTTGTTCAAGTTAAGGTTAAAGTGAGCATTTTTTGCTAAGGGCGCTTGCCATTAGCCAGAACAGCTGGCCGGCCAGACCGGTATATTCAAGAACAGAATTCCCTTGTTAGTCAGATTTGTCGATGAATTAGTCAATGCATAGTGGATTTGTGCGATAGTCTGGATCGTGAAAATGATCCATTTCACATTCAAAACCACCGGACCGGCCGTTTAGTGGTAGGGATATGAAAGGCATCGCCTATCTGAAAAAACCTCACGAACAAAATTAACTGATCTTTATATATAAGATTAGACATTAACATTTTGTTTTGCATGAAGCTTTGACTGCTTTAATAAACAAGACAACAAAGTCAGCAAGGCCTATACCAGCAAGATATCATCTTAAACGGGTGACGTAGGGGCCAGCTTTTTTATAGTACGGAGTGGGTCCTGTGACTTCAGCAGCCAGAGTACATAATTGTTAATAGAATATCATGTTTATCTTGTCAGTGAGAGGAAATAAACTAAACCAGCTGTTCTTCAGTGCTTGAAAAAGTGTCCACCTTTATCTAGCTGTGACATGCGGTGTAAAGCACCCTAAAATGTTTTTATAGTTAGCGACCAGTTATAACGTCAAGTTATGACGTCATATCATGCCAAGATTTGCCACGTCCTATTATGTTATGACGGCATATACGGCATTATGTCTTGCCAGAATTTGTCAAAAGAAAAAAGACTGAAAATATGTAAAATATGATAAGGATGCGAAAACTATAAGATGCTGGAAGAAATTAAAAGAAATTCTCTCATAAATTAAAAAAAATTCGACCGGAGAGCAGCTTTCCCGTGTACAGTTGCCATGAAAACGGTACGTTAGGTGATCAATACGTGGCGTGTCCAAATAACTTAATGACTGACTAAAGAGGCCGTATTGGCAAGCCAGACTGGTCATGCAAAGCGTAATATCCGTTTCATTAATCATTCAGCTGTATTCTCTCGGGTGGATAGCTTCATAAGGGTCACCGTTAGCCAGCACGTTTCAAGGTAGATCCAGGCAGGCCTGTGGTAACTGCAAGTGAAAATGTAAGCTTTGCTCGCATTTAAAAAGCCTCTCTCTTTGTTGGTTTGAAAAACAGTTTAAAGGGATGGGAATTCTTTTTCAACGATCATAATTAATAAATCCTGTTCTTTTTTTCCTTTCTGCTTTCCGCTTATATTTATTAAAAAACTTTCTCAGTCGTGTTACACACCTCTTATAAACCAAACTTGATCGGGACCGTATACTGGGAGAATCGGTCCTTTCTGTACTTGTCTTCTCAGGGCCGCGCGAAAAGCACTATGTGATTGTTACACGACGCATTCACCTTCGTTACACGCCAAGTGCTGACCAAAAGTATCCCGGGCGTCGAGATCTCAACACGGCACTGCAAAAGGAAAGATGCTGAACACAGGGTTGGAATTTGGTCTATTTTTATCTGCCAAATTTTTGCTGTTTATGCACATTTAAACATAAACTACAACTTCGTATGCCTTATCAATATATGTCTTCTTTGTTTTCAGAAAATTAGCGGGAAAAACAATATTTATAACCGGCGCGAGCCGTGGAATTGGAAAAGCTATTGCTTTGAAGGCTGCAAGAGATGGTGCGAATATTGTTATTGCCGCTAAAACCACCGAACCTCACCCGAAACTACCGGGAACTATATACACTGCAGCAAAAGAAGGTAAACTTATGTTTCAGCTTTTATGTATTTAGTTCGCGGATTAATTAATTTCATAAGGAACTTTCGTGTCTATAATTATTCAACAAGTATTTGACTTCATGATTTGTGCTTGAGCTTATGTAACTCTTGTGTGCGTGACTCTGGGTTTTAAGGCACGCTAAAACCACGGGGCGATACGCCTAGTCACTTCATGCTACAGAAATTGGAATTTTTTACGTGTTGGCAGTTGTGCGCCACTTGTATATCATAAAGAGTTATCGGCCAGAGTTGTCTCTCCTCTCTCCCCCATGCCGTTTTCATTCAACCCCAAACAAGCAGCCAAGCGACTAATCAGCTTATGCCTGTGACCTGCAAGTGGATGTGTATGACAGCCAAACTCCCATACACATCTTTGAGATGGAAATTTGATGCTTTCTTGATTTTATTTGATATATACCGATATGGTAAGATTATTAAATCTTTGTAAAAACATCAAGGTAATACAAATTTCAACTATCATTCTCCTGTTAATGTTAACCACAGCAGTGATGTGGTTGGAGTCTTTGTTTAAGATCTATTGCTTGGACTTAGTTCTCATGTATCTCCGGCCTCCCATCACCCTTTCACTCTACTGATCCCTCTCCTCTGCAGGGATGTAGATAATAACTGGGAGCAGGGAAAAATACCAGGCTGCCAGCTTGATTTTCCCAGCTTGATAACCACCTATCAAGTACAAAATACCGGCTGTCAAATTTTTAACTATGTCCCTGCTCTGCCAACTCATCTCTTATAGAAAACAAGAAAATGCTGCAATAATTGTTTAAAATTTTCAATTGGTTTGTAGTGGAAGAGGCTGGTGGGAATTGTCTGCCCTGTGCAGTGGACATTCGTGATGAAAGTGCTGTAGTCAAGGCAGTACAAGAAGCTGTTAAGACATTTGGTGGGATCGACATACTTGTTAACAATGCTAGTGCCATAAGCTTAACAGGTACCCTGGAAACACCAATGAAAAGGTGAGGTTATGCGAAAGTTCCAAAAATTTCAACCTTTGTTACTTTTGGATTTTGCCACCTTTAAATTCCTATCTCTGATATCAGAGGATCACAACTTTAAGGAGTTTCTGCTATTTTCTGTTGGGTAGCTAAATATGACACCTTTGACTTGGGTCAGAGGTGGTGAAAGTTGTCTTTGCCAAACCTTTGGCATATCTTTGATTGTGACAAAGGCTGTCTTTGATTTTATCAAAGGTAATTCAATCAACTGTGATGATTATTGACAAAGGTACCTTGAAATTTGAGTTTGACTCGTGTTAAAACTGTACTAACTTTGACTTGTGTCAAACCATGTCAAAAGTAATATCAAAAGACTTGTTTGCCTTTGACATAAGTGCCAAAGTTAGACATCCATCTTTGTCTTACTTTCAATACAAATCAAAGATGAGACAAAGCCAACATTTCGTGCTGTGTTAAATTGTGTACCATATGTGGACTAAGTAAACATAATTACATTTTTTCAATATATAGTGGATAAAAAGATAAACCGTGTTAAAAATAATTTATTTAATTATAATTATGGTTTTTTATCATCTCTTTTATTCCAGATATGACCTCATGAATAGTATAAATGCACGAGGCACATATTTGTGGTAAGTTTCCCATACAGTTGAACTTGTAAGCTTAATCTATTTGTGGAGAAGCCAGAGAGGACTGGAATCTGCGTAAATACATGTTTCCTTTTACTGGTATTTTTTTAGCAAGACAGTGATAATTTTTCTGTCCTTTTACAGTGTAAAAACCAAATATATTGGACAGCAAAAATATGAAATAAAGGACAAAATATTTAATGGCATGTCTTATCAGAAAAGAACGGGAAATGCAGATTTCAGAACCTTGACGTTTGATTTTTTTTAATTAAAAGTAATTCAGAGTTAAAGTGACATTTGTATGAATTTCTGACATTATCTCCCCTTTCACACCCTTCATTAAAATTATCTCAAATTATGGCAAGCCCTCCTGAATATTATGGGCTTATAGAACTTTGCAAACAAATTTCCGAATGAAAATGAAAATATTGTCCAACTTTTTTACAGCACAAAGTTCCTTCTCATAATAATCAAGTCTTTTTTCATTTTTTTTTTTGTGTGTGTACATCAGCTCTCAGGCCTGCCTTCCATATCTCAAGACTGGAAAGAACTCGCACATCTTAAACATCAGTCCACCTTTAAACATGAACCCCCATTGGTTCAAAAGCCATGTAGGTAGGTACAGGCTTTCACCTAGGATTTGAAAAGTGGCTGTCCAAACATTTATGTAAGACCTGACTCCACCCTCCTAGAAAGGTCTGTATAAGGATAAAAGTTAAGTAATACATATTGTTTTCTACAAATTTGAGTGCAAAATTATATGAGGATTTGCTAAAAAATGACTCTCAATACAGCCACTCCTGATTTTCCCTGAAAAGTGTCCATCCATAGGACACCTGCAAGGTGGATGCCCATCTGGCTAAAAGCCTGAGTAGGCAACCAGATAATATTCTGCCCAGTAAAATTTCTTACTCAATCAGTTTTAAAAGTGCAGTGCTGTACAATGATAATAATAAAAATAACAGACAGTTTGCATAATAGCGTGTCACTTATTGTGAAATATGTAGAAAAACAATTGGTATTGCTTTAAGTTACTGATGATGTGTGATCTATTTGTAATTTTCTATATGACACAAACCAGCCAAGTGATGATATCAATGGTCTCTGCTGATGTTTATCAGATGCCTTCATTCTAAGAAGGAATTTGAACCAGAGTTTATATAATATGGTTTGAAATCTTGGTGGTTACTCTCTCCTGTGGGTACCCATTGTAAAATCAAACCAAGAGAAATCTCTGCTTGATATTCACGACAAGTGTCTAGAGAACAGGCACTCAGTAATAATGGTAGATACAACAATTAAATTAACTGATGCACTCTTTAGTAATCTGATGGCTGGTGTTTCTTAGTGTATATATTATCAATATTGCCAGACGAATTAAGTTACTAATTTTTTAAAGGGGTATTCCGAAATATGGGCTACACCCATTTATAGCTACAGTGTATGTGTTGGCAGCAGGATAGGGTACAGTTTTTGAGTTTCTCAGTCCTTAAACAGGGAATCTTTGCCCCTTTTGGCATTGAAATCCTGGCACGATCTTGCAGTGAATCGAACTCAACTGGGGCCACCCAAGACAAGTTCAGAACAAAAGAATTGGGGGCGCGATCCATTCAACTAAAAATTCCGGTTTGAGTTTTGATATTTCCACGTGTGGAAAGGAACGGTATTTTCCACTGGACTAAACTGGTCACGTAAAAATGGCGGGTTTGCCGTGAGACTTGTTTGTTACTCGAGTGCCATTTCAAGCAAACAGACAATTTCAATCCTACAGAACAACAACAAGATAATAATTACCTATTAGTTGCTTCATGAGAAGAGGTAAATTTACCTGTGGTTACAGACTACGGTATTTTTAGCTCAACTGATTCGAGATATTTGCCTGTACAATACGTGAAGTTGCACCCGACAGGAACAATTAAGAGAAACTTTTCTTCCAAGAACTGTACGAAACATATCGTCCATGGCGCTGACATTGAAATATGTCATGGAAAGTTCTAGAAATAATTCTCACGATCGACGTGTGAAGCGAGGAAACATGCGCTTCGCTGGTGAAAAGGCCTGTCGCTGCCGTCTTTTAGGTCTTGGTGAAGTTAAGACGCTTGAGAAACGAAAGTGAGTGGAAATGTCCAATAGAACGGCAAATTTCCGATCGGATCGGTCCGACCAGAAAAGTGGTCCTCCTCGAAAGGTGGACCTCATTTTCCGGAACTTTTCCAATTGGGCTGAACCGTTCCATTGAGTTTCGAACCAAAATTTCCGGAAATTTTGGTTGAATGGATCGTGCCCTTGGACTTCCTTCTGTTCATCAGTGGACCAATCACAGTAAGGGGCAAATTTAACTGCTGATGAACGAATTCTTTTGTTCTGAGCTTGCCTTGTGATTCACTGCCTCTTTTTGTTTTTGGCCATTAAGAGGCACTGTCACAGGGAATTTTTTACATGACGAAGTTAAAAGTACATGTTGCTTTGCTCATAATTTCATGAGATGCACCTAAAACACCAACTGAAGGTGAAGATATTACATGTAAGTTGACTACTCAAGAGAGAGCGAAGTGATTTATCCGAGACACATGGACAGAGTTCTTTTTCAGTTGCAATCAAAATCTCGACTTAGTCGTGCTTGTGTAACTCATGGCAATAACTCTAGGGTTAGGTTTTCCATAAATATAAATATGTCCTTTGCCATTTGAATTTTCGAAGTGATGCTCATGATTTTCTATATCAACTGAACCTTGGTGGCACACACCTATCTTAAATTGACTGGAGTTAAAATGAGCATGCTTGGCAAATGTCACAGTTTTTTGTTTGTCTTGTTTTTAGCATATACAATGGCTAAATATGGAATGTCCATGTGTGTCCTGGGTATGGCGCAAGAATTCAAAGATGATGGAATTGCAGTTAATGCCCTGTGGCCCAAAACAGGTGGGTTGGGTAAAATGTAATTATGACTTGTGTAATTTTAAATTTTCCAGTTGGAAGACAAGACAGAGAGATCAAGCGATCAACCTCTTGTTTTGGAGCCTTGAGTCCAAGGCTTTTCTTTTTGCGTAGCTTTGACAAGAATGGTGGTTTAAAAATCCCTAAGGCAGTACAATCTGTGTGTAGTGGAGTTGTGGGACCCTATTATTCTGTTGATAAGGCTTTGAGCTCATTTACGGAGCCTACTGATCTATGGCCCCACTAATCTGTTCACAAACCTACTACAGTAGTTCCTCTTAAGATCGTTGAGAGCACGAGCAAAATAAAAACCCTTTCACTCGGGAGCTTGCAAAATACTTCTCTCCTCCCACGCACGTGCTTGTGCACATGAAATAGTTAGACCCACCTGCACTCCTGCACACAGGCAAAATAGAATATGAGCTCAACAGTCAATTCTTGGAGATAATTGTTCCTCTTCTGGCTTTAACTCTCACTTTTCTGCTTTTTGATTCAATAGCTATTGCTACAGCTGCCATGGAGATGCTCGGAGGAAAAGAAGCTATTGCCTCCTGTCGCACAGATCAAATCATGGCTGACGCTGCATATGTTCTACTGACAAGGGACAGTCGAGCCAGGACAGGGGAATTTCTTATCGATGAAGATGTCCTTAAGGAAGTTGGAGTGACCGACTTTGAGCAGTATTCTTGCGTCCCAGGTATGCATGGGGGGAGGGGCTGTGGGGGGAGGGGATAGGGTGGACATAACTTGGGGAAATGAAGAGGTGTACAAGAGGATAATGATAAAATGTATCTGATACCAGACTTCCCAAGCTTACCTGAAATGCACTTCCCAGGGGGATGGAGACTTTCTGGGGGGCGGCATGTGGGGGGATGAAGGGGTGTGCATGGGGGTAGCAGGAGGTTTCGCTCCCAATCGTGTTCGCACCGTCCGAGTTCGCACCCAACTTTCAGAGTACACTTACCGCGTTCGCTCCCAAGTACGCTTACTATCTAGAATATTTCTCGTTCTTTAAGCGTGAGAAAAAACTATCTAGAATATTTCTCGTTCTTTAAGTGTTAGAAAAGTGTGATCGGTGAGGGCGAACTCGAAAAAGGTAGGGAGCGAACTCGGTGGATACGAACTCGGTTGGGAGCGAAACCTGCATCATTCTGCATGGGGATAATGATAATGGGTATGTGATCTCAGACTTTTGAACCGCAAACTGTTCGAGATAACAGGAAGTTTGAGATTCTGATAACCTAGTTCGAATTAACGGGGTAACGGTTGTTTTTACTATAAATCACTGAAAAAAGACCAAATCCAAGGGAAATAGACTTTTTGCTCGAGATAATGAGCAGTGCATCAGGAGTTCGAGATAGCAGAGGGTAGCAAAGGGTTTATGCGTGACGCGTGATAAGGGAAAAAACTAGACCGTGACTCTTGAAAATAGCGAGAAAAGAAGACCGTGACGCGTGAAAATAGCGAGAAAAGAAGCGGGATTCGTGGATTTTTTGTGTTTAAAGTGTACGTGGCACGTGAATTTTGGTTAAAAGTTGTACGTGAATCGGAGCCAAGTCACACAATACGCCTCAGCTAATCACGTGAGTAACATATCCTACGTTATAAACCCGCAGGAAGCAAGCTGTTACCAGATTTTTTCTTAGACGTAGACGACGAATCTTCTGCGCAAGAAATGATTGAGGCTCACAAGAGGCGCGCAGAAAGTGCCCCTCAAGGGAGCCCTGGAGGAGGAGTAGCCGGACTTTTCGACAAGATTAAGAGCCTTTGTAACGAAGAACTCGTTAACAGCGTGAACGGAGTTTTTGAGTTTCATTTGGAAGGAAAGGAACCCGGAGTATGGCATCTTGATCTCAAGAACAATGCAGGTAAACAAATCTGGAGCAACTTCAAAATACCCGGCCACTTTTTTTCGTGTATAAATCTATTGCTCCCGTGCTCCCGTGCTATCGCAGTGGAGTGGGTAAATGATTTAAGTAAGAGGCGTTAAACTACTGCTACTGCTGTCCCGCACTCCCGAAGTCATGGAATAATTAAAATGAGAGGCGTTAAACTACTGCTACCGCGGTCCCGCACTCCCGAAGTCATGGAATAATTAAAATGAGAGGTGTTCAACTACTGCTACCGCGGTCCCGCACTCCCGAAGTGGATTTAAGAACGAGGTATACTCGTGTGTTTAGCGCGCTTGCTTCGGCTATGACTTCGTTACCGTGTGATCAGCTACTGAATCTCATTATGGCCACCTCGGGACCGCGGTAGCAGGATTAGAAGACACAAAAAAGTGGCCGGGTATTCTGAAGTTTAGCCACAAATCTTTAGCTGCTTGGTTTATAGTGTACGGGAATGTGATTCCAAAATTTTTAATAATAGTGTGGAATTCTCCATTACACGATTGCATAATGACCGTGGTTTTACGCTCGTCACGCAATCTTTTCTTTTCCATATTGTGTGACAAGCCTCTTTCACAACTTGAGACACTTGCGTGATGGTTAAGTTTAAGGTAAGTTTTTGAGTTGTACATGTAAATGTTATGTTATTCATGTTTCTATGCCATCTTTGTTATCTACAGGAAGCGCGGGCAGTGGTTCTTATCCCGCGGGTGATCCCGGTTGTACCATGACTTTGGATTCGGATGATTTTGTCAAGTTATTCATGGGTCAATTGAACCCGACTCAGGCATTCATGGGTGGAAAACTCAAAATCAAAGGAGACATGATGATGGCCATGAAACTTGAGAAGCTCATGGGACAGATGAAATCTAAACTATAACCGTCCTCTTGTGTAACGCAATGTCACGCAAAGTACGTTTGTTCCAGGGAAAGTCGTCACGCTTCAAATCGTGATTTGCAAAATGGAAGAACTTCAGAAGACTCTTCTTTAGAGATATTTATTTTAATGATGAACAGTAATACCATCAGTTAGTTTTAATCTTTCAAACGCGGTCTGCAAAAATGTTAAGAATTTAATTGTCTTGTCATACATGGGATTACTTCGTTTCTTGATCAATGTGTTTCTTCTCATAACCCGCATACGCGGTAAAGAGAAGATACAACTTGATCGTCGCATGTCATGCTGGAAAAACATATAATACATGTAAGGACCCTATTTTACAGAAAAAAAAATTATTAAACTGTTCCTAACAAATGGCGATGGATATATTGCTATTGTTTTGCCATTGCGCATGTTCTCAGCTAGACTGCGGGCAGGCTCTCTTTTGCTTTAAAATCTAAATCAACCAAAAATATGAATTCCGCTCGATTTCAGAAAATTTAGTCATAAGATTTTGTCCTCGTTTGTGTACAACAAACTCGAAAAGATTCTGATGTTTTTTTCTGATGTTTTTGTTAATTTTCCGTTGCTTTATGTTTTCCCGTGAATGTCTAAGGTTTTTTAAAAGTTTTTTTGTTAAATTTCAGATTTTCTGTTATCAGCAGTTTTCTTGCTTCCTAAAGTACAACTCTGTAAAACTTCGTAAAATTCTAACATTTATATAGGACCAAATTCGGGTAAGTCTTGTGGCGCTTAACAATATTAGCAAAAGCCAAAAACATGCAAACGAAAAATATAAATACAAAGTGATAGAAAATGGTATAAGTTTTTCGACGTATTTAGCTCATTCGCAGCAAATTTCTTCCGCCAAATCTCGGCGCTGTACGTAATCGTGACATAAGGCGTCATGCAGAGCCTGGTAAGTAGCAGCTTTTCCTTCACTGCCTTTCCATTTCTTCAACATCTCCGACAATTCTAAGTGCTCTTGGATATTCCCGCGCAATCCATTTAGCACTGACTCGCTGACATTTAGCCGACGCCCTAGCTTCTCCCAAGCATCTGCAATGTAATTAGCCAGCCTCTGCAAGTCATCGTCGGATACTTGGCCATCTTTGACTATAAAATATTAGATGTGGAGAAAGATATTCGCATCTGTTTTGATACAGATGAGTTTTAATACAGACTCTAAAATATACAACAGTGTCGAGAAGCTTGTTCTACAGAAGCGTAAAATCATACGCAACAATATGGGAAGGCTTTATTGGTACTGCTATAGCTCACCGTTGCTATATCGAAGTTCGTGATGTCTTAGCTTGATGTACGGGAAGGAGAAATCAAGTATCTCTGCCGGATGAATCGGATGAATACGATATTTAGGATTTCTTTGATCCAGCTGAGAATCACCCCCCCCCCCTCCCCCGGGGGGATACGTCCTAGTAATGGGCTACTGGGGATGTGCCGCTGGATGGGGTCGCATTTTCACGACTGGATTGACTGTTGCATTTGGGCGTGAAAGACTTCCTCTCACCCCTCCCTCTTATAATGGAGAAAGTCCTGGGTCTGAGGTTAGAGTGAGTTAGGGAAGCCGTGTTGAGAGGTTTAGTGACTTGACAAGGTGTTCAGTAGATCAAAATACTTCTAGCTTGCGTCCTTTAGTGATCGAACGATATCACCCTAAATGTAGGCTTGCATTTTAGGGCGAGGACGCTTGTGGTACGTGAAGTTTATAATGGTGCGGCTGTTCGGGCTGTCACGCAATCCCCACTCGTAAAAGGCCGGAGGGCTGCATGACAACCAGATAACGGCCACAAGAAAAAGTCTGAAAAAAAAGCGCTTGGAAAATGTCGCACCAAATTACATGTTGGTGATAAAGTCGTCACTTTCAGCAGGGTGTAATTTATGTTTGGGCAGGTCGGTATGTTGTGGTTAAGGACTCTGGGTATATGTTCTGACTCACGGAAGAATAAGGCTTTGTTCCAACTGCATTAAAAAATTACTAGCATGGCACAGTTGCTTAAAGATTACATATATATATATTTCATTTTCTCTTAATTCAATCATTCTAATTTATCCTACAAAAGTTTGTTTTTAAAAATCGACGTAAAAAATCAATATACGTGCACGTGTGGATTGTGTTCTCATCATGACCATTGGCAGTTGTCTTAAGTGTCAGAAGTAAATCAGTCCTTTAACACACAGTCCATTACATAGTCCAAGCTAGTCCACATATCAAGTCCAGTCTGTAACAAAAAAACATTCCGTGATGTTTGCAATTCTTCCTCGCGGTTTGGTTTCGGCCAATGAGAAAAGTGTCTAGAAGTAGTTGAAATGAGTATATCTCGTTTTAAAATTAGCTTTACAAGAGTACTGTGTCATTATTGATTCGTATTTCTCCAGTCGGTTTGTGTTGTTATAATTAACTTCAATTGTCATTTAACAGTTCCTTCCGTCGTATTCAATGCCGCGTTGAACGCAAGTTCGTCGGTACGGTGCTGTTCAAGTTCGTCAGTTTTATAAATATTGCAGTTATTGCACTACGCAGCAGTAAATAATCTTTCGTATCACAAAGCTCTAGGATGCCTAGTACATTCATCAGCAGCCACAATTAGGCCAGCAAAAGCGCAAGCCATTATGATAAGTCCCACAATAACAGATACAACCGAAGCCATATTTATCTATTTTCTCAGACCCTCGTACAGAATTCAATCGAAGGGTCCCGTACAACCACGAAGTCTCTGATGAGCGAAAAGCATCCAAAAAAATTCTTGTTCAGTGTGGCGCCACGGTGAAGAGTTCCATCAGGATAGTAACAATTTTTCCTGTAAATTTTGCCCTGAAGCGTGACCTCATAGGCCAATTATGTTCGTTTAAGATCAATTAAGTGCACTACCTGCCACTCACTGGGTTTGACAGGTACCTGCCACGCCCTCTCATCGCAGCAAAAACTTTTTTTATGACCGCGCGTTTGAATTTGTTCTTTAGTTTTAAACTGCCATTTTATTGTTATTTTTTATGACTGGTTTAATTTTATCGCAGAACTATGCAGGTTTTAGCAAAATTAACTTTCTAGGCTTATCGATTTTGTTAAAAAAAATTATACCAGTTTGTTATCGTAATTAAGTTGAGTAATTATCACCTATTAGGGAAGGTTAAAGAAATCACTGTTCCGGATCAGTGGATTAGTGTTTGTGATTTTCAAAATCGATTAGCACAAATTTTTTCCACAATTTTAGCCAATCGAACTCTTGAATTTTCAAAACATGGTATGTTTCAGTGAACTTTCAAGATTTTACACAAATAAAGTGTTGAATTTTCAAGACTCTGGGCGTTATAAAAGTCACGCTCTATCTAGAATCTTCAAGTTCTGATAAGCAAATAATTGAATTATCAAGGTCGCAACTAGTCTGTGGATCTTTGAGTCAGTCATTTTAATTGGAAAATGAAATAGTTAATTTTCACCCCATTAATTTTCGTTTTAGAAACGGGAAAAATATACGGTAATTGAAAAGCGAATTTTTGAAACTTACTTGTCCATGTCACATAAAACTGAAAAATACGACCTCAGTAATGCATTTCAATTTTCTTACAGCAAATTAAATTTTTCGAAGAAATTACCAAGTCCCGAAGTCTGCCGAAGATTTCCGAAGTTGACGCGACGTCTGCCTTAAAACTCCTCGAGGCTCGTCCTTTTGATGTCAAAATTGAGGGTCTGGTGGTTGTTGAATCTCAGCAGAGTTGCAAGCTGGCAATTTCTCAGCTATCAGTTAAAATTTCGGTCCATACCTCAGCTAACAGTAAATTTTGCAGATCTGTACTATCAGTTAAAATAAACGCCGCGTCATTTTCCAGCTAACAGCTAAATTTTTTATCAATTCTCCGCCATCAGTTAGGGCCTCCTATATGTCGGTACGTACACTCATAGTTCATGAAAAGAAAAGTGCCAAAAAATAGAGCGGGAAAAAATGCTGGGCGGATTTACAAAAATTAATGCTGAAGCATTTCAACCCTTTTCTCTCGTTGACTCGGGTAGCCAACGCGATCTTCCCAAAAAGTTTGATTTACCTTGTAAAGATTTTTGATATACACTGTGAATAATATTGAATTTTATTTTACCGAAGTCATCTGTGTCTATCAGATGGAGTTAACACTGGTACATGTAAATGCATAGATAGTACTTCAACACACATAGCATAAGACAAAATAATTAAACAAAATAATTACGTTTATCAAGTCATAAAATTATGTTATGTAAAGAGACAGACAGCAGATATGTAAAAGTGAGATTTTAATACTAAGTTACGTATGGCACCTCTTAACAAAGGCTAGCCAACAAGCAAAGCCTTTTAATAATCCCTCGATAATTAACAACATTTTGCAACTGTTCCTCGTTCCTCTTTTTAGCTTTTTTTTTTGTTTTATTCTCACTGGTTTCTTTCTTATGTAATAACGCTGAACAAAAATCCCGACTTGACTTCTTCCAATGCTATTAACCTCCTGAGTTCAACGCCAGGATTCTTTCAAAATAAGGTCTTCACGACATGTTACATTTTAGTAACCATCACAACAAACTTTTATTTACACGAATATTCAAAACAAGTGTCACACTTGAGTGATGTATTTTCAGAGAAACAATGAAGAAGTCAGTCCCAATGGTACATCAACTGTACATTCTGTCAGTTGGGAATGGATGTTTGTACACGCCTGTGTACTTAGCTAATGCTCCAGCACCAGCAAGCGCTGTTGCCATGGCGCAACCAATCCCCCAGCTTCTTCCTAGACAAGTGAGAAAAGACAAAACAAAATGAATTTAAGAACGGTAGAGATGTGAGCACTGACTCTTAAGATTCTGACACAAGATTGGGGGGGTTGGGGCACTCCCTTTAGTGAACTATACTGGGGAGATTATCAGAATTACACAAGTTGGAGTACATAAAGTGATAAAAAAAACCTGACATTGACATGTTGATTTTAAAAGGGCATTTCAAAATATCTCAACAATGGTACATCAAAGGGAAAGGTTTGGACCTCGGGATAGAGACTAATCTTATTTTTTAGTACCCTCCCCATTTCCCTGCAATGTTACATGGAGAGGTCTGTTTTCCTTGTGGTTCACAAGTTCTGTGGTTATGGTTCAATTATTTTTTTCAGTGTCTATTTTTCTTGTTAAAAAGTTAAACGCTAAAATGTTATGAAATATCATTGTAAAAACTTTTAAAAACTTTTAAAAAAGCAGACGACGTTTCGGCGCTACTCTACGCCATTATCAAGTCAAAAGTTATAAAATTACAACAAGAATATATAAAAAACGTGAAACAATAGAAATATTTGTGTGTCCTATGGGTATAAAATAAGAAACAATAGAAATATATATATATGTATAAAGACACAGCCCAACAACTTTGCCCTAAAGGCTCCAGGCTTGCGCATCTATATGGCCTCCCAAAAACGCACAAAGCAAGGCTTTGCATGCGACCAATCTTGTCAGCTTCTGACACATACAACTACCCATTGGCGAAATGGTTAGAGGAAAAACTGAAGCCACTTTCCACCAACAAATATTGCATCAGTGATATTTTTGACTTCACTGACAAAATACGAAACACTTACATCGAATCTGACCACATCCTCGTATCTTACGATGTGTCTGCACTATTTACCAATGTTCCTCTTAAAGAAACCACTGGCATTCTCGTTGACAAAGCTTTCGACAACGACTGGTTTAATGAGACGCACAGCATGCAACTCCAAAAGCAACAACTGACAGAGTTATTAGAAATCGCTACTTCGAACCAACTGTTTCAATTCAACGGTGAATTGTACGAGCAAACAGATGGTGTAGCCATGGGCTCGCCACTAGGTCCACTACTGGCCAATGTTTTCATGTGCCATATAGAGAACCAATTAGAACAAAAGAACATGATCCCGTCTTTCTATCGAAGATATGTCGATGACACTCTAGTCAAAATGCCCAACACAGAATCAGCGGCAGATTTCCTTCAAGTACTCAACAGTGTCCACCCAAGCCTGTCTTTCACCATGGAATTTGAACGTGAAAGCTCTATTCCATTCCTCGGCACCTTAATCACAAGATGTGGTAACAAACTGACAACAGAAGTCTATAGAAAACCAACCGACACAGGACTTTTGTTACATTTCGACAGCCATGTTGATAACAGGTACAAAAACGGCCTAGTTCATACGATGGTTGATCGAGCGTACCGTTTATCTTCTTCTCAGGAAGCCTTCTCAAAAGAATGCGACAAGTTGCGCACCATCTTTTCAAAACTGCGTTACCCGAACACATTGGTCAATTCCACAATTGAAAGAGTTAAGAAAGGAACTGACAAAGAGCCGCACGCCGTGACTCCATCAGAGCCATCTGTTTACATTAAATTACCCTTTAAAGATCAACGATCGGCAAATCGCGTCCGCAGAGAAATCCACTCCCTGGGATCGATGATTATGTCAACGTGAAACCCGTCTTTACCAGCAGAAAACTATCGCAAACTTTGAGTGTAAAGGAAAACAAACCCCCGATTGTCAACACGCAATGCGTTGTATATTCATTCCAATGTGATTTGTGCGATGCAAATTATGTCGGGTTTACTACTCGACACTTACATCAACGCATTAGTGAACATCGTTATTCTGCCATCGGACGACACCTTGACACGCACCATGAAAACAAAAGAACAAAGATCGGCCACCTTTTCAAAGTCTTAAGGGCCCACAGACGTATTTATCGCGCGTTGCTAAGGAAGTGAAAAATCACTGCAGGTGAATGACGCAAGCATTTTGACAGACAATCAGAAAACCCCCTGGAGAACCCGCTAAAGCGGCGGCAAATTTGATAAAAATGTCGTAAATTGTTCAATTAGGGTTGCAGAAAAATGTACTCGCGAAAATTGTGGCACAAAGGATCATAAAAGATCGTCGGAGAGATCTCGGTTAATATTTGTTGACAATTATAGCGCCACTCGGTATGAAGTTCAAGGGCGCGCGCTGTATTGCGTGTATCGACTACTTGTACGCGTCAGATGTGAAAAACATTTTCCTTTCAAGCACTTTTCAAACTCCTAAAAGTAAGATGAAACAGTAAGAAACTATCGAAAAATAACTACCTGACTTATTATTGACCTCTCATCTGAGAATTAGTGAGATTAACTTGACTCTAGGTGAGGCAGTTTTCCGACATATGCAAAGAAACTAAAAAACTTACGCGTACAACTAGCGCGCGCACAGATCTCTTGTCAGATAGATTGCGCGTGCGTAGATAAAATGACTTCCGGTTTGCAGAAAAACTCTAAAAACCAGCCGCTCTATGATTTGATTTACTATTTTTCGATTTTACATTTCTCCTTCCCGGGTTGCGAAAATAACTAAGCATTCATTTGTTAAAATACTTTTTAATAAAAATACTATGGACAAATCAATATTTTAAATCTCTCTAAAAAATTTATCTTTCATTATAAAAAGAAATCCATGCTTAGTAAGATGCAAAAAATAATAAAGTTCATGTCACCATGAACAATTTTCAGATTACATGCAAAACGTCAAAAATTTTAGACTTTTTCACTATTGGTCACGTGATCGTGGGCGTGGCTCAATGACGTCATATTTGCGTTCGCGACTGAGTAAAAGAGTCAACAACCCTTAAAGGAGAAAACTTGTTGAAGTTACATAACCATTAATGCCCCTAGCAACGGATCCAAAAATATACGTCAGTGGGCCCTTAAAGAAATGCAGAAGCAAGTTGGACTGCCTAATATACGAGATGCTCTTCATTAAAGACATCAAACCATCTCTCAACACCCAGAGTGACTCCATTCGCGCCAAACTATTCACTTGACACTTTTTATAGAATTTCTTTCATTCTTTTTTTTTTTTTTTTTTTTTTTTTTTTTATACATATATATATATTTCTATTGTTTCTTATTTTATACCCATAGGACACACAAATATTTCTATTGTTTCACGTTTTTTGTATATTCTTGTTGTAATTTTATAACTTTTGACTTGATAATGGCGTAGAGTAGCGCCGAAACGTCGTCTGCTTTTTTAAAAGTTTTTACAATGATATTTCATAACATTTTAGCGTTTAACTTTTTAATCAAATCGTTTTCAAAATCGCTCCTGTTACGTATTTTTCTTGTGTAATTGCTTAACCAAAGTCGGCTTATTACAGTCAAACCGGATGTTCTTTTGATGGGAACTCTGCAATGTTGTGGCGCAATGTTCCAATATTGATGGGCAGTTTGCTTGACACAACTTGCAACATTCAATTCAAATTTGCTCGAGCAAGTTGCCAAGTTCCGGTTTTCGATATTCCCGTATTGAAGGTAATAATCCCACCTCTCTTTCAAAGAAATAGGAAATAGTTGCCCTATGGTCAACTATTTATCAACAGACGACAAGAAATTAGCGGCAGGTTTAGTTAAATCGCCAAACTGGGAAGTTTGCTTGACGCAACTTGCAACTTTCAATTCAAACTTGCTTTAGCAAGTTCCGGTTTCCCAGTTTGGCGATTGGAACTAAACCTGTTGCTAATTTCTTGTCGTCTGTTGATAAATATTTGACCATAGGGCAACTATTTCCTATTTCTTTGAAAGAGAAGTGGAATTGTTACGTTCTATACGGGGAAAATGAAAACCGGAACTTTGCAACTTGCTCGAGCAAATTTGAATTGAAAGTTGCAAGTTACGTAGAGCAAACTGCCCATCAATATTGGAACATTGCGCCACAATATTGCAGAGTTCCCATCAAAAGAACAATCGGTTTGACTGTAATTCTGGGCTTGAATTACATTGTACATATATTATGTTAAATGGCCATTTTCCATAGAAAGGTTTGGTTAAGTCTGCATTCAAGCCTAGCCTAGTGGCCCATCAGGCCAGAGCGTATCCTGGTTTCCATAGCATTAAGTGACGAGACATATTTCTACTCCCCCCTGGATGGGATGCTAGTCCATCGCAGGGTTACCCCCAGCAGTAAATTTGCCGGTACCCATTTCTACACCTGGGTGGAGAGAGGCACTATGAGAGTAACGTGTCTTGCCCAAGAACACAACACAGCGACCGTGGTCAGGGCTTGAACTTGATTGAACTTGTGGTGCTAACAATTAGGTCACAGCCCTGCTACTACTAGGAAATAAACCTACTGTTAAAGAGCATTTTCATGCTTCTATCAAGTTATAGAAACACAAAGTCAAGATTAGAAGAAATGTCTTGGAATGACCCAATAAAAACCTACAGAGCATTCTATTTCTTCCAGAAATAGAAAGTGGACTTTCTGACAACTTACTAGCAAGCCCCATAAAAATTCCACTTGCAGCACCGCCCAATGCCCAGTTAGTTGAGTCATTCTTTTCTCTCATTGAAGCTGCAGTGCACGTTGTTAATGCAAAAACTGATGCAGCTCCACCTGAAAAAGGAATAGAAGTGTTCACTTAGAAAAATTATTGTACTGACTTCGTCTCCATGGTGCTTCATTTGCCTGTACCTGTCTCTTGCCTGCAAGTCCAAGCTTTTCAATATTGATCTTGCACATATATATATATATATATATATATATATATATATATATATATATATATATATATATATATATATATATATATACAAACATGTAACATTCCAAATTCATACATAAGTTAAAATGTAAATAATAGTCTTTGAACTTTTAAAGTTTTTATCTTCTTAGCAAACATTATGTTGAACATTCCAAATTCACTCGAGCTCGATGTGTACACTCAAAAGCACATGGTTTAATTCTACACTTCATGCAAGTCACACTAAATATATCATCTAACAACTACTTCATGTAAGTTGCACAGGATATAACAAAACAAACTTTTAAATCCCTAACTCAAAAATTGGAACTTTTGTCGAGAGAAAAATGTTAACTTGATTCAGTATACGGTACATGCCACAGATTTTCTCACTTTGATGTAAAAAGCCATGGAAACGAGGTAGCATGAGTTTTAAGGCCAATAAATATATTCTAGAGTAATCAGAAGCACAGAGCATTACAAACTGGTGTCAATCAAACTGACAGAGTTGCAAGCAGAGATCCGATTCCGCACAGTTATCACTCTGTCGCTTATGATCTAGTAAAAAGAAGATTTTTGGAGTCTCAAGCAGAAAGGAAGCACTTGGAGGGCGTGAGAACTGGCACTGTGATTAGTTTGTTCTTCTGCTTCTGTTTTCAACTCCCACAATCTAGTTTTCACTGGATCACAAATGACAGAGTCATAAGTGGAATCAGAATAAAATGGAAACATTCTTATTCTTCCAACTCCAACCAATACCGTTGAGCTTAAATGACTGAACTTACGACTCTGATTTATTACTTTCACTGGGTCATAAGCTCTCTTACGACACCATTTATGACACTGACACCGACTCAGCTGCTAGTGAATACCAGTATTCAATCAGGTGTAGAACAACTAAGGGGTGGCACGGCTCTAGATCATAGTTAATCATTACTAACAGTACATTACATTGTATGTCGCATACCAAGAAAGAGTGAGTGGTTCCTCATCTTAATGAAAGACTGCAGAATAAGTGGAGTTGGCTCAGGATCAGGGATTTTTAAGGCAGAATAAGCAGCACCAGTAAAACCTCCTGAGAAATACGAAGAACGATATTTCACATAAATGATATATAATTAAGGATAAATGACCATTCAATCACAGTTTGTGTAATAATTGTCATCTACAGGGATTTGGATCACATTTGTTTTAAGTGGCTCCCAAGGAAGGAATATTCCGCTGTGAACACAAAAGGGGCGGTAAGGCCCCTTTTCCCTAGGGGAATCTGGGGGCATGCTCCTATTGAAAAAATTGAGATCTAGAAGCTCAGAAAGGCGATTTCCAACATTCTGGGATCCAAAAAGCATGCTGTTGATGGGTGCTTTATTAACAACAAAACAGGTTTCTTTTAAACAAACTAAATGAAAATAATTTTTACAGATGGCAGTAAGAGGCCCTATAGGCAGAGCAGACTGCCAGTAAAATAATCGCTCTTATTTAATTTCGTTCCCAGAGGCTGGCAATCCTTCTGGTCTGCACCAGGGATCGAGATCTAATCTATGGCTGCTCCCAATTTCTGAGCATGCGCAGAAACTCGCTCCGTATTTTTCAGCCAATCAGTACATGCAAACGTCAATAAACATTAAACTTAAAACTTCTCATTTGGTAGGCCTTCTCATTTAGTTTCATTTGATAAAATCAACTAAATGAGCCATTTTAAGTAAAAGGTTTATTTAAGAACCAATTAGTCTAACTTAACACGCAAAATACATACACTATTGGAATAGACTGACTTTTTTTCAACAATGCATGCACAGTATCACGGCTTGCACCAGGGCATGCACTGTACGTGTAGAATACTTACCAATCAACGCCCCATTTATTCCAAGACTTACAGCTTTTGATACACAGTTTTCGCCATCGAGCTCATCCATCCATGGCTCGTCAAATTTAGGCCGGTGAGGCATTTTTACTCTTCAAAATTTTACAAATTCTGAACTTGTTGACCTTCCAGTGAACAACTGTGGTCCTTTTGACTGAGTAACCGGGCAAAAGCCTGGTCACCAAGAAATCTTGGTAACCAGGCATGGAACCGGGCAATATTTATTTAAAAGTTTAGGGGAGTTTTCCAGAGTTCCAATATTGATGATTTAGATTTCTTTAGTAAAATAATGTCTAGTAGCATAGAAAACGAGAATCGTAGGATTTCAATGGAAGTTGAAGACTACACGTTGCCTGAAATACAACCAGTTAAAGAAAGGCAGCCTCGGTTAGTTTGGCTTGCTGTTGACTTCGCGTGTTTGCTTGCAGTTGGTCTAGCTTGCCTGTTATTCAAACTAGTCGCTGTTCCATATCACCGTGGCTTTTACTGCGACGATGACAGCATCAACAAGCCTTATAAAGACAGCACTGTTCCTTCGTCGGTGCTGTATTCGGTCGGCTTCGCCTTGGCTTATCTGGTGATTTTTATTGGCGAGTGGTGCAAACAGCGAAGCGAGAATAGATCTGGGAAAAACAGCGAGGATGTCTGCTTCAAAATTGGTCCGTTGAAATTCAATTCTCTACTTATTCGGCTGTGTAACTTGTTCGGTTCTTTTGCTTTTGGAGGCCTGATCACGATCTTTGTTACTGATATTGGAAAATACACTGCTGGAAGGCTAAGACCTCATTTTCTGTCAATCTGCAATGCGCCATCTTCAGTGTTCATGAACTGTAGTCATACGTACATTATGGACGATGTTTGTGCTGGTGATCCTGGTCTTTTGAGAGAGGGAAGATTGTCATTTCCATCGGGGCATGCTTCGTTTTCAGGTACAAATTATTTGAAAGTGTTGATAGAGTGGGGATCCAAAGATACTCAAGGGGAGAAGTGGGGGGTGGGGGGTGGGGGGGAACGCAAAGAAGATGGGTGTGTTCTGTCCTCGTGTACCGATACACAAGAGCCGATCTAAAAGACCAAACAATACAGTGCAGCTAACCAATGACTCCTAAACAAAGAAAATACAAAGGTTATTGCCAATGTGCACCGGTACACCACAGCCTGGCTACACCACGAGGATATAGCCAAGATGGGCACTTTCTAGTTCAAAAGGGTAAATTCAAGACCTTTTGATTAGATGGCAGGGGGGGGGGGGGGGGGGGGGGAGAGGAGGCTTAATTGAAAAGTGGGGTTGAAATAAAGTAGACTGTTTGTTGTTTAATTTAGTTTTGTTAAGTAACATATAGATGTGATGTATTAATAACTTTAAAAGTGTAATGTTACAGCGTACCTTGTTTTCTTGTTCATACATGTATATTGTCATGATCGACCATTTAAGGGTGGGGTGGTTGTGGGAGGTTAATAGAGGGGGACTTATTAAGAGAATTGAACTTCCAGAGGAGTTCTTATAAGAGATGGGGCAGGGCTTAATATAACTTTTAGGGTGATAGAGGGGGACGGGGGACAGTGGCTAGTTGGAAAAATTAATATAAGTCCCTTACTAAAATCAGGGACTTAAATTGAATAGAGTTGGGGAACTAATAAAGCTTTTGCAGTAGTAGTGATCAAGGCTGAAGGGTTTTTGTGGGAATGTGATGTGTATTAGAAAACAGGAATACTATAGAAAATTCTTTTTAAAACTGCCCATATTTTTCATGATTTTTCTCTTTGTAGCATATGCTGTGACCTTCACAATTTTGTACATGGAATCCATGATCCATTTTCCTCGCAGCAAGTTTCTCAAGTTTTTTCTTCAACTCTTGATAGCTCAGTTGGGTGTCCTGTGCTCCCTGTCTCGTGTCAGTGATTACAAGCATCATTGGAGTGATGTCCTTGCAGGTCTGTTGCTGGGTGTCCTGATTGCAGTACTGATAATAGACCGTGTACTTCAGATGTTTAGGAGAGACAGAAACACAACAAAAACAGTTGCTGCAAGCATAGTGTGAAAAGATGTACAGTTGAATCCCGAAAACTTGAACTTTTTTAAATTTCCCTCCAGTTATATTTCTTATTTATTTCCCCCTCAAAAAGTCAAAACCTGATATCTCAAGCATTTTTTGATTTCACTTGCACTGAGGTAGGGGCCCCCACTCTTGGGTAGTTGAAACATGTATCATAAATTATGTTGGCCAATGCATCTAGAAGGAGCTGTGCCGTGAATTTTAGCCGCATTTAGGCATGGGAAATGGCCATAAAATTTGGTGAAATGTAAAAATAACTGCTTTAAACAGTGAAGGAATATTTCAATAACACAGCAAATGAAAAAGAAGGTATGGATGGCCAAAAGTGAAGAAGATTGAAACGGATTGCGATATGGCTTTTTGAAATACTGTTGGCTTGAACAGGTTTTTAAAGTTAATCTTGTTTGCTTCTGTATTATAAGTTACAGTTTTGTCATTTACATCCATAAAAGTTATTTCTTTGCAATAGTTGCGTTTCATAGTGAATACTTGGCAAAACGTAATAAAATAAACTTAACTTAGCCTTGACACGGTCCCTTTAACAAAATGAATATGTTTCAGATTTCGAGAGTCTGAGATGAGAGTCAGGATACTGACATCCAGGAAATGGAGAGCTTTATTTTTTACACTCAAACAAAGTCACAGTGAAACTATAATAGTGATAAAATGGTGTAACTATACAATTTACATGCTCTGTAACTAAAAAGTGCTGTACTCTCAAAATGTCAAGATGTAATTTGCCAGTCAGTAGGTTTGGTTTCATCCAAGACATGAATAACTCTTTAATTCACTCAAAAGTAACAAGTTGAAAATGTGTTTGTAAATACTTAATAGTGTTGTAGGTAAAATATTTGTGATGTTTTAATTTATTGTTTTTTGGACAGGAAATTGTCATAAAGCGTCAAGTTTAAGTTTCATTTTTTAAAGGGTAGTGTTTATGTAAAGCATAGAAGATGAAATGTTTTCCTTGTTACCTATGTAATGTTTTGGCAGCTTTTAATAGATTATTGGCGAAATAATTAATTTACACTTGTGGCTACACTGTATTTACTGGCTAGCGGTATAGAAGAGCTGTAAGCTGCTTTTTACTGTAACTATACACAAGCATCCTGTTGCACTTGACAAAGTGATTTTTGACACCTTTGTGATTGATTCCGTTTAAACTGGCCAATTAAAAGTGCAAGAACTGTTTGAGAGCGTTGTTGAATACCGTGTGCCATGTTTGCTCTTTGTCAATTGTCAACTCCACCTCCCTCACTTTTTGTATTTTTAATTGGCCAAGGCATTGAAGCATAACTTAACAAGAAGTTATCAAAAATTAATTGAAACTTTGTCAAATGGCAACAATGCGGTGCACAGCACTGTGAGTTCATTCTGTCCTAAACATGTCATCATCATCATTATCATCATTTTCAATATTTCTGTCAGTGATATTTTTGTCATCATTATTATAGGCACGCAATGCATGCAGAGGGTAATGTATATGATGACTAATCAGCCCTTTGCATGTGTTATGGGCGTGTCTGTATCATTGTACCTATGCTACACAAGGCCATTATTTGTCTTACTGTCCAGCATAGGCTGTAATATTAATGATAAGTAGGTAATTTCCAGTCCTGGAAAGGGGGAGTACTCTATAGTACCAAAGGGCTTGGTTCTTTAGCTGTTTTGGTCGGAAAAAAAGATATCGATTTTGGTAATGATTATTTTAGTCCAAATAGGAAGGCAGGTTTCTTTTACAGGTTGCTTGCTTGTAGTAAGCTCTTATTGCAGCTTGCTTGTGTTTAGCTCTTTCTCTGCAGGTTTGCTTTTTTTTAATATTTTATTAATCACAACACATTACATTACTTACATCGATGGCATATATGGAAACGCCACATGCACTGTTACATCTACTTATCATTACAATGCTCACTTGAGTCAGTTATACTTACAAATAACACATTCACTTCTTACATTTACTTGTGGTATAAACATAACTTTTTTAATGTTAAAAAATCTACGTTCTACATCATACACACAATATATTGTTCTAGTCTTTTTTTTAAATGTATCGAATGCACTTTTTTTCGTAGGCATATAGTAACTCACAGTGAAGTAAAAAAGAACAACAACAACAGAAAACAAAAATCTGAATAAAGAATTGAAACCAGGAGTACTATGCAAATATTTTGCTTAATAAGTACAGTTCTAATCATCTAAAAGTTCACGGATACTCGAACGCCGGACGGTTCCGTAGACAATTTGCTCTTTAGCAAGATTTTAAATGCTAGTAAGCTAAAGGATTCACTTTCTTTGGCTGCAGTGTAGAAAAGATCGCTCCTCGGGGTGATATGCATATATTTTATCTTTGTCGGTCAGAGCCACCTTAGTTGAGTTGCAAGAGTTCCACCAAGAGGTAAAGAGGTTCCAGAAAATTTGGACACATGCTGACATTCTGCAAGCAAATGTAGCGTTTGGCTTGTTCTACACAATTGACATTCATCATCGTCAGTAAATTTAGCTCTAAAAAGTTTATCACGAGTGTAAAGGATATGGTGGTTTATTTTGAATTGAAACATCGAGAGTTTTATATTTTTTGTTTTAAATGGAAGTAGATATACCGCAGAGATTTTCTGATTACTAATACCGGCCTTGATTTGACGAGATTCTGCTGTAGGTTTTTGGAACGCTTTGGAGACGCAAAATAAACGTGCTTGTTGGCAAGTCCAGAATGAACTGTTGAACGGTTGTGTCGACTGCTCCGTACAAACCAATTCATTTTCTGGATCGCAGTTAAACGCTTCCCTCCAATACTTTGGAATAGCATTGTTGTTAGCCTTCTCTCCTGTTTGCTTGCGGTTAGTAGCTTTTATTTGTTGGTTTGGGCAACTTTAACCTACGACCTGTGACCCGAAAAAAAAAACCGCCGAAAATAGGGTATGGTTTGTGCAATCTGGTCAGGAATTTGGTAAATTTTTTTAAAAGAAACTTGTTTCTACCATTGTTATTATTCGTCCTTTGAGAAGTGCGATCATCGGCAACTAAAGCCAAGTATGATAAAAAGAAAAAAAAAACAGGCAAACTTTGTGGTAAGCTAAGGAAGGGCTCACTGTAGAAAAACGATGTTTTGTAGTTGAAACAGTGCCACGAACTCGTTCTTTTTTGTCTTTTTTTGCCTGCATGAAGAACATTGCAAAACTAAGCGATTTTTCAAATTTATAGACAAATATGAAAATAATTTTGAGAAAATTATATTGTTTAGCCGCAGCCTCTGGGGGGAGGGGGGCACTGCCATGAACTTCAGATAGGTTTGTGCCCCAAAGGTTGATAAACCGTGACCGTATTAAAGGATAAAGAAAATGAAATTGATACCCTTTTTAAGGCCCAACCCGAAAAATGACACCCTAATCATGGGGAGGAGAAACGTTGCGTGATGACCCAAATTACTGCTATTACAAATCTTTATAAAATCGCTTTGCTAATACTTCAATGGATAGTCGTTTCATCTCCGTTTAGCTGGGCATTTACGTGCTGCAGTTTTAGCTGATATAATTCAGATACCCTATCTAATGATTGCAAAGCACCGAGAACCTCAAAAATCATACCCTATCCCGCGGCACATACCAATACAGCCAATAAATAGGAGCACCTCCCTTCGCCGGGAGCGCTGCACGCTTGTTTCCAGAAAACCCCAGCCCCCGCGGGTCGTGTTCCCACAGTCAGTTTCTCATTCTCCCAAACTGCCGATAGTGTTTCTAGAATGAACTCGATAGAAACACGAATTTCTTGTTATTTTAAATAAACGCAAGCTTGTTAACGTTTTAAGAGGTTTATTCGTCAAGCTTCTTCATAACTGTAATCACACAAAATATAACCAAAAGTTACACGGTGCCCATTTCAACCCTCCAAAAAAATCTTTCAAAAGAATTACAACATTTAAACTATCAAAAGCCAGTCCGAGTTATTTCAATTAGTGATTAATGTTATTCCCTTCATGAATCATGAGCCGCCGCTGCCGTCCAGTCGACCTTACTTGGGAATCATTGCCTTTCCTTGGGCATCGTGGCTGAATGGACAGATATGGGCGTTGAATGGGCAAGCGCCCAGCTTCTTCTCCGCAGTCTGGCTGACGGTGTGAAGCTCCTTGAAAAACTTTTCATAGGCAGCTTTTCCCTTGCATGCATCGCGCATCTGAGTCATCTTCTCCACGAACTCACCAACACTTTTGCAGTTCTTGAACGGGCAGCCTCCCTTGAAAGCAGGGCAATTTCCAGCCAAGCCTTTGCATTTCTCGACAAGGATGACGTACGGGCACACTCCTTTGCCAAAAGCTGGGCACTTGAACATCACGTCATTCAAAGTGATGCCCATGGGGGTCTTGAGAAAGAAGAGAAAAGAGCAGGTTTTTCAAATCGATGAAAATTAAGTGAATAAAACTCACGAAACTTGTATAACTTGTTAGAGGGGCTAGATGTGGTTTAACCGACAGCTGAGAATTGGGCAAAATTGTAACTGTGTCAACTGTCAACTGAGAAATGACCGACGCGCTTTTTAATTGATAGCCGAGATCTGAAATCTTCAAAATTTACTGACAGCTCAGACGGATGCTCTGAACATTTAACTGTTGGCCAAGAAATCGCCGAAATTTGAATAATAACTTAAATTTCAGTAACTCCATCCAAACTCTCTTGTTAAGGAAAATCTTCTGAGAGCTTCGTCTGCAAGATCAACTTCGCCTTTTCTTATACTTTCAACATCGCCTGTCCTAGAAGGTAAATTTTGCTCAGAAATGTAAAATCTCTCAAATTTACAAAAGTGCATCTCACATCTTAAAAACCGTTGTAGCGACGTATTATTTTAAGCCCCCCCTTCTTCTATAAACACTTAGATAAGAAATTAAAAACCTGCCGCTTAAAAATATTAACATTGTCAGAGTCTCGTATAATCTGGCTAAGAGAATTAAAATCATTAACTGCGTGATAGGCGGTTCTCTGTTTTCCCCAATTTCTCTTGACGCAAGGGAACTAAGAACTTTATAAACACTTAGATAACAAATTAAAAACCTGCCGCTTAAAAATATTTACATTGTCACAGTCTCGTATGATCTGGCTAAGAGAATTAAAATCATTAACTGCGTGATAGTCGGTTCTCTGTTTTCCCCAATTTTTCTTGACGCAGATCGAGTGTGTAAAACCAAAACCAAGCAATCACTCTGGCCAATCATTGAAGGACGCACGCAGACAATCCAGTCAAACAATCAAAACACGTAACAAATACATATAGCCGGCACGAAGCGCGGGAAAACGTGTGTAAGTCAAGATTGGTTTTGGCTCTACTTCTGATTGGTCGAGATAGTGGCGCGAGCTTTTCAAACCAATCCCTAAGCGTAGTAATGCAAAATGCAAGCATACGCGAATTACTTTCGACACTCAAGTAAAAATCGCTTTATACATGGATAAATCCCATCAAAAGAATTAACATACCACGATATAGTCAGGTGAAAGGATAGGCTTTCCACTGGTGTCTTTGGCAAATGGGCAGCCACCCTTAGTTTGGAAGAAAGGGCAAGCTGATCCAACGTCGACCTCCTTCTCTTTGGCAGTGTGGTGAAGATCTCGGAGAAACTGCACGTAAGCAGCATCACCCTTACACTGGTCGCGCATCTCACCTAGCTTGTTTTCAAACTCTCCGACAGATTTGCATTCTTTAAAGGGACAACCACCTTTAAACGCAGGGCACTTGGCTGCTATGCCTTCCTTTTCCTTGGGTAGCTTGGAAAATGGGCAAACCTTGTCGGCGAACACTGGACATTCACGCTTGACGTCATTAAGGGATACAGAGCCTGGGTACTATAAAAAGAACAAAACCAGTCAAACTAGTTTGGCCCGTTGTGTTGGCATAAATTTTGGCGTAGTTGGAGCTAATGAGCAAAATTATTAAAACAGCGCTGCCTGAGCTTAATAAAATATTATGAGAATTTCGCATTTTTTGAAGCATCAGCCAATAGCCGATAATTTGTTTAATAATAGTAAACAAACCGCGGTGATAAACATTCCAAAATAACGCATATTTATTTGACTTGACGTTTAGTATGCTAGACTACATACATTTTCAAAAGCAACGGTAAAAAAATTTTGACAACTATTTATACATAAAACGGGGGTCTGGAACCTAATTATCTGATTATCTAAAAAAAGCCAGTCCCAGTTGGGGATTTTTTTTCCAATCGCCGTTCTTCGCGCTTATCCTGTTGTTGTTGTTGTTGTTGTTGTTGTTGTTGTTGTTTTTTGGTGCGCTGCTTTCTTACTAAGCGCTAGAGAAAGAAGAGACAGACTTGTTTACTATTCAAGATCCCCTACACTTTTCGTGAAACAGGCTAGACATCAGACAGAATGTCACGGGTCTTCGACAGCCAGACACGAGGGTGATAGAGAAGACGATCAGACATATTACGGAGAAAAAGAACAATGACTCAACTGCAGGCATCTTTGATGGTTCCGCCCTAAATGCATGCAAATTGCGCTATCTTTTATTCTTTTCGCAGTTCCGTTGGCTTGCGATAACTGTTTCCCTAAAGGAGATTTGGAATTTCGTAATTAGGTACGAGTTATTTGTCTCTAGTTTAGAAATTCACTGTACATGTGGTTAACATAAAATGTCCTGGTCATAAAAAATCACGATTAAAAGGAACGTTATCCACTGGCAGCCGAATGTGCAAACCATGTTGTTCTAAAATGAGCCAAAATTGTTGCCAAGCTGCTGAAGTTAGTGGCATAAGCAAAGTTACCAACAGCCTGAATAATATTATAAGGGTTTGTATGGAAATGTTACGATCCACATAGGACCGATTCGCTCTAGCGGACAAATGTTGTAACAATTGGTAGATTTCATCTCATTAATGTGTCGGAAAACAAGAAAACAGAAAACAAGTGCGAATACGTTTTTTGAGACCTAGAACTTGTCAAACAATTCAGAAAAACAAAGAAGCAGTTGTCTTACGATTGGTCCGCGTTGCACGCGCGATACATTTTTTCAAACAAACGCAAAAACAAGTGCGAACGACTTGTTGGACAAGGGCAAATTTTGTCAAAACGGACAAATCTTCAAAGGGGCCGATGTCCTTCCTCAATGCGCATTCCAACGCCCCTCGTAATGCCAGATAACAATACGTTGTTGATTGGCTATTGTCTTTGGTCTAGATTGTACTAAAAATAGGTGGCAAAACATGTTTGTGTGCCGAGGTGAGGTCGTGGAGGGATGGTAATACCGGGTTGGAACAAATGAATGCGGAGGGAACCAGTTTGTGCCGATAAATGGAGGGGACATTTTCCCCGCACGAGCACAAGAACACCACTATACGCGCACTTCAAATGCAAATCGTTTTAAAATTTTTCACCACCTGGACCTGCCTGCTTATTTGATGTTTGCACAAGACGGCCGTGCCGAGAAATGTACTATTATGCCTGAAGCACATGCAGAGCTATTGTACTAATAATTACACCTTTCGTTTTCTTCAAAATGTCTCTGACTTGTCTCGACAATTTTGTTTTTGTCGAAAATGTTATGACATTTAAAACTTGTCAGCTAGAAATACGGCCCTTAGAAATACGGAAAAGAAATTCAAGAAAAACTATTTTCTTCTCCTTTTCTGTATAATATTTGTGTTTCCGTGGCGTTTTGACGTTTCAAAGCTAAGCGAGTCCAGCGAGTTTTCAGTTGCTTTGTGAGGAAAAACCTTTTTTCTCTTGTCGCTCTACAATGTCCGTTGGGGCGAGCGTAAATACAGCGAGCGTTCAGCGAATTAGCCCCAACGTGAATTCCACCAAAAGAGAGCAGTAACAAAGAGAGAGCTATTATTCACTTACTTGTTTTGCCATGACGAGTGTTAGAATGGCTTCAAAATGTTTCTCGAAACTGGAACACTGACTTGCGTAGGAATGGAGCAGTTGTAGTTCACTCTGTCACTGACCAACCAACTGACCTTTGCCCTTGCGGTGAATATTTTTATAACGGCAAGATCAAACAGGTCATCTTGCTGATGATTGACACATGTTAATTTAGTACCACCTTCAACATGTGCACAGTTCTGATGTAATCGTCGCAAACACGTGAGTAATGGCCAGTGACTTCTATTGCATTCTGACATTGATGCCAAGCTTAATAATTCCCGTTTGATTACACTACAACAAATGTCTTAGATGAAGTATCAAAAATCGGTATTCTGTCTTAGACAGGTTAGGGAAATCAGAGGTTCGTGTCTTAAACAGGGTCAGGGTTTAGGCGGCCAGGCTGAACCTACTTGTTTTTGTTTTAATCTAGACAATACAGACAATCTAGTACGTGACACTTTGTAACAATTTTTGTTTATCACCTCAGCGTGTGATCAATATTTCTATTTTAAGTATGACTATTATTAAGATGGCAGAAGTCTGACAAGTCTTGCCGAAACATTTATGTTGTATCACAATTTAAAAAATATGTATATGCTGAAGTGCAGATAAACAAGCAATCATTGATTTGGTTTGGTATTTTTCAATGAAAGGGAAGATTACATTGGGGCTTGCGCGGTATTGGCAAATTTTTCATGCGGTATTTCGGTAATTTTAACTCCGTCTTGAATTGCGTTATTGCGATATTCTCCAAACCTGCGGGATGGTTTTTCTTGGCGTTTTGTTCGACGATTGTTGGTATAAAAACGTCGTTCACTTTTCCCGACCATTTTTAGCCATTGGTCGATTCGGAAACAACCTGAAAACCCCGGGGGGGACACTTCCTATAAATGGGCTAATGGGGATGTGCCGCTGGATGGGGTCGCATTTTTACGACAGGACTGACTATAATGGGGCCGCTTTTTCAAGCATTTTTTATAGGGTGACTAGAATGGGGTCACACTTTTGCGGGATTTTGAGAGTAAGAAAAACCTGGCAAGTTGTGATTTATAAACGGAAAGATTCGCTGAAAAAAAAGTTACCGTATTCATTGCTGTTGTTTAATATTTGACAAACGGCTCCCATTAAGTGACTAAGTTGGGGTCGTGAAAATTACATTTACCCAAAAGTGACTAAGATGGGGTCTATAATTGGCCATAGAATATGACTATAATGGGGCAGGGGTTCTGAGAGACCAGCGGCACATACCCAACAAAGATTGGCCCAAGTACCCCCCCCCCCCCCCCCCCCGGGCTGAAAACACCCTTATTTTATCATACATTTTAATCTACAATTTGACTGTTTTAATAACCACCCAGTGCCATTGTCTCCACGTTCCCACCGCTCTATTGCCTCCATTTTTGCCCTCGCGTCAACGATCCTGCCAGTTTTACAGGTTTACTATGAAACTACGTTATTTTCGGGATTTTTTTAGGCATTACGGTATTTGCCGATTTTTTTGCGGCAATGCGGTATTCAGCAACCCCTAATGATTTCAGGAGATGGCACAGTGGTGAGAGTGCTTGCCTCCCACCAATGTGACCCAGGTTCGATTCCCGGACCCGCCGTCATATGTGGGTTGATCGAGATTGTTGTTGGTTCTCGTCCCTGTCTCGAGAGTTTTACTCCGGGTTTTCCGGTCTTCCTCGCTCCACAAGTGAAAAGGCAACACTTCTAAATACCAATTTCTTTGGCTGCAATGTAGATGTAGTATCCAGCTACAATCAGGCAAAGATTGAGCACACGGAAAGATCGCTCCTCGGGGTGATATGCATATATTTTATCTTTGTTGGTCAGCGCCACCTTGGGTGAGTTGCAAGAGTTCCACCAAGAGGTAAAGAGGTTCCAGAAAATTTGGACACAGATGCTGACATTCTGCAAGCAAATGTTGTTGCGTTTGTCTTGTTCCACACAATTGACATTCATCATCGTCAGTAATTTTAGCTCTAAAAAGTTTATCACGAGTGTAAAGGATATGGCGGTTTATTTTGAATTGAAACATCGAGAGTTTTATATTTTTTGTGACTTTAAATGGAAGTAGATATACCGCAGAGATGTTCTGATTACTAAAACCGGCCTTAATTAGACGAGATTCTGCTGTAGGTTTTTGGAACGCTTTGGAGACGTAAAATAAACGTGCTTGTTGGCAAGTCAAGAATGAACTGTTGAACGGTTGTGTCGACTGCTCCGTACAAACCAGTTCATTTTCTGGATCGCAGTTAAACGCTTCCCTCCAATACTTTGGAATAGCATTGTTGTTAGCCTACTCTCCTGTTTGCTTGCGGTTTGTAGCTTTTATTTGTTGGTTTGGGCAACTTTAACCTACGACCTGTGACCTGAAAAAAAAAAACGCCGAAAATAGGGTATGTTTTGTGAAATCTGGTTAGGAATTTGGTAATTTTTTTTTTAAAGAAACTAGTTTCTACCATTGTTATTATTCGTTCTTTGAGAAGTGCGATCATCGGCAACTAAAGCCAAGTATGATAAAAAGAAAAAAAACGAGCAAACTTTGCGGTAAGCTAAGGTAGGGTTCACTGTAGAAAAAACGATGTTTTGCAATTGAAACAGTGACACGAACTCGTTCTTTTTTGTCGTTTTTTTTTTTTTTTTGCCTGCATGAAAAACATTGCAAAACTAAGCGATTTTTCAAATTTAAAAACAAATATGAAAATAATTTTGAGAAAATTATATGGTTTAGCCGCAGCCTCTGGGGGGAGGGGGCACTGTCATGAATTTCAGATAGGTTTGTGTCCCAAAGGTTGATAAACCGTGACCCTATTAAAGGATAAAGAAAATGAAATCGATACCCTTTTTAAGGCCCAACCCGAAAAATGACACCCTAATTATGGGGAGGAGAAACGTTGCGTGATGACCCAAATTACTGCTATTACAAATCTTTATAAAATCGCTTTACTAATACTTCAATGGATAGTTTAGAACTTTTTAACAGAACGTTTCATCTCCGTTTAGCTGGGCATTTACGTGCTGCAGTTTTAGCCGATATAATTCAGATACCCTATCTAATGATTGCCAAGCACCGGAAACCTCAAAAATCATACCCTATCCCGCGGCACATACCTATATAGCCTATATATAGGAGCACCTCCCCTCCTCCTCGCCGGAAGCGCTGCACGCTTGTTTGCAGACCCCAGTGGAGCACCCCACCCCAGCCCCCGCGGGTCGTTTTCCCACAGTCAGTTTCTCATTCTCCCAAACTGCCGATAGTGTTTCTAGAATGAACTCGATAGAAACACGAATTTCTTTTTATTATATGGATAAATTAAATAAACGTAAGCTTGTTAACGTTCTATGAGGTTTATTCGTCAAGCTTCTTATAACTGCAATCACACAATATATAACCGAAAGTTACACGGTGCCCATTTCAACCCTCCAAAAAAATCTTTCAAAAGAATTGCAACATTTAACTATCAAAAGCCAGTCCGAGTTATTTCAATTAGTGATTAATGTTGTTCCCTCCATGAATCATGAGCCGCCGCTGCCGTCCAGTTGACCTTACTTGGGAATAATTGCCTTGCCTTGGGCATCATGGCTGAATGGACAGATATGGGCGTTGAATGGGCAAGCGCCCAGCTTCTTCTCCCCAGTCTGGCTGACGGTGAGAAGCTCCTTGAAAAACTTTTCATAGGCAACTTTTCCCTTGCATGCATCGCGCATCTGAGTCATCTTCTCCACGAACTCACCAACACTTTTGCAGTTCTTGAACGGACAGCCTCCCTTGAAAGCAGGGCAATTTGCAGCCAAGCCTTTGCATTTCTCGACAAGGATGACGTACGGGCACACTCCTTTGCCAAAAGCTGGGCACTTGAACATCACGTCATTCAAAGTGATGCCCATGGGGGTCTTGAGAAAGAAGAGAAAAGAGCAGGTTTTTCAAATCGATGAAAATTAAGTGAATAAAACTCACGAAACTTGTATAACTTGTTAGAGGGGCTAGATGTAGTTTAACCGACAGCTGAGAATTGGGCAAAATTGTAACTGTGTCAACTGTCAACTGAGAAATGACCGACGCGCTTTTACTGACAGCTCAGACGGATGCTCTGAACATTTAACTGATGTCCAAGAAATCGCCGAAAATTGAATAATAACTTAAATTTCAGTAACTCCATCCAAACTCTCTTGTTAAGGAAAATCTTCTGAGAGCTTTGTCTGCAAGATCAACTTCGCCTTTTGTTATACTTTTAACATCGCCTGTCCTAGAAGGTAAATTCTGCTCAGAAATGTAACATCTCTCACATCTTAAAAAACGTTCTAGCGACGTATTATTTTAACCCCCCCCCCCCCCCCTTCTTCTATAAACACTTAGATAAGAAATTAAAAACCTGCCGCTTAAAAATATTAACATTTGTCAGAGTCTCGTATAATCTGGCTAAGAGAATTAAAATCATTAACTGCGTGATAGGCGGTTCTCTGTTTTCCCCAATTTCTCTTGACGCAAGGGAACTAAGAACTTTATAAACACTTAGACAACAAATTAAAAACCTGCCGCTTAAAAATATTTACATTGTCACAGTCTCGTATGATCTGGCTAAGAGAATTAAAATCATTAACTGCGTGATAGTCGGTTCTCTGTTTTCCCCAATTTTTCTTGACGCAGATCGAGTGTGTAAAACCAAAACCAAGCAATCACTCTGGCCAATCATTGAAGGACGCACGGAGACAATCCAGTCAAACAATCAAAACACGAAACAAATACATATAGCCGGCACGAAGCGCGGGAAAACGTGTGTAAGTCAAGATTGGTTTTGGTTCTACTTCTGATTGGTCGAGATAGTGGCGCGAGCTTTTCAAACCAATCCCTAAGCGTAGTAATGCAAAATGCAAGCATACGCGAATTACTTTCGACACTCAAGTAAAAATCGCTTTATACATGGATAAATCCCATCAAAAGAATTAACATACCACGATATAGTCAGGTGAAAGGATAGGCTTTCCACTGGTGTCTTTGGCAAATGGGCAGCCACCCTTAGTTTGGAAGAAAGGGCAAGCTGATCCAACGTCGACCTCCTTCTCTTTGGCAGTGTGGTGAAGATCTCGGAGAAACTGCACGTAAGCAGCATCACCCTTACACTGGTCGCGCATCTCACCTAGCTTGTTTTCAAACTCTCCGACAGATTTGCATTCTTTAAAGGGACAACCACCTTTAAACGCAGGGCACTTGGCTGCTATGCCTTCCTTTTCCTTGGGTAGCTTGGAAAATGGGCAAACCTTGTCGGCGAAAACTGGACATTCACGCTTGACGTCATTAAGGGATACAGAGCCTGGGTACTATAAAAAGAAAACCAGTCAAACTAGTTTGGCCCGTTGTGTTGGCATAAATTTTGGCGTAGTTGGAGCTAATGAGCAAAATTATTAAAACAGCGCTGCCTGAGCTTAATAAAATATTATGAGAATTTCGCATTTTTTGAAGCATCAGCCAATAGCCGATAATTTGTTTAATAATAGTAAACAAACCGCGGTGACAAACATTCCAAAATAACGCACATTTATTTGACTTGACGTTTAGTATGCTAGACTACATACATTTTCAAAAGCAACGGTAAAAAAATTTTGACAACTATTTATACATAAAACGGGGGTCTGGAACCTAATTATCTGATTATCTAAAAAAAGCCAGTCCCAGTTGGGGATTTTTTTTCCAATCGCCGTTCTTCGCGCTTATCATGTTTTTTTGTTGTTGTTGTTGTTGTTGTTGTTGTTGTTTTTTGGTGCGCTGCTTTCTTACTAAGCGCTAGAGAAAGAAGAGACAGACTTGTTTACTATTCAAGATCCCCTACACTTTTCGTGAAACAGGCTAGACATCAGACAGAATGTCACGGGTCTTCGACAGCCAGACACGAGGGTGATAGAGAAGACGATCAGACATATTACGGAGAAAAAGAACAATGACTCAACTGCAGGCATCTTTGATGGTTCCGCCCTAAATGCATGCAAATTGCGCTATCTTTTATTCTTTTCGCAGTTCTGTTGGCTTGCGATAACTGTTTCCCTAAAGGAGATTTGGAATTTCGTAATTAGGTACGAGTTATTTGTCTCTAGTTTAGAAATTCACTGTACATGTGGTTAACATAAAATGTCCTGGTCATAAAAAATCACGATTAAAAGGAACGTTATCCACTGGCAGCCGAATGTGCAAACCATGTTGTTCTAAAATGAGCCAAAATTGTTGCCAAGCTGCTGAAGTTAGTGGCATAAGCAAAGTTACCAACAGCCTGAATAATATTATGAGGGTTTGTATGGGAATGTTACGATCTACATAGGACCGATTCGCTCTAGCGGACAAATGTTGTAACAATTGGTAGATTTCATCTCATTAATGTGTCGGAAAACAAGAAAACAGAAAACAAGTGCGAATACGTTTTTTGAGACCTAGAACTTGTCAAACAATTCAGAAAAACAAAGAAGCAGTTGTCTTACGATTGGTCCGCGTTGTACGCGCGATACATTTTGTCAAACAAACGCAAAAACAAGTGCGAACGACTTGTTGGACAAGGGCAAATTTTGTCAAAACGGACAAATCTTCAAAGGGGCCGATGTCCTTCCTCAAGGCGCATTCCAACGCCCCTCGTAATGCCAGATAACAATACGTTGTTGATTGGCTATTGTCTTTGGTCTAGATTGTACTAAAAATAGGTGGCAAAACATGTTTCTGTGTCGAGGTGAGGTCGTGGAGGGATGGTAATACCGGGTTGGAACAAATGAATGCGGAGGGAACCAGTTTGTGCCGATAAATGGAGGGGAAAATTAATAGTTTTCTTGCGACATTTTCCCCGCACGAGCACAAGAACACCACTATACGCGCACTTCAAATGCAAATCGTTTTAAAATTTTTCACCACCTGGACCTGCCTGCTTATTTGATGTTTGCACAAGACGGCCGTGCCGAGAAATGTACTATTATACCTGAAGCACATGCAGAGCTATTGTACTAATAATTACACCTTTTGTTTTCTTCAAAATGTCTCTGACTTGTCTCGACAATTTTATTTTTGTCGAAAATGTTATGACATTTAAAACTTGTCAGCTAGAAATACGGCCCTTAGAAATACGGAAAAGAAATTAAAGAACAACTATTTTCTTCTCCTTTTCTGTATAATATTTGTGTTTCCGTGGCGTTTTGACGTTTCAAAGCTAAGCGAGTCCAGCGAGTTTTCAGTTGCTTTGTGAGGAAAAACCTTTTTTCTCTTGTCGCTCTACAATGTCCGTTGGGGCGAGCGTAAATACAGCGAGCGTTCAGCGAATTAGCCCCAACGTGAATTCCACCAAAAGAGAGCAGTAACAAAGAGAGAGCTATAATTCACTTACTTGTTTTGCCATGGCGAGTGTTAGAATGGCTTCAAAATGTTTCTCAAAACTGGAACACTGACTTGCGTAGGAATGGAGCAGTTGTAGTTCACTCTGTCACTGACCAACCAACTGACCTTTGCCCTTGCAGTGAACATTTTTATAACGGCAAGATCAAACAGGTCATCTTGCTGATGATTGACACATGTTAATTTAGTACCACCTTCAACATAAGCACAGTTCTGATGTAATCGTCGCAAACACGTGAGCAATGGCCAGTGACTTCTATTGCATTCTGACATTGATGCCAAGCTTAATAATTCCCGTTTGATTACACTACAACAAATGTCTTAGATGGAGTATCGAAAATCGGTATTCTGTCTTTGACAGGTTAGGGAAATCAGAGGTTCGTGTCTTAAACAGGGTCAGGGTTTAGGCGGCCAGGCTGAACCGAGGGGCGGATCCAGATTTTATTCAATTATTTTTCAGGAAGAATAAAAAAAAATAACTAAAAAATTTTGCCCAAAGGGGGGGTTGCAACCCCCATCACCCCTCCCCTGGATCCGCCTCTGCTGAACCTACTTAATTGTGTTGATTTTGTTTTAATCTAGACAATACAGACAGTCTAGTACGTGACACTTTTTAAGAATTTTTGTTTATCACCTCAGCGTGTGATCAACATTTCTATTTTAAGTATGACTATTATTAAGATGGCAGAAGTCTGACAAGTCTTGCCGAAACATTTATGTTGTATCACAATTTAAAAAATATGTATATGCTGAAGTGCAGATAAACAAGCAATCATTGATTTGGTTTGGTATTTTTCAATGAAAGGGAAGATTACATTGGGGCTTGCGCGGTATTGGCAAATTTTTCATGCGGTATTTCGGTAATTTTAACTCCGTCTTGAATTGCGTTATTGCGATATTCTCCAAACCTGCGGGATGCTTTTTCTTGGCGTTTTGTTCGACGATTGTTGGTATAAAAACGTCGTTCACTTTTCCCGACCATTTTTAGCCATTGGTCGATTCGGAAACAACCTGAAAACACCCTTATTTTATCATACATTTTAATCTACAATTTGACTGTTTTAATAACCACCCAGTGCCATTGTCTCCACGTTCCCACCGCTCTATTGCCTCCATTTTTGCCCTCGCGTCAACGATCCTGCCAGTTTTACAGGTTCACTATGAAACTACGTTATTTTCGTGATTTTTTTAGGTATTACGGTATTTGCCGATTTTTTTGCGGCAATGCGGTATTCAGCAACCCCTAATGATTTCAGGAGATGGCACAGTGGTGAGAGTGCTTGCCTCCCACCAATGTGGCCCAGGTTCGATTCCCGGACCCGCCGTCATATGTGGGTTGATCGAGATTGTTGTTGGTTCTCGTCCCTGTCTCGAGAGTTTTACTGCGGGTTTTCCGGTCTTCCTCGCTCCACAAGTGAAAAGGCAACACTTCTAAATACCAATTTCTTTGGCTGCAATGTAGATGTAGTATCCAGCTACAATCAGGCAAAGATTGAGCACACGGAAAGATCGCTCCTCGGGGTGATATGCATATATTTTATCTTTGTTGGTCAGCGCCACCTTGGGTGAGTTGCAAGAGTTCCACCAAGAGGTAAAGAGGTTCCAGAAAATTTGGACACAGATGCTGACATTCTGCAAGCAAATGTTGTTGCGTTTGTCTTGTTCCACACAATTGACATTCATCATCGTCAGTAATTTTAGCTCTAAAAAGTTTATCACGAGTGTAAAGGATATGGCGGTTTATTTTGAATTGAAACATCGAGAGTTTTATATTTTTTGTGACTTTAAATGGAAGTAGATATACCGCAGAGATGTTCTGATTACTAAAACCGGCCTTAATTAGACGAGATTCTGCTGTAGGTTTTTGGAACGCTTTGGAGACGTAAAATAAACGTGCTTGTTGGCAAGTCAAGAATAAACTGTTGAACGGTTGTGTCGACTGCTCCGTACAAACCAGTTCATTTTCTGGATCGCAGTTAAACGCTTCCCTCCAATACTTTGGAATAGCATTGTTGTTAGCCTACTCTCCTGTTTGCTTGCGGTTTGTAGCTTTTATTTGTTGGTTTGGGCAACTTTAACCTACGACCTGTGACCTGAAAAAAAAAAAACGCCGAAAATAGGGTATGTTTTGTGCAATCTGGTTAGGAATTTGGTAATTTTTTTTTTAAAGAAACTAGTTTCTACCATTGTTATTATTCGTTCTTTGAGAAGTGCGATCATCGGCAACTAAAGCCAAGTATGATAAAAAGAAAAAAAACGAGCAAACTTTGCGGTAAGCTAAGGTAGGGTTCACTGTAGAAAAAACGATGTTTTGCAATTGAAACAGTGACACGAACTCGTTCTTTTTTGTCGTTTTTTTTTTTTTTTGCCTGCATGAAAAACATTGCAAAACTAAGCGATTTTTCAAATTTAAAAACAAATATGAAAATAATTTTGAGAAAATTATATGGTTTAGCCGCAGCCTCTGGGGGGAGGGGGCACTGTCATGAATTTCAGATAGGTTTGTGTCCCAAAGGTTGATAAACCGTGACCCTATTAAAGGATAAAGAAAATGAAATCGATACCCTTTTTAAGGCCCAACCCGAAAAATGACACCCTAATTATGGGGAGGAGAAACGTTGCGTGATGACCCAAATTACTGCTATTACAAATCTTTATAAAATCGCTTTACTAATACTTCAATGGATAGTTTAGAACTTTTTAACAGAACGTTTCATCTCCGTTTAGCTGGGCATTTACGTGCTGCAGTTTTAGCCGATATAATTCAGATACCCTATCTAATGATTGCCAAGCACCGGAAACCTCAAAAATCATACCCTATCCCGCGGCACATACCTATATAGCCTATATATAGGAGCACCTCCCCTCCTCCTCGCCGGGAGCGCTGCACGCTTGTTTCCAGACCCCAGTGGAGCACCCCACCCCAGCCCCCGCGGGTCGTTTTCCCACAGTCAGTTTCTCATTCTCCCAAACTGCCGATAGTGTTTCTAGAATGAACTCGATAGAAACACGAATTTCTTTTTATTATATGGATAAATTAAATAAACGTAAGCTTGTTAACGTTTTATGAGGTTTATTCGTCAAGCTTCTTATAACTGCAATCACACAATATATAACCAAAAGTTACACGGTGCCCATTTCAACCCTCCAAAAAAATCTTTCAAAAGAATTGCAACATTTAACTATCAAAAGCCAGTCCGAGTTATTTCAATTAGTGATTAATGTTGTTCCCTCCATGAATCATGAGCCGCCGCTGCCGTCCAGTTGACCTTACTTGGGAATAATTGCCTTGCCTTGGGCATCATGGCTGAATGGACAGATATGGGCGTTGAATGGGCAAGCGCCCAGCTTCTTCTCCCCAGTCTGGCTGACGGTGAGAAGCTCCTTGAAAAACTTTTCATAGGCAACTTTTCCCTTGCATGCATCGCGCATCTGAGTCATCTTCTCCACGAACTCACCAACACTTTTGCAGTTCTTGAACGGACAGCCTCCCTTGAAAGCAGGGCAATTTGCAGCCAAGCCTTTGCATTTCTCGACAAGGATGACGTACGGGCAAACTCCTTTGCCAAAAGCTGGGCACTTGAACATCACGTCATTCAAAGTGATGCCCATGGGGGTCTTGAGAAAGAAGAGAAAAGAGCAGGTTTTTCAAATCGATGAAAATTAAGTGAATAAAACTCACGAAACTTGTATAACTTGTTAGAGGGGCTAGATGTAGTTTAACCGACAGCTGAGAATTGGGCAAAATTGTAACTGTGTCAACTGTCAACTGAGAAATGACCGACGCGCTTTTACTGACAGCTCAGACGGATGCTCTGAACATTTAACTGATGTCTAAGAAATCGCCGAAAATTGAATAATAACTTGAATTTCAGTAACTCCATCCAAACTCTCTTGTTAAGGAAAATCTTCTGAGAGCTTTGTCTGCAAGATCAACTTCGCCTTTTGTTATACTTTTAACATCGCCTGTCCTAGAAGGTAAATTCTGCTCAGAAATGTAAAATCTCTTACATCTTAAAAAACGTTCTAGCGACGTATTATTTTAAACCCCCCCCCCCCCCCCCTTCTTCTATAAACACTTAGATAACAAATTAAAAACCTGCCGCTTAAAAATATTTACATTGTCACAGTCTCGTATAATCTGGCTAAGAGAATTAAAATCATTAACTGCGTGATAGTCGGTTTTCTGTTTCCCCCAATTTCTCTTGACGCAGATCGAGTGTGTAAAACCAAAACCGAGCAATCACTCTGGCCAATCACTGAAGGACGCGCGCAGACAATCCAGTCAAACAATCAAAACACGTAACAAATACATTATAGCCGGCACGAAGCGCGGGAAAACGTGTGTAAGTCAAGATTGGTTTTGCTTTTACTTCTGATTGGTCGAGATAGTGGCGCGAGTTTTTCAAACCAATCCCTAAGCGTAGTAATGCAAAATGCAAGCATACGCGAATTACTTTCGACACTCAAGTAAAAATCGCTTTATACATGGATAAATCCCATCAAAAGAATTAACATACCACGATATAGTCAGGTGAAAGGATAGGCTTTCCACTGGTGTCTTTGGCAAATGGGCAGCCACCCTTAGTTTGGAAGAAAGGGCAAGCTGATCCAACGTCGACCTCCTTCTCTTTGGCAGTGTGGTGAAGATCTCGAAGAAACTGCACGTAAGCAGCATCACCCTTACACTGGTCGCGCATCTCACCTAGCTTGTTTTCAAACTCTCCGACAGATTTGCATTCTTTAAAGGGACAACCATCTTTAAACGCAGGGCACTTGGCTGCTATGCCTTCCTTTTCCTTGGGTAGCTTGGAAAATGGGCAAACCTTGTCGGCGAACACTGGACATTCACGCTTGACGTCATTAAGGGATACAGAGCCTGGGTACTATAAAAAGAACAAAACCAGTCAAACTAGTTTGGCCCGTTGTGTTGGCATAAATTTTGGCGTAGTTGGAGCTAATGAGCAAAATTATTAAAACAGCGCTGCCTGAGCTTAATAAAATATTATGAGAATTTCGCATTTTTTGAAGCAATAGCCGATAATTTGGCTAATAATAGTAAACAAACCGCGGTGATAAACATTCCAAAATAACGCATATTTATTTGACTTGACGTTTAGTATGCTAGACTACATACATTTTCAAAAGCAACGGTAAAAAAATTTTGACAACTACTTATACATAAAACGGGGGTCTGGAACCTAATTATCTGATTATCTAAAAAAGCCAGTCCCAGTTGAGGAATTTTTTCCAATCGCCGTTCTTCGCGCTTATCCTGTTTTTGTTGTTGTTGTTGTTGTTTTTTGGTGCGCTGCTTTCTTACTAAGCGCTAGAGAAAGAAGAGACAGACTCGTTTACTAATCTAAGATCCCCTACACTTTTCGTGAAACAGGCTAGACATCAGACAGAATGTCACGGGTTTTCGACAGCCAGACACGAGGGTGATAGAGAAGACGATCAGACATATTACGGAGAAAAAGAACAATGACTCAACTGCAGGCATCTTTGATGGTTCCGCCCTAAATGCATGCAAATTGCGCTATCTTTTATTCTTTTCGCAGTTCCGTTGGCTTGCGATAACTGTTTCCCTAAAGGAGATTTGGAATTTCGTAATTAGGTACGAGTTATTTGTCTCTAGTTTAGAAATTCACTGTACATGTGGTTAACATAAAATGTCCTGGTCATAAAAAATCACGATTAAAAGGAACGTTATCCACTGGCAGCCGAATGTGCAAACCATGTTGTTCTAAAATGAGCCAAAATTGTTGCCAAGCTGCTGAAGTTAGTGGCATAAGCAAAGTTACCAACAGCCTGAATAATATTATAAGGGTTTGTATGGGAATGTTACGATCTACATAGGACCGATTCGCTCTAGCGGACAAATGTTGTAACAATTGGTAGATTTCATCTCATTAATGTGTCGGAAAACAAGAAAACAGAAAACAAGTGCGAATACGTTTTTTGAGACCTAGAACTTGTCAAACAATTCAGAAAAACAAAGAAGCAGTTGTCTTACGATTGGTCCGCGTTGCACGCGCGATACATTTTTTCAAACAAACGCAAAAACAAGTGCGAACGACTTGTTGGACAAGGGCAAATTTTGTCAAAACGGACAAATCTTCAAAGGGGCCGATGTCCTGCCTCAAGGCGCATTCCAACGCCCCTCGTAATGCCAGATAACAATACGTTGTTGATTGGCTATTGTCTTTGGTCTGGATTGTACTAAAAATAGGCGGCAAAACATGTTTGTGTGCCGAGGTGAGGTCGTGGAGGGATGCTAACACCGGGGTTGGAACAAATGAATGCGGAGGAACCAGTTTGTACTGCCAGTTTGTGCCGATAAATGGAGGGGAAAAGAAATAGTTTTCTTGCGACATTTTCTCCGCACGAGTACAAAAACACCACTACACGCGCACTTCAAATGCAAATCGTTTTAAAATTTTTCACCACCTGGACCTGCCTGATTATTTGATGTTTGCACAAGACGGCCGTGCCGAGTTTTGTACTAGGATGCCAGAAGCACATGCAGAGCTATTGTACTAATAATTACACCTTTTGTTTTCTTCAAAATGTCTCTGACTTGTCGCAACAATTTTGTTTTTGTCGAAAATGTTATGACATTTAAAACTTGTCAGCTAGTGTGAATCGGCCCTTAGAAATACGGAAAAGAAATTCAAGAAAAACTATTTTCTTCTCCTTTTCTGTATAATATTTGTGTTTCCGTGGCGTTTTGACGTTTCAAAGCTAAGCGAGTCCAGCGAGTTTTCAGTTGCTTTGTGAGGAAAAACCTTTTTTCTCTTGTCGCTCTACAATGTCCGTTGGGGCGAACGTAAATACAGCGAGCGTTCAGCGAATTAGCCCCAACGTGAATTCCACCAAAAGAGAGCAGTAACAAAGAGAGAGCTATAATCCACTTACTTGTTTTGCCATGGCGAGTGTTAGAATGGCTTCAAAATGTTTCTCGAAACTGGAACACTTGCGTAGGAATGGAGCAGTTGTAGTTCACTCTGTCACTGACCAACCAACTGATCTTTGCCCTTGCAGTGAACATTTTTATAACGGCAAGATCAAACAGGTCATCTTGCTGATGATTGACACATGTTAATTTAGTACCACCTTCAACATGTGCACAGTTCTGATGTAATCGTCGCAGACACGTGAGCAATGGCCAGTGACTTCTATTGCCTTCTGACATTGATGCCAAGCTTAATAATTCCAGTTTGATTAAAACTAGAACAAATGTCTTAGATGGGGTATCGAAAATCGGTATTCTGTCTTAGACAGGTTAGGAAAATCAGAGGTTCGTGTCTTAAACAGGGTCAGGGTTTAGGCGGCCAGGCTGCACCTACTTTGTTTTAATCTAGACAATACAGACAGTCTAGTACGTGACACTTTGTAAGAATTTGTTTATCACCTCAGCGTGAGATCAACATTTCTATTTTAAGTATGACTATTATTGAGATGGCAGAAGTCTGACAAGTCTTGCCGAAACATTTATGGCGTATCACAATTTAAAAAATAAGAAGATTACATTGGGGCTTGCGGTATTGGCCAATTTTTCATGCGGTATTTGTAATTTTAACTCTGTCTTGAATTGCGTTATTGCGTTATTCTCCAAACCTGCGAGATGCTTTTTCTTGGCGTTTTGTTCGACGATTGTTGGTATAAAAACGTCGTTCACTTTTTCCCGACTATTTTTAGCCATTTCTGGTCGGTTCGGAAACAACCTGAAAACAGCCTTATTTTATCACACATTTTAATCTACAGTTTGGCTGTTTTAACAACCACCCAGTGCCATTGTTTCCACGGTCCCACCCCTTGCTGTTGCCTCTATTTTTGCCCTCGCGTCAACGATCCTGCCAGTTTTACAGGTTTACTATGAAACTACGTTATTTTCGGGATTTTTTTTAGGTATTACGGTATTTGCCGATTTTTTTGCGGCAATGCGGTATTCAGCAACCCCTAATGATCAGTTTCAGGAGATGGCACAGTGGTGAGAGTGCTTGCCTCCCACCAATGTGGCCCAGATTCGATTCCCGGACCCGCCGTCATATGTGGGTTGATTGAGATTGTTGTTGGTTCTCGTCCCTGTCCCGAGAGTTTTACTCCGGGTTTTCCGGTCTTCCTCGCTCCACAATTGAAAAGGTAACACTTCTAAATACCAATTCGATCGGGAATTCGAGGGCCACAGGTTTGTCAGTAGCCCGCGTTTCAGACGAACTAAACCCCGGTTAAGTTTGTCTGCAACACAGGATAATTTGTCAGTCGCAAGCTGTTAAGTGTAATCCTCGTTAAACGAAGTCGGTTTACACTCAAAAAAGCATTGTTTTCTGGACCTCGCCCCTGATAAGTATTGCATAACAATTGCTCAAAGTCTCGTGAAAATCTCGCACGTGTTGTGTTAAGTTAAGGCGGCTAGGTCACGTGGTGAATCTGCTCACTCAATTATTTTCTGAGTGGCAGGAGCGAAAGGGGAGGGGCTCGGAGGAAAAGGGAGAGGGGACTGGGGAGAGAGTGAGGGATATATAGGGGGCGGGCAAGGCAATGAAACTGAAGACCATCTAACGAACTAATACTGGGACAATAACGTCAAAAGTTGTGAGAAATTTTTCTCCAAGTATCAGTCGCTGTTTAACTCGAACAATTGAGCTAATGACGCAAAACATAGTTGTTTACCAGAAATGTCTCCAAGTATGGTTTTGTTTTTCTTGAAAAGAGTTTTGTCTCCAAATATGGCTGTCTTTCTTACCAGAAATTTGTCTCCAAATATCAATATGGTTATGTTTTTCTTAACAAAAAGGCCAAAAGCTTTGAGAACTTTGTCTTCAAATATGGTTGTTTTACTCGACGAACTGTCAGGCTAATGAAGTAAAAGATTTGGAAATTATCTCCTATGCTATGTTTTCAGTTGCAAGCCAATGATGTCATACTGACTTTGGTAAACTTTGCATTCAAAATGTTGTCCTAATTATAATAACTAAAAAAATAAACATACTTATTCCTAAGCATAGCGTACAAACGTCGAAAGTAAGAACTGAGTCCTAATTAGTACTAAGCGCCGAAATGGAGATGGCCGAGGAAGGCGGGAAACTGCTTGGATTAATTAAACACTCTGAAACTTTGTTTTTCACTGTCATCCATGCCAATTTTAAAATTTATTTAATTACACAACGTTTATAGGCCGGTGTATAGGAAATTTACACTGTTTTATACGTGAAATTACATGATAACTTTACAAAATTTACACCAATCAAAACTAGGCTGCTTACATAACTTTGCTTTGGACTACATCACCGTGAATACATTTATAGTAAATTCGTATTACATTATAATTTGTCTGTAACGATCATTTGAGTTTAGATTCATCCAAATTGAAGTTTAACTATCACTAAATTTATCACTAAATTTTCGGCGGCCTCTGGCCACCTTCATTAGAGTGAACAGTGTTCGTTACAACGTAGCGTGCGCTAAATTTGCTTTCGCAGTACATTGCTAGCTGCCATATACACATGGAACTCCAAATTTGGTCCCAGAATATTGTTGAGAAAGGGCAGTAAACAAACAGATGTCAGAAGGCTTCATCATTTTAGTTACAGAAACTGCATAATTCTGTGCATGATTTTGAATAAAAATTCTCTTAGTTTTGTGTCTATAAGGTGCATTCATTAGGAATAGTAATTATGTAAGTCTCTCCAACATGCTCTTCTCCCTCTGTACAAACACGTAACTCATGAGCTTGCCGAGCAGTCTCTTGGAACTCAGCTCAGTCCTCATGTGCATAAATTATAAAGGGTGCAAAACAGAATATGTGTTTTCAATATATAGAGGATAGAGAGGATAAATCGTGGTGATAAGACTATATATTACATCAAAACACAGTAATAATATTGCCTGGGGAACAACGGACACTCTCGTAAGCGGACAGCTCTACTTACGGCCGCCTTGTTTGAAACCCCGTTTTAAATCCCTTACAAACTCTGTATTTTTACATTCTCGTAAGCGGACATTCCCGTAAGCGGCCGCGGACACTTTCAGAGGTTACGACTTAGAATTTTCCTTTGTTTTTAAGCGGACACCCGAAAGAAAATCCTATTAACAACCACTGCTAGCTTTTATCAATCAACTTCAAATCGCCGTTCATAACAATGATTTTACAGTAATTACAGTACCATTATTATTTCAGTGTCTGTTTTGTCGTCATTCACGTCCAGTTACAGTACGGTATTTATTGTTAGCTGGGCAAGCTCCCGTAAGCGGCCATCTATCCCCTACACCTCTAGTGGCCGCTTACGAGAACCATTCTCGTAAGCGGCCAGCTCCAGTTACGGACACTTTTTTGGCGTCCCGAGGGTGTCCGCTTACGAGAGCTTCGACTGTATCGGATTATTTTGATACAGGTTGTGTGTTATTTCTATATTTGTTACTCATTACAAATCAAGTTACGTTTGAGGTCCCTAATTTCAAAGGTTCATTATTATTGGAGGGTAGTTGCTGTCGAGATAATTGCTTTTTGAGTAGTTTTTTGGTCAAAAAAATACCTCTCTGTCGTCATGAACCAGCAATGAATAAAAGTTTAGCTTTTGTCAGCTTTTGTCCACAACTTCGAAATGCTTCGCGTTCATACCATGGTTTCCTGCCGCACGTCCTGATCACGTGCAAGTCCAAGGTTCAAGCTGTTGTCGCCCCAGGGAGTTAGTGAGTTTTGTTTTGCCCTAGGGAGTTATACAGTATTGATGTGCGTCACGTGATACGTTCTCATCCAATAAAAAACAGTTGGGGGTAGGGGTGGGGTATAACAACAGCTCTTTTCAGAACTACTCCCACTCGGAAGACCACACTATATGAACTACTGATACTGCGTGGAAGGCAACATACTGTGCCGTCCTATTTTAGAATTTGTAGTACACTCAACACAATTACTGGATTCTGATTGGACGAGAACAATACAACTTATCCCAAACTGTATTCCGTAGGATTAGCTATTACTCTTTTTTCCGAAGTTGACGCGAAATCTTTTAATATTTCCAAAAGATTTCCGAAGATGACACGAAGATTTCCGAAGTTAGCCCGAAGTAATCTAAAGATGAACCGAGGAGCTGTAAATCTTACCGTTCCGACCTGTGTGCAGTTTGTTGCTGTAGATGCTCGTGATTTTTTTAAAGTTCGCAAAATAATGTACAAAGCTGTACAAAAGCTCTCATAGCTATTAATCATAAATTGTACAACGACAATGTCTAATAGGTTAAAATCATTAATCATAAACTGTCAACGGTAACATAGAATTTTAATTGCTGTAACCTGTGTTACATTGCAATACATTCCGCCCCACATAAGCCAGATTGAAAAAACGTTGTCCTAAAGGTATAACTCATAAACGATTCAACCGTCATAAAATTGTGGTAGGACTGAATGAGTGTGGCTATAACATCTTGATACAAGTGATTTTTAATGTTGATTTTTTTTTTTTCGTGTCATTTACAATCACAAGTCAGTCTTCAAGAACACAGTTTTCGAGTTTCCCAGAGAATCATTGGGTCGTACCGTTTATCATATATCATTGGGTCGTTCCTCAATTTGTTACTCAAACTAATCGGCTAGCTAGCCACCAGGAACCTTAAATTTTTCATGACACTCCTGAAAATCTTCTTCGAATACATATCTCATGATACAATACAGAGGAAGTCGATTATACGGTCCTGTCTGGTAATTAACAGTTCTTGAAAGAATATATGCGTTCCAGTATGTACCATCGGTTTGGCTTATAAGCTGCTGGTTTAATTCATCAATTCTGTCGGCGTTGATGTATTTGTTCCTTGATGGGTACTTCTTGCTAAAGGTGTAATCGAACTTCCACACGGGATTGGAAAATTCTACAAGAGAACAAAAATAATGTCCTTTCAGTGACACATTCACCAACTCGGCAGTCTATCGTAAATTTTGGGCTGTATTCGGCAGCACTCCGCTTCGAAGTAAAATTTTCCCGGGCGAAGGTCCCGTATAAACGGGACGGGATGCTCGTGGGGAAATGTGAATAAAATTCCTGATCTGAGTGTGACCCAAGCTTTTATTGTTCTCTAAAATATACCATTCTTGATGCCTTATCGCTCTATATCACCAACACAATATGACGGAGTTTTTTCATATGTTCACTTTCAACCCGAATATCCTTGGCAGGACAAATATTTGCATCGCTAAGCGACGAGCGAGACGACGAGCATCCGTAGAGGCGGGAAATTTTCTGAAAGGAAAAATATTTTATCGAAACTGGGGTAGATTTTCGCATTCTAGTATACCGTAATGATTCGATTTAGCGCCGTCCTTCCAATAAGCGCCCCCTTCCGAATAAGCGCCCCCCTTCGAATGTGTTTTTGTCAATAAGCGCCCGTATTCCAATAAGCGCCCCCCATTCTATTAAGCGCCCCCTTTTTAATAAGCGCTCCATTCCCCATTCTTGACACTGAAGTCATCGGCTTCGAATAGAGGAACTCACGAACATTCACCGTCGCGTACATGTATATTTGTTACTGCTGAAATGAATAATACTTTTAAAAGTAACTGAACTTTCAGCAATTTGTTACTGTTATTGTTAGTTATTTTGACATTTATTGAAGTTGTGTTTTTGAACATTTGGTTGTTTTTAAAAAAAAGTAAATAAGCGCCCTGTCCCGAATTAGCGCCCTGTCTCGAATAAGCGCCCTCTATTGCGGTGTCAAAAGTAAATTAGCGCCCCGGGCGCTTAATCGAATCATTACGGTATATGAAGTTTAACATCAATTCAGGTTTTCGATAAAAATAACAAAGTTTTTGCTCGAAACAAACCCTTTTTTTTTCAATTTGTTTAGTGAATGTAAATTTTCGTCTTATGCTATAGCACTTTTGATCACGTACAAGGACAAAACACAAATGTTAAGGCAATATATACTTAATGACCCTTTCCACATTTCTGTTGAGATTTGAGATTTAGTCACTGAAATCAATTGCTTAAAAGAGAAGGGTGGGGGCTTTATATATTTCCCACTCCAAAAAGAGGGGGCTTATTAAAGATTGTATTGAAGATTTTTTCGAGCTGTTTTGAATTACAATGCCAAGAAAAGAATTCAATATATAGAAAATTCAATATATTGTGAAAAAGACTCTGAAAGAAGAATGTCACCTGTTGCTATCACCAGGTCGAGGTAGTACTAATCATAATCAACCAGAGATTTTTTATTAGTGTTCAGCGACATAACTCGGAAGGCTGGATTGTTGTTGAAGATAGGCGAGATCGAGGGAGCTATAAGAATGAAGGATTTCGTTGAAGCTTCTTCATCCGTTGCGTTTAAGATTTGAAGATGAAAATCATCTTGATGGGTGTGACCATACAATTGACCTGGGAATGGAAGGAAAGAACATCGGTCAAAATTTTTCCCATCACCATTTGCGCAGCGTGGCTCGCTTTTCCTCGACCAGTGCTGAAAGGTCCAGCAACATGATTCAGAATATACTGAAATCGAGAGACACTGCGTCGTCCATCGGTACCATCAATCTTTGTTGCGCTCTCGGTCCAGTCTTTATCCCGAAGCATCCCGCTCTGCGCGAGAATAAAAACGCACCCTCCCTTATCGAGAGACTCTGTGTCGTTCCTCGTGCTCTCTCGGGTCTCGGTCCAGCCTTTATCCCGACGCATCCCGCTCTGCGCAAGAAATAATAAAATAATAAAAATAATCTTACCTGCCACTATATCGTGGTATTCCCCAGCTGTAAGGTTTACGTATCTGTTAAGGTACTCTGGGCGCCAGAAGTAGCTCATGTCGAACGGATCACCACTGCAAACGTTTAAACAACATTTAAACCCATACAATACTCTCTTTTGGTTGTATTAGACAAATTATTTCTTTTTAAAAAAAGAATTTCTGAACGGCTTTATGATAACCGAGCCTTATAACACTTAATAAGGGGGAGGGGGTTGTCTATCTTTTGTCACCTTGTGCTACTGACACTTGAAATTCTTTTGCTGAGCTTCCGTAATGACTCCAGACCATCATCACATTCAACTGTACTAGGAGAGCTTTCTGGCAAAAACGGGCTATGACGTGCTTCCCACAATATAATTATGCAGAACACATTCGGGGCTAGGTGAAGCCATCTTTTTAGCCATCAGAAAGGTACGTAGTAAGGTGTACGCAAAATGTGTCTTCTGCCGTTCAATTGTGATCAGAATTACATATTTGTTCTATAAAAGGGCCGTTAAGAAAATATATACAAATTTAGCATAATTCTGTGGCTGAGCAGGCAACTGCTACTGATCGATGGAAGACCCTCGAAGGGCGTGGTCTACCAAACATCATGGCCGAAGCATAAGCCTTCCATAAATCGGTTTATCCGATATTTGAAGTTTAGGTATCCAGCATGCCACTGCATTCTACTAAAAGATTATCGCCCTTCGAAACAATCATCCATTAGCATAACCCAGTGACGGACTAATAGGCAAACTCGCAATCTGATTGGCTAAGCAACCGCGGTATAATTTTCAAGTGACTGCCCTGGAAGTGTCCGCAAATAAAATTGCCGAAATAACAAACCAAAACTATAAATAAATCACTTTTACTGATATTTTAATTGAATGAATCGGTCTCTGTGTTATGCTCTAACAATACTGCTCGCTCTCGGTTTTTATCGACTCGTTTCTTGATTCGGGGCTTAGCCCCTCCCCGCCAACTGTCGGCGGAGGCTTGCGGTCGAATTACTATGTAAAACCTCGTGGTCGCAATATTTCTAATAACGTGACATCGCGATTTCTCTAACCTCCAGATAAATTGGGTCAAAATTCGATTCTCTTGGATTTGCTTCAGTCAGTCAAACACTGCTATTTTACCCACGATTTCTAAAACTCTCCATTCTTTGAACAAATTTTCGCTGTGCTTGGAATTTCGACAAACCGGGACTCACTGCATTCACTAACGACAACAAATGAATAACTCACCCAGCCGGGATGTGGCTCATTATGAGAACATTTTTACCCTGGTCTTTAGCCAGCTGAAGTTGATTATTAAGCCACTGCATTTGGTTTTCTGCTGTCTGAACAACAATAGGATCAGTGTTCCTTTTGTTATTCCAGTACATGGTGTTCAACACTAGTAAAATCATCTTTCCACCTGGAATAATGTGTTTACTTTATCAGTTAAAGGGTAGATAACGTCTGTGTTTGGGCCTAGAGGCCCAACAGGCCAACAGGTTTCCATAGTATGAAGTGATTAGGAGTATTTTTTTACTCCCACCCCCCCCCCCCCCCCCCCCCTTGATGGATGCTTGTACATGCAATGCTGGATAGCCCGGAGCAGCAAGTTCATTATTTCATAGAGTTGGGTAGAAAGAGGCACTTTGAGAGTGAAATGTCTTGCCCAAGAACCTAACGCAGCGAAAAGCAGGAAAGAAGTCAATTTGGACAAATAAAGGCAACAATTGTTGTATTAATAACGGTTCGTTTCCCTAAAAATGCAAAAAGCATGGAATAGGAAATGCCTCGAATAGGGTCAACGAATCCTTTTTTTATCTGTTGATACACACACCTAATATTCCACACCTAAGGTGAATCCAGAATTTTGTACTGGTCAATTTCGAATTCAGATTTCTTTGTTACTGGTATTTATGTGATTTGATCGGCGTTTCCGTTTAAATTTTCCTTTCAGTTATCCGACCTCGAGGCGTCCGGTAAATCAAATACACTTCACAGTCAGCGGCTCTGCTTTGAATTTGTCACTTTAGAAACACGATGAAATCTGGGCCAGTCTCATCTTACAATCACTTGTTGGACCGTGACTGGGGACAAGACAAGATGAGAAGCCATACAATAACGGTCCCACAAAAGAATGCGAAATGACGCTCGCCCCAGATTTCCTCTCGTTTCTAAAGTGTCGAATTAATTGTAATTCTCTTATCGATCTACCTTCAATGTTAACGCTGTAGTAGCCACCGTCCAGAAAGGTTTCATTCAGTGCCTCCATAGTTGTAGGCCTTTGGACATCATCTGGGCATTCGGAACACAGGATAAGTGGCGCCCAGTAAGACAGTACTGTCTTGTACCAGTCACTGTTATTTGGTAGGATGTATGGCCCAGGAAGATCATTGTTGCCAAAAGCAGGAAAAACAGGAATATCTGGAAACACTTCATGCATTTTGCTGCTGACTGAGGACATGCTTTTCAAAACGTTGGGTGAACCATGGTCGTTTGACAGTCCGTGACCAGCTGAATCTCCTAGTTAAAATAATCAGGATAGCTTCTGATAATAACGATCTGCCAAAAAATGTTTCAAATTCATATTTCGTGTTTATCAAGTGCATCCAGAACAATAGATGTTAAAGTGGATTTCTCGTTACAGCATGTAGATAATATAACCATTATGAGCAGCGCTATTTTCCTATACCAGGGTCAATAACATTTGTTAGGTTGAGTCTAGTTGACAGAAATAAATTATTCTATACATAAGTGTCGGCTATAAGATATTAATCATTGGCAGCTTCGTGCATTAAGTTGTTTTACCGATAGTTAGTAAAATAAATTTATAACCAAGTTTGCTTTTAAATTGGGAAAACGTTCATCCTGTAATAAGGATATGACAGCGTCTGGGCAAAATTCTCAAATTCATTACAAAAGAGACATTTCAACCCCGCAACCCGGCAGAAAGAAGAGGCATTATCTAGAGCTTAGTATAGAAAGAAATATCACTCGACGACAAGCTCTCTGGTGTTACTGCCTGTAGAGGGAGAATATGTGGCCATTACATAACGTAGCATTTAGTTTGGTAACCGGTAAAAACCGGTCTTCAGGGAGCAAATGCAGTCGAAGCTATGTTGTTTTACTCGTCTTCCGCGTGTTATAAAGAGTGTTGTGTTTAACTCCTCTCTCTTGTCTTGAGCAATAACCTTAACCGTCTATAAATAGTGGAGAATCCGTTTGAAATGTGCCTGCTACTATCGAGGACATTCAAAGCGTCGTTTTCGGCCTATGCAAAGATGTCAAGGGTCTAGCTGGAGCCATTCAAGCCGTTAACATCTCACAGAGCATTGCTTCGGAGGGTCTTCGGGCCGAAAACCCTGCTGCAGTAACATTGCGCCTACCGACGCTCCAGTTAGCTACGTTTCGTCACTGCTCGCCTGTCGCTCCTTGAGAAACAATGAATCGGCGCGTGGCCACGTTCAGTGCCGTGGTTTTGCCGTGGCACAGAGGTCATTAATGGGAAAACCCGAGAGGACCAGTATGTTTAGGCCCCTGATAACTCCAAATGCCGCCGCTTGGCTTCTGAATTGATTGCTATGAGACAATTTCCCTCGGAATTTGTCAATGAATTTGCCTTGAAATATAAGAAAATCGTAAACCAACTCAAATTAATCTGGATGAACGTCTCAACAAATCCTGCCCAACATATGTTATTTCACAGTTTCCAAACTACAACCGCATATCGCTCGGCCTCTGGTTCTTTCCACCCTCAAACGAACCCAGCAATGGTGAGCTGGCTTCCACCACTCAACAGCGCACCCTATTTGGCTTACCTACTGTCGCCAGCCCTGGTCGAACACTCAAAGAGCGCCATACCCACTGGACTCATGTTGTCTCTGCGGGAGAAAACCTTCCGCTATCCCTTGACAGTTGCTGTTCAGTCTCTTTTTAGTCGTTCACATGCTGACCTTGTTGGCTCTAACTGTTGAAGCATCAGTCACTTGAAAAACCAGTTGCTGCCTCCATTGCTGATGCAAAGTATCAGCAGCAAGCCGTCGGCACGGTGAAAAAAGAAAACGGTGAAAATTCCAATACAGTCGAACAGTGGCAAAGAAACCACATTTCAGATGATGGTAGTTCCTTGTCTTTCACTTGCACTCTACACAGGCCTTGCTGGATCACGCAGCCCCTATCTTCCACTTTCGATAGCTCAGCATGTCCTTCAAAATCACCTGTTCCTTCCAGAATCCTCTCAAAGAAGCATCTTCTCATGGAAGCAACACTCATGCTGGTCAAACTGGTTTAATCACTGGAGTCCCATCCCCAGGCCATTCACCAGGAAAATCCAAACCAAATTGTAAACTGAGCTTTGTCTCTGTTTGCCTTGGTACTTCACTAATGGCAATCTCACACTCATATCCCATGGCTTCAAGTCTAAGAAGTTCAGCCTGGTGTCAGAGTGTGACAGACTGTAATTTCCCATTTCAACTCCATGTTGATGCCAGCAAACTTGTTTCTGGTGCTATGCTTGCACAGTGGAGAGATATCCAGCTCCGACCTGTCAGATGGGCTTCAAGATCTTTCAGTCCTGCAGAATGCACCTTGCGGCAAGAGCTGTTTGCTGTGAAGTGGGGCCATTAAGGTTGGTCTTTCACGTGGACAATATTTTCGCACATTGTCAAAACCTCTGTGTTATGCTTCCGAAGCTTGTAAAGTAGTTTACCAAAGTTTTCCAGATGCCAGAGACATTCCAAATCGACATAGTAAACTGAAAGGACTTATTACCAAATACCCTTACTTATCACTGAAAGGTGAATCACATGGGGTACCTACCTCATCTAAGACGTCAAGCTTTTCCATTACCTTAACAAGTAAACTCTCCAAGTGCTCACATGATGAGCAAACTTTGTTTTCCTTTATTTTTTAAATTGTTACTCAGACCATTTCTTTTCTGTTCTTCTAGGAAAAAAACACTTTTAACGCCAAGAAAAGGGTTGACTGTACCTACCTAAAGTACATTTAGCTACATAATAACGTAGCATTTAGTCTCGTAACCAGTAAAAACCGGTCGTCAGAGAGCGCATGATGTTTTACTCGCCGTTTGGGCGCCGTTTGCGTAGACGTTTCGTTCCTCTCTCATGTCCTGAGGATAAACCCTGATAGTATACATGCCCGGGGAGGGGGTGGGGTACTCCCATATGGCGGCTTCATAGGCGTGCCCCGTGCGTTAGGAATGGTTTGTAAGGTTCTCAGTCCTTAAAAAGGGAATTCTCTTTGCCTCTTTTGGCATTGTATCACAGGCGGCCCAGACGTTGTATTCGATTTTGGCGATTACGTTATGTCTTCAGCCGATAATACAATGTCTGATAATACTTTGGACATTGCTCTAAACATGTATTAAAGATTTGCATAAAAATGTCTTATTCTATGTTTGTCTTACGCCATTTTGACATTTCTGTGCTCCTAGAATGAGAAAAACTCGTCTAAACGGCTTTAAACCCACTCTAGGAGCACAGAAATGTCAAAATAACGTAAGACAAACATAGAGTAATACATCTCTATGCAAATCTTTAATACAAGTTCTATTTAGAGCAATGTTTGAAGTATTCTCGTACATTGTCTTATCGGCTGTAGACATAACGTAATCGCCAAAATCTAATACAATGTCTGGGCCGTCTGTGATTGTATCAGGTAAAATTGCTTGGGTTTCAGCCTTAAAAAGGGTATTAATTTTCGATTTCTATCCTTAAGGAGAGTGAGGGTTTAACAGCCTTTGTAAAACCTATCATAAATTTACGAGTCCCTTACACCCATCCCCTACTATACCTGACAGAATTACGAACTTGGCATCATTTCCTTTCTTCTTCATGCCCGCTAAAGTAATTGTCAACAGATCTTCTGGCGAATCGCATCCAATTCTCCCATACGGCGCCTCATAATCTACACTGGACCCTGCTAACGGACTACACCAGGTACTCGCACCCAAGGACTTATTATAGAATGGATTTAAATGGATATCGGATACGAGAAGAAACTTTAATCTGTTATTACACAAGTTACTCCTGCATCTTCGACAGTCGACTGACAGAGTGAAGGCAAGAATAACGAGAAACAACACTAAAACTGGGCGGCCCACGTACATTGTAGACTCTTGCTGACCTCTGTCAAAGAAAGAAATGGATAAAAGGAAACGTAAATAAATGTAACCCTTTCTTTTCAAGCAAGAAGTTCCACATTATACACCTTTCGGGCCCATAATGCAATTTTCTACTCTGGCATTCATGGCATTTTGCGAAGTTAAGCATTCTGGAAAGTAAACATACTTTGAAATCTTATGAAATCAAAAAATACAATTGGCAGAGACAAGGTAAATGTTTTTACTATACCATTTTCAACAAAATGTGTTTCAGTAACATTTTTTGTCAGCTGCTTATGCTTCGACGACTGAATGACAACTGAGCATGCGAATGGCCAGGCCAAGCCCCTTTTCCCCTAAATTAACTTCTTGTTTAGAGCAAATTTCACTAAATAATCTTTGCTCGATAAAATGCAAAAATGCTGGTCACTCCTTCGAAAAGTGATCTCCAAGTGTTAATGAAGTGATCAAAGTCTACAGAATAGTTTTGTAACCAGCGGTTATGTAGGGGGCTACGGACTGTATTTGCATACGGCTAGAACTTTATTTGCACACGGTTAGTTTTTTTTTCTTGAACAGAAATGTCAAACACGAGTATAACATCAGGTCTTAGGGAAATTAAAAATTGTGTTGAGACTGCAACAAGCGGTTTTCCTGAACACGAAGACTTTTCTGATTTTTAACAGGATGAGATAATCAGAGGAAACCCCTTTTGAGTCATTTGCGGGTATCCGCTACCGACGTGTACTGTGGGTCGTCATTACGGGCTCTTGTATTACGTGGTTTTAGTCCTTTTATTTTATTACATTGTGAAAATGAACGAAACGGGACTGCTCTTTACATGTTAACAGCCAGTCGCTTAGCTGCCTTTAAGCCTGTAAGCCCGGGCTTAAAAACTTTTTTGACATATTTATTATCCGATCACTAGTTTACTTTTGATTTGTATAAAAAAAAATGTAGAACTGAAGAAAGTAAATTACAGGAATCAAACTTTGGATTGCACTAATGCAAGTCTTATCCAAACGTGAATGCAATCCTTACAATGCTCCTCCCAATGCTCGTTTCAACCGCAACCAACTCAACCGCAAGCCCCGAACGCTCTTTCAGAGCGATACGCAGAGTCAAGACCTATCTGCAAAAACCATTTTAAACAGAAGGACTCTCAGCTCTTGCCTTACCTTGCTGCTGACAAGGAGGCCGTGACCCGGGGGTATTTTTGCGCCAAGAAGAACAGGCAGCTAGACTGGATTTCTATGGAACTTGAGACATCGACATTATAGAAACAGTCCGTTTCAACTTGAAATCAAATCACGTTTAGTTGAAGGGAAATTCAAGAAATAGGATGCTTCTTAAAATTTAACGTGTTTTATCTTATATATGTATATAAGGCATCGGAGTTGCAATAAAGCACAAAAACGTCCTCATTACTTCATAAGCTTATTCTTGATCCTCCCCCTGCCCCTCCCCTCCCCGTAACGTAAACTTAAACCTTTGTTTAAGATTTCAATTTCAGAGTTCGCATGATATTGAAAACCGCAATAGGAAGTTTCAACAAACGCGCTAAATGGAATTTATTTGTTATGATGAAACAGCCACTTCATCCTTTTAGATAATGATTGCTACCTGCGAGTTAAAATCTCCGGGAATAACCTTATCTTTGGCTATAGTAAATATAGTTATTAGATTTTAAATAGGCAAACTATACGTGGCATCGAAAATATACTTCTCTCTGTGATTGGTCAGTTCTTGAGCGGACGTTTCCTAACCAAAATTAAAATGAAATGTACTGCCTTTCAGGGAAATAGATCTCATTTGAATAAGAAAAATTTGGGCTTCGTATATTCGTATATTTTTGAAAACAACCGCAGTTTTGTCGTTCCTTCAAGAAGAATTGCCCAAGATCAATTTGTGTGTCGACAACCAAGTCAAAATATTTGCTTTTTTTATAATCGTCCAAATGTTTAGGGTTGAAGTGACCCATTACGGTCACTTTGCTTTCACGTTTGTAAAAGGCAGTAAACTATCCCATGAAAACTGCTTACATTACTTTACGTTCCTAGTTAAAAAAAAAGTGACTCTAGTATTCATATAAACACCATTTTGAAAGTCACGTTTGTGCAACTATGCAGTAAGAAAGAACGACAGGTATGGGAAAGGACCGCTAAATATTTCTGTGTAAACTAGTGGAAGAATAATTACTTTATATATGTAAAAATGCTACTATCTGGGAAGAACGGGTTCGAATCATCCCTCGCCTCTTAAATCTGCTAACCAGTTTTCAGACTCCGAATAATTAGCTCCTTTTACTTATTCAATGGCTCTGCAATATATATTTTGCACGAAACGTCTTGTTTAGACCACCGTTGCTATATAAAATGCAAAAATGAGGGTCATTTTCCCTTGAAAACGGTTCTCTTTTATAGACTACTATTTTAACAGCATTTTGATCATAAGCGAGAAAATTCAATAATTCTTTAACAGACAGACAATATAATTCAAACAAACTAGCAGTGACTCGTCGTGATGACCGAAGTACAACAGTGAACAGTGCATGGTTCGCAGCATCATTTTCCCGTAAAACATAAATGCAAAGATTCTTTGTACATGAACCGGAAAAATTAATTTGAGTCTTTTAGAAACCGATGGCTAACTTGAAGTTAAAAACTCGCGAAAGACTCTTACCTTTGTCAAATACGGAACCTTACCTTTGTTGAAAGTGCCTTTGCCAGTAACGATCGCTCATCTCTGTTTGTAAAAGTAATTATTTCTCGCATTTATTAATTAGTCGTCTGTGATTGGTTCTTGAGCGAGCGTATATCCTAGCAAAATTTGAACGCGGCTGCCTTTGATGGAACAGATCTCATTTGAATAAGAAAATTGGGCTTTGTATAAATAGACACGAATTAAGAACAGACAGTAAGTTTTGTCTCTAACAAAACGACCGCAATTAATCAGTTTACTCCAAAAGAAGGAACTTCAAAAGAAGGTGCCAAAAATTAATTTATGTTGACCACCTGTTGACGCCGAAGCTGAAATATTGGCTTATTAAAATTACATCCTCTATTATTGATCGAATGTTTTTCATTGAGGCAAAATGGCCCATTACGGACAGTTAACTGTTACTGCCTCGTCCCCAGGCGCCGGTCAGTTTTCAGTTGACGCGGTAAGGCGGGAAAACAGGGGGCGCGGGGGTAGATGGTTAGGGAGCGAGCCGCAACAGTCCCACAACGCCAAGCGATCCGCGAATTATCAATCCCATAACGCAAAGTGCACCGCGCGCGACCAGGGAGCGGCGCCTGGGGACGAGGCTGTAACTGTTATGTTTGCCTCAAATGATTACCAACCATTACTTTTCAGTCCAAAATCAGTAGAGATACTCAGAATTCGTTGTGGTTTAAATTTCCCTTTGGTTTAATTTTTCAATATAATTTGATTTTTATTTTTCATTGTCTCATATAATTATAATCTGGAACAAATGGAAACAAAATAAAAACAACAAACGTGGTTTGAAGAATATTAAATCAAAAATAACTTAAACCACAATATATGTAATGATCACAAGAAAGCGGAGAGTGGATTAAATCGTCTACTTTTTAAACAATAAAAACATTTTTTGCGAATATGCATTCAAGGTGTAGGTAAGTCGCTCATCAAAATTTTCATACGATAATTGCTTGTCTTGTTTCAATAGGCCATATTCGTATTCTCGGTAGTGGACTGGAACTAGCTTGCAATGGAGGCTTATGCGGGTTAATCTTTTCACATGCAAATCACACGAAGCTCTTTTTAATGATATTCCCCCGCATTAGCCTCCATTGCAAGCTAGATCCAGTCCAATACCGAGAATACGAATATGGCCTATTGACAGCTTTCTCTGGCGTAACTATGCTTTAACGCCGTTTCTAGGACGTAACGGAGGCATGCAAATGATCCCGAAATATACTACACCACTGAAGCTTGTCCCGGTTCTAATGCATTAAGCAACTGGGATTTTTTTATTTTATACTCAGGTGTAGAGAGGCTCTGTGAGAGTAAAGTGTCCTGACCAAGAGCTGAACACAACCGTAAATGAGTCCAGTGGGACTCGCCTAATGCAACACGCTAACAAATAGGACAGTCCTTTACAGCATATGCACACAGTCTAAAACAGTATGTATATTTCTCTTATTTTAGATAAACTTGCAAATACACTTAACGGTAAGCAGCAACGACCAGAATTTTTTTAAACTAATGGACTCGTATTTTTACGGGAATACATGCATTCACATAATATGGGAGTATTCTTAACTAGAGGCACGAAGTTGGCATATATCTTTTCTTTCTCGTGCTATATATTGCAAAGCATTTTTAGCACAAAATTATCTCTTACTCGGCGAAAATAAAAGCAGATACAAGAAACGCCAGCATAGCTCACCATGACATGTTCTGTAAATACGTAGCCTATGAACAGGTTCCCATGTAGGGGCATTTGGCGATAAGGATTCGGCTACGCTCGGCTCGCTTCGCTCACCGCCGTTTCTTTTTTCTTTTTGCCCTGTACCCCACTAGGTAGCCTGTTCGCAGGCTGTAACTACGCAACTATGAGCATTGTGTTATCCTGTTTTTGTTTGTGAAATTTGTTCATTATTACAGTTTATCACTGAGCGGCAAAATTCTTGATTAGACAGGACAAATTTAACTTGTGAGCAGGCTGTGAGATGGCTCTGTGTTTAAATGTGCGAAAAAGGTTTTTGTTTATTAAGTCATATCTCACTTTAATCAAATCAATCACTTAAATGCTATATGTTTCAGCTGATCTCGTAATTTGTTCGAGAAAATTTTCAGGCCATTGGTCATTACGAATATTCGAATGTAATAACCAACCAACCAGGCGCAAGGGAATTTCTTGGTCATTAAAGAAAGAGCAATTCTATAAATATATCTGTCTGTTAGGGGTTGTTTGCTTATTCGGGCTTTACACGATAAAAGAAGTTAACGACTTACCTTTGACTAAAAGCCGTCAGCTCACTCTAACCATAAGCGATCGTTGATTCCGAAACTGTCTAGAAGAAGCATTTTTTTTTTTTGCATTGCAAATCCTCATAGTCTAATAACTATACCTGGTAGCGAGAATATGATTGGCTATTCAGAAGGGCATTTAAATTTTACCCAATTTAAAATCCACCTGCTCATGTGAAATAGATCCAAATTGAATCGCGAAAAATTGCACTGGTTATGCATATTGATCTAGTAAATAGATAAAAATAATTAACATATAAATTACTTGAAAGATTGTTTGATATATTTTAATAAGCTAGTTAAGTCATTGTCGTTAGATATTCCTTTAAAATTCTTTCTACATTTTCTGGGTTTAAGTCTTGCGGTGTTCTCAGTACTGCAGTACTTTCAGTATAAATGTAGTTTTCAAAATGCTACCTTGGCAACGCCTAGCTCCTGAACTACGTACCGTTTCGTTGATGTTTTATACGTTTAAATATGTCACCTGACAATAAAGGGTTTCTTTCACCTCAAAATAATACAACGTTGGGTTATGTTATAAATAGAGTTTATATGTCAAGCACAAGATACAGACTGGGAGAGATGGGACCAAATTCTTGACCAAAAAAGCACGAGAGGCGATATTTTTCCAATACGGTTACCACCAATGTTATTTAATTTGGTAAGAATTTTATCGCAGCTTTATGAAGATTTTGTCATCTCGTACAAACCCTGCATGTTCTGAGAAATATTTTGTAAAAATGGCCCTCCAAACTGTTGTATCTGTGAAAAAGGAATAATATTTCAAATAGATTTACTGGCTACGCAGTGTGATCTGTTTGCGTTATGCTAATTCTGTCATACTCAGGAAGTGAAGTCAACGGTCGACGGGAATATCGCTAGAAATAAAAGCCATCACCATGGAGATGTTATTCTGATGTTGTAATAACAAGTTGCCAAATTAACACGAGAGAAAGAAACAATCAACATAGAATTTAATATTGAGCTCGACAATAGAACGGTTTATTGGTATCTTGGGTATTTTTTCTTACCAAGGTATTCGTATTTTATTTTGGCCGGGCCTGATCGATTAAGCTGAAGTACGAACAGAATACTGACTAAACACAACGGGATTGAAAACTGGAGGTAAAAACGTTTTGAAAAATGTAGACAAACAATCAATGAAAACATCTACTTATTGTTTCTTCCTGCTATTAATGCTTATTTCTTTTCTTCTGTGCGTAGTAGGACCTTCTTAGTTTTCGATTCGTTGAATTACTACAAAGGGGTGAAATGTCGTTTGAAGCCTTGTATCGTAACCTGTCAGCGATGTATTCCAGTGTTCGTAGAATCAAGCGGATAATAAATGCTACTCCTGCTGGATGGGATGCTAGGCAAATCACATGTTACTTCTCAGCACTTTTTCTTTTTTTTCTTTTTTTTTTTTTTTTCAGGTATACGTACTTGCCCCGACAATTCCTACGTGGAAAGCCCAATGAACTAAAAAATGTCTTGTTTTTTAAATACACGTGGGCCTTAAAACTATTAACAGTCCTCGGGAAAAAGTTTATAAAAAATCTCACTTAAAAACTGTCAGTCAGTCAGTCAGTCAGTCAGTCAGTCAGCCAGTCAGTCCCTCAGTCTGTTTGTGTGTGTGTGTCCGTCCATCAGGCAGGCAGTCGTTCAGGTCAGGGACTGACATTCTGAGATCCGAACCACCACTGCGTCGTAGAATTTAGACTTGATGAGCACCTATGCAAAGGGTTCACTGTTTGGTACCAGCCGAAATCATCTTCACCACCTGGTTGAAGCACCGCTCCTGTTAGGGGACTCGTCAGTTCGCATCCTCTCTTAGATCCATAGTACGAGTCAACATGTGCGTGCCAAGGATCTTGTTGAACAAAGCCGGCGGTACAGTTTTTGCAGCCATAGCCTCGGATATCGATGCGTTCGTATTTCTTGCATCCGTCGAACTTCAACCGTATTACATCGATATCAATAAATTTCGCTCTTAAGTAATCGGTGTAGATAAGCCCATCGGTGTTAAAATTGCATGTGGCGCGGAAGTGAGAAGATCGATTGGCAATCATCTCCATCCGGGACAACGATAAACGGAATGTATTCCAGTTGAAGGCTTTCTCGTTGACAGGGTTGTCAACATAGAAAGGTTTGTCAGCAAACTCGTAGTTATTAGCCAGGCTGAATGACTCGACAAGGGTCCAAACGAAGCCATTTTCAGATTTAAAGTCACAGAAAACTTCATAGAGAGAGTTGTTTATTGGATCAAACAAAGGATATACGCCAGACAAAACCCTGCTGTGCATTTCAAGGAGCTCATTGCAGGATTGTGCTCTCCGGTTCTGGCAAAATCTGCCGAAATATCCCTTTGTACAGGAGCAGTTAAACTTGCGTTTAGCATGTTCACACAGCTCAGTACAGGTGCCCCCATGAAGACACGGACTCTGGTTGCAACACTGGTTGCTGCAAGGTTGTTCGGAGCTTTCTTTGCCTGCAGAAATCTGAAACATACCACAAAAGGCATTTTAGTTCTTGTCTGCTTGCATAATGTATGGCAGTGGCAGATAAGTTTGTTTAAAACAAAACTAAACTGATGTGATAAAGGGAATAATGGATGAGGAATGATGAAATTTAAAAAACTGACCTGATCATAAACGAATATTGAATATTTCAGAATTTCAGAATTCCAAAACTAACCGTACCAAATATAAATCCGAAAATACTCTATACAACCATAACAATTCTCACAAATACTTCATTCGGAAAAATAAAAAGCTCATGGCCTGCTATAATGAAATAATAGTATTCCGTCGCAAATCGAGATTGACTTGTTCCCAATGATCGTTTTCCACCGATCAAGTGCATCATCGACACTTTTGGATGAAACAAACGAGATAATTTTAGAAAAATAAACTGACAAAAGTCTTACCTTTTGAACATATTCCGTAGTCATGTCAAAATACGCGTATCCATCTTTGTTAACAAAATCATCTGGAGCTGAAAGTCTGTCCTCGTCCAACAATTCACAGCGATTCCCAGATATCTGGAACGCTTGGCACCGGCATTTCTCATCGAAGCACTTCACGTGGCATTCATAAATTCTTGACAGTGTGAAGTTTCTAAAACTGTGGCCCAGCATAGCACGATTTTTAACTCCTGTTTCATGGTGACCACGGTTTAATTTGCTTAGCTCGCATTTTTCTTCACAGTCTGCGGTTGTTAGTTTTAAATTGTTTTCAGCTATGAATATTGAAACGATGAGACACATCCGTGTCGCTCTCATGGTCTTGCTTTCAGGTCAGGAACCAAAACCTCAATTAAAAGTGGTGTCGCTTGAGTCGGTTTTTCCGCCCTCTCTGAAGATCAATTCGGGAGGCATTCGATAGCAGCAATTTTGCATTTTTATTAGAAGCAGCGATCCCTTTCTGGAGCATAATTAATATTTGTTAGCTTAATTCAGAGAGACAACTGATAAACGTCTTTTTCACCTGCCGACTTGAGCAAATAATCCGGTTTTTGCCTGTCAACCATAAAAAAATATATTAAGTTACATGTGACTAAGGTCAGTTGATTCCATGGTATAGAAATTTGCAAAAACTGTCAAAATTGCAAAGTGATTGGAAAAAAGTACGTACAAAAGGAGATTTTGTACAGTGGTTTAATATAACGAAGAGTTGGCCCGGATAGATGACGGACCGAGCATGACGGTTCGGTTTGATATTAGCAATTAACTAATGTTTATTTATTTTAATGGGAGTGAATAAAATTAGATGCCATTTCTCTTAGAATGTCGAGAGCTCTTTTAATTAGAAGGCAAGTAAACTTGTGAACATCTGCGTCTAAACTGAGCTAACAACGAAGGGCGCCCACGTGTTCAGTGCCTATACTGGAATTGGAAGACTTAAAATGTCTTCCAAGCAAGGGATCAGAAACCTAAAAAGCGGCTGAGATCCGAACCACCACTGCGTCGTAGAATCTAGACTTGATGAGCACCTATGCAAAGGGTTCACTGTTTGGTACCAGCCGAAATCATCTTCACCACCTGGCCTGGTTGAAGGACCGCTCCCGTGAGGGGACTAGTTAGTTGGCATCCTCCCGTAGAGGGGGAATTTACGCGCGAATATTACCCTTGTTTTGTTCTTTATATCGTTATGTTTTGATGGCTTTGCTATGCAGATGTGGTTGGTGCGCCTTAAACTTTTTTGGACTCAAAATCTCTTTCAAATGTTGACAGCAACCCTGTCCCAAAAACAAGTATGAAATACACTTCCAAATTTTTAATGATGTTTTCCGGCTTTCTAAGCCCCAGTGGTCTCTACAGCTGTTTGTAAGCTTCTCGTCGAATAGCTATTCTATAAAATCTGCATAAAATATATAGTAGCTCCAGGTTCAGGTTTTGATCTGTGAGGCAAACTCCAAAAGGCGCCCGATTTGGTTCGATTTGATTTATTCCAATAAAATATTCTTGTCAGTTCCTTGGTCCAGATCTCCTTCGTCGTCACTCACACATCAACTTGAATTTGCATTGCAAATGTTTGTACACTCATTTACAATTCATATTTTTCACCACCTTCGCACGAGGAGTATTGAAGTTTGGTTTCTTGACCTTATCGCCTCGAAATTCGCCTCTGATACAAGAGCAATTGGTGTCTAAAATGTCTCAGACGAAGCCTTTTGTTGGTGGAACCTTCTGGAGCGAAATGTGATCAACTGTGGACCTTTAAAGCCAGGGGCAGCACTCGTACTCGGAAGATGTGATAAAAACGCCTGTTATGGTATGTGCACAAACCTCATGTTGTATTTCCCATTGTAAGTAACTGTACGGTAGAAGAAACTATGTATTTTCGAGATATTTATTTTACCAAATTTAGTAATAATTTCCTGTCGGTCAGCTCAGCTAGGGAAGGGTATTCAGCAGTTCTTATCAACGAGCGTGTGGAGGAATCGACTTCATGTAACGAATTTGGAGCGATTTTAGAATACCGGGCCACTTATTTACATATCTCTGAACGCTTTTTAGAACGAAGCATATAGAAACAAAAGAAACTATTGAAATTCAATGAGATGCAAATAAGTGGCCCGGTATTCTACAGTTTAGCCACGAATTTAAAATGGTTTGCAGCTTGAGTATTTTATGCGGGAGACGTTGACGGCGTCATTCTTTAACATAACTGTACTGTCTGCGATCATCATTAAACACTTGTAATCGGCTTAAAGGGGCACTGTCACGGGGATTTTTACGTTTTGGGGTGAAAATGTGCGAAAGACGAAATGAAATGCTTTTTCACGCACACAGAATTCTCCCAGAAAGTCAAGAGAAGGAAATCTATTGATTTTCTCAAAGAAACAACAAACCATAGCCAGTTACGGGTGATTTTTTTCACGAAACAAAGGCAAAACTTGAAAACAACAGTCTACTGTTTTCAAGTTGCAACCATTCGCATCCTGGCGATCCGCAGCCAAACACACTTAATTATAGCCTCAGAGAACTGGTTGAGTAGTTTTAGGCGAAACTGAACCAGCATTTTTGGTTCTCCTGTTATTAGAATCTCTTTTGGCTTTTCAAACTTATCCTAACAATGATATTGGTGACAGTATCCCTTTAAGTAAATCTCTATCTTGAAGTTTTTATAATGTTTCTTCAGGAGATTATTACCCAAGTCATTAAGCAATTGTTAGTACATTCGAGATGCAGCATTTCCACATACATGTTTATTTTTAGACTTTTGTTAGTGACAGGAAAGGAAACATCTTCAATACGGTTTTTCTCGGCAACATGAAATGCTGGAAAGTTGCTTATTGCCCCGGGTTACCATGTTTTGATTGTCTAATTTGAAAACAAAGACCTTTTTAACGGTCAGTTTTATCAAGATATGACAGTTCTCTCTAAAAGATAACTTTAATTCCTTGTTAATAGATTTCTTTGTGCTTAAAGAAAATCACTTTACGTTATGTTAGACTTTTTACGCTTCGGCGAAAAAGGAAACTTTAACCTGTACTCATCTTTTCGCTTTATCTTTTGTGTTAGTTATCAGGCAAACATGAAGCACCTGAAGTGACGATATCAGAACAATCAAAGAGCCATTGAGCTAAACACATCTTTGACAGGTCAGTTGGTGTTTCTCCTTACCTGGAATGGAGTTTCAAAGTGTTTTTTGTTTGTTTGTTTGTTTGTTTGTTTGTTTGTTTGTTTGTTTGTTTGTTTTGTCTGTCTGTCCGTCTGTCTGTCTGTCTGTCTGTCTGTCTGTCTGTCAATCTGTTTGTTTGAATGAAAACTATTCTTTTTGATAACGTTACGTAAGTTACAGTAAAATCGATTAATAATTGTCCTGTGGCGCTATCCTCAAGCAGATATCTTTTGTATTTCTTATTAGGCAGAGAAGAAGCACCGTCAGTGTATTGAAAATTGAAAGATCAGTGATATTGTCAAATACATATATGGCAGGTTAGTTAATGTTTCTTTTAACCTTGAATGTTAACTTTATTGAGTAGAGGCAAGGGTGACCTGTTGGGGTGAAAATTTATTTACCACTTATGTGCACTTGAACAGCGCTACGTTTCGTTACGTTACATTACGTTAAGTTACTGTTACCTTTACGCTACGTAATTACGTCATTGTAAAAGGGAACTATAATCAGTAATAACACGCTTATCAAACTACTTTTTGCATTTCTCACCAGGCAGACAAGGAGCACATACATAAAATGACAAATCGCAACATTACATGAAAGACCAATGTCAGAGTCAAGTACATCTATGTCAGGTTAGTCAATGTTTCTTCTCTTAATTTTGAATGAAAACACAAAGTGTGTACTATCTTTTACTAAAAGAGTACGAATTTACTTTGTTATGTTACAGTAAACGAGAATAACCACCAGAAGAAATTTTCTTGTAATTTGCTTATCAAATATATATATTTTTTTATTTCAATCTCAGCGGGTAAACATGAAATAAAGTCAATAACATGGAAGCATGGAAAGATCAGTTATGGAGCAAAGACATCTATGGCAGGTCAGTTAAAGTTTCCCTTAATCTTTAATGGCAGTATAGAATGTAACCAGCTTAATGTGGCTGTTGCTAAGTAACAAGAAGTATCGTCATAGCAACAAGATGACGTAACGACCATTCCGGGATGCTTGTTCTAATTTTGATTTGCATAAAAGATCGGGAAATATTGGATATTTAACAAAAATTTGCCTCAACGCACTTGATTACTGCATAGCCAATGTATTTCAAACAAGCTCACAGTTACAAAAATGTCGGCTTTACTGACCTTAGATCGAATCATCCACACTGATTACTGATACTGATTATTAATAGGAGAATTTGGTTGTTCAGGACTGACACCATTTGATGAGTCAATATCTGCCTATTTACATTGTATCGATATTTAAGGAGTTGAAACGATTTTTACCATTAAGCACACTAAGGAATTTGTAATTGAGAAAGAAGGACAGAGATCCAATTAGAAAGTACACAGACTTAAACGCACACAAGAAGTAAAAGTAATTTACTTTTTTAGCAGTTGTTAGTTTTAGTTTAAATGAAAAGTAATTAAAGATAATGGCTCGCTAAAAATGGACATGGTCGTTTTCTTTCATAGAATTTCAAAGTTTTCTATTTCTAAAATCGCTGGAGTGGGTTTTTGACTGACAGATTTGATCTCTACTTCCTTACTGACGACTGTCAGATGACTCAAAAGTTTACTTCATGTTTTCTCCTTAATAACGTTAACTGACAGACTACTTGAACCAAGGGAGATACTCTGAAATTATGGTGACAGGGAGGTACGAAGGATTTTTTGGGGTTTGAAATTCACCATTTAGGTTTTTTTTTTTGCAAGAAAATTTTGGCTAGTACATCTACGGGTAAGTGGATTTTACCAAAAACAGTCACGGATATACAGCTATTTCGAGAAAGGTTGTCGGAAAAAAGAAAACATTAAAGTGTACGCGACAAGACCGAAAGGTGGTCTGGGTATTCACCGGAATTTTGCATATTGACCTAAAGGAAATTTACAAGTTTGTTTTTTTGCACGTGGAAAATTTGTTTTTCCTCTCAGGGGCCTCTATCTGTGTCTTTACTTTTACTGTCGCATGTCTTTGAGAGAGGAAAATTCTTCCAAAGGTTCAGAGGGGCTAAACGCACTTTGTTTCTACATGTCTGAAAAGAAAGAAAACCTGAAATTCGCGCTTATTTGTTGTTATATCTCATTAGTGTTCAACACGTGCAGTAGCTCAATGCGTCTACCCACACTATCTTTCGGGATTGGATTGTGCAGTTTTGTGCTTTCTTTCCGACAACGTTTCTCGAAATAGCTGTATAAGCACGCACATTTTATTTGTGGTTTTAAAAGTGTTTGTTTATTAACCAGCAACACAATAGTCTAGGACAAAGTCCTAAATTTCCCTGCTATCAATATATTTATTTCTGTTATTATAAACTAGCCATGGTATATTGCCATTCCCGAGTCTTGATTGGTTTACAGGTCATGGTATATCAGCTCATATACCATGGAGCGTAAATATAGTAGGTGTACGCTTCAGCGAGAACAGCAGTTATTTCGGTGTTTTTAATACAACAATTATTCCAGTAACCCTTGTAGATATGAGATGGTTACGGCGATACGCGCCTCGTTGGCTATCTAGCTACCATCTCATATTAAACGCGCGCTTTTTTGTGACCCCATTCGTACATCCCCATCACCATAAATCCCACTGAAACCAATTGAAACAATCCTTACCGAGAAATGGTTTGAATTTTTAACTGACAAATTTTGTTTCAATCACAAGATGCATCCAGCCGAAAACTGATAGCTGCCCCAAAATCATAACTGACAAATGATACTGGCAACTGACAGATTGCTTGAAATTGTAACTGACAAATCATGATTCAACCTCTGTATCCTTACTGACAAATAATGTTTTGATCTCATCATCCTTACTTCAAACTGAAAGATGGCTTTAAATTTTAACTGACAATGATGTTTGGATTTTAACATCCTTACTGACAACGGTTAGATGGTTTGAAATTTTAACTGACAAATCATGTTTTGATCTCAGCTTCCTTACTGACGATCGACTGAAAGATGGCTTGAAATTCTAACTGGCAAATCATGATTCAATCTCTGTGTTCTTATACTAGCAAATATGATAAATGACTTGAAGTTTTACCTGATAAATCATGTTTGATCTCATATCCTTACTGACAAATGGGAGATGACTTGAAATGTTAACTTACAAATCACGTTAAGCTTACTTAAAACTCAGATGGCTCGAGCTGTGTGCATCCTTACTGACAAATTAGAGATGACTTGAAATTTTTCACTGAAAAATCATGTTAAGATCTGAACAGCCTTACTGACAACTCACAGATGGCATGTAATTTTAACTTTCAAATCATGTTTTGATCTCAACATCCTTCCTTACTGACAACAGAAAAACTGACAGCGGACAGATGGCTTTATCCTTACTGACAAATGAGAAATGACTTGAAATTTAAATGATAACAATCATGTTTGATTTCATATTCTCATTTACAAAGAAGAGCTGACTTGAAATTTTAACTGAAAAATTATGTCGCGGTTGAACAGCCTTACTGAGAACTTACAGATTACTTCAAATATTAACTGACAAATCATGTTTTGATCTGAACATCCTTACTGGCAACTGATAGCTTGAAATTGTAACTTACAATTCATCTTTCGTTTTCAATATCCTCAATGCTAATTGGCAGAATATATAATTTGAAATATTGACCGAGAAACTGCATTTTGGTCTCATCACCCTAACTGACAATTTACAGATGGCTTTAAATTTTATTTTTTCCTAACATTTTAACTTTTTTATTTCACAATTCTACTGATCGAATTGCATTGAGTTGCATCAAAATATATAATTTTTCTACTACCCAGCTTGGAAAGTAAAAGATCTTTCTCTTTGTTTTCAGATTTTATACGAAAGTTGATGAAATGCACAGTCAAATAGCCAACTGCACCACGTTTTTAGACCTAATGCGAAATTGGCGGCGCTTGCAGAAAAGAGGGACTTTTGTGATAACCGTTTTTAGATTAACCGAGCTATTGTTCGCAGAACGTACAAACTTCCACTGGAAACGCCAAAGTTGTTTATGTTGTAACGTTTGACTAAGAATAACTTTCACTCTTCAGTGCAGAAATGTGCCATTTGGGCTTTATTCAGCCGGATCCAGAACCTGTGTTTTGGTTCTCAGTCGGTCTAATTCCGGTCTGTCATCTTCAATTTGGGATTCACTCTGTTAAAAGTACAACAGACTTTAATTTTTATGTCAATACTTTCCAAACGTTAAAGTTTACATTAAGATTCTAACAAACTGATTCCTCGTTAGAAAACTGATGCACTTATTAAAATGTCCAACAGATCAGTCCTTTCCAATCCTGTAATTTTCAGCAGTGATGAACATCTCATTTTTCCTTACAATATCAATTCTTTGTCAAACAGCCAAGTGGGGAGAATTAAGAAAATGATCAACTGTGGGATGTTGCACCCTGGTGATGTAGATTTACCATAACAACCAGCAGTGAAGATAATCATTAGTTTTTATATTTTTTTTTCTTGTCACGCATAACTGGGTCAATTACAAAACTGGGTCAATTACAAAACAATGTCACATGTGATGCATTAAACCATTTTTTGTAATGGAATGTTAGTTGAAGTGTCACGAAAAACACCAAAAGGAAGCAAGGATAGTAACGATTGGGGAAGATTAAAACAAATAACGCACGACAAACTTGAAACTGTAAGGTTGGAGTTTTCAAGATGCAACATTTGTGACGTGACTTTGTGAATGTAGAAAATTTCATGGATGCTGGGAGGGAATACATTTTTTTTCCAAAAAGTGCATTGAAGCTGTTTTACCTTGAACTTATTTTGGCAAAGAAACTATTTCAAAATGTTTGTTAAATTCAACTGTTGTTTAATTTTCTTTCAGGATTTTTGACAAGGAAAGGGCAAGACAAGAGAAGAAACTAGAAGCAATGTACTGAAGAGAATACAATACAGTGGAACATATAAAGGCGGATTTTTAGAATTAAATACAACCAAAAGTATGTATCGTCATTACAAACAACAGTAGAAATGCTTACGTGAAGGTGCAATAGAAATCCTTTTCAAAGTTTGTTTGGAATCTTTTAGCTTTTTCTCACAATATACGATGGAGGCGTGCGTGATTTTTGAGAATTGGTGGTGTTGCGTTACTTTGTTTACTAATGCGAATATATTAACTCTAAAATCGGGCGTGACATGCATGATGCATTATTTCAAAACGCAGCGGACGATAGTGAAACACAACACTGCTTATTCTTAAAAGCCGTGCGCGTCCTGATGGGATATTTCAATTTTATTTTTCAATTCAACTTTATTTTACTCTGGCAAGTCAAATTCTTAGTAAGCATTCGTTAACAAAGGCCACAAGTTTTTCTTCACTGGTAAATCTTAGAATGAACTGTCTGGAAAATATTTTCACGCAGCCTATTGCGTATATTTTGTATTGTACAGTCAAAATTTTATTGTCAGCAAAAATATTTTGCAAAATATTGTCTTGCAAATTCTGTTGAAACATTTTGATACAAGCATTTTTGCGTCTAGTTAATGTTGTACAAAATTGAAAGTTTTATTAAATGATTGTCTTGATTGCTAAACTTGTTTACAAGGTAATCCATGTCAAAATCTGTAATTTTCCCGCCAAAAAACTTAGAAAAATACGGGCGCTTAAAATACGCATGCGCCATTTTTTTATTTTCCTCTTTTAAATCACTGTCAGTAAATCCATATTAATTTTTTTTCCCCGCCAAAAAAATACGGGCGCCCAAAATACGCATGCGCCGTTTTTTTAAAAAAATGATGTAAATATTTCTAATTGCTATGTATTCATACAAGTTTAAATAATTAATGTATATATTTGATTCACACAATAAAGTAAACAATACAAGGTCTTCTTTTGTCGCTTTTATTGATCTAAATAATATCCTTATTTAAATAATACAGTCAATTGTTTACAAATAAACTTTAATTAGTTTATTGAAATTCAATTAAATTAATTACAAAGGTGTCAAGAAAAAAATTCCTCCTATATATACTAAGACTTTTGGCGGGAAAATTTGAAAAAATTTGCACAGCGTTTCCCCTAACAACTTTTTCTGACAAAAATTTTAATGGGGTACCCCCTTAAATTTTCCAGCCAAAAAATACCATAAACAACATCTTGTACACAAACTCTCAGAAAAAACGTTTGGATACAAAGTATACAATTTTTTGGAAATAATATATGTTCGTGTACAAGATGGTGTATTCATGATGATATCTTGACAAATAGTCAGCCCCCAAACGACGAGCAGCTAGAAATATATTGACAGAAATGAAAAGAGCAGGTTAAAATTTCTACAACTGCAACATTTCTGCACAACATTGAGACGGTGGAAACATTTTTAAATCGAAATATTTAAGAACGTTTATATAGCCGGGTATCTTGAGCCCCAGCTATATCAACCTTCGTAAATAAAGCGATTCCAAAATGTCCTCAATGTTCAAAAAAATGTGCAGAAACTTTGCATTTGCAGTAATTTTAACATGCTCGTCTCAATTCTGTAAATATATTTCTAGCCGCTCGTCGTTGAAGGGCTTCCTATTTAACGAGATATCATCATGCAATGTCTTTCAAGAAGATAGCAATGGCAGGCCATAAAAGTATTTCGAAAGGAGAAAGTCCGCGTAAATTTCAAAAATATTTCATCAAACACACAAGTAAATTTCGTAACTTCAATCCGCTTTTAGATTAGCCGAGTTAAAAAAAATCGAAATAATCTTGGCCAATTTGAATCGTGTTTATGGCTAGCCATGTTAGCTTCAAGAAATTATATCGAGCCATGTCAAGAACATTCGTTTCGGTGTGCTACACAGAACAAGCAAAGCGCAGCAAAAATGTCATCGTAAAATCAAAATAAATCTTCAATGGAATTTAGGTGGAAGCAATTTTATATAAATAAAACGTGCAAAATAGTTAAAATGTTTTTTAAACAAACAAAAAACAAAACAATTTTCTTCGAAAACATTTACAATTTGTCCTGTGTAGCATTTAGAAACTATAGGTTTGACAAAAGCTCTGATATATTCAGCAAGGCTCTAAAGATTCATGTTGATGTCTGGTTGTTAAGGAATACCTCAAAACTTGAATACTATTAGTAAAATGTTTGTCAGCTGCGAACGATTACGATAATATTTTACAAGAATCAGACAACTAGAAATACATATTTCAAAGTAATACGTCGAATAGTAAAACTTTCGTTAGTTTCAAACGATAGCAATAATATTTGAAAAGAATCAGACAATTGGAACTACGTATTTGAAAAGTGAAAGAACTCAAATAGAATATATATTAGGGAAAATGTTCGCTAGTTACAAAAAATAGCAATAATGTTTTGGAAAAATAAACAATTGTAACTATATTTTTGAAAACTAATCGATCTTATAGTAAATGCTTTAGTACAAAAAAATCAACAGTTGCAAACGATAACTATAATATTTTGAAAGATCAAATACAATTGGAGATACATATTTGAAAAGTAAAAGAATTATTGGGAATATGTTCGATAATAATTAAGGTTCGTAAGTTACAATTGTCTCGACAATATTTTGGATGAATCAGACAATTGGATCAACAATTTTAAAAAGCAATCGATCAATTCAAATGATTAATTTTGTTTCGACGCGATCGTTACCAGCAAGAAATACTAAAAACCAGACAACATTCATTACAGCCTCGCTGAATATACATGTAACAAGAGAATATACAGGTTTCTGATTGATTTTCGATGCTCATTTCCCTCCCAAGAAACGAATCGATACCAAACGTCTTCCGTAGACATGCGAAAAAAAAAGCCGATAAACTAGTTTTTGCGTGCTTAACGAAATCATTTCAGAAACTCAATATTCTCTTGTAAACGCAAGTTAAGGTGGCTCTGCAATTTCACTAGGAAAAAAAGAGCTCTACGAATTAATTTGCGCGAGCTCATCGGAAATCCAAAAAGCAAAAAAAAAGGGAACAAACTAACGAAGAAGGAAAGCCTTGTGATCATGTCAACAAATTTTCAAAAATTCAAATCTGTCTGGGTGAAAGTTGAATGAATTTATGTTTTTCAAACGATAAATTGACATGAATCGAGTTACGAACCAATTGAAATTTTCCAAAAAAAAACATCGTTACGTTTACCTTTTCCAGGATATACTGGATTGCTACAAAATTTAAAGTAATCAAGAAATAAATAAGATTAAGTGTTTGATAGTTCTACTGAGCACAATCAAACGATAAAATCATTGCATCCTCCACACACAATTGACATGATAAATTCCGACGTAAAAGTTAACTTTCATTGTCTTTGGTGAAAACTAAAAAAATTCATATCTCTAAATATTCAATATTTGTAAATCTGAATTGGTAATACGACTCATAAAACAAATCCCTCCTTAGATTCCTAGAACGAGAAGTAAAAAGATTTCTCCGCGACAAATGTACTGTTTTTGAGTAAGGGCCATTGGCTTCCAAACAGACAATCACATAAATTGAAACTGGACTTTCCGGTTAAACACTTTTAAAAAACAAGGCGAATAAATAATCTTAAGCATAAACTTGGTTTCAAAATTGTATCAGGGCACAATTTGTTTTCATTGACATGATCACGTAACCAAAAGCTGCAAAAAGCCAATTATTATCACGGCTTGATTTCAACATGCAGTGCCACCTTGACATAAACTGTACAATGTTTTTTGTTTGTCTAAAGACATGTTTTCAAATCGTGTTGGAGTCTTGAGCGATTATATTTCCGAACGTTGCTTCAGTAATTAAAAAAGAAAAACGATAAAAATTTGGCAAGAGCGAATATAAAGCATGCAAAATACCGATAAATGCAGTTTAATCAACGAAGTGTATTAACGCTCAAGAATAAAACTCCTCAAAATTTGAAAACTTGTTCAGACAAAAACAGTTCTTAAAACCTTTCCGACAAATATGGCAGAATAAATTTACATTTTACCGATGTTGTCCTGCTCGAATGTCTCTCGAATTCATCTTAGCCGACAAAAATATCAAACACTCATCAGCTTGACAGTTTTAGTCCGTAGAATTTTGAACCCAATTATATCCTACGCGTCTGCCATTTCTTATAGGAAAGATTTAAATTTAACATGTTCTCAAATGATATTCTTATCTCTGTCTCCTCCAACTTCGGACATTTCCTCTCTTGAATATAATCCTTTCCACATTGCAGCTCCTTGCCGACTTGACTTCAGGTCTTTTCCCTCTGAAAATAGAACAGAAAAGAATTGCGTAAGGAACCAACCCAAACGTGTCAACTGTGAAGAATAGCTAAACATAAATGCGCGTTGGCATGCTAAACCAAAGTTCAACAGCTTAAATGAAGCACGTCGAACGCTCGAAATAAAAATAAAACGCTAAAAATGAAACGTCTCAAATGGTTTCTGCGTTAGCTTTAAAAGTAAGTCTTAGCATTTGCTAAAGCCACGAGGGCGCTGTTTGAGCTTCGACACAAAACGGACTCGGCAAGTGCACGTGTTAGGATTGGAGCCGATACAGAATATTGCTTTCCACCGCGAAGGTAAAATGCCAAGAAATTAATACTAACCATTGACTTAAACTGATGTAGACGGACTTTTCCCCAGACAGCTTCGACACTTCTTCAAAGTTCTTCAGTTTTGAGGAAGGGAGCGCATAACGTCTTATCCCGTCCGTGAACTTCTCTTTCTGACAAACAGCGCCTCGGATCTGCATGGTCATGAATATGGAAAGTAAAATTAGGCCAATCAGGTGCAAATACGTCACAGATGTTTGTGACATCGCCTTTTTTGCATGCTCGCGCTTTCTTCTGCTCAATATTTCCATAAACATTGTTATGTAAACTACCTAAAGCGACACAACAGGATTATTTTTTTGAGCAAAGGAACGTTTCTTTTCAAGTTTTAACATATATATTGCCGCAAATTACAAGAAATGAATTGTAAAGATTAAAGAAATGATTGAGTGATTTTCATTTCATTAAGTTCGACATCAATTTTGCGATTAAAGGTGGCCCGCGAGTATTTATTTTTCTGACAGGCCCCTTTTTAAAACGCGCTTTACGAAAGGAGAACATTAAGCGACTTCTTTGAATTTTTTAAGCAGCATAGAAGAATCATTAAATAATGTAATATCATAAAAACTGTGGCGATCATACAAGATTTGTCTAAGTTAGAAGCAGTTTTCTGAAGTCTTCTTTTTGCGGGCTCGAGAAGAGCCCGCAACCTATTTTGCACGCCATATCTCGATTTTCGAACAAAATTGTTCTGCTAAAATCGATCGACAAATCCTCGTAAACCAATCAGAATCCATTTCCACTCGAACAAGAATATTTTAAAGAAAGACCCCTGCGTTGGTTAGTGTCACTCGATTTTCAAAGCCAAAGTTTCGCATCAGTGGTGCGTTAAGAGCACCAAGCGATGAAAACTTGTTTCGACGAACTTAATTTGAGATTCGATGCAAACCGACAGTGGAATCGAAGACGATTACATCTACCATGTTCTTTTCACGTGAATATGCGACAAATATGGACGCAGGCTCCAAGCAAGCGGGGGTTTAAATAACATAATGCACAAATATTGAGCAAAATAATAAATTGGAAGCACTTCTTAGCATTTTTTTTTTTTTTGGGGGGGGGGGGGGGAGAGATGGGAAAGAAAGAAAAAACACGTCATAGGGGAATAAAAAAAAAAGAAAAAAGTCGTGTGCGTGTCCGCCCGGGTGTTGAACTCTCGCCCTCCCTGCTTTCTAATACAGAATGCTAATTTAACACATAGGTCCGCAACGCGTACATGTGGCTAGAACGTTATGCATTATTGTGTTGCGAAGCCGGGGCAGCGATTTGAGTGTAATTTTAAAAGGTTTAAAGAAGAGATAGAAGAAAGAAAATTATTTTTAGGACACCACCAAAATATTTTCATCTTTTCTGCTTATACTGCTGCTACCCTACAGACACCACAAAAAGCTCATTTCATTGCTATAAGTTAGAGGTTTCCCAGTCTCTTTTAGTCCACCCAGCCTTTAATTCCTGAGTTCCTTTCCAGTATAAACTAGGCAGTCTCGGTTCTCAATGTTTACGAAGACACACGAAGGAATGTTTGCTCGTCAAAATAAAAATTCAGGGACAAACCTACCTTTCCCTTCATTGACCCCAAGTATCTTCGCCAAATAAAAAAGAGAAGAAGACCCTCGACGTTCTCCCAAACAGACATTTCAGCCCATCGAGTCTGGAATGTTAAGAACTTAATGGCGGATCCAGAAACTTCATGTACACTATAACCGAAGTGTAACGTATAATGACAACAAACCCTGAGAATAAGGTCGCGCGGGATACCTGCCATGAATAAATTCATTAGCCAAAATTTTGCTTGTCCTACAACTTTTAAAACGGTTATATTTCGGTTATAAACGCGTTTTAGAAAAAGAGAACATAAAGCGATTTCCTAGAATGTTTAAAGTACTCATAACGTCAATTTTTTTTTCTTTTCTCAGCTGATTCTTCATAACACCCAATTAACATTTTTGAAACAATTTTCCGATTTGCATAAAACGCATTTTTTTATTAGTTTTTAAAGACGTTCAAATTTGCCGCCATTTTGGTCCACCATTCGCGGCACCTGTCTTCCTATATTTCCATGTTTACCATGTCTTCTTTTTTTGTTGTCACGATCTTCGAAAAAATTCCCACAAAACTACGCAAAAAATACCCTCCACAGAGCGCTATTCCAGCATTAAATATCGTTATTTATTGTTAGACACATAGATACTAATTTAGCAGCAACGCGCCAAGGTAAGTGTGAATTGCTGCGCGGGCCCTAACCTGTTAGGCAAGAGGTACGCTCGAGGTCGTGGGATTTTCCTTTACCAATGCAATGACATTGTCTAATAATTTTTATACCATTAATCACAAAATGTCCACGACAACGTAAACATTTTATTGCCGCTGTAATCTATGTTACATTACAAGTAAGCAGTACATTCCATGCACCTCATATATCATGAAACTATGGATTAGTGTGTCCCTAAAATCTTGATAATTAATGTTTTACAATGATATATTTTCTCGTGCTATTAATGATCACGGTCCGTCTAAACGCCTTAATGCATGGGCACAGTCCCTAAGAAAACAGTTCTCGAATTTTCCAGAAAACCACTGGGTCAAATCGTTTAAGGTTTGCACTTATTTCATGACAGCCTTTCCTCAATACGTATGATGCTCAAACTGGTCTTCTAGCTAGCCACCAGGAACTTTAAATTTTTCATGACACTTCTTGAAATCCTCTTCAAATACATATCTCATGATGCAATACAGCGGAAATCGGTCATACCATCCTGTCTGATAATTAACCGTTGTGGAAGGCATATACGCGTTCCAGTATGTACCATCTGTTTGGCTTATTAACTGCTGGTTTAATTCATCAATTCTGTCGGCGTTGATGAATCTGTTTCTGGATGGGTACTTCTTGCTAAAGGTGTAATGGAACTTCCACACGGGATTGGAAAATTCTACAAGACAACCGAAACAAATGTCGTTTTGCATATTTATAATGTTGGTTTAGAAATACTAGCTGTACATGTATTGAATTCTACTTGGCAAAACTCAGCTTCTTAAATACAGTGGAACCCCGCTCTACGGACACCCGCTTAATACGGACACCCCGGTATTACGGACAGTTTCGTTGGTCCCGGCGAAAACCTCATACATTTCCTCTTAAATTAACCCGCTTAATACGGACACCCCGTTAATACGGACAATTTGGCCTGTCCCCTTGGTGTCCGTATTAACGGGGTTCCACTGTAAAATTTTATGAACCAAACATATATTTTCTTATATTTCTAATATTCGCAGTGTATGCACGAAGTGGCTGTTCACCTACAAATTAAAAGCCTCAAACATCATATTCTGTGACGTTGAGATGCATTTAGGTTTACTAAAATATACTTCAGAGAAGTATACGTAGCCATCATCCAAAATGTTTTTCAAATGAAAGCCATATGTCGAAAAGAAAAAATGAAGAAAAATGTCAAAAAAAAAATGAATACAAATCCAGCATACGTTAGAGACACTTTGCGAACCTGAGCGAATTGAAAGTCACCTTAAGAGTCAAATGAAAAGTTTTTGTCCATCAATGATGTTATAAGACTGGTGTGTTGAAGCTGATTGGTCAGTTTTGTTGTGATGTTATTAGCTGTAAGACCCAACGTGAAAGTCTTTTCGACAGTAATCGGTCAGGTTCGATTTTTAGTCAAATTAACTCGTTCTGTTTGAAGTCCGATGGTCGGTTTTGTTTACGTCGTAAATTGAATAAGTCATTTTTAAGGTGCCATCTGTTGAGAAGCGTTTGTTCTAAGTTTGTCTACCAAGGCTCGATAGAAACATGGGAAATGTCTTCTGTTTCTTACACTGCAGCAAACTAGTTCCCAGAGCCTACATACTACTCAAGAGGAACGGAAATATGGGTACAAGACTGTTATGATTGTTTCACCTGTGGCTATCACCAAGTCGAGGTAGTACTGATCGTAATCAACAAGAGCTTGTTTTTTAGTGTTCAGCGACAGTACTCGGAAGGCTGGATTGTTGCTATAGACAGGCGAAACCGACGGAGCTATAAGAACGAAGGATTTCGTTGAAGCTTCTTCATCTGTTGCGTCCAAAATTTGAAGATGAAAATCATCTCTGTGAGTGTGACCGTTAAGTTGACCTGGAAATGGAAAGTAAAGAAAATCTTTCAAAATTTCCCGCCATCATCAATAGGTTTTAAGTCTGTTTAAGAATTTTGTATAGGGTGGCTCGCTATGACATACTGAAAGGTCGAAATTATCGGTATCTTTTCCACAAACTTGTAAATTGCATTCAGCTTGAAAGAGGATTTCGCTTATATTCTTACCACAGGTAGGCTTTATATGGAACAAATCACAGCATACTTAGTTTGGCTGAATATCGATTTGTTTTCGAGAAAATCGATAATCCTTGAAAACCGCCATTGATATTGAAAACTTTCGGAGCTCACAATTTATGCCTAGTTTCGCAGCTTCGCGTGAAAAATTAAGCAATCTGGAAGCGAAATACCGGTTAAATCTTATAGAATGACATCAAATAAGTACGTTGAAAGCAACTTTAGTTATTCGTATACTTTTATTTACAAAATATAATAAATAAATTCATTTGAAACACTTTTAGATTGGTTCAAAATAGGTCAAACTTTTCTGATTTCTGATGTTTCCTGATTTCTGATGTTTCTTGATCTAAATAAGTGTCTTCTTTAAAATGGAAAAAAATCATTTTACCTGCCACGACATCGTGGTATTCCCCTGCTGTAAGACGTACGTATCTGTTAAGGTATTCTGGTCGCCAGAAAAAGGCGTAACCGTGCGGATCACCACTGCAAACATTTAAATAACATTTTAGCCGCATACAATATATGCTTTTTTTTGTTATATTTGACAAATTATTTTTTTGTTTCATAAAATGAAAAAAACGTGTTTCAAACTAGCCTTACTCTAACTGAGCCTTATCCACTAATAAATTAAAGGGGGAGGGAGTTGTTTATCTTTTGTCACATTGTGCTACTGACGCTTGTAATCTGCAACTAAGCTAGGAGAACTTTCTGACAGAAAAAAGGCGATGACATGCTCTCATATTGAAAACGTATCCGGGGCTGCGTGAAGCCCTATAACTAGTAAGTAGAAGTAAGGTGTACACAATGTAGAGAGTGTTAAATGATTTGCTGGTATTTTTTGTCGTTCAATTATGTTTTATAAAAGTGCCGTTAAGAAAATATACACATATTTAGCATAATTTAGTGGCTACCTGTCGGGAAACTGACAGCCTGTTTGGATGAGAAGGTACCTACACAATGGAAGACCCTGCAAGGAAACGCGTGATTTTGGCCTTCCATAATGAGCTGGTTTATGCTTACACTTTCTCGCCCCTCACAAACCACCATCCGATACAAACCTCGACCTGGAGCTCGCATTCTTTTTGTCAATTATAAAAAACTCTGCTACAACAAATGAAGGACTCACCCAGCTGGGATATGGCTCATTATAAGAACTTTTTTACCCTGGTCTTTAGCCAGCTGAAGTTGATTACTAAACCACTGCATTTGATTTTCAGCTATCTGGTCAACAAGTGGATCGGTGTATCTGTTGTCGTTCCAGTACATGGTGTTCAACACTAGTAAAATCATTTTTCCATCTGGAAAAAAGCGTTTATTACTTTTATTAGATAAAAGGTAAGATGAAGTCTGCTTTTGGGCCTTGTGACCCATCAGGCCGGAGATTATCCAGGTTTCCATAGCATGAGGTTACTAGCTAATTTCTACTCCACGCTAAAAAAGAAGCTAGTCCATCACAAGGTTACTTACTCCAGTAGTAAATTCGCCTATACCCATTTGTACACCTTTGTGGAGAGGGGCACAATGATGGTAAAATGTCAAGCCCATGAACACAACGCACCTAGCACTCCACACCCAGGACAAGGGAAGCTTAAAAATTGATTAGGCAAATCCAGGGTTTATATCAAGTTAGAATTCAGATTTATTTGTTACTGGTATTTCTATGATTTGATTGACGTTTTTCCTTTAAATTTTAATTTGAAATTGTGGCAGAAATAAAGCTATCAATCTCGGATTAGGCGGTTTATCCGCATCCTTTTAACAGTTAGAAAAATCCGGGCCCCAGATTATGAAATATACCCAGTACACTTCTCATTCAGTCAATCAGCGGCTCTGGTTTCATTTTGTCAAGAAACGAGCCAGTCTCAACATGCAGTAGCTTGTGGGAATATGAGAAGCCATACAATAACGGTCCCACAAGCGACTGCGAGATGACACTCGCCCCAGATTTTCTCTCGTTTCTTAAGTGTCGAATTGTAATTCACTTATCTATCTACCTGCAACGTTCACGCTGTAGTAGCCACCGTCCACAAAGGTTTCGTTCAGCGCCTCCATAGTTGTAGGCCTTTGGACATCATCCGGGCACTCGGTACACAGGATAAGTGGCGCCCAGTAAGACAGTACCGTCTTGTACCAGTCACTGTTGTTCGGTAGTATGTAATCCCCCGGAAGATCATTGTTGCCAAGAGCAGGAAAAACAGGAATATCTGGAAACACCTCATGCATTTTGGTACTGACCAAGGACATGCTCTTCAAAACGTTGTCTGAACCATGGTCGTCTGACAGACTGTGGCCAGATGAATCTCCTAATAAAAACAGGAATGAAAGGCTTTTTATAACAAATTGACTCGCTATGGCTTTCGAACACAAGCGGGATTCGAACCCACGACACTCCGATCTCAGGGAAGGTACTCTAACCACTGAGCTACAGTGGAGTGAGTCGAATGTTAGCTACAAAGCAACATCGATTACCAGGCATTTGCTCCTAGGCTTCTCCATCCTCGGAGACCCAGGGGCAGTTAGTCGCGGCGAAACGAAGTAAGCCGGGCAGAAATTTTAGCAGCAAAAGTTTTCTATAAAAGTGCAAGAGCCCCTGGGAAACGAGTCTCTCAAGACCATTTCCAGCGGCTTTGCGAATGTTGGCTTCAGATTGAGCAAAAAGAATCCTTTGTATTATTTTGCCCAATATTAATCGGCGAACAGTAACTTCAGAGTCACTTTCGTGTGTTCTTACACGCGGGTATTGTATCGGCCATATTTTATTTTAATTAACACAAGATAGCCGAAAAAAGTCGGAAATCATTTCGGATTTCAGACTGAAAGGTCAAAAATGGGACCCCATCCAGCGGCACATAGTTAACCAACTTTATACCTGACAGGATTATGAACTTGGCGTCATTCCCCTTCTCCTTCATTCCAGCTAAAGTAATTGTCAACAGTTCTTCTGGTGAATCACATCCAATTCTTCCATAGGGCGCCTCATAAGCTGCGCTGGAGTTGGATTCCGCAAACCGACGACACCAGGTACTCTCGTCTGTGGATTTGTCGTACAATGGATCAAAATGGAAGTCCGATACGTGAAGAAACTTTAATCTGTTTCTAAACCATTTGCCGTTGTATCTTCGACAATCGACTGACAGGGTGAAGGAAAGAATAATGAGAGACGCCACTGCAACCGAGTGGCCCAAGTACATTTCGGACTCTTGTTGACGTCACTGTTAAAGAATAATAATAACTAGTCTAATTTCCAGAGGTGAATATAAGAATGGAACATTTTGATTGGTCGACAAGCTCTAATTTATGACGCTAAATTCACCTCGCTATAGGAGGTGAATATGGCATTTCAGGGCTTAGTTACTCATCCACGCTGCCTTTGCCATACAGGCAAGTAAACATGGCAGCATTTGCTGAATGAAATTTTCGTTCATTCAAACAGTTGGAATTTTGGAAATTCTCCGCCTAGGCTTTTGGGCCGAAAATATTTTCAAGAGATGATTCTCAAGGCATTAGAATTAATGGTAAACACGGTGGTTTTGTAGATCGCACGCGGCATGAGAAACTCAATCCGATCGATTGACCCAAGATTATTCAGTTACTCATTTCAAGAGGATTTACACAGATGTTCAGAAGTCGCCAACGACTGATCAAAGATACTAGATATCTGTCTTTTTCTTAGTATTTATTTTGTTCCGTTTAATTGCTTAAACTAAAGTGTAAATTCTACTTCTTGTACAAGACTTAGGGTGACGACGTCATTAGCACGCGACTTTACTCAGAAGTGCGTTTTTGCTCACTGTGACGAAAATAGTTTGTTTCTGAAAAAGCAGTCAATGCATCCTCGGAGACCCAGGAGCAGTTAGTCGGGGCAAAACGAAGTAAACCGGGCAGAAATCGTTGCGCCGAAAGTTTTCAAGAAAAGTGGTAAGAGCCGCTGCGAAACGAGTCTCTTCAGACCATTTTCAAACGGCTCTGCGAATGCTGGCTCCTGATTGAGCCAGCATTCGCATTTTGCCCAATCGGCGAACAATAAGTTCAGAGTCACTTTCGTGTGGTTATTGTATCGGCCATATTTTCATTTTAATTAACATAAGAGAGCCGAAAAAGAGTCGGAAATCATTTCGGATGTCTGAAAGAAAGATATCTCAAGATCCACCGGTAATTTTCGTTTGGACCAATCAGAGGTATCGTAAACATAAATAGTGTAAATAATGCAGTTCTTATTGTATGTTATAGACTCGGCAGAAACAGGGGAAAGTTGTCAAAATCACGGCTGTTTGTCAGTCCATGTGCGCTAAACGAGGAAATACGTAACTATAACTCTGAAAACGTCAAATACTTATGTCAAACCGACCAAGAACCGGTCGAGAAAAAAAGATTAACAAATAAATGTTTTAATCGATTTGGCAGTTGTACAAAGTATTATTCGTACATGAGTATTGTATCTGTTTTTATACAAATGTAGTCTGAGGGAAAACGTTTATTACAAGACAGTGATCGGTTTGAATAATATAAGGTAAATTTCAATTGTATTTATTTTTAAAATTAACGGGGAAATTAAAATGTAATTTGCTATCAGAATGGGCCCAGCACAGAAACGCTGAAAACCTACTTCACAAAGAAACTGATGATAAACTTGAAAACCATTTGAGAGCAAATGCTGGCGTAAACACGTGAATTTAATACGCGACATCATTCATTACAAATTCATGTAAACTTTACAACTATCACATATTTGAATATTGTAAAAGAACGCAATGCCTTAGCTTCCAAGAGCGAAGGGAAAATGTCACCAGGATAACGTCCCCTGTACATAATTTCGTTCTTAACCATGCAATCTATTGTTGACTCTAGAAAGAAAATAATTACAGTGATTCACAGAGATTTATCTTTTCTCTCCCGTAAAAAATCTTCATTTTGCGTTATTAATGTTTACGCCATTTTGCGCGTGCGTTCAGTCAGTTTTTTTAGGACGAAAACGACTAAATAAAAGGGCAATGCAACGGTTATTACCTTCTCCAATCGTCGCGAAGGCTATATCGAGCCACTGCATATGGAACGGGGGCAGTCGGAGCTACATCGCACGGCCTTCGTCTTTAATCATGCTTATTAAATGTGTTGTCGAATGCAGCCGCGACGCGACTACAATCCCTTTCACAGCGCTGTATATGCATTCAATAGCCTTGATGCCTTGATATTATCTTTTCCTGAGTTACCAGTTAAAAAATCCTTCACAGTCTTTTATAGAAATGCAATTTTCACTAACCCATCTTCAGGTAACCGAGTAGAAGTGGCGGAACGAGAATCAAACGACAGAAACGAGGTGTCGCACAGCGTTCGTGTGGTCGTTAAACCAGTGACTTGGTAAGTTTCATGTGACGGGATCAACAAAAATTCACAATCATTTCAACGTTTTAACTGTAGTTAAGCTTCGGACTAGAAATTCCCCATTACTTTGTTGAGTTCTACGGTAAGTCTCCCATTTCGGCAGCCACTATTTTAGCTCTTTAACACAGCTCCAGCACTGTCGCATGCAAACCGTCGCTTCCTTTCAGAAGGTCGATTCACTTTCTGTGATTGGTTAATCAAAATGACGTGTCAATCGCGAGGTGCAGAGAATCTACGATTCGATGAATGCCTTAAATTTGGCATAAAATGACGAAAGACGTGTCAACATTTAATCTATTTCTTTTTTTTTTGTTTAGCCGCTTCAATACACGTTTATTTTTTCTATTTTTGCATTGTAACCCGTTTTTCCATTTTTACTAATAGCTTAAGTATTGCCCCTGAAGAAGAAGGGTTAGTCCTGTCTAACCGTGATATTGGGAATTAAAATTTACCCTTTTCAGCCGTCTTGTCAGCCTTTTATTTTTTTTTGTCTTATATTGCGTTTCCTTATATCCAATGTTTACCTCTAATTATGAAAGCAATGCGCTAACTCGCCTGCGATGCGCAAAAAGATGGCGCCGCGCGTTGCATTCTGGTTAGATCTACATGTCGGCCCCCAAAGTTACTGCGTTTATATGGGAATCTGATAGCAAATAATTTGCATAGATAATGACATGATTTTGAGTGCAATTTGGGATAAATCCGCACGAGTAATTTTTTCAAAGGCTAACCACTTTGTAGTCGCCGAAAAATTTACGAGTGCTGATTTATCCCAAATTGCATGAGAAAAATGATGCGATTATTTGTTAATAATACTCATACAAAACTTTCACTACAAGTGGAAGACACAAACAAGATGTATTCGGTCTCTAACCTTTCCAATTCGTTGTTAAAACAGTACGGAGTTGCCAGGCTTTGTAAATACAGACACTGTTACGGAATTTAATAGCTGAGCTCCTTAGCGGCTCGAAGGGCCACAGAGCAGAGCCCCATAACCATAAAATGGGAGAATCGTTTGCACAGAAATAGTTAAACCATGCATTTAATTTTTTATGGTCATCGTGGCTAGCGGCATGGTTCGCGGGCGCGGCGCCCACCGCACGTCGTATGTGCGAACGACGAAGTCGCGCAACATGGCGGCCATAGTCCAGAAATAGAAGGTCGACCTGGCGTGCGTTTCTCAAAAGACCCGAAAACTTCTCGGGCCCGAAAACGGCCCCGTAAATGCCCCGAAACAGCTTTCGGGTGTTTCTCAAAGCGCACGAGAATTTCGGGCTCGAGAAAACACGTCATTTTTTCCCGTAAACTTTACGGGAGCTCTTGAGCTCCCGAAAACCTTACTCGGGACTGATTTTATCGCCATAAAACTACATCTCCGAAGAACCGTTTCTGGAAATAAAGACGACGAACGCCCTAAACGAAAAGGACATCAGTATAGGACGTGAGGGAGAAAGAGATCTGGCATAATTTGGTGGTTTAATTGACAAATTTCAAAACAAACTCGGGCGCGCCAAGAAGAACTCTCACTTTGCGAAGAGAACGCCGCACGATTTACAAAGGTACTTGATGGTCGACTTTCCCGCCTGAAATTGTTTACAGAAACTGCCAAAATTTATTCAGCATATGAACAACAAGTTCGCCGAAGTCCTGAGCGACAATGATAGCGAAGAATTCAACCAAACTTAACTTTACTTGACCAAGTTTCAAGGCTCAAAAACAAGATTACGAAAGTTTATTAGCTCGCGCTTCGTAAATTACAAGCCGGGAATAAAACACAAAAAACGCTTTCAGCACTTACATCAGGCTGCCTTTTCGTTCAGTTACTCATAGACGTGAATCAGTGTTAAAAACTAAACGTTGCTGGAACTGTAGATAAAACTTTTGCGGGCGATTCATCGAAAAAGTCTTGAATTTGATGCGTACGTGACGAACCCAACTCAGTGCAGCGGTGTCATTTGTAATTTTTTAACCAATCATAGGCTGGAAAATTGAAGCTCGCGCTATTCCTTGCGTTACATTTCCCGAAAACAACCCCGAAAATCTCGGGAGAAAATCGGGCGCTTCGAGAAACGCTTTCCGGAACCCGAGAAACGCGCCCGAAAACAGCCCCGAAAAGTTTTCGGGCCCGAGAAGTTTTCGGGTCTTTTGAGAAACGCACCCCTGGGCATCTTACATCAACATGTTTGATATTGGACGTCCATGTTTCGTGAGATTCACTTGTGGTAGAAATTTGTACGACAAGGCAGGTTTTTTCATGTTGAAAATTGACTAAGGACATTTCATCTCGTCTAAGCGAAGCAATTGTACGAATAGGCGGCAAAATCGTTGGCACGATGTTCCCTTTTAAAGCTGAATGAACGACGCGAAGAAAGCGTGTTGGAAAAGATATATCCTCGTGAATATTTCGCGCTCTATTTCTCTATTTACTCACCTTCAGTATGAGAACTTATGCCAAATGATTTACGGTACAGTCAGGGTTGGAAACTAAAGTTTCGGAGCACTCGCCATTTGGGCGAGTGACCTTCAAGCTGCACTCGCCCAGATAATTTTTCACTCGCCCAGTCTCCTAGTTCCACACAAACACAGAAAACATTAAGCCCCCCCCCTCCCCCCACCCCCACACACACCCTCAGCTCACGAACATAAAATGTCCACCTTTTAACTTTTAATCACGTTTGACAGTGTTCCTTAGTTAGAGTTTAAGGAAGTTTAAAAGGTTTCCGTTGAGTTTCGCAGTTCAATTTCAAGGTCTCTTCATCATTTAACGATTACACAGTGAAACTATTTTTGTGTGTTTGCGAACCAATTAGCTGTGGATAGTGTAGATAATTTTAAAGTGGAAAGTAAAAAAACCCTTATTTTGAATAATATACTCTGGAGTTGAAAATCGTACTCGCTAAACCGGGCGAGTGTTCGGTGATTTGTACTCGCCCGACAGTTTTGGAACTCGCCTGGGCGAGTGGGCGAGCGCTTATGTCCAACCCTGATTGATTACAGTGTAACCTCCTAACGGGAACATCCGAAATAATTGCCGACTTGAACATGATATATCAGACTATAAGTCAAAAGCAGCGAAAGTTGAAGCATTGTCTACAGTTCCTGCGGCTGATCAAGGCTGGAAATTTAATTGAGCTGAACTAAAAGTGAGCTCAGAGCTGGTCACGTTAACTGAAGTGATGGATAAAATATTGTTGAAAGCTTGTCTAAAGGGGGAAAAACTGATCTTCGCTAATAATTATAATTCATATAATGTAAATGCTTTGGTTCAAATTTTATCTCCTTTTGTTCTTAACTTATTATCATACTTTACCATACCCAAAACAAAGGAAAATAAATTTCCATTAATGCTGCTTTCAAACCTCTTAGACTAGCTTTAATCACTTTAGAACATAAAGACATTGCCTATTAAATATTCCGTTTCACCGTCAAGTTTTGTGATTTGGTTAGTGGAGTTAGCTGTAAATTATTTAGCTACACGGATTAACCTTGCAAATTACAAACTAGGCTTACACTGAAAATCCCGCAAACAAGTCCAAGCCAAAACTAATAAAACTACTCAACGATATGCGCACAAAAATATTTTTAACTCCTAAAACAAAAACACTTTCACTTTCCTATTAAATATTTCGTTTCAAGTTTTGTGATTTAGTTAGTGGAGTTAGCTGTAAGTTATTAAGCTACACGGATCAACTTTGCAAATTACAAACTACGCTTACACTGAAAATCCCGCAAACAAGTCCAAGCCAAAACTAATAAGCCTGCTCAACGATACTGCGCACAAAAATACATTTATCTCCTAAAACAAAATCACTTTCACTAACGATCGGAATATAGAACAAAGAATGTACAGAGATCATGCCAGAATAATTTCTAAGACATTTATTTTAATTTTGTTTTTTTTCGGTCCTTACTTGAATTATGAACAGGATAAATTGCAAAGGAATATAATCTGGTTTTGATACGTGTCATCGAGTAGATAATGCTCTCAGTTATTGGTTCTTGAGTGGGCGTTTTCTGAACAAAGTTGAAATTAAATGTAGTTGCCTTTGGGGAAATGGATCTCATTTGAATAAGCAAAATTTGGAATTCTTAGTAGAAAAGATTACTGTCAGCTTGCTTTCACGGTGGTTTAAGCGCCGGTTGCCAATCGCCGCTTTTTCAGTAAAAGGTCAAGATAGGAACCGTGTAAGATGGATCACATGGATTGAAGAGTGAATAAAGCTACCATATTTTGATTTCACTGATCCGAAATTGCATGGCAACCATAGCGTGAGCAAGTAAAAAGTAAGGAATAAATTATATGTCAGCCGTTTTTCACGAAACATTTGTTAAAGCGTGGACAAATTTTAGTTCATTTTAAAACTTTCCTAACAGAAATTGTTCACATGATTATACGTTTAAATTCATAAAAGTTGTTCACTTTCGATATTTTTTTAATATTTCACCCTGGGTGAAATGGGTGCGAAAATTCCCCTCGCCACTTACATCTTCTTACCATTTCTGTCGTTTCCAATTTAACTCTTAATACATCCTCTTTTGACTGATTGAATGAATTTCGCGAAACTTATACTGTCTTCACACTAGGCCGCCACATTTATCTGATCACGAATAAAACATGTTTCGCTGTGAAACGTGTTCACATCAGATGGTGCACTGCGCGAATCATGGTCGAACACCTCACGAGGTAGTTTCAATCACGATCAGACGAAACACGTTAAAAATGACGGACATGCGGAGAGGAGGCGAGTGCCCAAAAGATACAAAATTGGGCCTATTATGAGACCAGCTGTTGAGTTGAAACATGGGCCGATGAAGGGATATATACAGCAGCATTTATTGGCAGAAAATTTCACGGCGGCTTAAACGTCGGTTGCCTTTCGCCGTCTTTTCTGTATAAAGGCAAGATAAGAACCGTGTAACGTCAATTGTCAAAATGCTGTTAAAAATAGCAGTCTAAAACTAAAGAAAAACATTTTTCGAAGGGAAATAACCCGCATTTCTGCATTTTAACTTAATAAAGCCACGGTGTTCCAAACAATATAATTAAAGCTGTGTTCACATTAAACCCCACACATGTTTCAACAAAACATGTTTTCAGCGGAGATAAAGCGCAAATACTGTCAGCTCCCGAAACGTTGGAAAGCCCTTCTCCCCCAAAGGGCTTGAAAATTGGACGAATAGAAATGTTGTAGTAATTTCGAGCTCTATTTTACAATTGACAATTGGCTTTATAACAAAAAATTTTAAAATCTTTATCCGACAATAATTCATTCCACTTTGCTGTTCAAATTTATCGTAGAGAAACTGAATTATCTGAAAAAAGCTAGCAGTTAATTCTCTTATGATGTTCAAATGCGCGGCGGTAGGCATCCACACTTTCTCCGAAAACTATTAATGCAAAGTTTCTTTGTAAATGAATCCGAAAAACGTAATTCGTTTCTTTTAGATAATGCTTGCTACCTGGGAGTTACAAACGCAGGGTAAAGAACGTTACCTTTGTCCAAAGAGTATTTACTTCAAATGTTAACTCAAACTTCAGTTAAAGCTGTTTGTAAAAGCAATCATTTCCCAATAGATCTGTACTCGTGGCATTCAATACATAGTCGTTTATGATTGGTTCTTTGGCGGGCGTATTCGAGCGCAAGTGGCAACACGGCTCCCATTTAGGAAATAGATCCTATTTGAATATAGTAACATTGGACTTCGCATAATAAAGATAGGACTTGACAACTATAAGTTCCATTTTTAAAAAGAAACGACCGCAATTAATCAATCTTCTTTAAAACTCTGTTGTCACACCATCGAGAAAATTTCTCCAAGACCGATCCCTTAGTCAACGTCTGTGGTTGGATCTTGACCGAATGTATTCTAATCAAAGTTGAAACGTGGATGCCTTTGAGGGAAATGAAATCCCATGTGAATAAAGAAAATTTGACTTTAGTAGATAGGAATTAAAAACCGGCAGTTGGTTTTATTTTTAAAACGACCGCACTTCAGTCAATTAATCAGCTTACGCAAGAGCCGGTTCACTCCAAAATTCTGATATCGTACCTTCAAAAGAACTTGCCAAAAACTAATCTCTGTTGACAGCGAAGCTCAAATATTTATTTTATTAAAATGTTATGCTTTGTTCTTGAAACAAATATGACAGACGGTTGACTCTCTCGTTTGCCTAAAATCTATATCTATTGCAGCCTTTCGACGGTCAAAGGATAGGAGATAAACGAAGATGAATGAAATCCATCATTTTTTTTTTAAATAATTAAATTATCTTTATCACAGGTGTGCATTCAAGGATGGGCAAAGTAATTATGGTCGCTCGCTGAAATGCTAACACGACAATTACTTTTTATTTTTCCGTTGTCAGGTTCTTCTGACGAAGTTAAGTTTTCGTTCGCCTTTTATAGGACGTAACGGAGACCCGCAGATAATCCCAAAATTGGACTAGAAATAAACCCCAAATGAAACGTCGAACGGCGTTGGATCATGTTGTTGGGAATTTAAACACACAACCCACAACGTCCCACACTATTGTAGCTAGCTTACCCCTGTTTTGAAGTATGAAGCAACAGGAAGTGTTATCCAGTTTCTGCTTGTAAAATTTGTTTACTATTACAGATTAACACTCAGTTCGAACATGCGCGAAAAAAAGGTGTTAAATCATATATTGCCCCCTGCCGCTAAGCTATATCTTACTGCTATCAAATTAATCGCCTAAATGTTCCAGTTTATATATCTGTTAACGTTAATTGTTGCTTATATTGATTCGGGTTTTACTTAAAAAAAGGAATTATCAACTTACCTTTGACTAATAGTGGCTTACTCTTACCGCAAGCGTTATGTTGATTCCTAAACTATGTAGCATTAAAAGCTACACTTCTGCATCGTAAATACTCATCACGTGGCAGCGAAAACTGATTGGCTGTCTGCAGCGACCTTTGCATATCGAATCAGCAAAAATTACACTTGTTAGGCATCTATAAAAAAATAAAAATAATACGCATTACTTGAAAGATGGGAGATTGTTTGCAATGTTTTAATAACAAGCTGCTTCACTCACTGTGGTTAGACTAGCCTTGTTTAATCTTTTTAATATTTTCTAAAATGTAGCCTTGGCGTTTTCCAAGTACCGAAAAATCAGTAAAATGCTACCTTGGCAACGCCTAGCTCCTGAAATAATGCACCGTTTCGTTTACGTTTTATGCGATTTTATGTGATCGGATCTTAGCTCAAATTGATACGTCCTTGGTTTATGTTATAAATATATCTTATAAGCCGAGCACGAATTATAGGCTGGGAGAGATGAGACCAAATTCTTGACAAAAAAGGCCGAGGTGTAATATTTTGTCAATATGGTCCCACAAATGTTACTTGATTTAGTAAGAATTTTTACCGCAGTCAAGGTCTTGTCTTCTCGTACAAAAACCTGCATGTTCTGTTCTGAGAAATAATTTGCTAAGAAATAACTCTCCCAGCTGTTGAAGTTATAATAAAAAAAGAGATAATATCTCAAAGCAAATCTTCCGTTATGCTAATTCTGTCATACTCACGATCTGTAATCAACAGTTGACGGAATTCTAAAAATAAAAACCGTCACCGCCCTTGTAGACATTAATAGGGAGCTTAACCAAACTACAACGGCAACGGCAACGGCAACGATAACGTCAACAAACAAAAGGTTTAATGAGCAGAACAATAGCTCTGCATGTGCGTTTGAAATCTTGGTACATTTCCTAGCGCCGTTCTGTGCAGAACGACAACGTGAAATGACCCAATTCTGTGTGTTCGGGACAACGTGAACCACGACGGCTAATTTTTCTGTTTGGAGTTGAATGCTTTCTTTACATATTCAGCTTGAGCTTGTTCTTAAATCGATCGATATACTGAAAACATCTGGATATTCGCGAGATTCTCGAGTAAAATATAAATTCATTTTTCACCAGGCCTTGTCCTCAGCGTCGCCATCGCCGTCGCCATTGGTTAAGCTCCCTATTGATGTAGAAACAAGTTACCAAAGTAACATGAGAGAAAGAAACAATCAGCGTGAAAATTAATATTGACCTCGCGAATATAACGGTTTATTCGGTAAGCTGAAGCGCCAAACATTTTCTTGTTAAAAAAAAAAAAAGAGAACAAAAAGGAAACAGACTAGTGACTAATCACGACGGAATTTAAAATCGGAAGTGAGAACGAAAATAAAATGAAAAAAACTGTGAGAGAACAATCAATGAAAATTGTGCCTACCTGCTATGTAGAACCTTCCTTTTGTCTACTTTCGTAAGTAGAACTTTCTGAGTTGTTGATTCGTTAAAAAAAAACAAAGATCTCCTTGAGACGACGACTATTTTGCATCGGGTGAATTCCGAAATGATAGTAATGTTATTAAGTATCACAATATGTGAGTCCATCGACCCTAGGTTTTACGTGAAATCGCTAGTGATTATTTACTCTTTTTTTAGCGTGAGTCACGCAATCCATTGTTAAGAAATTCAGTACCTTAGGTTAAATATTAGCAACGCTTTAGATACATCACCATTCAGAACCGCGTGCGTTGAGTTTTATGTTGCGAAAGAGTTGTTCAGAACAAATTTGCGTTCTTATCTGCGTTTAACTGGTCAGGTAAGACAGAGGACAATTGGTAACCATAGTTTCCTCCTGTTTTAATTTCGTTTCGTTTTTAATAAGATTGTTGTTAGTTGTTTGTGTTTTAGTTTGACCTTTTTCGAAAACTGGATATCTGTAATCGTAATATTTAAATATATTTGACTTTTTCTTAAAAAAGGTCGCGACGTCCGCTCCGTCTCGTAAATAACTCGAAATAAAATTAGTATTGAAAGTGTTCCTTGCTAGTAACATTCTCAATTTGCTATGAAATGTCCGATAAAGTGATGCTAGTTACGTTTTTGTTATGTAACGTTTGATATGACTGTATGGCAAGTCACGTTTTCAATTTTTCATGTAATGCTGTTTTAGAGGGTCTTAAATAATCAGTGTAGATAAACCCATCGGTATTAAAATTGCAAGTGGCGCTGAAGTGAGAAGATCGATTGGCAATCATGTCCATCCGAGACAACGATAAACGGAACGTATTCCAGTTGAAGGCTTTCTCGTTGACAGGGTTGTGAACATAGAAATGTTCGTCAGTAAACTTGTAGTTATTAGCCAGGCTGAATAACTCGACAAGGCTCCAAACGAAGCTATTTTCAGATATAAAATCACAGAAAACTCGAGAGATTTGTTTATTGGATCAAACAAAGGGTATGCGCCAGACAACAACGAACTACGAACCACAGTATACAGAAAACCGACACATACCGACAGATTACTGGACCAACAATCCTACATACACATACATACATACATACACAACTTTTTGTTGAGGCAGGCCTCGTAGGGCAACCATAAGGCTGGTGTGGACCTGCCATTAAATAATAGACAAACTAAACATATAGCTATTAATACAAAAGAAATATAAAAGGAGAATTAAAAATATACGAAGTTAGGATCCTTGGAATTCAACAAGCAAGCCTCTTTTTCAAACTGAATTTGGTCTATAGATTTAGAGGCACGTTTAAGAGTCGCTTTAAAAAGTTGTAAGGAGGCAGCGTTTCTGACAACCATAGTTTGTGACACAACGGATATTTAAATAGATCTAATCTGTAGGTACGCACAAAGTTAAAATGACCCCCCCCCCCCCCTCCCCACACCCCATATCAATGTTGTAGAATTAGTGAACATTACGATAGACAATATGGTGTGATTTAAGTCTCTCGGTATACTTCAACATTGAATAAGGGGGATAGAGAGAAATTAGAAACCTTCCCAACATTTTGGACGGGGTTTGTAGAAATATTTCATTTTTGAACACCTTTACAGAAGCTGGTTAAAATTGTCTTTTTGATCTAGTTTGTAGATGATAAAAGTAACAACATTTAATCACGGTATGCAATTTTACATTGGTAAGTCCAGTCCAGTAACGAAGATTGTTCAATTTCCACCGCTCTGAAAACATGGCCTCGCTCAACAATGACGTAAGAGAGATTCAGCAGCCTGCCAATATTACAGAAAAAAATCTTTGTCTTGTTGACATCTTTAACGAATTTGTCGATGGTAACAATAACAGAAAGAGTAATTTCGGCATCTTTGAAGACAATCTAATTTACACTAAAATTTTAGTCGTTGTTAGTTTCCATTCTGATTGATATACACTTAAACGTTGATATACACTTAAAGGTTGAGGTGTGTTTAGCAACAATCTTTGAATTCCGGGTTTTTCAAATGGCTAATAGCTGTGTTAAGTGTTGATTTGGAGTAAATTATATTGTCGAAAGCAGGATTTGGCAGTGAATTTATAGGTGTGGTTCTAAATTTTTAGCATTCTTATACTATAAAAACATTGCGTTTTAAGCGCTGAACGTTTGTATCTTTACACTTCGTTTGTTATGATTTTTAAACCCATTTTCCGGTATCTGCATCCAAATTTTACCGGGGCCGAGCATGCCCCGGACCGCCCTTACGTTAAAGTCTACCCCCGATTGAAAATCTTGCTGCGCGGGGTCCTGCGCGGGCCCATTTTCAAATGAAAATGACTTTAATTTACTTGACAATGGACGTCAAAGTGGAACACATTTTCATATGAATGGTTTTGCACGTAGACTTGTTTTGAAAGAGAGGCAAAGGTAATTCGGAAATGGCCTATTGTACTCGAGAATGTACGATTTCCTACGAATGCAATGACAATGTCTAATAACTTGAAACCATTAATCACACAATGTAAAAGTTATATTGCTGTAATCTGTGTTACACTGCAAGTAAGCAATACATTCAACGCACCCACTATATCATGACCTGATTGAAAAAAGTTGACCTAAAAATTATGACCCATAAAAGATTGGACTTTGTTAAACTATGGTAGGAATGAATTTGTGTGCCCATTAAATCTTGATATTTAATGATTTACAATGACAATATATTTTCTCGTGGTATTAACGATCACGGTCAGTCTAAACGCCTCAATGTATGTACCGTCCCTGAGAATACAGACTTCGAGTTTTCCAGAAAATCACTGTGCCATATCGTTTAAGTTTTGAACTTTTTTCTTGACAGCCTTTGCTCAATCAGGTGCACATTTGATGCTCAATCTGACCGTGTTGCTAGCCACCAGGAACTTTAAATTTCTCATGGCACTTCTTGAAATCCTCTTCAAATACATATCTCATGATACAATACAGAGGAAATCGGTCGTACGCTCCCCTCTGATAATTCACCGTTGTGGAAGGAATATATGCGTTCCAATAAGTACCATCTGTTTGGCTTATTAGCTGCTGGTTTAACTCGTCAATTCTGTCGGCGTTGATGAATCTGTTCTTAGATGGGTACTTTTTACTAAAAGTGTAATCGAACTTCCACACGGGATTGGAAAATTCTATAAGATAACCGAAGCAGATGTTGTGTTACACATTTATAATGTTGATTTCTTAATAAAATATGGCTTATATTGGACTCTACTTGGCAAAACTCAGCATACATTATTTTTATGAATCAAAAATATTTTTTATTGAAATTGGGGTAGATTTGTACGTTCCTTTTTGTTTAATTACAGTGTATGCACGAGGCAGCATAATGATTTTCTAGCTTTCTGATTGGTTCCCTCCGCTATGAAGCTATGAAGTTGACCAAATATGGAAAAGTGGTAACGAATTTTTTGTACTGGAAATTTTTGTGCGACGTGAAAAAATATTATTTTCCTCGTCGCGGACGAAAAATTTCAGAAAATCTTAGAATCTTAGAAATATTAATCACATATCTTACGACAACAGTAGAATTGCACAGCTTTACTTGACCTTACTTAAATCAAAGGATTAATTCTTTAATACGTAATGCAAATACAGGTAGTCTCAGAGTTGGTAATTTCAACAAGTGCGCACTCAGACACGAAAGGAAATATCAACCTGAGACCATAACTAAAGGTATAAAATATTAGGATTGTTTTACCTGTGGCTATCACCAAGTCGAGGTAGTACTGATCGTAATCAACAAGAGCTTGTTTATTAGTGTTCAGCGACAGTACTCGGAAGGCTGGATTGTTGCTATAGACAGGCGAGATCGAGGGAGCCATGAGAATGAAAGATTTCGTTGAAGCTTCTTCATCTTTTGCATCCAAGATTTGAAGATGAAAATCATCTCCGTGAGTATGACCGTACAGTTGACCTAGGGAGTGAAAGTCAATAAAATCTTCAAAATTTCCCCCCATCATCAATAGACCACAATAGGGGTTACTTCTGTTTAAGCACTTTGCACAGCGTGGCTCGCTTTGACATGCTGAAAGGACGAAATTATTGATATCTATTACAAGAACTTTTAAAAATGTATCGAGCTTGAGAAATAAGCCGAGAGACACTGCGTCCTTAAGGGGAGGAGTGGGGAAGAAATTAAGAGGGGTTGGGAATGAATTCTTGTCAGCGGTTTCTCAACGGTGCGGCAGCAGGCCATCGACCAGGCCATCATTTCCCTTGAAATGGCGGGGATCTGGAACAACCACGACAGCGATGACGTGGTAGGATTCAGTGTTTGTAAAGCGGTCAGAACCGTCTTTGCTGAGAATTTAAACGCGTGGTTTAAATCTGAAAAATCTGTGGTCGTCGCGTTAAGTTGAGTCGATACTCTTAAGCGATAAACTGCAAATGAATATACTATGACTAACAATGCACGCGGGACTCACCAGTGACGTAAAACAAAGAACGACCAAGACAACAAGAACCTTTCCGAAGACATTTTAACCGTTTTAAAGACTCAACTGAGAAAACCTCTTCAACTGCTATAAAAAAGGGACATTATCGAACTTTCCCACTAGCCGCCATGTTGTCGCTCACAATCAGCAGATCTGCTCATGCTCCTTTGCGGTATCTGCTGACTAACGTCCCATTGATTACTTTGCAAGTTGTGAAAACATCATTCAGATATTATTTAAGAGAATGTATCGGTCCTTATCCCAGAAGCATACCCGCTGTAGTCATGCTTTCCTTCAAATTAATGCTAAAAATAATCTTACCAGCCACTACATCGTGGTATTCCCCAGCTGTAAGATTTACGTATCTGTTAAGGTATTCTGATCGCCAGAAAAAGGCATAACCGTAGGGGTCACCACTGCAAACATATGCATTTAAACAATATTTTACACGCATATAATACAAATTAGTTCTTTGTTTTAAAAATAAAGAAAACGTGTTCCTTAATAACTTTAAGCTAACTGAACCTTTTCCACTAAGTGCTACTGACACTTGTAAGCTACAACTAGGCTAGGATAACTGAACTTTCTGGCAGAAATCGGCTATGACTTGTTTCTCATACTAAAACACATCTGGGGTTGCGAGAAGCCCTATAACTGGTAGGTAGTAACAAATTAAGGCGTACATGGTGTAGAGAGTCTTAAATGATTTGCTAGTATTTTTTGTCGCTTAATTGCAATCGCTTTTACATATGCTCTTTGAAAGTGCCGTAAAGGAAATATGTACATATTTTACAGCCTAATTGGATGCAAAGGCACTTACAAAATGGAAGACCCTGCAAGGTAACGCGTGGTTCTGGCCTTCCATGATGTTTAGTTTAAACATTCTCGCCCCTCACAAATCATCATCCAATACAAACTTCGAGCTGGAGGTCGCATTCTTATTGTTAATTAGAGCAACCTCTGCTACAACAAATGAAGGACTCACCCAGCTGGGATGTGGCTCATTATAAGAACTTTTTTACCCTGGTCTTTAGCCAGCTGAAGTTGATTACTAAACCACTGCATTTGATTTTCAGCTATCTGGTCAACAAGTGGATCGGTATATCTGTTGTCGTTCCAGTACATGGTGTTCAACACTAGTAAAACCATTTTTCCATCTGAAAATGAAGTGTTTATTACTTTTATCAGGTAAAATGTAAGAGAAAGTCTGTGTTTGGGCCTTATGACCCATCAGGCCGGAGATTATCCAGGTTTCCGTAGCATGAAGTGACTAGGTTATTTCTACTCCCCGCTGGAAGGGATGCTGGTCCATCGCAAGGCTACTTACTCCAGTAGTAAATTCGCCGGTACCCATTTATATACCTTTGTGGAGAGGGGCACAATGATAGTAAAATGTCAAGCCCGTGAGCACAACGCAGTGATTCTAGCAAGAAAACAATTCGATTTCGGCAAATGAAGGCAACAATCTCGTACAGGTGACTATTTTGCTATATTATATCATTAGTTTCCCTTCACAGCTGAAAAATGTGACAGACATGGAGCAAAAAATGCCTCTCATAGGATCAATGATTGTGACAGGCACCTAGCACTGCAAACCCAGGAGAGGAGAAGCGTTACAGATGATTAGGCTAATCCATAATTTGGTTCAGTTAGAATTAAGATTTCTTTGTTAATGGTATTTCTATGATTTGATCAGCGTTTTTGTCCTTACATTTTCCTTTAAGTATCTTAATTTGAGCTGGTGACAAAAATAAAGGCATCAATCTCGCATGCTCAAACCAGTACTAAGCGTAATTATGCTTATTTTCTAGCTTTTCTTGATTTTACATGTAATTTACTAATCTCTTGATAATGGCGTTATGACGGCACCGAAACGTCGAGCAATAAATCTTTCCTGGTTTTTTATGGGCATATCTTTGCTTATCAAAAATCTGGGATTAGACGGTTTATCCGCATCTTTCTAAGAGTGTAAAAGAACCGGGCCTCAGATTATAAAATAAACCCAATACACTCATTATAAAATGAACCCAATACACTCAGTCAGCGGCTCTGGTTTCATTTCGTCACTTAAGAAACGAGTCTGGACCGGTCTCATCTTGCAATAGCTTGTGGCACCGTTATTGGGGACAGAACTTAATATAAGAAGCTTTACAATAACAGTCCTACAAACGACTGCGAAAAAACACTCGCTCCAGATTTCCTCTTGTTTTCAAAGTATCGAACTGTAATTCTCTTATCTACCTGCAATGTTCACGCTGTAGTAGCCGCCGTCCATAAAGGTTTCCTTCAACGCCTCCATAGTTGTAGGTCGCTGCACATCATCTGGGCACTGGGAACACAGGATAAGTGGCGCCCAGTAAGACAGTACCGTCTTGTACCAGTCACTGTTGTTCGGTAGTATGTAGTGCCCGGGAAGATCATTGTTGCCAAAAGCAGGAAAAACAGGAATATCTGGAAACACTTCATGGGTTTTGCTGCTGACCAATGATATGCTTTTCAAGACGTTGGGAGAACCATGGTCGTCTGTCAGACCGTGGCCAGATGAATCACCTAATTAAACAAAGAGTAATCGGTTCTCATAATGAATTAACTCGCTATGGTCTTTTGAATATGCTGTACATTCAAATTTGTGTATTTCTATATATAACAATAGGGACTCTTCACAGGCCTTTCAGCTTTGGTAAATTTGTTGAACATCGCACTCTATCGCATAGCGATTCCCGACCGCACAAAAATCACGAGTCAAATGAATAAAAGGCGTTGACAGCTGCTTGTGTAAATCAAAGATCATGTCTTATCTGGCGCAGCGTTTCGTCCCTGCAAACTGAGATACTCTTCAGAGCCCTTTAAGGCGCCTTTATTTTGCCACGCAAACAGGTCGGTGACAAAAGTAAACTGCAAAAAAGACGTTGCACCTCAGCATCCGGCTGAAAGGAGAAGGACTTTGTAGAGCTTTGTATTGACATTTAATCTATACCTGAAATGATCATGAACTTCGCGTCATTCCCTTTCTTCTTCATCCCTGCTAAAGTAATTGTCAACAGATCTTCTGGTGAATCACATCCAATTCTTCCATAGGGCGCCTCATAATCTGCGCTGGAGTTGGATTCCGCTGACCGATGACACCAGGTACTCTTGTCCATGGATTTGTCGTAGAATGGATCAAAATGGATGTCCGATACGTGAAGAAACTTTAATCTGTTTTTAAACCATTTGCCGTTGTGTCTTCGACAATCGGCTGACAGGGTGAAGGAAACAATAATGAGAAACGCCACTGCAACCGAGTGGCCCAAGTACATTGCGGGACTCTTGTTGACGTCACTGTCCAATAAAAATAATAATAATAATAATAATAATAATAATAATAATAATAATAATAATAATTCAACTTATATAGCGCCTTTTCCATAATGCCCGAAGGTACTTAAAGCTAATTTAGAACTAAACTTAAATATTAGAAAAATTTAAATTAAATAAAAACGGAAAAAGACTAATATTATCTCTTTATGTAGAACTGATCAACGATGGAACTCTGCATAGTTTCTTATTGTTGAATCGTAGGAAGAGTAAACGTATATAAGCCAAAAGCTTGCCCAAATGAATACATATAAACATTTGGGTAAGAAGCTGTTAAAACTATGTACACTAAACGTTTTCGATTATTGAAATCATCACCGATCAGTGCCCAGGGGGTACTCAGGATTTCAAATGACGGTGATGATCGAATGGGAGCAAAAATCAAGACCTAAAACAATCCCTGGACTAAAAATTTATCCCAAAAAAATACCCATACCGAATTTCTGACCCTTGAAATTTCCAGAAAGGGTTAAATGATGTAACACAAAGAAAAACATTAGAAATTGAATGTTCGTGTATATTATCATACCATCTGAATTTACCTTTCCCTCACTAGAGACACCCAAGAACACTTTCCAAATTTTCCTACCGAAATAAATCACGGATGTCGAAATTTCAAACCCCAAAAAATCGTTTGATCATCCCCGTTACTTGAAATCCCCAGTACCTCCCTCCCCCTGAGGAATCAGTGTCAGTTAGTTTTTAACTGATAAACTTGTTACAGTGTCAAAAAACGAAGGAAACGGGAACATTGTTTCAGTTATAAATAACTGGAAAAGCAGTATTAGGGTTTGGAGAAAAGTAGCTGAAGACCAACGTGTATCCACCAACTTTGGCCGTAAAAGTATAACTTGAGTAATTGTCAACAAAGAGAATGAATACTTCAAATTGGCATTTATAGCGCGGGCAAGTAAAAAAGTGAGGAATAAATTATATGTCGGCCTTACATCACGAAACATTTGTTTATTTAAAACGCGGACAATTTTCGGTTAATTCTGAAACTTCCCTTTACATGATTTTACATTTTAATTCAAAAGTGGCACAAATGTTTATCTTAAGACTCAGTTTAAGGAAACTCAAGTTTTTGTTATTATGTTAAAACGAAAGAAATGGGATAAAACCGTTATTTCCTTATTAACTACTTTAAAATAATCACTTTTGATATGTTGTAAGATTTCACCTTGGGTGAAATGGGTGCAAAAATTCCTCGCCATTTAAATTTTCTTACTATTTTCGAAAACATAAACAAACTTTACTAAGACCCATTTGCTAAAGTTAATCCTAGCTCTGAAACATTAATTACTTCCTAAAGCCAACAGGTAGATTGCAGCTTTGTGCAGGTTACGATCACTTTTTAAGCGCTAGTTACAGTTAATATGATTTTACGACCTGTAAACAAGACTAACAGGTAGCAGTTAAGCTAATGAGCTGGAAAATTAGCTCGCGGATACAAGAACCAAAACAATAATTTCTACGTTGAATTTTCTCTGCGAAAGCGAATAAACAAAATAAACTTAATCGTCGTACTTTCTCTCCTCGCATAATAGAGCTTCTTTTGACTGACTGAATAAATTTCGCGAAATTTATTGTTTAGATACCGTTGCTTTATTAAGCGAAAATGCAAATATGTGTTCGCTTTATAACAAAAAATTATAGAATTCTTGTTCATTCCGCTTTGTTTTACAACTTTATCGTAGAGAAACTGAATTATTTGAAATAAGCTAGCAGTTAATCCTCATATAATGTTCAAACGGCGGTTGGCATCCACATTTTCTCCGTAAAACATTAATGCAAAGTTTAATGGCTTCTTCTAGATAATGCTTGCTACCTTGCAGTTAAAAACTCACGGTAAAGGACCTAACTTTTGTCCCAAGTGCCTTTACTTTAAATTTTACTCAACTTTCAGTTAAAACTGTTTGTAAAAGCAATTAACTCCCACAATGAGAACTATAATCGGGTCGCCCACTACCTCTCGGAACGAGTTGCTTCATTGGTTCCAAAAACAATAGATAATAGGTCTTATTAAAAACTAGCAATGGTATATTGCAATTGCTGAGTTTTGATTGGTTAACAGGCAATGGTATATGAGCTCATATACCATTGACCACAAATATCGTAGCCGATACGCGTCAACGAAAACAGCGGGAAGCTAAAATTTTGCAATTCTTTTGGGCGTTTTTAATAAAACAATTATTCCACTCGCGCTTGTTGGATATGAGATCGTTATAGCCAACTCGGCGCTACGCGCCTCGTTGGCTATCTACCATCTCATATCCAACGCGCGCTCGTGGAATAATTGTTAATTATAACAATGCTCCTAGCCCTGAATAAAAATAGAGGTAGTGTTTACAGCGGGCGAATAAAAATAGAGGTTCCAGAGAGGTATAATCGTGGCATAAAAAATACGCAGTCGTTTGTGATTGGTTCTTTGGCGGGCGTATTCAAGCGCAAGTGGAACTGTGGCTCAGGAGAATTGTATGGACTTCGCATATAGATAGGACTTGTCAACTATAATTGAGTCAGTTCTATTTTTTTTTTTTTTTTTTTAAAAAGCGACTTCAATTAATCGATTTACTTTCCCTCGCTGAAATGCTGACACGACAATTGCTTGTTTATTTTACATTATTAGCTTTCTCTGGCGAAGATGGATCCCGAAATTGAATTACAAAGAAATTCCAAATGAAACGTCGAACAGCGTTGAATTTTGTCGCTGGGAATTTAAACGCACGGTCCATAACTTCCCGCATAACCAAATCTTACCCCAGTTTTGAAGCATGAAGTAAATGGAAGTGTTATTTATAGTCCTGAGCGGACCGGAGAGTAAAGTGTCTTGCTCAAGATCTGAACACGACCGTAAATTGGCCCAGTGGGACTCGAACACACTATAATAATTAGACCAGGCGGCTGAGTCCTTTACAACATATGCGTAGTCAATACACTATGTGTTTTTCTCTTATTTTAAATAAACGTCGAAAAAAAACGTCACAGTGAGCAGGCAATGATCTGAATTTCTCTAGTTTAGTTAAGGTTCAATTTTACAGCTCGAAGTTTTGATTTTTTAACTAATGGGACTCGCGCTTTTAGCAATTAATAATAACCAACACAAAATTTTCCCTTACTCGGCGAAAATAAAGCAGATAAAAAAGCCAGAATAGCTAAACGTATCATGTTCAAAAAATACTCAAATTTCAGCATTGTGTTATCCAGATTCTGCTTGTCATAGTTGTTTATTATAACAGATTAACACTAAGCTGCAAACTTCTCATTGATTGGGAATCAAATTTAACGTTTGAGCAGGCTGTGAGATGACTCAGTGCGTCGCGAGAAAAAAAGTGTCAAATCAAATATTACCTCAAAACGCTAAGTTATATCATACTGTAATCAAATATATCGCCTAAACACTATACTGAGATGTTCCAATTAATATAATTTATTTCAATGTGGTAGCTGTTTGATAAATGTTTCAGGATTAAACACGGAGCGAGCCTATAAAAAGGCCCCGTCTAGCACTTTGTTGGCTTCAATTTTAAAAAGTCGTGTCAGAGTAACGGTCGTGAAAGAGAAGAGCTCCGCAAATTTTGCTTTTTAAATGCATTCCCAGTTCATTTATATGGAATTAACAAGCTAATATGCAATTATAAACTACCAATAATTCTTTCCATACAAGCTAAAAGAAAATTTAAACAGAATTTATGCAATAATCCTGAAAATTCAAAATTGATGTCCACCACGCACAAACACTGTTACGACATGAAAGCTCAAACAGATAATGCTGAACACGTCAATGACAATCGTTTCAGTATGTTTTGTTTTTATGGGTTACGGATTCAAACAACAAAGATAACAATGCTTTGGAAAAAATCTCTACATTTCGAAATTTGGCGACCTAGGAGCTACGCTCTTTACAAACATTCTTGTTATACTATCGTGAAACGGGAACAATCACCAAATTCAATTTTGAAGCGACAAAATTCAAAACTACAAGTTTCGTTTGCTCTTTGGCTAGCTTTTATGCGACATATCCTTGACTAGGACCTTATTTTTCAGCAATAAGCGGATTAAGATTTCAGAAAATGAATTTATAAATATTTATTTATTTGTTTACTTGCAACGCATTTATCCAATGTAATTCAGTGTAATTGTATTCAGTATCGGCGCTAAGCTTAGGTCGCTTGCGGGCAGGAAATTCCATGATTTCGCAGAACAGTGACTGATAGCTACAGGTATCTTTCACTATTTCTAAACCTCGCTTTCGATTGTTTGCACCCAAACAACAAAACAGAGAATTTTATACACGAGAATCTTGATGCTATTTCTTGTACTGCTTTGAATCTATTTTTAGTTTAGAAAACGAGATCAGTCTGGATCACGCCACACCAAAAGCCAGTTAATTGCATTTCCCAACCAATGAAATCGTCTCATTGGAATTTGTGATTGGCAGGGATTGGCAGGCTGAACAGTTCAGCCTCGTTATATAGGATCGCTCCGTGTTTAAGGCGTTACGAATGGTAGAATCTACTAAATCATCCGCGTTTTAATAATGGTAGGAATTTTTGGTAGTTAACAGAAAGTTATTCTATAAATCTGTCTATCTGTTAGTTGTTTCGGGTTTTTCTTAAAAAAGAAATTAACAACTTACCTTCAACTAAAAGTGGCTAACCGTAAACGTTATGTTGATTCCTAAGCTGTCTAATAAAAGCAGTTCTTATGCATTGTAAATACTCATAGTCTGACTTTTACCAAATACACGTGGCAGCGAAAAATGATTGGCTGTTCAGAGCGACCTTTACATATTGAATCACCAAAAATTGCACTTGATATGCACATATATATACATATAAAGAAATAAAAACAACAAGATACGTATTAATTCAAAGATGAAATATTGTTTTAACGTTTTAATAAGCTGCTTCACTCACTGTGGTTAGACCTTGTTTAATATTTTTTATATTTTCTGAAATAAAGCCTAGGCGTTTCCTAAGTACCATGGAATGCTGCCGTAGTAACGCCTAGCACCTGAAATAATGCACCCGTTTCGTTTACGTTTTATGCATTTAAATATGTTACCTGTTTTGTTTTGTCTTTTTTGGCTCAAGTTGATACATCCTTGGCTTATGTTGTAAATATATCTTATAAGCCAGCACAAATTAGGCTGGGAGAGATGGGACAAATTCTTCACAAAAAAGGCCAAGGACTAGTATTCTTCCAATATGGTCCCACCAATGTTAGTTGATTTAGTAAGAATTTTTACCGCAGTCAAGGTCTTGTCTTCTCGTACAAAACCTGCATGTTCTGTGCTGAGGAATAATTTGTTAAAAAAATAACCCTTAAAGCTATAATAATATATCAAAACAAATCTACCGTTATGCTAATTCTGTCATACTCAAGATCTGTAATCAACACTTGACAGGAATATAGAAATAGAAACCATCACCTTGTAGACATTGTTTCGATGTAGTAACAGGTTTCCATATTAACATGAGAGCGAAAGAAGCAGCATGGAAATTAATATTAACCTCGGGAATAGAACGGTTGATCGGTTTAGCTGAAGCACCAAATATTTCCCTGTCAAGTAAAAGAAAATGAAACAGAGTAGTGAATAAACACAACGGAATTAAAAACTGGAAGTTAACAAACAATCAATGAAAATTTTCTCTACCTGCTCTGTAGAACCTTCCTAATTATCGATTCGTTAAGAATCGAAATTAACCTGTCAGCGATGTACTTCAGTGTTCGTAGAATGAAGCGAATAATGCTACTCCTGCTGGATGGGATACTAGGCAATTACATGTTACTTGCCAGCACTTTTCTTATTTTTTTTCTTTTAGGTACTTGCCCCGACAATTTCAGTGGGAAAGCACAGTGATATAAAAAAAAATCTTGTTCTCAAATTACACAAGGGCACATGCCTCGGGAAAAACAGTTTATCAAGAATCTAAGTTGAAACTGATTGTATAAGCTAGTAGTCAGTTAGGTAGATGGGAAGTCAGTCTGTCTGTCTGTCCGTCGGTTTTTCAGTTTTCAGTCAGTAAGTCAGTCTGTCAGCCTGACAGTCTGTCGGTCTGCGAGACTGTCAGTTAGTCAGTCAGTCATCAGTTCAGGTCAGGGACTGATATTGTGAGATCCGAACCACCACTGCGTCGTAGAATCTAGACTTGATGAGCACCTATGCAAAGGGTTCACTGTTTGGTACCAGCCGAAAACATCTTCACTACCTGGTTGAAGCATCGCTCCTGCTAGGGGACTCGTCAGTTCGCATCCTCTCTTAGGTCCATAGTACGAGTCAACATGTGCGTGCCAAGGATCTTGTTGAACAAAGCCGGCGGTACAGTTTTTGCAACCGTAGCCTCGGATATCGATGCGTTCGTATTTCTTTCATCCACCGAACTTCAACCGTATTACATCGATATCAGTAAATTTCGCTCTTAAGTAATCGGTGTAGATAAGCCCATCGGTTTTAAAATTGCATGTGGCGCGGAAGTGAGAAGATCGATTGGCAATCATGCCCATTCGGGGCAACGATAACCGGAATGTATTCCAGTTGAAGGCTTTCTCGTTGACAGAGTTGTCAACATAGAAAGGCTTGTCAGCAAACTTGTAGTTATTAGCCAGGCTGAATGACTCGACAAGAGTCCAAACGAAGCCATTTTCAGATTTAAAATCACATAAAACTTGAGAGATTTGTTTACTGAATCAAACAAAGGATATGCGCCAGGTCTGGTTCTTAATGTTTAGCATTCTTGTACTGCAAAAACAGTGCGTTTTAAGCGCTGAACGTTTGTATCTTAACACTTCGTTTGATTTTTAAACCCATTTCCCGGTATCTGCATCCACCTTTTACCGTGGCCAAGCATGCCCCCGACCCGCCCTCGCCGGCTCACGCTTTAATACGTCTAGCCCACCCCCGACTGAAAATCTTGCTGCGCGGGCCCTGAACTGTAAGGCACCAATTGCACTCGAGATCGTACGATGTCCTATGCGAATGCAATGACAATGTCTAATAAGCTGAAACCATTAATCACACAATGTCCACGATAACGTTAAGTTTTATTGCCGCTGTGTTACACTGCAAGTAAGCAATACATTCAACGCACCCTCTATATCAGGACTTGATTGAAAAAAGTTGACCTAAAAACAAAAGGATAACCCATAATCGATTCGACTTTGTGAAATTGTGGTAGGACTGAATTCAATTTGTGTGCCCATAAATTCTTGATATATTTAGTGATTTACAATGATGATATATTTTATCGTGGTACAAACAATCACGGTCAGTCTAAACGCCTCAATGTATGTACCGTCCCTAAGAACACAGATCTCAAGTTTTCCAGAAAATCACTGTGTCGTATCGTTTAATTTTTGTACTTTTTTCTTGACAGCCTTTGCTCAATCAGGTGCACATGTAATGCTCAATCTGACCGTGTTGCTAGCCACCAGGAACTTTAAATTTTTCATGGCACTTCTTGAAATCCTCTTCAAATACATATCTCATGATACAATACAGAGGAAATCGGTCGTACGGTCCTGTCTGATAATTAACCGTTGTGGAAGGAATATATGCGTTCCAATATGTACCATTTGTTTGGCTTATAAGCTGCTGGTTTAATTCATCAATTCTGTCGGCGTTGATGAATCTGTTTCTGGATGGGTACTTCTTGCTAAAGGTGTAATGGAACTTCCACACTAAATTGGAAAATTCTACAAGAGAACCGAAGCAGATTTTGTGTTACATATGGAAAACATTGGTTTCTTAATTAAATATAGCTTATATTGGACTCTACTTGGCAAAACTCGGCATACATGCTTTTATGAATCAGAAATATTTTTATTAAAATCGAGGTAGATTTGTACGTTCTTTTTTGTTTAATTACATACAGTGTATGCACGAGGTAGCACTTCACCTTACACTTCACTTAACCCAAACTTCACATTCTGTGGAGGGTGAGATGCATTCAGTGTTAAAAATATAAATTAGGGGTATCCGTGAGTTTAGAGGGATAGGATTAAGATTGTTAATATCTGTAAAATAATTTGTTTCGCAGATCCAGCCAAAAGAAAGATACTCATTCCCAATAATCTTTGAGCTAACGGTAGTGCCCTGAGGAAGCTCGAATAATTTAAAGTGCTACTATGATCAAATTTTCACTCCTTGCAATTTTAGGCGTTTCAAAGAGTATTTAATGAAAAATTTAAAATGCCGTTTACCGTTTTCAAATATCTATTTTAGTTCCAGAGATATTTAGGCTTAAAAAAATCGTAAAATATGATGACGTAAAACTGATGACGTCACCTACTCAACCCAATTTTTTTTCAAGTACAAAAATTAAGTTATCTCGGTCATTTTTCTGCAGAGACCAATGAAACTTGGCAGACTAATAGTTTCTCAGGTGACACACCTACAGCTGTAATAAAATTATGTTACCACGGCAACTCACTCTTTTCCAGTCCCCATCAATTTGTTTTTAATATTTCAGAATTTTTCAATTCGGAAAAATTAAACCCAGGCAAGACGTCTACCAAATCCATTGATATGCTTGCTAGATCTCGCATGCAAAGCATTATTTACAAATACTAACGGAGAATGCCAGAATTGGCCAGAAAGGTCTTAAGCATTGGGGGGATCTGGAACCTAGTATGTTGCCATGGTAACCAAGTTGTCAAGTTCATATTAGAGAGCTTAAGCACAGACGTTTTTGAGCCACGGACGGCAACCGGAAGGCGAATGTTGAAGGTTTTGGGGAACTTTTACCTCCAAAAATAAGTTAGAAAGCTTTCATTTTAGCACTTACAACTTGAATTTATGAACAAAAGGCTGACAATAAGCGCTAAAGACGAGAAGATTCCATTTCCGGCTGCCGTCCGTGGCTCAAAAACGCCTGTGCTTAAGCTCTCTATTGTGAAACACAACTAGCAGAGTAGTACTGCAAAGAATCAGAGACTTTCAATACAAATTGGCTGAGATATCACTTTATTCGTATTTAATCAGAATTGGTTGAGTGTATGACGTCACTACTTTGCTAATTTGCATATTTTAAAAACTTGAATATCTCTGGAAAGAAAAGAGGTATTGGAAAACAGTAAACGGCTTTTTTCTTCTCATATAGAGTAAAAGGTAAAGAGTACTCACTCTCATATAGAGTACTTGTTAATATTTTAAAACAGTTGCGAAAGAAAACATGCGAATTTCATCGTAGTAGCACTTTAATGCATAAATTAATATCCTCAACTGGTAAATTTTTTCTCTGGATGATTATTTTATAGCTTTCATATTGGTTTCCTCCACTATGAATCTGAGTCATAATCCTTAAGTTGACCAAATATGGAAAAGTGATGACGAATTTCTTGCCTTGGGAATATTTTTGCGACGTGAGAAAATATAATAGAACTGATCGAGATTTACTCATTGTAAACCAGCGAAATAGACTGAGTAGTCACACGGGGGTTTTTTTCACGAGCGGAACAAACAAATAATTACGACCAAGCATACCCTTCCTACAATATTTTAATTTCAGGTTCGTGAACTTTTGAGAGAAGTCGAAAAAGCTGTGGAAACACTCGCGGGTCGCTCGTCTTCTCGCAGCATTTCTTGTTTTCCAAACTTCCCTCGCGTTTTTAATTAAGTAATAGAAGACGGTTTTCCATCTTTCATAAAAGAATATCGATAATTCCCGCTAGAAGAGAGAAATATAAGGAAATAAAGGGATGGACCTTCCATTCTCACGGCCATTAATTTTAGTTAAAACTATTCATCAAGAAATCAGAACCGTGACGGTGGTTTGGATATGTGATTTTAATTAGCATAGATTTTTACTATTTTATTTCTCCGTTTTTCTCCTTGGTTTAAACTTTGATTGAGAAGATATACCAGAAACCCAGGAGAGTGTTTCATCACATTTCCAAACACCTAGAAGGTCGTCAAAATACTCCGCTGCGCGTCGTATTTTCCACTCTCTTCTCAGTGTGGATATTTGATGAAACACTCTCTCTTGTGTTTGATATATTACTTATTGCACCAAAAACGTAGCCATGGCAATCTAAAACTTTGGCAGACTATTGCAAATATAGCCGTATGCAAATTAGGTCACGTGACCTCTTTGGGCTATTTTTTTGGCTTAAAAAATCTTTATAGCAAAAAAGCACCACTTTCTGGAGGCTTCTGTCAGCTTTATGACTTCAAGACACATCGACCTGTGCCCCGACGTTCTGAAATAATTTTAAAATAATGGTCTGAAAAATCACTCTTTCTGGAGGACTGGGCACTAATACAAAATACCGTTTGTTCTCCAAATAAATGAAATATTTAACAAAGTCCGGGCACAAAGTTTTCTACACTTGTCTAGTTGCAGAAAAGTTAAAATTTTAAACTAAAATTTCAATCTGCATACCGTACATCACCCACATAAATTCACAACATTTGTAAACGCATTAGTCTGCCAAGGTCCCGGGGGGGGGGGGGGGGGTACTCCCATAAATTTCGGATAGGGGTGTGCCGCGAAGGTTCTTAAACCCTGACCCTATTTAAGGATAAAGAAAACGAAAATTGATACCCTTTTTAAGGCCCAAACCCGAAAAATGACACCCTATTCCAAATCTATTAGATTCAAGGAGAGGATAAGCGTTAGGTGACGATCCAAATAACGGCTAATCGCACACGGCAAAACACAAATGTTTACAAAATCGCTTTGCTACTAGTTAAACGGATAGTTTATAGTTTAAACAGGCGATTGTTACGTTTAGTTGGGCATTTATTTTAACTGATAGAATTTAGGTACCCTATCTAAGGATAACACCGGGAACACAATGCCAAAAGGAGCAAAAATGATACCCTATTTAAGGACCGAGAACCTCAAAAACCATACCCTATCCCGCGGCACATACCTATATAATAGCCCATATATGGGAGTACCCCCCCCCCCCCCCGGGGGGGCCAAGGTTATAGATAGTCTCGGCTAAAGCCTCAGAAGATAGACCATCCTCTAAGCTTTTGGTGCAATAATGAGTGGTCCAAGCCATTCAAGAAGAATGGAATTATGGGTACAAGACTATGATGATTGTTTCACCTGTGGCTATCACCAGGTCGAGGTAGTACTGATCGTAATCAACCAGAGATTGTTTATCAGTGTTCAGCGACATTACTCGGAAGGCTGGATTGTTGCTATAGATAGGCGAGATCGACGGAGCTATAAGAACGAAAGATTTCGTTGAAGCTTCTTCATCTTTTGCATCCAAGATTTGAAGATGAAAATCATCTTTGTGAGTGTGACCATACAGTTGACCTAGGGAGACAGTGAAAAGTCAAGAAAATCTTCGAAATTTCCCTTCATCATCAATATACCTCAATCGCTGTTACTTCTGTTTAAGCACTTTTCACAGAGTGGCTCGCTTTGACATGCTGAAAGGACGACACTTTTGGTATCTATTCCAAGAACTTATAAAACTGTATCGAGCTTGAAAAATAAGCCGAGAGACACTGCGCCTTTTAAGGGAGGAGGGAGGAAAGAAATTAAGGAGGTCTGGGAATGAATAAAGTCAATCAATTTCACATCCTAGTCAGCGGTTTCTCAACCGTGCGGCAGCAGGCTATCTTTTCCGTGAAATGGCGGGGATCTGGAACAACCACGACAATGATGACGTGATAGCATTCAGTGTTTGTAAAGCGGTCAAAACTATCTTCTCTGAGAATTCATGGCGTGGTTAAGTAGATATTCTTTAGCGCTGAACTGCAAATAAATGAGCCAAGATTAACGACGCGCGTGGGGCTCACCCGCGACGTTACACAAAGACCGACCAAGACAACAAGAACCTTTCCGAAGACATTTTAACCGTTTGAAAGACTCAACTAACTGAGAAAAAAAGAACATAATCGAACTCCCCACTAGCCGCCATTTGGTCGTGCACAATCAGAAGATCTGCTCACGCGCCTTTGAGGTATCTACTAACTACCGCGCCATTGATTGCTTTGCAAGTTGTGAGAACATCATTCAGATTCCATTTAAGAGAATTCGAATGTGTCGGTCCTTATCCCCAAAGCATCCCCCTGTGCACGGGTAAAACTATGTTTTCTTTCAAATTAATGCTAAAAATAATCTTACCTGCCACTACATCGTGGTATTCCCCAGCTGTAAGATTTACGTATCTGTTAAGGTATTCTGATCTCCAGAAAAAGGCATAATTGTAGGGGTCACCACTGCAAACATTTAAACAAAATTTTACCCGCATATAATATTTTCCTTTTGGTACGATGGACAAACTATTTCTTGTGTATTTTTTGTAACCTTGGGCTACGGACACTATATTAAGACACATCTAAGGTTGTGAGAAGCCCTATAACTGGAATGTAGTAACAGATTAAGGTGTACATACTGAAGAGAGTCTTAAATGATTTGCTAGTATCTTTAGTCCCTCAGTTATAATCAATTTTACATATGTTCTTTGAAAGTGCCATAAAGAAAATATGTGCATATTTGGCAGCCTGGTTGAATGGAAATGCATGGAAGACCCTGCAAGAACAAGCGTGGTTTTGGCCTTTGGTGGAGCTGGTTTATACTTAAACATTCTTGCCCCTCACAAACCATCATCCGTTACAAACGTCGAGCTGGAGTTCGCATTCTTATTGTTAATTAGAGCAACCTCTGCTACAACAAATGAAAGACTCACCCAGCTGGGATATGGCTCATTATAAGAACTTTTTTACCCTGGTCTTTGGCCAGCTGAAGTTGATCATTAAACCACTGCATTTGTTTTTCAGCTATCTGGTCAACAAGTGGATCGGTGTATCTGTTGTCGTTCCAGTACATGGTGTTCAACACTAATAAAATCATCTTTCCATCTGGAAATAAAGCATTTATTACTTTTATCAGGTAAAAGGTAAGATAAAGTCTATGTTTGGGCCTTATGACCCATCAGGCTGGAAGGTTTCCATGGCATGAAGTGACTAGCTTATTTCTACTCCCCGCTGGAAGGGATGCTAGTTCATCGCATGGTTACTTACTCCAGTAGTAAATTCGCCGGTACCCATTTATATAGATATATACCTTTGCGGAGAGGGGCACAATGATAGTAAAATGTCAAGCCCGTGAACACAACGCAGTGGCCCTAGCCAGAAAACAATTCGATTTCGACAAATGAAGGCAACAATCTCGTACAAGTGACTATATTGCTGCAGTATTATATCGTTAGTTTTCCTTCACAGCTGAAAAACGTGACAGGCATGGAACAAAAAATGGTTCGCATAGGATCAACGAGCCCTTTTCCTTCAATAATTGTTACAGGCACCTAGCACTCCAAACCCAGGACAGGAGAAGCGTAAAAGAGGATTGGGCTAATCCAGGATTAATTTTGTGTTCAGTTAGATTTCAGATTTCTTCGTTAATGGTATTTCTATCATTTTATAAGCGTTTTTCTTTAAATTTTCCTTTAAGTAATTTAACTTGAGCTAGTGACAAAAATAAAAGCATCAATCTCGCATGCTCAAACCAGTACTAAACGTGCAATCAGATTCCATTTGCGCCAAGGTGTTTTGATTTTGCATGTAATTTACTAGTCTCTTGATAATGGCGTTATGACGGCACCGAAACTCCGAGCAATAAATCTTTCCTGGTTTTTTATATGCATCTCTTTGCTTTAACAAATTCCTGCTGATCAAAAATCTCGGATTAGACAGTTTATCGGAATCTTTCTAAGAGTGTGAAAGAACTGGGCCCAAGATTATGAAATAAACCCAATACACTTCTCAGTCAGCGGCTCTGGTTTCATTTCGTCACTTAAGAAACGAGTCTGGACCGGTCTCATCTTGCAATAGCTTGTGGCACCGTTATTGGGGACAGAACTAAATATAAGAAGCTTTACAACAACAGACCGACAAACGACTGCGAAATAACACTCGCTGCAGATTTCCTCTGTTTCTAAAGGAATCGAACTGTAATTCTCTTATCTATCTACCTGCAATGTTCACGCTGTAGTAGCCGCCGTCCAAAAAGGTTTCCTTCAGTGCCTCCATAGTTGTAGGCCTTTGGACATCATCCGGGCACTCGGTACACAGGATAAGTGGCGCCCAGTAAGACAGTACCGTCTTGTACCAGTCACTGTTATTCGGTAGTATATAGTGCCCGGGAAGATCATTGTTGCCAAAAGCAGGAAAAACAGGAATATCTGGAAACACTTCATGGGTTGTTCTGCTGACCAATGATATGCTTTTCAAGACGTTGGGAGAACCATGGTCGTCTGTCAGACCGTGGCCAGATGAATCACCTAATTAAACAAAGAGTAATCGGTTCTGATAATGAATTAACTCGCTATGGTCTTTCGAATAATGCTGTTCATTCACATTTCGTGCATTTTGTATCCACAACACCAGAGACTCTTCACAGGCCTTTCTGCTTTGGCAAATTTGTTGAACATCGCGCTCTATCGCATAGCGATTCCCGACCGCACAAAAATCACGAGTTAGATGAATAAAAGGCGTTGACAGCTGCTTGTGAAAATCAAAGATCGTGGCTTATCTGGCGCCGCGTTTCGTCCCAGCCAAGATACTCTTCAGAGCCTTGAGGCAGCTTTATTTTGCCACGCAAACAGGCCGGTGACAAAAGTAAACTGCAAAAAAGGCGTTGTACCTCAGCAATCCGGCTGAAAGGAGAAGGACTTTCTAGAGCTTTGTATTGACATTTAATCTATACCTGAAATGATCATGAACTTCGCATCATTCCCTTTCTTCTTCATCCCTGCTAAAGTAATTGTCAACAGATCTTCTGGTGAATCACATCCAATTCTTCCATAGGGCGCCTCATAATCTGCGCTGGAGTTGGATTCCGCTGACCGATGACACCGGGTACTCTTGTCCATGGATTTGTCGTAGAATGGATCAAGATGGATGTCCGATACGTGAAGAAACTTTAATCTGTTTTTAAACCATTTGCCGTTGTGTCTTCGACAATCGACTGACAGGGTGAAGGAAAGAATAATGAGAGACGCCACTGCAACCGAGTGGCCCAAGTACATCGCGGGACTCTTGTTGACGTCACTGTCGAAGAAAAATAATAATAATAATTCAACTTATATAGCGCCTTTTCCATAATGCCCGAAGGTACTTAAAGCTAATTTAGAACTAAAGCTAAATACTAGAAAAATTTAAATTAAATAAAAACGGTAGCAGTTCAAATGCCCAAGCCCGCCCCAACGGTCGCGACGCGTTGATTGGTAGATTCGAATGGGCTCGCGTTCCTAACATTCCTTTTGTTTCGAATTTTGCACTGATCATATGAAGAAAGCTACTTTTGAGACTTCGGGATCGCTTTTTTCGGAAAATATTGGAAGGATGAAGCTCTAATTCGGCACAGGGACAGAGAAATATCTAGTTGCTCGGATGCCCGTGTTTTCGAGGTGACAATTTTGATGGTTTAGCGTCAGTTCTAGCTTGAATAGGACAAGGTCGCGACCGCCGGCGGTAAAGCTGCCTGCCTTGTTCTCCCTTCTCTCTCTGTTCCTACCGGTCGCTAAATGATCTCGCAAAATAACGCTTTGAAGGGCTCGGAGCGGCGAATAAACATGACACAAGACTCAATCAACATTTCATCTTAATTTTTATTGAATCATTTAGAGTAATTTTTATATTTTGACATAACCTTACGTCAACAATTATTAAGAACACATAGGGTGGTCCGCCTGTGCAAGGATAAACAAAAAGCTCGCACAGTGAGCAAGTAATGGTGCCGAAATTACACCGTGACACATTTTCAAAGGCCGTGCATATGAACTAAAGTATCGTGCATATGCATTTTGTTTGAATAAACAACAAGCAAATTTACTCTAGTTTTTAAAAGTAATTTTTTCGAAAACCAAAAAAAATATTGGAAACCTGAAATTTGCAAGAAATCAAAGACAACTCCACTCGGGATGCATCCAAAACAAAACCGTTGACTTCACTTTCGTCACATTTTTCTCGGCGATGCAGGGAAGGTAGCCATCTTGTCGCACATTCACGAGTTCCTGTGAGGGTCCTTTAGCAATCACGCTTGGTCTCATGGGATAGAAAAAAGGGACTAAAACAATAGGGGCGAAAAAGTGATGCGAATGCTGATTTTCCCACTGAGGTCCAAGACGCCATTTTTAGCGACGTCATCATATATTCAGAAATGGATATCCCCCGAACTGTTGGCATTCATAGCGTGGGCAAGTAAAAAAGTGAGGAATAAATTATATGTCGGCCTTACATCACGAAACATTCGTTTATTTAAAACGCGGACAATTTTCGGTTAATTCTGAAACTTCCCTTTACACGATTTTATATTTTAATTCAAAAGTGGCACAAATGTTTATCTAAAGACTGTTTAAGGAAACTCAAGTTTTTGTTATTATGTTAAAACGAAAGAAATGGGATAAAACCGTTATTTCCTTATTAACCACTTTAAAATAATCACTTTTGATATGTTTTAAGATTTCACCTTGGGTGAAATGGGTGCAAAAATTGCTCGCCACTTAAATTTTCTTACTATTTTCGAAAACATAAACAAACTTTACTAAGATCCATTTGCTAAAGTTAATCCTAGCTCTGAAATATTAATTACTTTCCAAAGCCAACAGGTAGATTGCAGCTTTGTGCAGGTTACGATCAGTTTTTTAGCGCTAGTTACAGTTAATATGATTTTACGACCTGTAAACAAGACTAACAGGTAGCAGTTAAGCTAATGAGCTGGAAAATTAGCTCGCGGATACAAGAACCAAAACAATAATTTCTACGTTGAATTTTCTCTGCGAAAGCGAATAAACAAAATAAACTTAATCGTCGTACTTTCTCTCCTCGCATAATAGAGCTTCTTTTGACTGACTGAATAAATTTCGCGAAATTTATTGTTTAGATACCGTTGCTTTATTAAGCGAAAATGCAAATATGTGTTCGCTTTATAACAAAAAATTATAGAATTCTTGTTCATTCCGCTTTGTTTTACAACTTTATCGTAGAGAAACTGAATTATTTGAAATAAGCTAGCAGTTAATCCTCATATAATGTTCAAACGGCGGTTGGCATCCACATTTTCTCCGTAAAACATTAATGCAAAGTTTAATGGCTTCTTCTAGATAATGCTTGCTACCTTGCAGTTAAAAACTCACGGTAAAGGACCTAACTTTTGTCCCAAGTGCCTTTACTTTAAATTTTACTCAACTTTCAGTTAAAACTGTTTGTAAAAGCAATTAACTCCCACAATGAGAACTATAATCGGGTCGCCCACTACCTCTCGGAACGAGTTGCTTCATTGGTTCCAAAAACAATAGATAATAGGTCTTATAACAATGCTCCTAGCCCTGAATAAAAATAGAGGTAGTGTTTACAGCGGGCGAATAACAATAGAGGTTCCAGAGAGGTATAATCGTGGCATAAAAAATACGCAGTCGTTTGTGATTGGTTCTTTGGCGGGCGTATTCAAGCGCAAGTGGAACTGTGGCTCAGGAGAATTGTATGGACTTCGCATATAGATAGGACTTGTCAACTATAATTGAGTCAGTTCTATTTTTTTTTTTTTTTTTAAAAAGCGACTTCAATTAATCGATTTACTTTCCCTCGCTGAAATGCTGACACGACAATTGCTTGTTTATTTTACATTATTAGCTTTCTCTGGCGAAGATGGATCCCGAAATTGAATTACAAAGAAATTCCAAATGAAACGTCGAACAGCGTTGAATTTTGTCGCTGGGAATTTAAACGCACGGTCCATAACTTCCCGCATAACCAAATCTTACCCCAGTTTTGAAGCATAAAGTAAATGGAAGTGTTATTTATAGTCCTGAGCGGACCGGAGAGTAAAGTGTCTTGCTCAAGATCTGAACACGACCGTAAATTGGCCCAGTGGGACTCGAACACACTATAATAATTAGACCAGGCGGCTGAGTCCTTTACAACATATGCGTAGTCAATACACTATGTGTTTTTCTCTTATTTTAAATAAACGTCGAAAGAAAATGTCACAGTGAGCAGGCAACGATCTGAATTTCTCTAGTTTAGTTAAGGTTCAATTTTACAGCTCGAAGTTTTGATTTTTTAACTAATGGGACTCGCGCTTTTAGCAATTAATAATAACCAACACAAAATTTTCCCTTACTCGGCGAAAATAAAGCAGATAAAAAAGCCAGAATAGCTAAACGTATCATGTTCAAAAAATACTCAAATTTCAGCATTGTGTTCCAGATTCTGCTTGTCATAGTTGTTTATTATAACAGATTAACACTAAGCTGCAAACTTCTCATTGATTGGGAATCAAATTTAACGTTTGAGCAGGCTGTGAGATGACTCAGTGCGCCGCGAGAAACAAAGTGTCAAATCAAATATTACCTCAAAACGCTAAGTTATATCATACTGTAATCAAATATATCGCCTAAACACTATACTGAGATGTTCCAATTAATATAATTTATTTCAATGTGGTAGTTGTTTGATAAATGTTTCAGGATTAAACACGGAGCGAGCCTATAAAAAGGCCCCGTCTAGCACTTTGTTGGCTTCAATTTTAAAAAGTCGTGTCAGAGTAACGGTCGTGAAAGAGAAGAGCTCCGCAAATTTTGCTTTTTAAATGCATTCCCAGTTCATTTATATGGAATTAACAAGCTAATATGCAATTATAAACTACCAATAATTCTTTCCATACAAGCTAAAAGAAAATTTAAACAGAATTTATGCAATAATCCTGAAAATTCAAAATTGATGTCCACCACGCACAAACACTGTTACGACATGAAAGCTCAAACAGATAATGCTGAACACGTCAATGACAATCGTTTCAGTATGTTTTGTTTTTATGGGTTACGGATTCAAACAACAAAGATAACAATGCTTTGGAAAAAATCTCTACATTTCGAAATTTGGCGACCTAGGAGCTACGCTCTTTACAAACATTCTTGTTATACTATCGTGAAACGGGAACAATCACCAAATTCAATTTTGAAGCGACAAAATTCAAAACTACAAGTTTCGTTTGCTCTTTGGCTAGCTTTTATGCGACATATCCTTGACTAGGACCTTATTTTTCAGCAATAAGCGGATTAAGATTTCAGAAAATGAATTTATAAATATTTATTTATTTGTTTACTTGCAACGCATTTATCCAATGTAATTCAGTGTAATTGTATTCAGTATCGGCGCTAAGCTTAGGTCGCTTGCGGGCAGGAAATTCCATGATTTCGCAGAACAGTGACTGATAGCTACAGGTATCTTTCACTATTTCTAAACCTCGCTTTCGATTGTTTGCACCCAAACAACAAAACAGAGAATTTTATACACGAGAATCTTGATGCTATTTCTTGTACTGCTTTGAATCTATTTTTAGTTTAGAAAACGAGATCAGTCTGGATCACGCCACACCAAAAGCCAGTTAATTGCATTTCCCAACCAATGAAATCGTCTCATTGGAATTTGTGATTGGCAGGGATTGGCAGGCTGAACAGTTCAGCCTCGTTATATAGGATCGCTCCGTGTTTAAGGCGTTACGAATGGTAGAATCTACTAAATCATCCGCGTTTTAATAATGGTAGGAATTTTTGGTAGTTAACAGAAAGTTATTCTATAAATCTGTCTATCTGTTAGTTGTTTCGGGTTTTTCTTAAAAAAGAAATTAACAACTTACCTTCAACTAAAAGTGGCTAACCGTAAACGTTATGTTGATTCCTAAGCTGTCTAATAAAAGCAGTTCTTATGCATTGTAAATACTCATAGTCTGACTTTTACCAAATACACGTGGCAGCGAAAAATGATTGGCTGTTCAGAGCGACCTTTACATATTGAATCACCAAAAATTGCACTTGATATGCACATATATATACATATAAAGAAATAAAAACAACAAGATACGTATTAATTCAAAGATGAAATATTGTTTTAACGTTTTAATAAGCTGCTTCACTCACTGTGGTTAGACCTTGTTTAATATTTTTTATATTTTCTGAAATAAAGCCTAGGCGTTTCCTAAGTACCATGGAATGCTGCCGTAGTAACGCCTAGCACCTGAAATAATGCACCCGTTTCGTTTACGTTTTATGCATTTAAATATGTTACCTGTTTTGTTTTGTCTTTTTTGGCTCAAGTTGATACATCCTTGGCTTATGTTGTAAATATATCTTATAAGCCAGCACAAATTAGGCTGGGAGAGATGGGACAAATTCTTCACAAAAAAGGCCAAGGACTAGTATTCTTCCAATATGGTCCCACCAATGTTAGTTGATTTAGTAAGAATTTTTACCGCAGTCAAGGTCTTGTCTTCTCGTACAAAACCTGCATGTTCTGTGCTGAGGAATAATTTGTTAAAAAAATAACCCTTAAAGCTATAGTAATATATCAAAACAAATCTACCGTTATGCTAATTCTGTCATACTCAAGATCTGTAATCAACACTTGACAGGAATATAGAAATAGAAACCATCACCTTGTAGACATTGTTTCGATGTAGTAACAGGTTTCCATATTAACATGAGAGCGAAAGAAGCAGCATGGAAATTAATATTAACCTCGGGAATAGAACGGTTGATCGGTTAAGCTGAAGGACCAAATATTTCCCTGTCAAGTAAAAGAAAATGAAACAGAGTAGTGACTAAACACAACGGAATTAAAAACTGGAAGTTAACAAACAATCAATGAAAATTGTGTCTACCTGCTCTGTAGAACCTTCTTTTAAGAAGGTTCTACAGAGCAGGTAGATTCAAACTTTGGTGGGTCACGGTACCTCACCGATTTCGCTGAAATTTGGCATGCAGTTTTGTTTTAGGGTCCTAACTACCAAATGGATATTAAAAAGTTTCCATTTCTTCTACTTTTGGCATTACCGAGAAGGCCGATTTGGAGTGACCTTGGCGGCCCGCCAATATGGCGGAACGAAGGTGTTCTTGTTACTTCAACACTGAGGCTGCTATCACAGTTTCTCAATAATTCTTGTTATAGATATAAAGAACTATCTTTCTTCTGTGCATTTATCAAAATATATCCAGGAAATGTTAAGTTTGAAAAATTAACGGCCAACAAGTTCGAAGGTATATTTACGTCGCTTCGACAAGTCGCAAATTTACTTCAAAATGAAAGGCAGATATCTCCACTGTTATCTCGATTACAAAGTAGCCACTTACTCTGAACAAAGTTTGTTCATTGATGAACTGATTTCATTATCAAAAAAATGGGGGAAATATAACACTCTAGATTAAAAAATTATTGAACCAGTAGTAGTCAGTAGTAGTTTCGCCAGTTTGGACCTGAGCTTGTCGAACAAATATTTGTCGAAAAAATTTCTGTTGCTTATATAAAGCAATGTTTATGTAGTTCTTCTTATCTTGAACAAATACCTGGTTTTAGACTCGAACATATCGATTTCTATGCGTTTCGAAATTTTAATACCAGCATAAGAATTTGTTGTTGAGACGACGCTGTTGAAACATCCATTGCAATTGTCTCACTCGCGTTCACAAGGATTGTTGTCGCTCAATAATCACACTTTCTATTCCATACAAATTAGTCCATTCTGATTGCTGTGAAAAATCACTTGGCACTGTAAGCATGTCATAGTACCGTTTCAAAGTGCCACGAAAATAATCATCAGGCATTTTGAATTTTCATGCTACGCCGAACGCTGTTCACTCAAATATGCAAATTACTGACAGTGTCAACTATAACTGCTTTATCTAATTGCCAGAATTGTCTCAGACTAAATATTCATCTTACACTATCGGCGAACTGAAATGACCTACCTTTTTGCAGAAAAAAAAGATGTGTCTGCAGGCAGAATGCGCGCTCAAAACGGAAATTGTCGAAGAGACTAATAGGATCGAGTAAACCTGCCACAACTGAAATGGACATCGTTTTCGCTTTCGCATGCGTTTGTTAATTAAGTTTATTTACAGTATTTCGGTTCCTGACAATTTGCTGATGCTAACATTTGCAGCAACCAATTTCTAAACTACGTATGCAAAATAGTTTAAAGACATTTCTTCAAAGAACTAGCGGTTTACTAACGAGCGCTGGTGCAGACGTTGTAAGATGGCAAATCTACCTCTTTCCTGTACATTTACAAAGGCAGGGTATAAAGGGTCGTGGTAGCAGAAAGGAGGGGGGGGGGGGGGGTGGGGGAGGTGGTACTTCCTTATCATCTTCTGACTTCCAACAGGAGATGGGCACCTGCTTCCACTCAGTATTTTGATTGTAGGAAAAGAGTTTATCTGTGAGAGGCATCAACGGGAGTTTGTCTTTTTCCCCGAACTTATAATGATTTTGCGTGTTCAAAAAAAAAAAAACCGTGGCTTAGTCATTGCACGAGCATTGCGATACCAGTTTGGTCACGGCATCAATGAAAGAAGCCTTTTCGCTTTCGTCCCTTTTGAGTAGGCACTTCCAGTTCAAACGAGTGACAAATTTCCGTTAAATTGCTGACTGTCACTGAATCTGGTTAGCTTTTGCTCAGTGATGAGGTTACAAAGATTGTAGCCATCGTACATGATCGGGTGATAGGGCTTTATTTTCTCCAGGACCATATTTCGCAAAGCTGTCAGCGCTTCTTCGTGTTCAGCTGCTTCATAGTCTCTGTCCGATATTAATTCTTCTGAATTTTTGGATCTTGCCCGGCGTGAAAAGAAACTTTTAATCTGCGTCGAAGACAAAACCTCCTCGAGTGAGAATAGCCGCTGGCCATCGGTATCTCGGGCAACTCTCATTTGTTTTGTCGCTGTTACACGATCCAGTTTTAGTCCAGTGGTTTCGCCAATCATGAACTTTTTTTCCAGGAAATTTCTCTGTTTCTCGCTGACAGGTTTTGCTTTCTTTGTTGAAGTCAGTGCCCACCCTTCTTTCTCTTTCTTGTGTATATCGGATAAGGGAACTTCCGTAAGAGCGGACCCATCAGTATTGTTGATCTTGAGACTGAGCTCACCTCCCCAGAGCTTCTTGCTGTACATTACTTTTGCCGTGTCTAGAAGAGACTCTTTTTCAAGTTGAAATTCACATTTTCCATAGGAGAGATGGTGTACCATTGAGCCGTAGCGTTTATACACACGAATGCAACTCTCGTTTGGACAGGTGAACAATTTTGTTGATTTGTTTCTTGTATCCCCCTCACTCATTTTGGAACACTCATCGTCGCCACTCTCGCTATCTTCGTTGGCAATATCGGATGCTTTAGGAGGCTGTCTCGTGGTCTTTCTGGGCTTAACAGGCCGAAAGTCGCCGTGTTAAAATAAGGCCTTGGTTGCGGTGCTGCTCAGAGCTTCAGAACCTAAAGGAAATAGCGATAGTGAAAATGTATTTCCCTTATTCGATTAAACCATCAAATACGGAATATTCCGGTCGCTCTATTATCCGTTTTGCGTTTTTTCGCCTCCATGGCCGGAAAGTGATTCATTCTTTCTAATCTGGTATAACGGTCACGCGCACAGACATCAACGTCATTAATCAGTTTTTATTAATTTTGATCTGCTCGGAATCAGCCAAAATATTTCAATTTAACAAAAGCGACCAAAGGAAAAAATAACCACTTGATACTTTGAATGGATCAAAATTTTGCTGGTTAGAGTCTGGTTGTCAAATTCTGTTCAGGATGCTGACTCCAATTTGTTATTACCGCTAAAAGCGTACACCACAAAAAAAATAAATAAATAAATAAATAAAATACGGAAACGCTTCCCTGATCATCCCTTGTGCCCCAGGAACTCCACCGTGTGATGTAAGGGCCTCTTCAAATTGTTTGGTTGTATTGACGTCATTGCCTTCGCTGACAAAGGCGCGTACGTGGTTTTTATTGTTGCAGAAAACCGGTCACATGGGGAAACTCTGCATCTTGTAAGGAAATTGTTTAGCTCTTGTCTGCCCTGGTCCAAAGTAACTGAGATTCGCTCTTTATGGAAGCATCAATAACGTTGAAACCTTTTAGATGAGGCTTTATGTCTCTGGTGCATTGTGAAAGCGATGTACACTCGCTTGATGCTGTACTCCGTCCGCAGCTGTCCGAAACAAACCTTGAAAACCCACACTTAACCATTGTCACTTCGTCTCTCACTCAATGAAAAGCCATCCAGAACTGGAAATTGATTAATAAAGCAAAGAATAGATATTAATCAAGAAGTACGACTTCACTGTCTCAACGGAAATCGATTGCTCAGTTTCAGCTCAAGGTAAGTTTTTTGTTTCCTTTTGAAAGAAGGGAACTTTTTGAGATTTACAATATAGCTAAAGGCGACATTGCGAAAAAGGTATCGAAAGAAGTAAGATAGAAACACTCACCTTCGATCATAACACAGTTTAGAAATTTACTCCTCGCCACGCACAATCGACTCTCCGGCTGAAGTGAATAAACGTAATTAGCGAATGCGGGCGAACAAGAAAGGTTGTTCATTTCAAATCAGTTTGTCAAACAACCTCTGTTTCTCTTCGACGCTCATCGTTCATAACGAAAATTTTACCAGGAGATTCACATCTTTTTCACGTCAACAGGTAACCGATTTTGGTATTCCATTAAGAGTGCGGAGAATTTAAGAGCCTAAATCAGTTAAAAAGGGACTTGAATAGTTTTCTGGGCTTAATTTGCATTTGTATTAGGACTGCGTGACAACAGAGGTCTGAATTGTCTCTGGTCAGTATTCTTGCGATAGTTTGTAGCTACATGCAAAGGATAAAAAGTCCATTTTCATAGCTTTAAATTAACCGTCTCTATTTGACGCACAGAGTGTCCTATTAATCAGGTAATTTGGGAAATAGATTTGATACAGCTTTTCAATTTGCGGCGGCCAAGAGTACTGGTGTTTACAATTCAAATACAAAATGACCTTTATTAAAATCTAGATAAAAATGGCTTAATAATGATGTAAAAAGCAGGCAATTTGTATTATTTAAGCCATAAACACATGGAAAAGTTTAATTCAGGCGGCAGGAATAAGGCTTTACTTCTTATAAAAAGATTTGTTTGACGATCCAGTTCGCCGAAATGGCTTAACTACTACTGGTTCAATAATTTTTTAATCTAGAGTGTTATATTTCCCCCATTTTTTTAAGAATGAAATCAGTTCATCAATGAACAAGCTTTGTTCAGAGTGAGTGGCTACTGTGTAATCAAGATAACAGTGGAGATATCAGCCTTTCATTTTGAAGTAAATTTGCGACTTGTCGAAGCGACGTAAATATGCCTTCGAACTTGTTGGCCGTTAATTTTTCAAACTTAACATTTCCCGGATATATTTTGATAAATGCACAGAAGAAAGGTAGTTCTTTATATCTATAACAAGAATTATTGAGAAACTGTGATAGCAGCCTCAGTGTTGAAGTAACAAGAACACCTTCGTTCCGCCATATTGGCAGGCCGCCAAGGTCACTCCAAATCGGCCTTCTCGGTAATGCCAAAAGTAGAAGAAATTGAAACTTTTTAATATCCATTTGGTAGTGACGGCCCTAAAACAAAATTGCATGCCAAATTTCAGCGAAATCGGTGAGGTACCATGGCCGCGATTTGTTAATATAGCTCGAAAAATACAGAGTATGACTCTTAAGAGGCCGTCTCCCTTAAACCGTTCCACTCGATTTTGGACTCCAAAATAGTTTTCCTTCATATTCCTGTCACAGGTAGTCCTATCTATCCTTACTACTAAAATGCAGTTAAAATGATAAGAAAGTTTGTTTCTCTCCACTTTGGAGCATTTATTGATTACCAGTGTCAAGAAGTGATGAAACGGCCATTTTTCACGAGTTCTAACACAGGATATTAAACGTTCGTTAAAAATACTTCGCGCCGATAAAACCCCCAAAATTTGTACACATTCAGTCAATTTTTATCCGTTCTTACTGCTGACATGTCATTTGGTTGCTTTCTTGTTCAAAATCGGAAGACAACTACAATATTTCTAGAACACCTTCAGTAATTTATGCGAACATCGCGAAAATATGGTCCTAAATCTTGCCTTATTTTTCACTTGTGGCAAATAGATCAGGCCTAAATTGCCATTCTAGTTTTAGATTAAGACCTTGTCTGTTGAATTATGAAATAAAATCTGCGGCACAACGCAATATTGAGAAATAAGTTCGAACGAATTCTTGGCTATTTTCACGGATCAAGTATTGCGTGACACACTTCACATTCCAGTCCGAGTCTTGTTGCCTACACTTTGATGCTTTGTTGATGAATATTTTTCGCCTAACGACAAGGGAAAACGCATTAAAGTTCTACAAATGGCAGCCTTTTTTCCCCTTGTTTCGGTTAGTTGAAGCCAAATACGGCGTTTCGTTTCCTGACCATTAAATATTATAATGATAAGTCGATTCGTGTCCTTCGTGATTATATTTACCACTCACCTTGTTGACCTTGTAGTTCCTGATGACATTATGAGAATTTACCGCTGAAACTTTCGTGGTTATCGTACACAAGCACAAGTATGGTACTCAGTGGCTACAATGATAATGATCCAGTAGGTCTGTCTTGAAAGGAGAGTCGATGACGAAAAGAGATTTGAATAAATCCTCCCGTATGTAATCATTCAATACTTGGGTTGCGTTACCGCCCGTGGTGGAGAGAGTGGGGGAGGTGGGGGAGGGGGGGGGGACTGGGATTACACCATAAATTGCGAGTGCTGCAGTTCTAAGATTTTGCCGCTATTGTAGGATAAAGGACACGATACCGAGCGGAGAGCGGACATTAAAATACGGGCAGCACGATTTTGAGGTCTCTGAAGCTTTGATGACTTGCTCCATACACCAATACAACAGTCAAAGCGGGGCTGGACTAAACTATTATATTTTAAAATTTAATCATATATTAAGAAGTGCACGATTTTGTATTCGTTTAATTTAGGGATCAAACCAGGATTGCACTCCCAAAAGGTGCAAAGGGGATCCTTTTCTAAAGGACTGAGAACCTTACTTAACCGTATGCCGCGGCACATCAGGCTGTACAGGTCTACATAGCCCACAAAAACGAGAATGCCTCTGGGCGTTACCGTTTGCAGTGATAACGCAATTCACCATGCTTACCTAGAAGGCTAACTGACAAGTTTCGAACAGATACACGAAAGAGTACTGTGCAATTGTGATAGCGCTTGAGTTTCACTTCGTTGCGAACACCCTTGAGCGACATTGTAAATAGCTTTTTAGGGGCAAGGAGCTAAAATAACATATCGCTTGTGCAGTAGCAGTAGTGCGCACGATATTCGCCTACGGGGGCCATGTCGTGTCGCTTAGTTTGGATGATTGGGAAACTCGTGAAGATTTCTTATTCTTTACAGTTTTGCAGGTAGGCCCCTTGAGTCTGAAAAAAAAATTGTCAAGTTCGGTTTTCCAATGTTACCGACTTGTGGCTTGACAACACTGGCACTTAAAAAATGTGCAATTGTAGTCAGGTGATAACATAAGACCGTATTCCACGAGAACAACTATCCATCATCCTTCATAAACAAATGCGACTGATCGCTGTCTAAACCATTAACTGATTAACAAACTATTGGCCTCGCGGTACTTCTTTATGTTCAAGATGTTTCCGAAAAGATTTAAGACAACGACAGGTTAAAGTCGTCTACAAACCGTTTAAAACTGTTAACAGTTGATTTGATGTTCGGTCTCCTGTCACGTCCACGAAAACAACTAGATGTAAATATTGTAAATTAGTAACGCAGGTTCACATCAGCCAACGGCTGCCAGATTTTTAACCTGCGAGACCATTTTTTTTAGAAAAAAAAAATCATCAGATGGATTTTAATACCGTCAATAAGGCTGTATATGGGGCCAATTTTCACGAGCGTCTCTTTCTGGCAGCCTGGTTGTCCATTAAGGATCTGCACTCTAGGAACGACCACATAGCTCTTCCAGAGGTCTACAAATCAGTTGGCACGCACACGAGTCTCGAGAACAACATCGGCCTTAAATATCCAATACGTTTTTATGTTTATCACTCTGTGACTATTTCAAAAGGGGAAAACTAGTACTAAAGTCATGCTAAACCATTTTGAAATCTCCTGTCTCGCCAAATGTCGAAGAGCAGAGTTGGTTCGTTTTGTTTAAGAAGAGTACCAGTGTTGGTTTCTTTGCGGTTTGACACTGAATGGTTCTTTTATGTTACTTTCATAGACGTTTCGGCTAATGATACCCTGTTAGGGGGGAGGGGGGGGGGGGGTTCAGTTATCCCTTATCCCTGTAACTCTGGGCACAGTTATCCCTTATCCCTGAAAGTATCGACAGTGTTATCCCTTAAAGTGTCTCTGTTGGAGTTTTTCCCACAAACAAAGTGATAAAGTGAAGCCTAGCATAAATTTCCCAACGAATGCAATATACATATCGTCCTTTCCTTGTCTTCCTTTGAGAATAACTGTTCTCATGCTTCGGGAGTCTAATGCTACTGCCGGGATAGTGACTGTCTTTAATGCTTATCTTAACGCTTCCTTTTTCTTAGATGTATTGTGCTTAAATTAGCTTCGTAGTATGCCAGTGCAGCCCACATTGTAGGACATTCAAAACCGCTCTTTAGATAATAATAAACAAGTTCAGGCACCGATCTCCGCGTCGTTTAGGGTTACATTATATACATCGGTTATAAATTGTAATTGCTTCCATCACAGAGTCAATGGATTCTGCTTAAAAAAGCATTTAGCGTTCGACATAAAAGTAGTGCTCTTTTCCTTTGGTTATCCTCTATCTTGTCTGTATAATTTTGAATAGAATAAGACATACCAATTCAAACATAATTAATGCAAAAAAGAAAACCGAATATGCTGCGCTGAAGGAAACAACAGCTGTGGCTTCCTTAGATGACGAGAGAGGTTCGGAATCAGTAAGCATTGCAACCTAAACATTCTTGACGTTCACAGAGATGGCACAATGATAATAATGATGATGTAAACTATATTCAGTGTATCAGCTTAAAGTTCAGATCAATTGGTTCTTGGGTTTGGTAGCAGGTTAGAATGGCTATTTTGGTTTTAGTGTTAATCTAAGATAGTAAAAGACACAATTTGAGCCGTTTTTGTTCATGACTGAGCGTTTCCCTGATCTAACTGCAATTAGCTGCAATTAGCTGCAATTAGTCTCTCTAACTCACTCTAAATGAAAGGAAAAAAGGAAATATCGGAAAGCATGATTATAACAAAAACTCTACAAGGCCGTTTTCTTGTAATTTTTTTTATTTCTCAACCCTTCATTTAATTTGTCCCGAAATGACCAAAATGGTCAGCTCAATTAAACAATAGGTGACAAAATTCAATCCTTGACATCCGAGTGGTGCGAAAACGAACATTTTTGAAAACGGTCCATAGACATTAACCGCCACTACCCAAAAAGATCTTGAATTTATCAATTTCGCGAGGGTTCATTTCTTGAAGTTATAAAGCAGATAAACACCATCAAAGCTAAAAGTCTAACTCGACGCAATGTCTGATCTCCCAATATTCATTATTCGACCGGGCAGAAGTCAAAGACATGCTCAACGCCAATGGTCCTGGTGACATTGATAGTTTATTGATATTATGAAATATGGATCCTAATCAGCCAATTCTAAAAATTATGAAGCCAAACGAAACTTATTCGCATCGAAACTTACCTATTAGCTGAGGTTCGTCCTGTAGAAGGGGTAAAGCCATTCTGAATTGGTCAGATCGTGCCGGTGTCGATGGAAAATATCCTGCCACATGGAAATTCTGGTTCCGCCATAAGCCGCTTTTTGCCGAAACCGCACGATTTCAGGTAACGAAGAAACAAAAATATCCTTCTCTTCTATTTTTGTTGACAAATGGCCATTTCAATGTTGGTTTCTCATCGCCTTGTATGTAAATACATGCCGTAACTTCATGCATGCAGCATGGTATAACCCCAGTACCCCCTCCACCCACCTCCCCCACTCTCTCCACCACGGGCGGTAACGCAACCCGAGTATTGAATGATTGCATACAGGAGGATGTATTCAAATGTCTTTTCGTCATCGACTCTCCTTTCAAGATAGACTTACTGGATACTCTTTCGTGTATCTGTCCGAAACTTGTAAGTTAGCCTTCTAGGTAAGCATGGTGGATTGCGTTATCACTGCAAACGGTAACGCCCAGAGGCATTCTCGTTTTTGTGGGCTATGTAGACCTGTACAGCCTGATGTGCCGCGGCATACGGTTAAGTAAGGTTCTCAGTCCTTTAGAAGAGGATCCCTGGTTTGATCCTTAAATTAAACGAATACAAAATCGTGCACTTCTTAATATATGATTTAAAATATAATAGCTTAGTCCAGCCCCGCTATGACTGTTGTATTGGTGTATGCAGCAAGTCATCAAAGCTTCAGAGACCTCAAAATCGTGCTGCCCGTATTTTAATGTCCGCTCTCCGCTCGGTATCGTGTCCTTTATCCTACAATAGCGGCAAAATCTTAGAACTGCAGCACTCGCAATTTATGGTGTTATCCCAGTCTCCTCCCCCCCTCCCCCACCTCCCCCACTCTCTCCACCACGGGCGGTAACGCAACCCGAGTATTGAATGATTACATACAGGAGGATTTATTCAAATCTCTTTTCTTCATCGACTCTCCTTTCAAGACAGACCTACTGGATCATTATAATTGTAGCCACTGAGTACCATACTTGTGCTTGTGTACGATAACCACGAAAGTTTCAGCGGTAAATTCTCATAATGTCATCAGGAACTACAAGGTCAACAAGGTGAGTGGTAAATATAATCATGAAGGACACGAATCGACTTTCATTATTTAATGGTCAGGAAACGAAACACCGTATTTGGCTTCAACTTACCGAAACAAGGAAAAACAAGCTGCCATTTGTAGAATGTCAATGCGTTTTCCCTTGTCGTTAGGCGGAAAATATTCATCAACAAAGCATCAAAGTGTCAGGCAACAAGACTCGGACTGGAATGTGAAGTGTGTCACGCAATACTTAACCCGTGAAAATAGCCAAGAATTCGTTCGAACTTATTTCTCAATATCGCGTTGTGCCGCAGATTTTATTTCATAATTCAACAGACAAGGTCTTAATCTAAAACTAGAATGGCAATATAGGCCTGGTCTATTTGCCACAAGTGAAAAATAAGGCAAGATTTAGGACCATATTTTCGCGATGTTCGCATAAATTACTGAAGGTGTTCTAGAAATATTGTAGTTTTCTTCCGATTTTTAACAAGAAAGTAACCAAATGACATGTCAGCAGTAAGAACTGATAAACATTGACTGGATTTGTACAAATTTTGGGGATTTTATCGGCGCGAAGTATTTTTAACGAACGTTTAATATCCTGTGTTAGAACTCGTGAAAAATGGCCGTTTCATCACTTCTTGACACTGGTAATCGGTAAATACTCCAAAGAGGAGAGAAACAAACTTTCTGATCATTTTAACTGCATTTTAGTAGTAAGGATAGATAGTACTACCTGTGACAGAAATATGAAGGAAAACTATTTTGGAGTCCAAAATCGAGTGGAACGGTTTAAGGGAGACGGCCTCTTAATTATCGATTCGTTAAGAATCGAAATTAACCTGTCAGCGATGTACGTCAGTGTTCGTAGAATGAAGCGAATAATGCTACTCCTGCTGGATGGGATACTAGGTAATTACATGTTACTTGCCAGCACTTTTCTTATTTTTTTTCTGTTAGGTACTTGCCCCGACAATTTCAGTGGGAAAGCACAGTAATATAAAAAAAACCTTGTTCTCAAATTACACAAGGGCCTTTTAACTTTTAGCATGCCTCGGGAAAAACAGTTTATTAAGAATCTAAGTTGAAAGTGATTGTATAAGCTAGTAGTCAGTTAGGTAGATGGGAAGTCAGTCTGTCTGTCTGTCGGTCGGTTTTTCAGTTTTTAGTCAGTTAGTCAGTCTGTCAGCCTGACAGTCTGTCGGTCTGCCGGCCTGTCAGTTAGTCAGTCAGTCATTCAGGTCAGGGACTGGCATTGTGAGATCCCAACCACCACTGCGTCGTAGAATCTAGACTTGATGAGCACCTATGCAAAGGGTTCACTGTTTGGTACCAGCCGAAATCATCTTCACCACCTGGTTGAAACACCGCTCCTGTTAGGGGACTCGTCAGTTCGCATCCTCTCTTAGATTCATAGTACGAGTCAACGTGTGCATGCCAAGATTCTTGTTGAACAAAGTGGGCGGTACAGGTTTTGCAACCATAGCCTCGGATATCGATGCGTTCGTATTTCTTGCATCCATCGAACTTCAACCGTATCACGTCGATTTCAATAAATTTCGCTCTTAAGTAATCGGTGTAGATAAGCCCATCGCTATTAAAATTGCATGTGGCGCGGAAGTGAGAAGATCGATTGGCAATCATGTCCATCTGGGGCAACGATAACCGGAATGTATTCCAGTTGAAGGCTTTCTCGTTGACAGAGTTGTCAACATAGAAAGGCTTGTCAGCAAACTTGTAGTTATTAGCCAGGCTGAATGACTCGACAAGAGTCCAAACGAAGCCATTTTCAGATTTAAAATCACAGAAAACTTCATAGAGAGAGTTGTTTATTGGATCAAACAAAGGATATACGCCAGACAAAATCCTGCTGTAGGTTTCAAGGAGCTCATTGCAGGATTGTGCTCTCCGGTTCTGGCAAAATCTGCCGAAATATTCCATTGTACAGGAGCAGTTAAACTTGCGTTTAGCATGTTCACACAGCTCAGTACAGGTGCCTCCATGAAGACACGGACTCTGATTGCAACACTGGTTGCTGCAAGGTTGTTTGGGGCATGCGTTGCCTGCAGAAATCTGAAACATACCACAAAAGGCATTTAGTCCTTGTCTCTTTGCATGTGTACGGGGCAGTGGCAGATTAGACTAATCTTTGTAGATGCTTAAATGTCACCAGGAAGGGCAAGAAACGCACCGATCGGTTTTACTAGGAGCTGTCACGGAGTGGTGTGTGCAGATATCAAGTATCCGATTTCATTTTTATCCAAATAATCTTTTTTGAATAGGGTTATTGTAGCCTTCGTCGTCGAACAACTTTTTGTATATTATTATAGATGTGCTATCGTCTCTTGTAGTCGCTCTTCTTTTTAAAAATGATTCTCGACAACTGATGTCAATATTACCTCGACCTACTAGATAAGTAGCAAATATTTCTTTCTGGCCAAGTAGCGGCAATAATTGATAAAAAATTATAGTAACCGATGGAACTACGAAACTTTTTATTATTTAATCATCCACAGACCAATAACAGTAGCAGGTTTTCAGGGAGTGGGTTGAAATGGAAAAATGAAATTGAAAATACTGAATTAAAATCATAAACGAATATCGATTTCAGTTTTTAAACCCATGCAAAATTAATCGTACTGTGCGTAAACCCGAAAATACTCTAAAACCATAATCAATTCTCAAAGATATTTCTTTAAGAATAATGAAAAGCTCATGGCTTATTAATTAATTAAAGTATTCCGTCGCAAATCCATACAGAATGGCTTTCGATTATCGTTTTCCACCGATCAAGTGCATTGTCGATACTTTTGGATGAACTAGAAAACAAAAACGAGATAATTTGAGAAAACTAAACTAACAAACGTCTTACCTTTTGAACATATTCCCTACTCATGTCAAAATACGCGTATCCATCTTGGTTAACAAAATCATCTGGAGCTGAAAGTCTGTCCTCGTCCAACAATTCACAGCGATTCCCAGATATCTGGAACGCTTGGCACCGACATTTCTCATCGAAGCACTTCCCGTGGCATTCATAAATTCTTGACAGTGTAAAGTTTCTAAAACTGTGGCCCAGCATAGCGCGATTTTTAACTCCTGTTTCATGGTGACCACGGTTTACTTTGCTTAGCTCGCATTTTTCTTCGCAGTCTGCGGTTGTTAGTTTTAAATTGTTTTTAGCTATGAATATTGAAACGAGGAGGCACATCTGTGTCGCTCTCATGGTCTTGCTTTCGGGAAAGGAATCGAAAAAGGCCGAAAGTTCAATTAAAAGTGGCTTAGCTGTAGTAGTTTTGCGTCCTCTCTGAATAGCAATTCGGGAACCATTCAATGGCAGCAATTTTGCATTTTTATCAGAGAACGATTACATATCTGGAGCGTAATCACTATTTGTTTGCTCAAGTCAGAGAGACAACTGATAAATATTTTTTTCACCTGCGACTGACCAAATAATCCGGTTTGGCCACATCAATCATACAAAATATTTCGAATCTGACTAAGGTCAGTTGATTTCATGGTATAAAGGTTTTGAAAAACTGTTAAAATTGCAAAGTGATGGGAAAAGTGCTAACAACGTACAGTAACTTTTGTACAAGAGCGAAGAGTTCGTGCGAAGAGGTGACGGACTGGGTATGACGGTTCGGTTAAATATTACTGATTAACTGACCTTTGTTTATTAAAATTGGAGTAAATTAAAGTAGATGCTGTTTCCTTTAGAATGTCAAAAGTACGCGTGCTCTTAGAAATTAAAAGGAGAATAAACTTACCAACTATGCATCTAAACTGAAATAACAACGCAGGGCGCCCACACGTTCAGTGACCATACAGGAATGGGAATTAAAACTGAAAATGTCTAAGAAGCAATTGGGATCAGAAACCTAAAAAATGGATGACGACTCCATACTAATCACGTAACGTACCTGAAGGAGTTCTTGGCTTCGAGATTCGCTTTCGATTATCGCTGGTGGTGAAATTCACCGCCTCGAGCATACCAAATCTTGAAGGAGCTAAGTCACAACTGCGCATGTGAGGTACATGTAGGAGAAGATGTCCCTCTGAGGCCTTAACGTATTTGCCAAGCCTAAAAAAGAAAGAAACTCGGCTGATCCCCTTTCTCCCTTTCTCATGCCCAAGAAAACTGCCAAATATTTGTAACATGGAACGGAAGGACAACTTACATGAATCTGGGAAGACAGCACAGATTCGATGTGAATAGTTGAAAATGATGTCGTCATTATTAAAATTTGAGACTCACGCAAGCTTGAAAAGAAGTTCAATAATCCTAAACGTAAGTTTGGAATCCCAAAAGTCTCGAATTTGAATAATGACAGCACAGATTGCGGCAGTAATGCGATCATATATAGCTGATTTAGAGAGACCCTGTTTCTCCCTGGATAATTACTGTACGATTGTACACTAAAGGTCTAGTGCTGTGCTCCAAAAAGCTGACATAGGCGAGGAGTCCAATATATGAATTATGTGCAAGATAAGGGCCAGCCAGAAGGGAAATATTTAATACCAAGGTCGATAGCAACAATACTTGGCGGGAACAATTAACAATGAAACCCGGAACCCGGCCGGGGTTGGGAAAATGAATGAAAATGGAAAGATGTTAAAAGTATTAAATGATTTTTTGTGCCTTTTAAAACCCCGCTTTAACACATGGGTCCACGGGCTATTTTTAGTAGCACCGGATCACATTCTGAAGAACCACATCTGCATAGGTCATACCTTTCAAAGATCGCTTCTAGATGTGGCTGATGCTGAGCCACCACCACCTAGTAGCTGGAAATTTCTGCTCAAGCTGAAAGCATTCAACATCACAGCACTGGGTACAAGTAGGGGGTACAAATTAGATCTATTGCGTTACCAAGGTAACACAGAGAGCCATGCTTCAGCTTTCCCTCCAGGAGCCTGTTGCCCCCATGCTCTTCCTCCTTGGAAAATGGACAATGAAATCGACTCTTGAAAAAAAAGAGTATCTTGTGTACAATGACAACCACGCTGGAGAACCTGAGGTCTTCGCGGATGGCCTAACAATTAATTGAGACAATTACTTTGCAGGACATCAACAGAAAAAAGGCAGAGGTGAATAGATGCAAATCAACTACAGGAACGATGGAAGTGTGAACTTGAATGGAGAACTAATACAAAGGTAAGGCCAAACGCAGCAACATTTCAGCGCAAGATATTCCAACATTAAATATCGAATACGGGTAGTCCAACATTGCGCACGACATGTTACACACATTTGGCCACCCTGTGGATATGTTGGATGTTGTCGGGTCAAGTTTGAAAATGGTCAAATTTTTCGTGGAACACTTTAGGGTGTCGCATGTTCGGGTAACATTGTTGCCACGAAGCATACGCACTAATTCGATTTCGTCTTTCAAAACGCCATTGTAGCATGGTGGCCAAAAGTGTGCAACATGTTATGCACAACAATGTTGCAAGATATTGAGTGCGTCTGTTTTGCTCCTTCACAACGTTTCACAACATGACCTAACGATATTAAAATATGCTGGGTTGAAATGTTCCGTGCGTTTGGCTGGGGATGCTTAGAAATTCCTATACCCTGGATGTGTGGTAAAATAGACATGCATGTGGTTCGTATAGAGATATAACGGAAAGAATAGGAAAAGCGGCAACTTTCAACTGTTTCAGTGAGCCCAGTCTGGACTCTGGAGGTCAGAAGTGACAGGCAGAATGCCTGACAAAGCTGCACATCTTCATTACTCACGTCAAGTCAGTGCTCCTGTGTGGTTCCTGAAGAACAACCATGCAAACCCGCATTAAGATACAGCCTTCGTAAACAAGTGACTCCGAATAATCCTCAAATTCCACTGACTAAATACTATCTCAAATGAAGACATTCGGAAAGGAACAGGGCAAGAGAAATTGGAGGTTCAAATTAAAAGAAAACGATTAAAGCAGTGACCAGGACACAACCTTCGCACACCAAGCACACGCATCACCAAAGAAGGCCTGTCCAGCCACATGAAAAACACTCGAACTGATCTCCCCTAAGAACCCACTTTTTTTGGTGCCAAAGATGTTCGGTCACGAAAGGTTTGGCTGTCTTTCTGCGATTATTTGCAATTTGATATGTGCCGTAATGGAACCTTCAATATTAATTGCTATTTTTGTGGTAATGAATATTGATATCTGTTTATATAATGCTCATTTCCACCTGTTCTGCTCATCAGTAAAGCTGAAACACAAGTACTTTGTACTCAACAGGCCTGGCTTTTAATTGCTCGAAATGTCTGCAGAGTTGGAAGAACTGCCTCCTGAAAATCATAACGAGAATGATCAAAAAAGGAAACGACCAGTCGCTGTGTTCTTGGTAGTAGCGCTGGGGATTATATGTCTCATCCTTCTGTTGTTGGTAATTCTCACGTTTGTCCTTCGCATCCACTGTCCTGCCTGCGACTTGGAAAACAATCAGCGAACAACCACACCTGAAGAAATTACAGCAGAAGATAACTTTGGCCACTTCATACATGTTTCCGACATTAATCTGGATTTGAAATACAACAGCTCAATTTCAAGAGGCGATTTTTGTCGTTTTAATGGAGCGGTCACATCTGCCAAGTTTGATGCACCTTTTGGCCGATTTGGCTGCGACACTCCCGTGTTGCTATTCAACAGCAGTTTAGAGGCAATGAAAAATGTAAGCAGCGGAAAAAAATTGGAGTTCGTTTTGATCTCAGGTGATTCTTAAAATGTTCAATATTGTAATTTGCTATGTTTTTGTTTTTTGTTAATTTGCTTGTTTATAGCCGGAAGGCTCAAGGAAAATTTATAATCCACACGTTATTTTAAAGAAAGGATCGAAAATGGCACTTAAACCAACACTCATTCATATATAGAGAGCATTCTCATATTATAAACTAGACTAACTTTTAAAGACCGATTACCTTTGTTTTTGTTTTTACGACAATTCAATCGTTGTGAATAATAATCCGCTGCTAGTCACTGTGGAGTTAAGGACAAGGTTAAAAGGCCATGAAATTCCTGTTTTCAATGTATATCACCATGCCGTTTGGTATTTACTAGTTATCCGTTTTCTGGCTTTATTCGTACAATTTTTAAGTATAATTATTTGTCATTGAATTGAATGCAGTGCTGTTTCAACAGTTAGTGAAGATTTATAAGGTCCTCATGTTTGCATTTACGAAATATTTTACTTCAATTATTTCACAGACAGAGCGAATCTCCATTAAAGAAACAGCATTGTTTTTCTTCAAGAGCGTTATTCATTATCAGTCGTACAGTAATCTTCCCCGTGCAATTTGTAATAGCCATGCTTAATCCGATATGCTTTGCAGTTATTTTGCTGCTCTTTCATTTTTCTACACCGGTAAACGTCTATTTTTGAAGGTTGCCTTCGGTTTGGATATAATTTAATTAGTACGATGGAATATTGTTTTAAAAACAGGGAATTTCGAGTACAGGAGTGCCCAGAGAGACTTGCAAGCGTAAGCTTTAAATATTCCATCTTTCGTTTGTCGTGGCGTTCTTGCGGGTGAAAGCTTGCCAAGAAAACCCGAAACATACATAATGCTAACAATCTGCCAAGATGGAGATTAGCAGTGATATTTCATAATTTTATATCTTGGAAGCCTGACAAAAACAGACACTACAGGGGGGGGGGGGGGGGGGGGGGAAGCAATGTAAGATAATATCTATTCAACTTAGAAACCTAAACATGCATAATGCTAACCATCTGCCAAGATGGAGATGAGCAGTAACATTCAATAATTTTATATCCTGGAAGCCTGACAAAAACAGACGCAAGTGGGGAGGGGGAGGCTTTATAAAGCATTGTAAGAACATATACTAGTTCACCTCTAGGTTACTGTAAGTTATGCCTTTAAGACAGGAATCAAAGGCCTCTTTGAGGTGACGACTATTTTCCATGATCAGGAACATGCATAAGCAGAAAAGATGAAAATATTTTAGTTTTGTTCCAAAAATAAATTTCTTTCAGCTGTCCCTTCTTTAAACCTCTTAAAATCCGCAATACAATGATGCATAACGGTAGACACATATGTACTTACTTACTTGTAAAATAGTTCCCGTTGCTTTCTGCACGTAGTTTTACAATTTTAATCACTGTTTGATGGCAATTTTAACACAATCATGGCTGTGCATACAAAGTCGATTTATTTCTTTACTTAGTCGAGCAATGTCTGCTTATGTAAATGTCTTTCGTGACTTAACCACGAGTCTTGACAGCTGTTAGACATAGTAGAACATTAAGTTGCAGTATAGTGTTACTAATGGAATGGTACACGTGTGATATCCTTGCATTCACTGCCAAATGGTTGTCAACTTTATTGTGTACTTACTTACTCTAAAATAGTTCCCGTTGCTTTCTGCGCGTAGTTTTGCAATTTTAATCACTGTTTGATGACAGTTTTAACACAATCATGGCTGTGCATACAAAGTCGATTTATTTCTTTACTTAGTCGAGCAATGTCTGCTTATGTAAATGTCTTTCGTGACTTAACCACGAGTCTTGACAGCTGTTAGACATAGTAGAACATTAAGCTGCAGTATAGTGTTATTAATGGAATGGTACACGTGTGATATCCTTGCATTTACTGCCAAATGGTCGCGTAGTTTTGCAATTTTAATCACTGTTTGATGACAGTTTTAACACAATATTGGTATACAAAGTCGATTTATTTCTTTACTTAGTTTTCACAGTTGAACAACTGCCTGGGTACACGCAGTTAAGCGTCTAGTTCTAGTATTAAATGACAACACGACCCTTGTTGGCTCACTAAACAAAAATTATAGAAGAGCCTTTGTTTTGACTTAAATTATTTCTTAAAATGACACTTAAAACCACGCCGGGCGTGGAAACGATAGTAACGATGGAAACGCTTGATTCGGTGACCCGCACGAAATGAGAGAAACAATGTGAACCATACTAACGCATTTTGATCCAGAGAAACCAAACGAACCAAATGCATCACACGTTGTGAACGCTATAAACTGAAGGTTTCTTACCAGAATCTGTTCTTATGAAGTAAATGAAAATTGGGCACGGTCACAACGCAATTTCCGTGTTTACTCCGCTGTCATGTGGTTAACGTAAATTGAAAAAGTACTCTTTGATAAGACATTATATAACTGATCTTTTCTAGTAACGATATACCACAAGGCTTGCAAAGAAATGAGAAAATTGCCAACTGAAAGTGTAAATACTTTGAAAATTCGCGCGTGACAGGCCATAGCGTGCGCTTAACCTTTATTAGTATATACCACACAAGTGAATAGTGCTTTCCGCGCGCGCTGATTGGTTAACTCGGAGGTGATTAGCAAAATACTATTCACCTCCGAGCAGCCGAAGAGAAACAAAATGGCTTCGCGCGTCGCTTTGGGTCCCGAAAGTAATGTTTTGGTCCGCTAGTTATTCAACTTCTGTGGTATATACCCCGGCGTTACCAATCAATGAAATCGATGATCGATTAAAATCGATATCAATCGATGGCAATCGATATTGATTATTTTGATTGATATTGATAATCGATGAGCAATCGATGAAGAAGATTTTTGTGACCTTATCGATTGGTATCGATTGTTATCGATTGGCATCGATTGTTATCGATTATCACAATGCAGTTTTTCTCTCGATTGTCTTTCCCCTGTCTTGGCCTCTTCTCTCCTTCCATGTACTTTTGATCCACCCCGGTAGCTCCTATCACGTCCGTGTGTCACGGCTAATTAAGAGTTCAACAAAACATAATCAAACATGCCGGGAACGTATCATTTGGTCAGAAAGAAATTACAATGCATAAGTGATTTACTCGCCACAGAAGTGTTGTCAGTTCCTTCTTGCTCCTTCTTCCAAACTCAAGTGAAAGCGTGTCGCGAAGAGGCGAGAAGTGAGACGCACGAAGTGGCGGAAACTAGCCGCTTCGCGGCTCAATTTCACTTGGAACATCTGTCATGAAAGTATTTGGCAATCGATATCAATCGATGAAATTTTTTTTTGTGACTATCGATTGGTCATCGATTGGCCGATACCAATCGATATCAATTAACTAATTTTATCGATTGATATCGATTTATTGATTGCATTTCCGATCATCGGTTTCATCGATTGGTAACGCCGGGTATATACTAAAACAATTATTCACCTCAGTGTCGGTGAAAGTAGTGGTGGATATTTACCTCCACTTCGGGGAATAATTGTTAATTATTTTGCTCAATATTCACGCATTGCATGCAACATGTTATTTTAAAAACCCATGCTTGTCAGGAGCCCGCGTTCATTTCGTAACAAGGACAACAAAAGCTTTCTAGGTTGTTTTTAAACAATTCAAAGAGGAAAATGCTCGCACCACATGCTCTTGACATAGCTGTAATTATCTCATCACTCATCGCTTCACTGCGTTTCACATTTGTAGACATTTTGAAAACTTTCATCGTCAAGTTAAGTTATCCATCAGTTTGCGAACTTACAAACAAAAGGCTATGACCCATGGAAGGAAGGAAGGAAGGAAGGAAGGAAGGAAGGAAGGAAGGAAGGAAGGAAGGAAGGAAGGAAGGAAGGAAGGAAGGAAGGAAGGAAGGAAGGAAGGAAGGAAGGAAGGAAGGAAGGAAGGAAGGAAGGAAGGAAGGAAGGAAGGAAGGAAGGAAGGAAGGAAGGAAGAAGGAAGGAAGGAAGGAAGGAAGGAAGGAAGGAAGGAAGGAAGGAAGGAAGGAAGGAAGGAAGGAAGGAAGGAAGGAAGGAAGGAAGGAAGGAAGGAAGGAAGGAAGGAAGGAAGGAAGGAAGGAAGGAAGGAAGGAAGGAAGGAAGGAAGGAAGGAAGGAAGGAAGGAAGGAAGGAAGGAAGGAAGGAAGGAAGGAAGGAAGGAAGGAAGGAAGGAAGGAAGGAAGGAAGGAAGGAAGGAAGGAAGGAAGGAAGGAAGGAAGGAAGGAAGGAAGGAAGGAAGGAAGGAAGGAAGGAAGGAAGGAAGGAAGGAAGGAAGGAAGGAAGGAAGGAAGGAAGGAAGGAAGGAAGGAAGGAAGGAAGGAAGGAAGGAAGGAAGGAAGGAAGGAAGGAAGGAAGGAAGGAAGGAAGGAAGGAAGGAAGGAAGGAAGGAAGGAAGGAAGGAAGGAAGGAAGGAAGGAAGGAAGGAAGGAAGGAAGGAAGGAAGGAAGGAAGGAAGGAAGGAAGGAAGGAAGGAAGGAAGGAAGGAAGGAAGGAAGGAAGGAAGGAAGGAAGGAAGGAAGGAAGGAAGGAAGGAAGGAAGGAAGGAAGGAAGGAAGGAAGGAAGGAAGGAAGGAAGGAAGGAAGGAAGGAAGGAAGGAAGGAAGGAAGGAAGGAAGGAAGGAAGGAAGGAAGGAAGGAAGGAAGGAAGGAAGGAAGGAAGGAAGGAAGGAAGGAAGGAAGGAAGGAAGGAAGGAAGGAAGGAAGGAAGGAAGGAAGGAAGGAAGGAAGGAAGGAAGGAAGGAAGGAAGGAAGGAAGGAAGGAAGGAAGGAAGGAAGGAAGGAAGGAAGGAAGGAAGGAAGGAAGGAAGGAAGGAAGGAAGGAAGGAAGGAAGGAAGGAAGGAAGGAAGGAAGGAAGGAAGGAAGGAAGGAAGGAAGGAAGGAAGGAAGGAAGGAAGGAAGGAAGGAAGGAAGGAAGGAAGGAAGGAAGGAAGGAAGGAAGGAAGGAAGGAAGGAAGGAAGGAAGGAAGGAAGGAAGGAAGGAAGGAAGGAAGGAAGGAAGGAAGGAAGGAAGGAAGGAAGGAAGGAAGGAAGGAAGGAAGGAAGGAAGGAAGGAAGGAAGGAAGGAAGGAAGGAAGGAAGGAAGGAAGGAAGGAAGGAAGGAAGGAAGGAAGGAAGGAAGGAAGGAAGGAGGAAAGTTGTTTTGGCGCGAGAATGGCCAGGTCTGCATGTTTTAAACTGGAACTTCTTGTTTAAGATTGGAGGCGACTGAAATTGTATCCCAAATTGTACTCCTTACGAGTACCTATTACTCTCCTCTCCGAAGTTCACACGAAGTCTTCGAAAGATTCCAAAAGCTGTCGACGCGAAGTTTTCCGAAGATATCCGATATTGAACTTTTTCCCAAGAGTTCCGAAAATGGCCCAAAACTTGCGTAAATTTCCGAAGTTAACCCGAAGAAGTCTGAAGACGAACCGAGAAGCTATGAATAAAGTTCACCATTATGAATGGTCATGATTCATAGTACGAAAATATGCTCGCAATTTTGTTGAATATATTTTCATTCACGTGACCAGCGGCCACAGTGAATTACCAAAAGACAATTAATTTTTGCATAAAATTAGAGTTTAATTCCCGGAGGAATGGCTTGGTACACCAATACGGCCGCCGTTTCTTTGTTTTGGAACACCAATATGGCTGCCGTGACGTCATATGAAAACGCTCTATACTTTAGTAAAATATCGCAAGACCTTCTCGTACAATTTGTGATTCGTGATGTCAAATTTCACTCTCCTAAAGGCTCGCCCACGTTTGCCTTTCAAAACATCTCTTGTACCTATAAATCACGAACTATAGTGGAGATTATGCGGTTATCATAAATTTGTGAAAGGGAAAAATATGAAATTCATATATATTAAATATATACTAAATTTGCTGACAACTTGCTTTAATTTGTAGGGGATTCATCTCCACGCGACGTAATTCCTGATAAACAGCCCATTCTTCAAGGAATCATTGCGACCGCCAATAACACGCACACAGTTTTTCCAGATATTCCTATTTTTCCTGTCCTCGGTTTAAATGATTTTCTGGTTCCATATTTCTTGCCGAACTCCAGTGATTGGTATGAGACCATTTTATCTTACTGGGCACCGTTGATTGTTTGTGATGGCTGCCCAATCGATGTTAACAAACCAACGACTATGGCGTTGCTGAAGAAAACCTTCTTGGAGGGTGGTTACTACAGTGCAAGCATTGCAGGTATAAAGCGGTTTTCAACTGAGTGACGGTGTAAAACCAAACCCAAAGCAATCACTCGGGCCAATCACAAGGGACACAGAATAAAGTAAAGTCCAGTGAAGTCCCGGCCAGACGCATTTCAACGCAATACAGTGCAACAATGTTGGATCGTGTTGCGAGATTTCTAGGAGCTGGCCAAACTCACGCAACATTTCAAAGCACATAGCGCAACATTGTTGGGCACAACATGTTGCACACGTTTGGCCACCCTGTTGCAATTTGTTGCAACTATTGGAGGGCACTTTGAAAGCAAATCGAACTATTCCACGCTCCGCTGCTGTGACCAAACGATTATAACATCATTCAATATCCAAAAAAAAGACCATTTTCAAACTTGTTCCAAGTGAATACTATTCAACATCTTGCAATACATTGCAACAGAGTGTTGTTCAAACGTGTGCAACCTGTGCAAAACAATGTTGCAGTATGTTCCGTTGAAATGTTGTGCGCGTTTGGCCGGGCCTTTAACGTTTCCATCATTAGATGACAACAGATCCCGATTTTTAGAATATCCAAGGGAAACGAAAATAAATTGGAGAAATCAAGGGTACAAATTAGTTATAGCCAGATCAGAGAAATTGAGGGTTCCAGAAGTCGATATTCCATTGTATTGCTGAGTCACCCGGCTGTAATTAATGCTGTTAACGAGCTAAAATTTGATCTATAGATGGGAAAATGGTTTTAATCGTTTTAAATACGATCTACTGGCACTACAGAAGCAATCGAGATGACCCAAAAGTGAACAAAACGGCGTTAGGGCAGTTCACTTGGTTAGAAAAACAACTCGAGTCTGCTAAAGAACAAGGAAAGAAAGTGCTGATAACAAGTCACATACCACCTGGGTAAGTGATGTGTCCATGCTTTATTAAATTAACGTTCCATTTTTTGGTATAGTTTTGACGCTTGAGCATCGAGCGGGTTTATTCCAGCATTTACCCTCTCAAGTTACTCCAGACACCTGGTACTTTTCTCCAGACCGAGTTGTATGGTTCGATTAGTTCGAAAAAAAAGTGTGCAATAACCCGCTTATTATGTAATGTATATGAAATGTTGAAGCCCTGATTTTTTTTCAGGCTTCTTTATTCCAATTGCTTAAATTGGAAATTCACTGCGAAGATCACGTATCACCTTCAACCCGCTTATTGCACACAAGTGGCACGTGTACCTAGATCCTACTCAGAAAATGCTTCGTTTTGCGTAAACATTTGATGTATAATAAAAATCATGAAAATAGCACCTTTCAAAAATTATACACCCAATTCTGACTGATGTCACAAATCATACCCTATTTCGTGCCGAAATGGTTAAAATCCTGTTTTATGAAATCCATTTTATCACGTAGGAAGAAAACAGACATAAAAATAAATGTCCTTCGTATATGTTTGCATTTCACGTTTCAAACTTTCTAGCAATTTCAGTTTATAAAGTTTAACTGTTTATTTTCAGAATGGACATGGCTGAAAATGAACCATTTTGGTTGCCTAGCTATACCAAACAGTATATGGACCTGGTTGTTGGCAAGTATCACACTATCGTAGCCGGTAAGCCCTATCTTACAATAAGTTGGCAGTTCGATTGTGCTATCATTTGCCAGTCTTTTTAACAATTATATTAGAAAATGCCCCATATCAGAACGCGCACTAAAAGCCGTACTGCTTTTTAACAATTGGATTAAACACTCTTGATTCTTATGAAAGCTGATAACTTTGATTAACTTTCATTAGAGGATTTCTATGGCAAAATGTTGCTGGATGACAAGGCTTGCAAACAAATCCTGGAAAATTGACAACCTTACTAATTAATTTGATCACGTTCTTTTCATTTCTGGCTACCATTTTCCACTACTTTCTTTTTCTCTACGATTGACAAAGTCACGTCACCGTGTTCTGCAAAGGGCCTATTCATTAAGTCACAACTTTTTTCAGTTTTTGTCTGATTATATTTGTCGGAATTTCCTACCACGGAGCGTATTCACTTGCGCCACGGCAGCCATATTGGTGTTCCAAAACAAAGAAAAGTCGTACATATTGGTGAACCAAGCCTGTCTTTTGTTTAGGTAAACCAATATGGCCACTGGTCATATGAGTGAATACGCTCAGAAAGTTTCCACTGTAGCTGTCAAAGTTAAGTAATTTCCATTGAGTTAAATAACACGAGAATAAAAATAAATCGTTAAGATTTGACCAAAGTACTCGCAGCATCTACAGTCAAAATGATCTGTTGAGAGCAAACTTTAATTTCATGAATAAATCTTTAACGACGACTTGAATGAATGCATTTGTAGGTCAACTGTTTGGTCACATGCACAAAGATGACTTTAGGCTTCAGCTGCTTGACTCAAAGAGAGATTCTACAGATATCAAGAAATCTTTTGGCTTGCTCGCTCCTTCTCTTAGTCCAAACTATAACAGCAATCCAGCATTCAGAATGATGTCATTGGATAAAGAAGCACTCTCACTTGTTGATTACAATCAGTACTACATGGACTTGGACACAGGTATAAAATAACGCAGTTTGAGAAGAATTAAACGTTTTAAACATTTTTTGTGTTTAAAATTTGCAAATTCCTTACTTATGTGGTGAGGAAGTCACAGTTCTCATTCATTCGTACATAACAGATATCTTAATTGCGTTATAACCCAGCAATTAATTTCCGCGCTCTCTCGTTGGACAAAACACGCCATGTGATAAAAAATTGGACGACGGTTATCAGACAATATGGTCGTGATACTGGAGGTGGAACTTGAGCACTCCAGTGTGCTTGCGGTTAGTTTCACTCCGGTTGCTTGTGGTTAGCTTTCATTTCTTTGTAAGGGTAGCACAATATGCAGAAATGAGTTCCAGTCTCCCAGCGGATTTCTGATTTTGGAGTATCCATTCTAGTCACAACCCAGACAATATAGCCCGCCCGATTTAATACTCGCTGGCCGATTTTACAGAAAAGTATAAAACAAACGAACGAAGTCGCCTTCTAAAGTCTAAAAAAAATTACCAAATTACAAAGCCAATCATCTTCCATTTATTTCAACCGTAATTACGCCGTGATTATCACCGAGTTTTCCTCTGTTTTTACTGCGATATTGGAGGATAATTTCCTTGGCTGAAAGATTGTCCTTCGCTTCTCGGCCAACTGTTCATTTTTTGAGAATCTTTCAGCCTCGGGCATTATCCTCCAATATCCCAGCCCCCTGAAAGGGTTTATTTACTATTAAATATACTGCCGTAGGTTGCCAAGATTTGTCTGAAGACTTGTAAAGCGCTGCAACAGTACTTTTAGCTGTAAAATATTTTTCGCTGACAATTTATTGAATAATAAAACAATTATTCGGCTCAATCTTAGCCAACTCGGTCTACGGCTTCGTCGGCTAAGTATCAGGCGATATTCCTCTCGACTTCGCAGGATAATTGCTAGTTGTGTTAAGTTGACGCTCCCAGATTTTTTCAGTGATGCGTGAAGTATCGTTACCATTTAACAAAGTTTTGATTAATTTTTGACATGTATCTTTTGCATCAAGATGCCACGCAAAAAGAAAATCAAATTTTACGGGCTTTGCCTCCTAGGCTATAATGTTTGCAATTGCATCGTAAACATCGTGTTTTTCTTTTTCATTTATTAGTGTTCCTTATGCCCGTGTGGCAGACAGACTACACCTTCAGCAAGAAATATCCGTCAAGCAATAAGTTTCTTCATGCTGACAGGATCAATGAACTAAACCAGGAATTGCTAAACAACAGAAATGGTGTGTTCTGGAAAGCTTATGTATTCTCGAGGCAAGTTAACTACTGGCCTGAATACCATCCCAGAGGCATCCTCTACTGCGCCATGCGATATGTTTTTAAGCAAGATTATGAGAAGTGCATTTTAAAATTTCATTTTTCAGGTGGAACTTGATTATCCGAGAGTTTTTGTTACTGGGGAAGCCATCTACTCACTGGTCACAAAGCCGTACCAATAAGGAACAAGGGGAACAGTGAGTTTTGTTTCCTCGAGACCCTCAATCAAAACTGCACACGAGTGTAATGCGTACGAGTTTAATTTTAGTCAAATATCGTTAACACACAATTTAACGTTATTCTTGGTGTAAGTGTCTAGAAATACCGCAGCGTAACCCAATCGAAGAACCCTTGGAATAAAGTAATCCATCAGATTTCTAGTACTTGTGTAAAAATTTCCTAAGCAGTGAATTGGCCATTTTCTAAACGAGCAGGGGACTGGGTACTAATATTTATTTAAAGGAACACGGTCAGCTGGTGCACATGCGCATTAGATACCATTTCATAGCTAACTTGCATATCATACTTCATCACAAGACGCGCTAGAGAAGAACGGAAACTGAAAAGCGCATCAACAAACCTTGTCGAATCGAAGTATTTGCGAATCAAAGTAGTGGTTATATACATATTACATTATTAGAACACTGATTTTATTGAAGCCATGGAGAATTTACCGATGGACTTGTACAGGGAAAGGCTAGTGTCAACGAATGCCTCTGAAGTCGAAGAAATATCAGTAGAGGTGAGAAACACAAGTGATCGCGGTCATTTCTGCTTTCGATCGGATATTTTGCTTTCATAATTTCCTTTTACAACTTTCACTCTTTCTGTGAGTTGGCATGTTGTTTGTGCGAATCTCAGGATCTTTTTTCTAGCGCCGTACGATGCATCAAAGGATATATCGTTACGTTGGCATAACTGTTTTTATTTCGCCGCGCCGCGTTTGTATTTGCTCGTGTAGTTGAAATTATTCACATTAAAATGCAGGCATTGAAACTTGACTCAGTTGAAATGTGAAATTGAACAGGCAGGTCATCATTCCTAATGATATTGAAGAATTAAAGTAGAGCTTATAACATTATTTGTTGTGTTGTTGTATTCGTTTGAGCTCCAAATCGAGCAGCTTGATGATGCCACGTTCGAATCGTTTACAAAATGCACGGGCCTTTTCCCAGGTCGAGAAACGCGATTTTGCAAACATATATAATGGTGATTTGCTGTCCAATGTTTTTGGTTAATTTCTTTCATTATTTTGGTCAACGGAGGCGATTCTTTCCACCCGGCGCTTTCACGCTTCCCACCTCTTCTTTTCATGTTGTTTTGGAGACGCGATCCATACTGTTTTTAACCAAATATGATAAAGTAATAGCATAGGATGACCAAAAGGACACTCAGAAACAGGTTTTCAGTAAAGGATGGAAAATCGAGTAAGACACTGGGAAGATTGAAGCGGATTTTGAGATGTACTCGAAGCGTATTTTTGATTTCGGGTTGAGGCGGACTTTTTTCAAAGTGAAGAAAACTAGGGTCCAGGTCAGCGCGGCCACAAAGCTGACCATGTCCCTTTAAAATCGATTGAATTGAAAAATGGGGTCCGTCATCTGAAAGAGTATCCAAACATTAGTAAGTTTACTAAATTTGAGAGTTATTGGTAAAACCCAAAGGCATGGTACACTATCCAAAATCGCTAAAATAAGAGAGCTTAGTATGGACTGTAGGGACGCCTGTCCCTTAGGGTTAGGGTTAAATATGCTCGTTTAGAAGATGGCCAATTGAGGTCCTCTTTGTTCAATTCGTGGAACTTGACATTTAGGTTCTTTGAACCTGATATTCTGCTCCTTGCAAAAGTCTCTTAGAGTCTTAGATTACATTCAGACTGCCCTTGTTTCTCGATTTGGAACTTCTGTCCCATATAAGCTGTTCTATTTCTCCTTCACTTCCTATTTTAAAGCGTTTGTAATGGCCATGACCCCAATTTTCCGCGGTTTCATGATGCAAGTCGTGATCATCTGTAAGTCCAAGGTTCATGCAAGCTTTTGTCGCCCTAGGAGTTATACAGTTTTGACGCGCGTCATGTGATATGTTTTTGTCCAGTAGAAAAATGCATTTCAGTTAAGGGGCATAACAAAAGAGTTTGTATGGATATAAAATCGAGTGTACTATGAGAGTTTTATGGATTTGGAATTAAATATATATACGCGCGATTTTCGTTTCAATGGGCTATCACATTAGACAAGGTGGGTCGACATAGGGAGCCTAAGCTAAGATTATAAGGATTTGTATGTAAATGATCTAGTTACAGTCAAGAATGTTGTAAAGATGAATAAATTGTCATTTAAAGAGACCTTTCTTCTTTATTTTTGTCCGCTGAGCTCGATCACATCGTATGACGAATTTTATAGTGACGACTACTCCTGCTCACTATAACATTCGTCATACAGTGAATGTTTCGCACCGATTATGATAATAATACTCTAATCCGCAGGTTCCAACACAAGCTAATAGATAGAATAGGTTCGAATACCTAAAGAAGGATAAACAAAACGAATGTGAAAGATACAATAAACAAAGGCAAAACGAAGGCGAAATATTGTACAGTACTCACTATGGATCCTAAACTAATCAGTGCACTGAAAGGAATGTAAACACAGGATAGGGTTCGGTCTTCGTCCTTGTCCTTATACAGGCAATTTTTAGGCTTACTTAGCCTACATTTTCTCACGCGTACTTCCAAAGATGGCGAACTCTCGAACTCCACTAAAAACAAGGGCACGTGTCTTGTAACGCACGTTAGGTCACAGGCGTGAAACACTCCCGCCACGACGTGTTCCTTCTTGACGTTTCTCTTTTCCGCGTGACATTTAATGTTACGATTAACCCCGGAAAGTAATGGCGGGTCCATTTCTTCTAGAAGCGCTGCACTACCTGGTCGATGAAGTCGAGTCTTTATCAGTCGCTAGCTTCTTGCTTGAACGGCCTTGTGGGATTTCTGGAGAAGCTCTTCAAAGCAACGGGTCACTCCCATCTTATCATCTGGATGAGTGGAGTGACTGCCAATTGGTCTTTGTTTGACGATTTGTGCCTCCCCATACATCACGGTTTGAAACTCACTGAAATTCATTTAATTACCACGGCTGGATCAAGTGCTTTCTTTGTGAACTTGACTAGCGCCTCGATCATGCCATTCATCCAATGTGCATCGCCCGGGGCAAACAGCTATTCAAGTTTGTGTTGTATGCTATACTCCTGTAGTTAGTGTAGTCGAGCTCTTTGATAGCCTCCTTTAACTCCTTTGATGAGACCATGAGCTGTGTACCACAGTCGCTGCACACTTTCTTGGGCCAGTCCATGATGCTTGCAAGGCGCCTCATCACTTGAAGAAAGACGTCCGTCGAGTAATCTACCTTGTGGCAAGATCGGTGCATAAACAGGCCAACACACCTGTAATTGATCAACGTCCCCTTTTCAGGGTTTACCAATGATTTTTTTTTTTTTCTGCCAGAAAGAAAGATGTGAAGAGTAAAAAGGAATGAGAATAGGAAAGGAGAAAAAAAAGAAGAAAATGAGCAATAAAAAAATCGGCAAAAAGAAAAGTCCAAATTATGGCTTATGCGCATGCATCAGAGTAAAATATTGTACATTGTTACATGGAATCTCTATCAAAATGTTGCCTTAATAGCAACTTTTGGGGGTAAATAGCATCGTAGGACCAAAAATTCAGTAGCGAAAGGGTTAATTGAAAAGGATAATTTCCTTCAAAATAGGCTTGTTTTCATATAAATACGATCTACGGAGCAAAATCAATCGGAAATAAGCAAAATTTTGTGTAAAAAGCGATTTGGGTAATTGACTTTGTCGTCATAGAAAATTCAGCACATACTTCACTTTCTTCAATATCAATGGGAGATTGTTTTTGTGGGTTCCCTTCTGCAAGTACTGGACAAAGATGACGTGAAACAAAAGAAATAAAAGATAAGAAAAAATACAACCTTCAAAATGCAATACATCACAAACCAAGGTAAAAACAATGTGACATTTGCATCCACATACAGAAAGATCCTCGATCTGGGATTCAGGTCTTTAACCGCTCTTCAGAGAGCTAGAGCAACAAAACAGTTTTTCACGCTGCCTTAACACTTGTTTATTGTGAGTTAGTCGTTCTATTTGCTAACATTTTACTCGCTACTTTTGAAAGTGATATCGTGCTCTTCAATTATTAATCACAATTTATCAAAGTAAGCTTTAATAATTTTCACAAATGTAACCGCGTGGTGATAACGGATTGCCGTGAAAATCTGTTTTTTGGGCATGATATTTAACATTGCATCGGATATTATTAAAGTGTGAAAACACTTTTAGCGGGTACTCTGAATTACTTTCAGCACAATTTTCTTCCGGGGCTCCGGAGATGGAAGAAGGCTGATTGCGCTGCCAGCGATCGTCACCTGTAGACACAACCACACCAGGTGAACCAGCCTCAGTCCACTTCCACATTCCACTTTCTTTACGCAGTCCAATGTACCAGTGAGTGTAGCTGCCGCTCCTCTTCACTTTGTCTGCGATAAGGCTCTTCACTTTCTCCCACTCTTCTGTTGTTTCCATGGTAACCAGGTGAGCTCCCATTTTGCGACACGCGTCACGAGCCTCCTCCCATGTACTGTCGACGTCATGGAAAGTGTAGCAAATGTTTACAAGGCTGTTACTAGTTGAACTGTCCTGTCCTGAAATATTTAATCACATAGTCATGCAGCTGTTTAACAATTGTGTGTCATACAACCAAAATCAAACTAATCTTGCTGGCCATTCATGAAGGTCGCAGACAATCTAACTCGATGTGTGATTAAGTCACGATCACTATATCAGTAAAATATATCGATCGTTTCCCAGTTTCGAATTTGAAATATGGAGCTACGCCACAGGGATTTCGCAGATTTTTGGTCTAAACTGAAATTAGTGGTAGGCAACTTAACCAATGAAAAACATTATCTTTGAACATCTAAAGAAAAATATACCCTTAATTTGCGGATAGAAGTCAAACTAAGGCTGTAAATATTGATTTTTTTTTAAGACGCTCAGAAACAACTTGAAAAGTTTAGCCTTAATCTTTCAAGTTGCAATCCAATTCCATCCAAGCCATCCGCAGCCAAAGACGATTGTTAAACAGTTTCAGTGCTCTAATATAGCAATTGTTAATAAAAATGGCCCATTATTTTTAGGTTTCCTACCCCACAAATATAAATTTTAGCTGTTTCAAAATCTTTAAAAACCCGTGACAAAGCCCCTTTAAGAGGCTGTCCGCGTAACAGCGGATAAAGCAAATTTTTGACCTTCACCGATTTCTCTAATAATTTCAGTGAAAGTCGACCATTATATCCCATGAACAAATATCACATTTATTTGGATCAAATCTTTTATTTTTATTTTTTGCGAGGTGGTTTTCACTGCAACCTCAAAACCACCCAATTTGCATTTGAAGACTCCATAATTTAGCATTAAATGTCGGTCGCTGCCAAAGCGTATTTCCTTAACCAAACAAGCTGAATATTTTATATATCAAGGTTTTATGTTTCTTCTATACTTTAACGGTTAAACAATTGTATTCTATAAAATTTTGACTGAGTAATGAATTTTCAAAAACACTTCCTAACGGACTCAGGAATGCGTGACACGTAACATACCTGTAGTTGAAAGCGATTTTCTCGAATGTGGGACCTGATCAGAAGTCAAGTCTATTGTATCTCGAAAGTACTAATACCAGTCTAGAAACTTATCGAATAAAATTTGTGGGCACTCTGCACTTCGCGCCGTACAGAGCAGCATGATTTTCCCAAATTTTCGCCATTTTGATTAAAACCAAAGATAACGACGGTCCGATTTCTTTACAGGGAACGCCTATAGATACGATCATTACCACTAAACACCACACTGTGGTATGCAAATAAATAATATTTGTCGATTTAGCCGTCGTTTGAGGAAAAAATCTACCGTTGTTGCAGGATTTTCAAAAGAAACAGGGGTGTTACTAATACCAGGAACGGGGAACGGGGAACGGGGAACGGGGAACGGGGAACCGGGAACGGGAGTCTGGGAACGAGTGTACAGCGGTAATCCTTATGAGAATTCAAAATAGCGGACGAAAACACGAAAATAGAGTAAATATGTAGCTTACTGATAAAAGTAAATGTTAATTGTTACTTAATTAGATTATTTTTAACGCTAGGTTGCCTTTTGCGTGTAATTAGATGATATGCTTTTTTAAGCGTATGAAGTGTACAGAGCCCAACATCGTTGTCAGGGATGTCGGTAATGGATGGTGCTAACACAAATAAGGCAGAGTTAACAGAGTTAAATAAGGCAGTCGTATAGGAAACTAAATAAAAACCAAATTTATTCAAATAATTCAATGTGAAGATCTGCTTAACGAGCTAATAATTACCATTGAACAAAGCAGATTATCTTGTTTGTGCGAATACAAATTTGCTTCCTAATAACCCGACAGATTAACGCAAAGCAACATCAGGAAATACAAGTTACATTATATATTTGTATCGATGAAAATAGTTAACAGTATAGAAATGGAACATGAACATTTTAGTCAATTGTCTTCTTTGGAAGGCCCTGAAGAGCTTTAAACACATGCTAAAAAACGAAAGGTATAAGGTTTACCAACCCAGGTTGAAATTACTTTTCTTTGTCGTAAATAGCATTTTCCTTCTTAGACAATGTTCTTCATTTCATTTAATCTACATCACGCGCTGGCACATCACGTTGTTCGTGTTTGCTATGTTCCTTCATTTTTCCGGCTGGGATCTCTACGTTGGCAGCACTATTGTTGGCGGTCCCTTGCTGTCTTGAGTCACACTTAGACTACTGTTTACGCTGCATCAATCACATCCAAGAGAAACTGATCCCATAGCCAACGCTCAAGTTAAACTCATGTAAAACCATTCAATAAATCCTAAACCTATCCTGCTGATCGAGTGTTCAAAATTAGTTTCCAGACCCTTTTCCGTGATTTCGTCCGCCATTTTGAATTCTTATGCGGATTACCGCTGTACACTCGTTCCCAGACTCCCGTTCCCGGTTCCCCGTTCCCCGTTCCCCGTTCCCCGTTCCCGGTATTAGTAACACCCAAAGAAACAGCCGTAAATGTCAATATGCAAATTAGCTCCGAAAGCGACATTTTTGCTATATTTATCTCTGTAATTCCCGAAAACTTTTTTTCTTAAAAATTATTTTACAAGGCAAAGAAATGTTCCTTACCTGAGAAAAGATGTCTTTCAGACTATGTAAAAGCGTTTCAGTTTTGCTGTGAGTGATTATTTTCATTTCCCACGCTGCGGCCGGTAACACAGTGTTTGTTTGCTAGGCTGTTGGTTTCACTCTAATTCAATTAAAAGCGGGCAAGCTGTCTACATTTTCAAAGCGCTCTCAGCTCATCCTTAAAATGTCTTAGGTACCTGACTATTTTTGTCAATAAAAAGTTTATTAAAATGTCGTGATAAAATCTATCTAGTCCACCTATGTTTTGTACGTACTCAGTTACATGGCGGATCATTGGAATTCACGGGAGCGGGGTAGCCGAGGCGAGGGGGGGGGGGGGAGGGTGACAAATTGATTTCCCCCTATAAATGTCGAAAAAAAAATCCTAAAGCTAAGCCGAAGTATATATTAAAACGAAACGTCGTTAAGTAGTGGATCTTAATGAGGTTAACCGTTAGCCGTAAAGCGACCAAAAAATTAAGTCTTAGGCGTTGGCCGAAAAAAAAATGTTAACCGTAAAAAGAAAATTCTAGCCGCAAAAGTGAAAGTCTCAGGATTTCTTGTCAAGACTTTTACGTGTTTTGGTACCGAGAAGTGTTACATTTACTCCAAGTCGTTCGTTTTTTATTTATTTTTTGTTATTTGAATTAATCATTCTGGCCCCCGGAGCCCGCGATCCTTCTGGTCTCCATCAGGGATCGAGAACTCAAATTTCTGAGCATTAACATGCGCAGAGCACTCGTTCTGTATCTTTCAGCCAATCAGATTTGTCAGATTTGACAATGAGTCCGTTAATCGCGGACTAACGGTTTTGGAGGCGGCCAGATGTCTTGATTCCTGGCGCAGACGAGAAGGATCGCGGCCTCTGGAGACGAGACTGTGAATTGATCACTTACAAAACAGGAAACAAAATCGCGCATTGAAGTGTTCGCGCGCGAAGCGCACTATTAAATTCTAGGAATGGCTCGTTCCGCGAACAGTAGCAATTTTTGATTTTCAAGCCAGACTGTGCACCCTCCTTATCCAGCGGTCTTTTGCTAATCAAACGAGGAAGCAACTTGGAGCAAGTGCTATGAATTACAATGTGCTACGGCACTTGCTCCAAGTTGCTCGCTCGTTTGATTCGCAAAAGACCGCCGGATAAGGAGGGCGCACAGTCTGGCTTAAAAATCAAAAATTGCGTCTGATCGTGGAATGAGCCATTCCTGGAAATCCTGCGTTTCGTGCGCGAACACTTCAATGCGCGAATTTGCATCCTTTTGTATCCTTTTTTGTAAGCGATCAATAGACCTTTTTCGCTTGGGCGGTCTGTTTTCCCATTACAGACCACATGATATTCTCTAGAGAATTTTTCTTTTATCCACATAAAATTTATTCATTCATATACACGCGACTATTTGAAAATCAAATGGTCAGTAAGTGGGGCAACAAGTCGCCCAAGCGCAAAAGGTCTATAGGCCATCTCCGAGTTGCCTTTTGCCTCAGATTCAAAACGAGTCTTCGTGCGAAACCATTCAAATAAAAAGAGGTTTGATTTGCATAAAAATGGACGTGAAGGTGGAAGGCATTTTCATATGAATGGCTTCGCACGTAGATTCATTTTCAAACGGAGGCAAAAAGTAACTCGATCCTTCTGCTCTGCGCCAGGAATCGAGACCTCTTTCCGCCTCCAACACCGCAAGTCCGGGATTCACGGACTCATTGTTAAATCTGAAAAATCTGATTGGCTTAAAGATACAGAACGAGAACTCTGTGCATGTTCATGCTAATGCTCAGAAATTGGGAACGGTCAGAGTTCTCGAACCCTGATGGAGACCAGAAGGATCGCGGGCTCTGGGGACGAGAATGATCAATACAAATACAGTAACTCTGTTGACACAAAGAAAAAGCGAACGACTTGGAGCAAATCTAACACTTCTCGGTACCAAGACAAGTGAAAGTCTTGACACGAAATCCTGAGACTTCTGCTTTCGTGGCTAGAATTTTCTTTTTACGGTTAACATTTTTTTTTCGGCCAACGACTGTTACGCCTAAGGCCTACGGCTAACCTCATTAAGACCCACTACTTGAAGTTTCGTTTTAATATGATACTTTCAGGATTTTTTTTCGACATTTATTGGGGGAAATTGTCAATAAACTTTTTATTGAAAAAGTAGACAACTTGCCTGCTTTTAATTGAATTAGGGTGAAACCAACAACCTTTCAAACAAAACAAACACTGTGTTACCGGCCGCAGCGTGGGAAATGAAAATAATCACTCACAGCAAAACTGAAACGCTTTTTCATAGTCTGAAAGGCATCTTTTCTCACGTAAAGAACATTTCTTTGCCTTGTAAAATAATTTTTAAGAAAAAAAGTTTTCGGGAATTACAGAGATAAATATAGCAAAAATGTCGCTTTCGGAGCTAATTTGCATATTGACATTTACGGCTGTTTCTTTTGAAAATCCTGCAACAACGGTAGATTTTTTCCTCAAACGACGGCTAAATCGACAAATATTATTTATTTGCATACCACAGTGTGGTGTTTAGTGGTAATGATCGTATCTATAGGCGTTCCCTGTAAAGAAATCGGACCGTCGTTATCTTTGGTTTTAATCAAAATGGCGAAAATTTGGGAAAATCTTGCTACTCTGTACGGCGCGAAGTGCAGAGTGCCCACAAATTTTATTCGATAGGTTTCTAGACTGGTATTAGTACTTTCGGGATACAATAGACTTGACTTCTGATCAGGTCCCACATTCGAGAAAATCGCTTTCAACTACAGGTATGTTACGTGTCACGCATTCCTGAGTCCGTTAGGAAGTGTTTTTGAAAATTCATAACTCAGTCAAAATTTTATAGAATACAATTGTTTAACCGTTAAAGTATAGAAAAAACATAAAACCTTGATATATAAAATATTCAGCTTGTTTGGTTAAGGAAATACGCTTTGGCAGCGACCGACATTTAATGCTAAATTATGGAGTCTTCAAATGCAAATTGGGTGGTTTTGAGGTTGCAGTGAAAACCGCCTCGCAAAAAATAAAAATAAAAGATTTGATCCAAATAAATGTGATATTTGTTAATGGGATATAATGGTCGACTTTCACTGAAAATATTAGAGAAATCGGTGAAGGTCAAAAATTTGCCTTATCCGCTGTTACGCGGACAGCCTCTTAATATTTCACTCATATTACACGCGTCGATCTCGCTGGATTAAAAACGCGAAATATCCAGATGATTATGGCGTGCTTATAAAAATCTCCCAAGTCAAATGTTTGAGTCGCTTGAAATGAGCATTATTGACAAGGTTGGAGAGCAAAAAAAGGAAAAATATCACCTGTATTCAGCCGCTGACCCTTTCGTATACTTGGCTGTCCCAAAGTTATGTAAGTGTATTTTAGATTTACTTTTATCCGAAAGACTAAAATAAGATATTATTCAATAACAAACTTGTAAAAATTACGATAGAAGAGCTCGCGGCGAGAATTTCCCAAAATGCTACGATAAGTTGAGAAGAAAATTTGCTACAAGCTGATAACTACCAACTTAGCAATTATTCATTGCATGAATCTTATGTCATACAAACTGTCATGACTTAAAGGGTACCAGACTGACTAGTACCTGAGAAGAACACAGCGCTGTTTGTTGACAGCGAAAATTCACCGCTATCAAGAGAGGATGATCTCTTGGCAAAAATAAACAAAATGGACGATTGTTTCAACTGTTTTGACAACGACGCCCGAATCTCATATCCAACAAGCGCAAGTGAAATGCTTTCTTTGACAAGAAATACGAAATATCGGTGAATCTTGCTAATTTGTAAAAAAAGAGACCGATAAGTAATTCGCCGTGCATTTTATCTCAAACTCGAAACTCCCCCATACGAACGCCTTGCTTGTATTGACTGTCAGTTTAATTTATTCCAATAACTGAGACCTCATAAAACCAAATTCACAATAAAAAATCAAATCATTAAAGCACGATTTGAAATTCCCAACCTTTTGAGAAATTCAAAATACAAAAGAGCACCATTGTGAACTTGAATGGTACCACCGACTTCATCTTCAACCTGAAAAAGACCGAGTTAAAATTAGACATAAAAATGCACCTCTTACCTAACCGTTAAGTGTCGCTAGTTAACAGTGTTTATTACGTTTTTCATGAACACTGAGGACGGATCCTTTAAACTGAAAAATTTGTTTTCACAAGAAAAGGTAATGTTCGATAAACAGGTACGCGAATGCTATTTAGGGTGTTAACTGTATATGTTGGAAAATTAACTGTGACGTTCTTGTTTGAATTTTAGATTTGAAAAGACTACAATGTATACGATGAACTAAACAAACATTCTTACCTTAATCAAAGATGCTGAAGAACGCGGCTCTTTCTTAGGCCCACCCTGAATTGGTAACTGGTGACTATTTGTTTACAGGTTTTGCACACGCTGTCTGTAAAGGCAAGACTATGTTTGGATAAATTTTGCCCATAAATTGGGATATTCTGCCAGCGCAACCAGTGAGCGTTAAGATTATCTATCCGGCGCGGAATGCTGCCGCAGAATGTATTCAAGCTTAGGCAAGAAAAACTAATGAAGTGAGTAATCTGTTGAGAATTTGCAAAATGTCATTTATTCAAACATCTTAAAGTGAATTCGCTTTTAACTGTTTTCACTTAAATAATTAACGTAACCATCTTAAAGTGAATTCCCTTTTAACTGCTTTCACTTAAATAATTAACGAAACAAGCTTTTTGTCTCTTCACACTGTTTTGACAACTGTGAATAAAGCAAATGATTTGTTAAAGGGGCTTTGTCACGGATTTTAACAGATTTTTGAAAAGCCAAAATGTATATTTGTGTCAAAGGAAACCAAAAAATAATAGTCCATTTTTATTAACAATTGCTATATTAGAGCACCGAAACTGTTAACAATCGTCTTTAGCTGCAGATGGCTACGATGGAAATGGATTACAACTTCAAAAGTTTAGCTAAACTTTTCAAGTCGTTTCCGCACATCTACAAAAAAAATCAATACTTATAGCCGTAGTTAGATTTCTATCCACATATTAAGGTTATATCTTCCTTTAGATTTTCAAAGGTAATGATTTTCATGGTTTAAGTTGCATACCACTAATTTCAGAACAGTTTAGACCAAAAATCTGCGAAATCCCTGTGACAGAGCTGCTTTAACGAATTAGTTTTTTATATAAACATCTTAAAGTGGACAACCTTTCTACTGCGTTTATTTAGACAAACAGTAATTGTAAAAAAAAAACGACTATTTTCCAATCTATTCTCTTAACAGGTTGATGTTCGATTTAGGGTTCCGTGATGTAGGGTAAGGTAAGGTTACTCTTTGATAATGCAAGGACCACTTACACAAAGAGCTGCGAAGTGAAGCCTTGTCATTGAGTAAATCATGATAAGATATAGTGAATAAAAAGTAAAACCAAATGCAAGGCTGAGCGTACAGTTGAAAGGGTAATTGTATTGTCCAATATTTCGGTTAGACAGGGGCTACAAAAAGCTAAGTGCAAAAGTCAATACTGGGTAAACATGACCTAAGCAGGTTGTTGTTGAGACGTAACTTACATATTCGCGTTTTGATAAACGAAAGTATAGGAGACAAACTAAGCCAATCGTCAAGTAATTGTTTCGTAGCAGAGAGAAGAAGAGAAATAGAATAAGAAATAACTTGTCTGTCAATGATTTGTTAAAGAAAAACAATAAAAAGTACAGTGCTACATGGCGTAAGAAGGAGTTTCTCAAAGTCATTTATAATGTATTTCGTTAAAACAAACAAACTGCGAATCGTGCAGATTTTAACGATTTTAAATGTTTTCTCTTTTCAATTGAAGCGATTCGTCAGTTAAGCGAAAAGTCGTTTACGTAAACATCTTTAAAGTGAAGAAAAAACGCTGTTCGTTGCTTTTACTTAGATAGTAACACACAAAAAGACAACTTTCTCTCGTGTCAATCTGTCTAATGTAGCACTTTATGTTAATAATAAAAATAAGTGTTCGATTTAGCGTTCCGTGATTACGGCGAATATGAACATTAGGAAAGCGTATGACTCCACACTGAAGTTGCCCCTTGAAAGGAAAATACTTTTCGCTTTTGGTATAGGAAAATATTGAAGCCAGGCTAGGTAAATCGCTAACTATAACTACTAGAAATGCTTTTAAAAGTTAAACGAGCTTGTTAAGATATTAGGTCATCAAAAAAAGCCAGGGAACCATTACGCGGGTTCTTTGGAATATTACTTCCGTAATTCTGCCTCATTTTGCTGGTTGGATTCATCCGATGGGTTAAATCACTGTGAACTGATAATTTTTGCTATTCGGTGAACTGACATTGGCCATAAGAGCTAAGGAGACACTGAAGAGCACTTCGCTAAAGGAGGAACTTTGAAAGCAAACTAAGTTGTCTGTTTTTCAGCGTAAGGTATTTCCTTATTTGATTCTTTCACAAATTGATTTCGTCTTGTTTTGTTCTATTTTCTTTTTAGTTTATTTATACACCTTAAATCAAATCAAAATGATATTTATTCTTTGGGCATCAGTATTTCATCCACTAAATAGCAAACTCGAGCAGAAGAATCAATCTTTTTTTCTCGTAATCCCTTTAGAAGTTATTCAAAGCATTTCCTCGTTCTAATGCTGTTTTATAGACTGCTTTGTAACCGTTGTCTTCCTATCAAGGGTAAAAATAAGATTTTAATGACTTTCGCTATCTAAGTAGTAAATGGGCGATAGATTACTGATAAAAGCTAATAAAAAAACGTACTTCTGGACGTTAACCTTTTTAGTCAATACAAGAAAAATAAAAAAACACCTTCGGCTTTCCTTCGGTCTTTTTCAAAATATTACAGAGTTCATTTTAATTAAGTTTGGTCAAGTTTGAGTGGTAGCAAAAAAATATAATGACATAATCTTCGAAGAAGCTCGATCAAACGGCGATTAACGCCCCGTCAACACGTATCCGTTTTCATTTGGCCTGACACAACTTTCTTTTTGCTGATTAGCCTAGTTTCCGTCTATACTTATCCGGTACAAACGGTGATCGAAAACTAAACGCAACTTTTACAAAACGCTTTGCAAGGTGGAATATTTTGAAAACGCCGTTTTCGTGTTTGCGTGTGGACGGTAAAAACGAAACTTTGACAGCGATGACATCACAGCATTCGATCTCGCACCGGTGTTAAGAATGTTTTACTGCTGCCACCTTGCCTTTTTTAGACTTATAGGAAATTCAACTTCCATATTCTCTTTTAGGTAAATTGTTCAAGCTTGTTATTTCAGAACACGATTTTATCAGTGAGGCTTCTTTTACCATGAAAATCAAAGCTTTTAAAAACGGTTCACAAGCAAGACTTCGGAGGAGTTCTAAGTTAGAACAGTCTGTATGTAAAAGAACTTACTGATACAATTTTGCCAGCAAACATTGACACCAGATGAAGAGAGAGCGAATTTTAGAAGCAAGACTTCGGAGGAGTTCTAAGTTAGAACAGTCTATGTAAGAGTACTTGCTGATACAATTTTGCCAGCAAACATTGACACCAGATGAAGAGAGAGCGAATTTTAGAATGATTCAAAGTCAATCTGTGTAAAAGTATCGATACGTGTCGACACCAGACTTCTTAAAAACGGTAAAAAGCATAATTGCAAATGAAAACGGATACGTGTGTATGGCACCAAAGAGGCAGTATGTGTAAAAACATTATATTTGCATAAGGTATAGAGAAAATGACCGACAAACAAAATGTTTTAACATTTTTGTTAAGAAAAACAGTATTTCATTATATATTTTTTAAAGATAAATATTATTGTTATTTGACAAGTTTACGTGGCGTCACTTACAAGTATCATATGTTCTTTACAAAGGTCAGGGATGAACGTTATCTTGGCTTTCTTTGGTAAGGTTCTTTAAACTTCTATTAACTCCCCCCCACACCCCCTTCTGTGAAGTCCCACTCGTTAATAAGCCCCCCTCCCCCGACTGAAAATTCATTTTCTTTTTTAATAAACCCTCCCCTTCTATTAAATCCGGTTTAATTCTTTCACATGTTCCCTTATAGTTGTTTTGAGCGCTCTTGATCTTGTCAAAAGGTTTGCGATTCGGCGAGAATGCTGCCGGCGCAGGAAATGTTTACGTTATCAAGCATTTGAGTGCAATTGCGCACACTCGGTTCCCCAGCACCACTTTGTCGCAAGTCCAAGTCCTTCCATCCCCCCCCCCCCCCCCCCTCTCGAGTCTAACTAATCAGGTTTGGTAGTGTCACATTTCCTTACGAAACTATCGATATATTTCAAACAATTTTAATCGAAGGAGACCTGTATATAGCCGGGGAATTTGTTCTATTCCTTATTTTATCGTGCTAAAATAAATAGTGGCATTTGAAATTTGAAATATTAAAAAGTTTTGTTTTTTTAGGTCGAGCGTCAACTAGCATGTATGGTCGACGTAACGAAACCAGCCTTATAGAAGGTTAGTTGTGACTGTTTGTTTAAACCAGCTGATGATAGTATTACTCCAATGAAAACAGATAGGAGTAGGGCATCCGCTGGACAAGGTCTGAGCGCTGTAGTGGAAGTACTAGCACAGTTATGAAGCTGTATTAGTATTTTAAGTAGTATCAATAGCTGTGTTAGTATTGTAGGTAGTGTAAGCAAAATTAATAAAATAATGATAATAACAATTAAGTTTGATTTGTGTTTTGCAGATACGTTCGCATTTTTGCATATGAACTGAACCTAAAATTTAACATCTTTCTTTGTTTATCACTGAGTTTTTCTGCTTACAGAAAGCTGGGCGGTTGGCTTTGTGAACGCGAGAGTTTTTAATACCGGTTGACCAAATCAAATTCGAGTCCGAGCCAAGTGTCCGTGACACGAGATATACAAGATATCGTGTTGCCATAACAACGAGTCAACTGTACTTCGGCTGACTGGCCTGCTATTTAAGCTCTCTAATGAATTATAAGACTAACCAGAGTGTTTCTTAAGCTAACCGAAGTGTTATTTAGCTCAGAGAAATTCCAGGTCTTTAGTCACTCGTCTCTTGCCCACCATCCGCCATGTTTGAAACTCAGAAGAGTTGGGATATACCGCTGCCCAAAAAGTGATGATGAAAGGGAATTTGTCTCGACCTTTGGATTTTGCTTGGTTTTCCTGACCTTCGTTATCAAACAGATTATACCATAAAAAGATCAGCCATCTAAGGGGCCCACACCCTGTGATAGTACACCCAAAATTGTAATAGTTTGAAAAAATGTATTTTTCAGAAAAGGAAGGCGAGAAGAGGTCCACTTTTGCCAAGACACCAAGAACCCTTCAAGTGCTAAAAATAATAGCAGATGCACTTGGTAAATCGGAAATTGAAACTGGTCTTCTTTACAATTATGGTTGCTGGTGTGGTAAACGTGGACACGGAAAATATGTGGACAACTTTGATTTGTGAGTATGACTTTTCTCTTTACCCTGGAAGTCAAAACAGCAATATAAGTAGACATTGTCTTCGTTCTTTAAGCCCCGGACATTGTTTCGTATTTTTGTGTGTTTGTCGTACTTCGTTTATAAACTACATGTCGTGGGATTACGTAGGTATAGCAAATTAGTCTCAAGAAAACTTGTAAACATAAAATATGTAAAAATCTTTAAGAAGCTATAAAATCTAAAATTCAAGGCAGTGTAATCACGAAAGAGATGGCAATGAAATATGCAAAATTCCACATTTTCCTAAATTGCGAAAAATTGGCTTGCAGCTTTTTATTTTATTTTTCATGAATGTTTTATTAGAGACAATTTTTAATTTCAGAAATTTTGAAGTGCGACTTCTCAAGCACATTTTAAGAAATAGTTATTAAAACTTCTAGGGCCAAGTCTTCCCTTAAGACTCGACCGTTATTTTGGTTGTTTATCAGTGTTGTTATTGTTCAAATGTCGCATATGGCGGTTACAGAGTTAAGCAAATAGTTATTGTAATTAGAGAAAAAACATCTTGGAGCAATTTTTTGCACTCAGAATCGTATTAAGGGGGGTCCTTCTTAACTACTAAGTTGTTGCTAAGGAAGGTATCTAACCGCCATATTTTGGAAACTTGACCTGCTACGGATAAGCTTTTTTCGCAACTTTGCTCAATTGAAGAGTCCTTCAAGAGTTTCAAATCACGGCCATATTTGACAAGTGGCGTGGCCAGAATAGAAAAAACCCTAAAACTGAAAGGGCATATAAAACTGAAAGTTAAAATCAGTGCCAATAGATAAAGAATGTCCACATGCTTAATGCTTCGTATGGGTTTTACAAAATTTGCATTATTGTAAAAGTTATGACATAATAAACACCCGTATTTTCAGACTTTCTTCAGTAGCGCTTTTTTCTTTCTTGTAAACGGTAATCCCATACGTAGGATTATAAAGAAGGCTATGTTATCTCCGATTCTTTAAAAAATTCAGAACTCTTCCTTTTTTCCTCCAAGTTTTAGGGATTTTAAATTCTAACGCGCGGTTTAGGACTGGCACTAGTTATGCAGGCGCAATGTCAATATTTCAAGCAGGTATTTCCTGCCCCACAAAATTTACCATTTAGCGTTACAAAACGGTCCAAAATGGCTTGCCACTAAAACTGGTCTTCAGGAATTCCCTAGCAACTGCTCTAGATCTGTAGTTAAGAAGGACCCCCCTTAAGGCACCTTATTTTAAACAAAACACTTTTGCTTAAGACCATTCCTTGGCGCAACCCAAAGCAACGCCAAACTTTGAAAGCATTGCATACACGCCATGATAAGATCTTGCATAATGATATCGTATTCGGAATTCATACTACGATACAGTAGCCTATAACAAACTAAAACTTTTGTGCAAATCATACGGTCGTAATGTTAGAAAAATTGCCACAAATTTAAATCTTGTGCAGAAGCTTTAGCACGGCGTCCGTTTTACATTTGTGCTAAAAACTATTTTCGTTGCTAAAAGTAGATTCAACAATCAAGTCCTTTAATTTTTTCAATAAATTATTTAGTTATTATAAAGTTCTATTTATTATTAAAGTTTTCTTTTTTTCCCTTGACTTCCTTTCCTTTTTTGCTTGTTCCCTCGTCGTTTTCTTTTTCAATCCGTTCATTATTTATTTTCCCGTTTTCTTTAGCTGCTGCAAAGTCCATGATTTTTGTGAGGCAGAACTGGACCAAAGTGTGGATAGGTGTCAAGTTGAGGGAAGAGCAAGGTATATGAATAAACCATTCAAGTACAACAAAGATACCAACAAGTGTGGTAAGTATGATAAGCGCAGAATGTTTTAAGTTGCGAGAATTAGTATCTAGAAAGGAACACCATCGTGAACAGGACTTCAAAAAGTTAAAAAAAAAATGTTTTAATTTATGGAAACCTAAGAGTAATGATCATTTAGTTACAAAATGTTTTTATCTCAAATTAGAAGCCTGGCAGTTTTAGAATTCTGTCCTTGGGAAAATCCCCGAAAACTCACCGCAATTTGCTATTCCGTTAGCAATTAGTTCACTTAATATCTTTATCTTTGTGTTCTGTAGACACAGCACGTAAATGAGAGAGGTATAATTAGTCAAACTTTCAGCACCTTTTTACCAAAAATGCAGGAAATTCCTGTGATAGTACTTCTTTTATCCTCTGTGTTAGTCTGTTTCGACTTTTTACTTTTATGGAAAAAACAATAAACGGAAAAAGAAGAACTTTTGCCGAGATACACGCAGGCACGAGCACGGTAGGTCATTCGAAAAGTCAAAAGAAAAAAGACATTTATATTAAAGTAAACCTAAAAATAATGGTCTAGCTTTGTTAAAAATGACAAAATTGGTCGACTTTAGTAAAAAGAGGTATTATTTAACAATTATCATGCGAAATCGCGCGGAATATCGCCTGATATCAGACGATATTTCGCAAGATTGAGCAGGATAATTGTTTTATTATTCAACAAATTGTCAACGAAACGCTTTTTGTAGAGAGAATAACTGTGGTTGTGCAGCGCTTTGCAAGATATCGGTCGAATCTTGGCAACCTACGTAAATCGCAGGATATCTGTTATGTACGGATGACGGATAACAATGGCTTTCTGATCATATATGGGCGTCGCGCGAGTTTGTTGAATAATAACATGCTGCTATTTGTCAGAAACTACGATCTAGCACCAGTATGACAAATTCCGAACGCCTTTATACACCTTGTATACAAAAAATTGGCCGTTCTTAAATCGATCGCATATTATGTCACTTTTGGCGGTAATTGCATTAGTTGTACATATTAGATAACTCGCTAATAAACCGCAAAGTTTAAGAGGTACTTTATCTTGACAAAACAGTAAAACAAATCGCAAATTAACTCTCAGAGCCAAACGAATAGCAGCAGAGTTAACGTTAGATGGCAATGAAGTATGTCCTTGGGCTCCTGGGCCCTTAACTCTTTTCTCTTTGTCAGTCAAGTCACTGTTTCGTAAAACTATGCGTGACTCATCAGTAACGATTTTAAATCCTTTTAAACTGGTAAAAATATTGAGTAAGATTTACGTACATTTACTCATTATTCTAGCTCCAGTGAGTGAATATATTGATACAAGCAATGAAGACGAGAAGAAGTGTAGACATGCCAACTGTCTCTGCGACATGGAGATGGTTCGGTGTATGAAGCACTACAAAGATGAAATCAACACCGATAACATTTTATATCAACAATGTGATGTCAAAGGTAAAATTTTCGTTCCTTAATGTATTTTGATCGTAATTCCTACGATCTATGATCTATGATTAAGAACTTTTCACTGGCCGCAGTTGTGTTTTTCTAAAAAGTTTAATCAACAGCAATTTACAGGGATCCCTACCTTGTTATGAAAACGTTCACGTTTAAGCTCGAGAATGAATAATCTTTGTAAACATTTTCATGAAGAAAGGTGATGTTTATACTTAACGGTTTGGTAAAGGTTTTGAAACACTTTCATCGCCCTGAATGTGTTGAGATTTACTCAAAAGCGGCGTTTTCTGAATACAATCAAACTTAATTTTCGTAGTACTTATACCCGATAATGACGATGGTTTTTAAGCGACATCAGGGCGAAATGAGCGACATCTAGGCGACCAATGGCTATCAGCCGTTATACAATTCCCAATAAAGTTAGAAATTATGAACACCTAGTGAGTTACCAAAAGAAGCTAAAAGAGCTGCAAATCAAAAAAAGATTAACGTCTTTTATGATAATTACAGGCGATGATATTTGCAAGACCAAGGCGGATGTGATTGTTCTGATTCAAGACAGCCAGGGTATTAACACAAAGACAGTTGATAGCATAAAAACCGTGGTTCGAAGACTGCTGACTCTTCTAGGCAATGAAACACAAGACTACAACTTTGCACTGGCGACATACGCTTCATCGCGGCGAATGAGTTGTTTTGGCAGCGCAGCCGACACCAAACGTTACATGGACAGAGAATACCAACATGGATGACACGGTACCAAAAACCTCTTGACAAGTGCTCTGGAAGAAATGATCTAAAAGCAGTTTGACAAACGTCGTGACGACAGAAAAGGCAAAGACACAGCAAAGGTTAGTTTTACTTATGGCTATTTTTTAGGTTTTTGTCCTCAGTAACTGTGTGATCAAACCAGACCTCAGTTATATTTAATACCGCAAAAAAAAAGTTAAGTCTGTTATTCAAAACGCCCATCGTAATTATTGCGTTCGACGAAGGAGAACGCACCCTAATCGAGAAATCCTCCTAGCTTTTATGGACTATACAACGTTGTCAATTTGGCCCCCCCAGAAAATTTTTCAGGGGCGAATGACGTCATCTCCATGCCATGTGCTTCTGTTTTGGTGTTTGGAGTGATTTATCTCGACAAAATTGTCCTGTGTTATGGTCTGTTATCGCTGCTGTTTGGAGGGTTTTCATCCAAGGTAGAAGAGTTTTAATCAGCCACCGAACGTCGTAAAAGGAGTGGAAATCGAGTGACTCGATTCGTTGTTTTATAGGCAAGGTAAACGGTTTAAAACCAGCGTGTTTGCATGCAAAACGATTCACAAAACCAGCTAAAATTGCAAATCATTTCATGTAAAACGAGTGAGTAGAATAAGGATCAAAATTGTTTTATCGCTTCTTTGAATTTGTATTCTATAGTTATTCGCAGAATGTTTAGGCATTTTGATGAGGAAATCATTATTGCATTATTGAATATTATGAGTGTATTGACTATGAACGAAAAGTTGATGTGCTGTGCCTCGATCTATTTTCAAATTGAAGTGAAAGTATTTGTAGAAGTCTGAGGTTTTATTAGAAGTTGTGTAGCGCCAAAAGATATTAAACAACTAAAGTGAAATAAATAGTTAGTTGTCGTGTACATGATAATTCATTTCTATTCCATATGAATTTTAGTGTAAAAGAAATGAATGCAAATTGCCCATTCATTTATGACTTTGTACGTTTCTGCTTTGTGAATGTCACATGAAGTGCTAGGAGCGACTTCTATTCACGTTGTTTTTATACAATATTCTGACATCAATGAGAATTTGCCGTTCCATTCATTATTTGAGGTTCTTTTTGACCTTTGGCAAACAATCGCCGCTATGATGACAGATCATGTTTCCGTCTGGTTGACTGGCTTCTTCTGTAACACCCAATTTACGATAGCATAGCTTGCAAGCAAAGAAAAATTTAATTTTGCTTTAACATATCAAGAACTGCTACAGTGTCACAATTTGTTCACAGTTTATTGAACCCCTTCGAAAACAACACAACCCATTTCTTGATGCAACAAATTCCAGTTTATTTTGCAGAGAGATGTTCTTTTGGCTCGTCACGCAATCTTTCCTCCAAAGTGTTGTGTGATGAGATTCCTCTCTCACTCATCCTCATCGCTCCATTTGAGGCATATTAAGTGGTATAGTTTGCCAACAACCTTGCTCCTTTGCTACTACCTGACTCTCCATCTTAGGTCGAACGCACTCCCCTAATCGCTGATTACTACTAGTATATCTATATATATCATTATTTAACTAATAACATGCATGCAGAATTTAAGCATGCCGATTGGCTGAGAGCATGTTAATTTATAGGAAACAGCCAAGTGCAGAAAGTTGACATTGAGTGCTTAAATTGAAATTTAGTACAGGGAGTTGAAATTAAATTGATTGACAGGAGAAAGCCAAAACATATCGATTCAAGCAAAGTAAGACCAATTTAACGAAAAGTATTTAAGTATATAAAGCAAAGTACTGGCAAATGCACATTTGTGCGGCACAAAAGAGGCTTTACGAAACTACTGAAAGTTACCAATCAATGATTTTCTTCCGTGACAGCTCAAAGACTCATATCAGCCCATATAATATAACTGAATTTGGGATAAATCAGCACACGCGAACTTTTAAAAGACTACAAATGTAGTTGCCTCGTGCTGATTTATCCTAAATTACACTCAAAATCATGTAATCAACTCTACAAATTGTCATGAATTTCAAGATTCTAGTCATATTCTCAGACGGGAACACAGAGCATGAGAATGGGGACATTATGGACACGTTCTGGCTTGAGAAAACAGCAAAGCGGTTGAGAGTCGATAACAACATCAAAATGGTTGGTGCCATTATTCCCAACACGCAAAATACGCAACGAATACAAGAGCTAAAGAGCATTGTCTCTGAACCAGATGATGCCATAGACGTCGAGTTTTCTGATGCAAACCTTAACGATATCGTAGATCGTCTTGCGACTCGAGTAAGACGATTGTTGATCTGCCGAGGTGAGATTTTTAATTTTTTTTATTCAGAGGAACATGATCTTCTTATTTTTCTGCAGAAAAAAAGCAAATTTCATAAATAATAAATTGAAATGACTCTTTCTCTTTTAAAGTGTTTAAATAAAATTACCTTACCTCACGTTCCTCAATTTTATTGAGAGCAGACTACGTTTTCCTTAAAAATGAGAACGAAAATTGCAGGGATTTTATAACATGATACTATATATCACTCATGGAAAACGAGGGCGAGTTGTCTAATTGCGTTAATTAAGCAAACACTTCGTTTACGAGTCCAAAACCTACAATGTTATGGCCAGTTTCAGGCACAAATTCAAGAAAAATAAACAGGGCTAGGCGAGCACTCTCAAATTTGATCATGGCAAAAAGGAACAAAATGTGTGTGGACCCATACAACACGTTGCATTACGGACTACGTTAATGAACCCCCTCATGCACTTACTGATCCTCGATGTGCCAAGTGGCTTATAAGGCCTCTTACTTTTAACAGCTTTGTTTATTTCAACAGTTAAGTACACAGTGGAAGTCTACACCCCCGATAAGCATGTAAAGCGCGAGTACGAACTGTCTGTTAGGATTAAGGGAAAAGAGGGACAAGAAACTGCAGATCACGTCTTGCATGAAACAACACAAGAAACACAAGGGTATGATATATAGAGGATAAGACATGGTTGCGCGGAGATATGAAATTTATCTTGGAGTGTTAAACTCGATATCGAGTTGAACATGATGTATTATTTTGTTTATTTTATAAAGCGACTAATAACGAGCTTTTGACGATTTTCCGAAGATCTCCGACCATTTTCCGAAGATTTTCAAAATGTTGTCCGATGGTCATACGAATGTTTCCGAACATTTTCCGACAATTTCCGAAGATTGCAAAGGAAGATCCGAAGATGTTTCGACTTGTGGAAAGTCCTTGTTGCACTCAGCTGAGTACAGGGTCGAGAGGGGGGAATGGGATAAAGAGGTGACGGAGTGATCGTCGTATCTTAATATGATAAAAATTTCGTGGTTTTGTATCGTTCAGTGTTTATTATGTCTTTAAGCTATAATGACTACTGTTAAAGATGTGGCACCTTTTATAAATAGCCGCTCATACATAACGTGAATGCGGTTCCATCTAAGGTCTCCTTTATAGGTCGCCCCGTGAGTTAAAGGAAAGCGAGGAGATTGTCAAAATTGTTGGAAAAAAATGGTTACGTTGAGATTTATCTATTGTCTCATTAATGTGTATAGAGCATTTTCATTAAGATAACAAAATTATTTTGCTTGCATCAAAAACACCAACAAAAGGGTTATATTCGCCAAATTTAAACTTGGCAGTGTTATAATTCGAAAAATTACAGAGGTTTGTATGGGTCTGCCATATTGGTGTTTCACTTTGGTTCAACAATATGGCGGCCAAAACTGTCTGCGAGAAAAAAAAAAAAAAGATTCTGCTACAAGTTATCAACTTTATCATTTTTTAATTGTTAGCATATCTAAAATCATTTTAAATGAGCTAAAATGTTGGTTTCTGTATCATGTCAGATCATAATGAGTTAGCCTGTGTCAAATTTCAAAACCCTTTATCTCCGAAATAAAGCACTCTTACAAACACTTTTAGGATGATGACCTAAAAAAGTATCTGAGTTTCGATCGATAGTCAGTTGTTTATTTTACAATAACGGAGTGAATTTTGGCGCGCTGCTTGGCCAATTTTTATCATCAATAGGCATAAGCGTGGCGTGGTAGGTGCTGTCAAACTAGCAGTTTTTTAACCAATTAAATCTATTGAGTGTCGTCAGGACCCAAGGGAAGGCGAGAAAAGTAATTGATAATGTTTGCGCCCTGAGTGCGTCAGTTTGAATGAAATTCAGAAATTTTCAAGTTTACTTGTGTTTTCTCTTCATTTGAGAATGCATTTGACCATTTTTGCCCTTTGTTACAGTAAAACACAAATTGACGTCAACTTTTTATCCGTCTGTCCTGTTATTGATGATGAATTGCATCATAACATCGTCAAAGGATGTTGTGGATCTACTCGCCTGAGGATCGTGATCCACGACACTTTGACAATGTTATGACGCAATTTATAATCAATAAGAGGAAAAACGCATAAAAAAACTGACCTCAATTTGTTAAATTATCTTTAGAGACCTGCAGGTGATTAAATCCGACTTCTTCGACCGTGATCAGTGGCGGATCCAGGGGGAGGGTCCGGGGGGTCCGGACCCCCCCTATCAGACCTGACGCTTGTTTGAAACTGAAATTCTTACATCGACAGGATCGTAGCCAGGGATATTAAAAAATGTAATTGTTTTTGGGCACCCTCCTATTTATATCTGTTCGCCAACGGTGACCGGCGTTCACAGATTGAGATTAGAAATCTGTACCATTTTTTTTTTACCAAGCGCAAGCGGAGGATGTTCCAAGGGTGCATCCTGTACCGGTAGAATTCACTTATACGGTAAGAGGCAAAGGAATTATTACGTACAACTGCAACTGGTCGGCGGGGGGTGTGTGTGAAGGGGGGGGGGGGTGGTGGTGGAGGGGATGAGGGAGGAATTAATTTGCCCCCACCCCCCACCACCCAACCCCCAAAAAAGTTCAACAGTCCTTTTTGAACCAAAGTTTGGACCCCCCCCCCAAAATCAAAAATTCCTGGATCCGCCCCTAGTGATGTGGGCGCTGTGGAGAGGATTGAGATAGGAGCAAAAAGGATAGAGAGATGCTCGGCAGGGTGGACCCTAAATGAGGTACTATAATGTAAATGTTAGTTTAGGATGTGATTTGGCACATTCTATAGACATAGCATGCTGCTAGCACTGCTCCCAATTTTGTCGAATTATAACAATAGTATCATGAGTAACAGACTATTCCTTAATTTTGGCGTGAAATTTAATTTATGATTTAGTTTATGAAATCACTTGTGAAATTACGAAATTGCTATGGCAACGTTACCTGTGAGTAAAGAAGTTCCTAGTAAAGATTGTACAACAAAAACGTTACGTTAAGGCGGGGTTTTACCTGAATTTGAGTGAAATTGTAAGAGGTTTTAAGAAGGGATAGAAGAAAGACAAATATTTCTAAAACACCACCAGACAGCTGAACCCAACGCGAGAGCACCCCAGGCTGTCAGGGGACTGTTTGGGTGTCCATCTACTAACTTTTAACTTCCAATTCTAATTTTAAAATCACATTAAATCCTCACCATTTTTTATTTCTCTAAATTTTACTAATCCAAAATATCCCAAAAATCCCAAATATCCCCCAAAATCAACCAAAAATTTACAAACACCGCAAAACATAGATTCGTGGGATGAGTAAACAGTTTTTCGTTTGCTTGGAACGAGAACGAGATAATCGCATTAAACCCAAGTTGCGCGGCGGATAAACGGCCTTCAGGTAGAACCCTACAAAAAACCTAAACACTCGAAAGAGCACAATATAATAAACTGGGAGCTACCGGATGAGGGCTTTTGAGAAGTGGTGTGACGAAAACTGCCTTAAGAAAAACCCTGAGAAGGTTGTTCCTGAACAGTTGGATAAAATACCCGAGCGGATTTTTCTTTTTTTTTTTTTTTTCATCCGTGCGCATGCGTATACAAGACGGTACCGACTGCGAACCCGGGACCTAATGGGTGATTAAAGCAGGACTTGGCCGGTATCTGAAAGAGCAAGGTTATACTTTTTCAATTATGTAGGACCGAAAATTTTTCAAATCCCGAAAGTTGTTAAGTGTAAGACGCGTAAGCTAAGAAAGGAAGGTAAAGAAAAACTGCCAAATAAATCAAGAAGCCTAATGAGAGAGGAAAAAGAGGCGAGAGCCGACAGCTGAGAAATTCATTTCCAAGGTCAATAGACATAATATGGTGGCTCCTGTCATGCACAACATCTTGATTAGTCTGCGTGCCTGCCAAGAACATTTCACAATGAATGTGAAAGATTTCACGCTGAATAAAGACGACAATGGCGGACAACGCTGAAGGCCCTACAAAAACACGGCAAGGAGGTTTGAGAGTTCAGCTGCGGTCTGTATGTTCGCAAGTGATGATTCAAAATAGACCTGGCAAATCAAAATACTACCGTTAGTCCCCAAATCTACTAAATAAAAAAACACAGCTTGCAATTTTTCTTAGGCCCTGAAAAGCAAGAATGACATTGTAATTGGCTCTAAAACAATGCTTCACAAAATGGCCAAGTAGGGCTGTTTTGAAAAATTATGCTCGTTTGCTCCAATTATGCCAAAACGTATACATGTATGCTAGCACAAAGGGGCCCAGCTCGAGTTTATTTAGTAGAAATAGCAGCACTGAGCAGAAACAAGCGGCTTTATCTTCTAGAAAATATCCATATAACTAGCCCTGTACAAAAGCATGCCATTACCTTTTTTTTGTTGTGTATCAGATAAAGGTAAAAAAAGGACACGAAACGGTCACTGCAGTGTTTAGAGATAATATTCACCACGACTGGAAAAAACGTTGGTATTCTGGTAAGTTGTAATGCAAAATATGTGAAAACAAGTGTTAGAATTCCAACAAGGCCATGTGCACACGTTGAACCTCGAAATGAGGGTCTGGACGGGGTAGGGGGGAGGGGAGGGAGGGTGGCATCTCAGTTTTCATTTAAATTGTCCAGGTCTTAGATCTAAGCTGCCAGCCGGAAAGAGGGGACAACTTCACGAGAGTAAATGATTTTAACGATTAAAAGCTAATAAAGTAGGGTAAAGTACTGGGCATGAATTGGTCCGCAATTATGCTCATTAAACCAATGAACTTGTTCTCTAAAATCCAAACACAATTGTCCGAGATCAAGACTTGTTGCAACACATTTTTCAAGTCAGTATTTCAACGTAAGTTTTGATATATAGCGATAATTATGTTTCCACCTCTGTTTTGTACCTAACCAAGGAGAGTTCAAAGAGGGATTTGTGAATAGGTAATATAATATGAAATCAAGGGCGCTTTCCATTTGTCAGAACTGGCTGGCCGGTCCGGTGTTTTTGAATATGAAATGAGCCTTTTCCACGAGATTCCCCCCCCCCCCCACCCCCCCCCCCCCCCACAAATCCACCATAACAATGTTTATTTATTTATTGACTGATTTGACAGGACAAATCTGACTAACAACGGAATTCTGCTCTTGAATATACCGGTTTGGCAGGCCAATTCTGACAAATGGAAAGCACCCTAATTTACGTGTAATGGTCAAAGTTAAATGATTTTGCATTTTGTTTTGTAGCTAGAGCATGGCGTAAACCCTACGGTAAGTAGAATGAATTTGAACTTCGGAGTTTTAAATTTTCTGAATGCATATCAAAGCTCTTCCGCTCATCTCAGTTCCCTTTCCTCTTATTATTATTTCGATATTTTTAAATTCAGCCTAAAACAATAGACATCACTACGAGGCTCTGGGAAATAAACCCCACAAATTCTATAGTTTATTCACCGGAGCCTCGTACTGAAGTCCATTGTTTTTGGCTGAATTTTGATATATCAAAACTGGGCTAATGAACACCAATGCAATTTATTTTTCTTTACTACCGACAAAGACATATTCCCGATAATTGGACAACACTTTACCCTTTTGCTGATGTATCTTATTTAAAAACACAAAACCGCCGCGAATCTGTTTACAGCTTATCTCATTCATTAGCAGTTAAATCACGCAAGCTTTCCTATGAATGTGTGCATCAAAATGATCTCAAGTTGTGTAAACACTGCCCAGTGTATGACTGCAATCTGAGTAAATGTTCTGAAAAGCTCATTTACAGCAGTTACACCTAATTGAAATAAGGTTCTCATATTAAAAAGAATCAAAGTGCCATAATAAAAACTACAATAAAAGCGTTCACTAGCTTAAAATATTAAAAAAGAATATGACCTTTCGGCTGCCGCTCTACAGCCTTCAGTGTGGACGGCTGGCCACACCGGAAAAAATATGGGTTTTCAAATTAATCTGGATTAGTAGTGTGAACATGGACACATTTTAGTCCTAAATGGCTAAAATAAAAAATAAAATACCGTAGGTGGTCTCTATGTTGTTTCTTTGCTTTGGTTAATTTCAACAGTTAAGTACATGGTCGAAGTTTACACCAGTGGCACATCAGAGAGATGTATACACAGTCTGACTGTTTGGGTTAAAGGAGAAGAGCAACAAACTGAGAATCAAATCCTAAAAGAAACAAGCACAAGAATGGAAGGGTATGTAATAAATGTACTTGTTCGATTTTGCCTCGCACAGGGTGTCGGGAGAGGGGGGTAGGGGTGGCGTCACATATCAAAGGACCTCAAAGGGAAAGAAACCTTCTATTGGATAACATTCACGGTTTGGTAAAGCTTCAGGCTAGTTTGGCGCGTTTAAATGTAAAATGACTACGGTTGTGGCACGATGTTTACTGCGCTTGGCTCCAGATCGAGCTGTGCGTCTTCCAACATATGACATGACATGACATAATGATCCAGTCATTGCAGAAAGTAATTTCATTAAGCTTTTAAGAAAATACAACGCGTTGCATTTATTGCAAAACGATTGTCGATTGTTTTATTCTCTTCAGGGACCAACTTGTTATCACAGCCGAGTTCAAAGATCTCAATGCGGGAAAAATAAAGGAAATTGGAATAAAACCAATAACTGCGGAGTGTAAAATGACTCTCAATAAAGTATTGTGATATTATTTTCGATAAACGATTTTGTAATGACATGTTTGGTATGTAGATCAGGCACTAGTTTTTGTAGAAGTAGCAGCAGAAACGGCCGACTTTCTCCTTCTGAAAATCTACTTTTTGTTCCCTTACAAATTAAAGCAACATTCTAGCATTAAACTTAAACGTAAAACTGATGTTTCCCTGCTTTGTATATTCAGAGCACCGATTAAAAGTGACACGTTAATATTTGTCTTGTTTATGTATCAGGTGAAGGCTGTCGAAGAATTCCGAGGAACATTCGATGATGTTTCCACTATTCACCAACAAATTTAACTAAATGGGTCAAACATGGCGCCAAACATAATTTAAGTCGACAATAATACTGTTTTGTAATGTAGTGTAGGTAGTATAGGTATTGTAAATAATTGTATGAATGTTTTGCAAGGCAGCTTATGTAGTGTAGGTAACTGTATTGTAATAGTATTGTAAGTAGTGTGCAGTAATACTTATAAAGAGCGACTTTTTCGCGGGGCCCGAAATCCTTGTATTGAAACGCTGCAATCTATATGATATAAGAGGTTTGTATGTATCCTGCCGTCTAAATTACCACGAAAAAAGTAAGGGAAAAAGTAAAGAATTGACGACAAGACCTCGTGATCTCACTGTAAATTACCTGGGGGCAATTTGTTTTTTTATACGTCTTATAACATAAAATGATTATCTGACATGAAACAGTCCCTAAACTGTCACCCTATACAGGCAGGAGAAGAGAAAGCATGTGCATGCTCAAAATGCACCAATCAAAAATGGTGTGTCGCGTTACGAACTTGGGGCGTGCGCTAGGGTTAAAATTGTTCGCTCGAATGAATAATTCGATTAGGCGACCAAGCAGACATAAATGCAAGAAAAATATCTTAAGGTCATTCCTCTGAAATAGAACTGACAATAGATTTTCATTCAAACTTCCTCTATTGATTTTTCATCTGTAGGGAACCTAAATTTCAAAATAAAAATGAGGGGTCCCCGTATTCGTTTGGGAGCAGGAGGACTTTGAATCTACCCCATAATTCCTTACAATATCAGCCTCCAGAAAAGTGTCATTTGAACCGTTCAGTTAACGTTTCGCGGGAGCAGAAATAAATAGGGAGGACGCAAAACGTGATATTTACCAATAGAAGCACTGCATCGACTTCAAGAAACAATTTGCTGTTTGTTTCAGGACAAAGGTACGACAGCGATTCAACTTGCTCCAAACGTACAGTGCTCTCGTGGCCACAAATTTATCTTCACTGGTAGCGGCGAAGTTCACGTTTCCGTTGATTACTGAAGTTTCAACAATAGAAATTTGTTTATATTCACTACATAGAAAGGACGCGTTCACTGGACTCAGAAAAAGAGAAAAAATTGATAGGTCACCGTGCTCGTTTACGAGAAAACGACGATTTTTCTCACGCACGAGCCAAGCCGAAAAGAAAAAGCAGCCATTTTCTTAATGTGCGCGCGCTGGTACGCGCGCCAATCACGCGTAAATTTATGCGCAGTAAGGATGCGCAATGCAAAACAGAGGAATGACCTTAAATTGCGCTAGAACCAAAATAAAAAGGGTCCCATTTAGACAGGAAATCAGTTACAACTTACAACTTGAAACAACCTACTCAAGGACATCGTGGAAGCCGGTAGCTTTTAGCTGATTAAATTAAGGCTGTGAATTGTAGTTTAAATGATAGCTTATAACCAGTAATGATGTACAGTTCTGTATTTCTTTGGTGTGATATTGTAACTTTTATAGGGGTTTTGTTGCACAGGGATAACATCGAGACTCTCTGTTTAAAATTTATGCTCTTGAACTTGACTAAACATGCTTGCATGTTATGTCTAGAGGCGATGTATTGCGGTTTGTTGTTTAACGGATACAGTGGTTAAGTTTAGGCTATTTCTGTCTTAGCGCATGGTCGTATAATTGAATTCGTCAGATTCGCGCGCTTGTTTTCGAAAGTGATCCCATTTATGGTTTTCCCCCGTTTTAGGTGGGGGGGGGGGGGGGGGGGGGGGGAGGGCGAGGAATGTCTATGCATGTTATCCTGAAATCTCTTCTCTCGGCTGAGTTTAATCATCTACAGCGTGGGGAAAGAAGAGTTTACTGACTGGTTTCCGTTAAACGGATTAATAAATTTCGTAACATGAGAAAAAGCTATTAATTATAAATTGAATAAAGTGATTTTGTGTTGCAGGAACAGCAATGAAGATGTCTGATTCACCGACAGAGGCATGAAGATCAGCGAAATGTGAATGGACAGCAAAACCGCATTGATTATCATAAAATTAATCATATTATTAAAGCGCAAAAAAATAAAGAATTAATGATCGTACTTCAAAGTTTGAATTGTTGCTTCCACCTGAAGTTCATAAACTAGAAGTTTACATCTCTGGTAATGGGCCTTGAGTTATGTCTTTCGAGAGAAGGCTACCTTTTGGAACGGCTTTTCCACGAACCTAACCCTGCGATGGACTAGCATCCCATCCAGGGGGGAGTAGAAATACTCCTAGTCGCTTCATGCTACGGAAACTGGGATAAGCTCCGGCCTGATGGGCCACTAGGCTCGTGTGCAGACTTAACCTTTTACCTTCCCACGAACCAATCCAATCGCGTTGAAGCATTTGCCGTGCGTGATTTCCAACAATCTCATTTCACGTGCAAGTCATCATTGCATGTGCACGCCTTCATTTTCTTCATAATAACCTACGTCATTTTCTCGCGCGCAATGTGTTCAGAGCGGCTGACAAAGGAGGCGCATTTGTGGTCTGGAAGAAAGATAATTACTTGGCTGAGTCCTACAGACAACTTTCGGACTGAAATTTCTACCAGCGAATTCCTAAATACGCAACGCAAGAACATCAAAATATAGTTCGTTCTTTTTTCAACGAGACCAAGGAACTCCCTCCATCAGCCACTACCCTTATTGTGGAACATGCACGTATACTTCGAAGTTTTATTTACTACCCAAGATACACACACCTGGTAATCCAGGTAGACCAATTGTTTCCGCTTGTGCATGCCCTACAGAATGTCTAGCTAGTTATCTTGACAAGCTAACAGCACCGTTTGTACGCTAATTGGCTAGCTATTTCAAAGGCATGATCCACATGTTACAACTTCTAGACTCGCTTCGGTTTAGTGAAAATGGGCAACACCGATTGGTTTTTAGAATGGACATAAAATCTTTGTACACGGTCATTCTGAACGACGAAGGTGTGTTAGCTCTAAAATATTTCCTAGACAAAGAACCCCCAACTTAGCTTTTTTGTTTCTCTTGTTATTAACATATAATAATCCCCTGAGCATTGTGAAAATTGATAGTACATACCCAGTAGTAAAGCAATAATATGGCCAGAAAACCTTCAAAGGGAGGGGGAGGGGGAGTGGGGATTATGGAAAACAATAATAATAAATAAATGTTGTTTATAGTGGTCATGCACAAGTTTCACATCTCTTCGAGATAGCTGGTTTACAGACATGCTACTGAAACAGTGGCTAGGTTAAGGCTATTTCTGTTTTAGTGCAGGGTTGCATAATTGAATTCGTCAGATTGGCGCGCGTGTTTTCAAAAGTGATCCACATGCAAGCATGTTTAATTGAACATAACACGGTTAAAAATCCCAACTGGGAGGAGGCAGACCAGTTGGCTATTTTACAATGCGTGACCAAGGATTTGAACTCGAGACGACCGAGAACAAATCCAGCTAGTGGCAGGCTGAAGGGTTTCAACACAGCGCCCTCAATCACTCGGCCACGCTGCCTCTTGTATGGAAGGATTGGCATTTATAGATGAGCGAGTGTATTTTCCGGTCCGGCAAGGACTCTTATTGTCGGAATTTTACAGCAGTGATGGAAAGTTTTTTTAAAAAGAGGAAGACCTGAAGGGACTCCATAATCTCGTGTTAAAGGACTTGGCTCAAATTCTTATCTTTTTTGTGTGTGTTTTATTCCAGAGAGTTACCAAGATAGGTGAATCAAACGAACTCCGACATGTTTACTTTGGCTACTGCCATAACTACTGTACATGATTGGATTCCCCCTTAGAGATGCGTTGAGCACGAAGTATGATAAAGTGAGGCTTCCCTAGAAAACATTCCAAATCTGTTTGTACAGTTTATCCACTGTGCGTCGTTTGAACTAAAATATTTTTTGTTTATCCATAACTTTGCACATGCTAATAAGACTTGCTGTGTTTGTGTTGTTGTTTGTTAACTTCTGTTCAGGAGAGGTGTCAAAGAATTGGTACGTTACCAAAATTACCGCTTCCATCCTAATAATACTTCGGATTATTTGGAGGGGGGTCGATCAATGTTACATTAGTAGACGCTCTAATAAGAGAACACCACTGTGCAGTTATTTAACTCATAATACTCAAAAGGAAGAATCTTTGTTCAGGATTTACACTAACTGAGTAAGGATTAAATCACCTAAATTTACTATGTTCCTTTTGTACATTGTTCTTTTTGTTTTTTGTTTTTTTTTCCATGACAGCGAAATTTGTTAGACCACACATCAAAGCATTCCTTGAAATATACCGGTAACTTGATTTTGAATTTAGAAGTCTAAAAATTACAGTTTAAGACAAAAAAAGTCATCCAATTGGTGAAAGAAGTTTGTTAAAAATTGTTTTCTAGGGACTTGAATCATCTTCCAAATTATATTTAAACATGTTACTTGTTAGTAAAAGAGAGAGGCCTCTCCATTTCCACATATTTATTTTTTTCTTGACTTTTTTTATTGATTGATTTTTTTTTTAATTGAGGTTGCCCCTTTGACGATTTTTTCGTCATAACCGCATATTTAAAATGTCTCACAGCCAATGAAATAATGCGATTTCGATGACGTCAAGTAAAGACAAAGAATATCGTAACAGTGCACGACAACAATTGCATGAGATCATACAATTTTTAGCAATTTTTATCGTTTCTTCGCCTGCGACAGAGCCATTGTTAGGCGGGCTTTACTTCCTGTAAATTTCGTGTATTACTTTGTTATGACAGCAGATGAAAGTTAAGCAAATACATTTTGACATTTTACTTACGTATTTTCTTTAAACAAATAAGTTACTAAAGATGGGAAAGAAAACAACAAACATTTTCAGGTCTTACTGCATTTTAATCAACTGTTTACGCTTTTTAAATCTAAATAACTGAATGGAGATTAAATACGAAATACTTTTGTTAATTACACACGTTACATTGACGACCAGGAAGTTTTATATATTTTTTTTTTTCGTGTAGATTTTTCGGGTTTGGGTTGGGCGGAAAAATGCTATGAAAGGAGGAACAGCCTTAAAAGCTTCCCTTCCCACCACAATTTGTTTAAAATTTTGCTACCTACTGGGGACAGCAATACCTAAAATTTAAAATTTAGTCTTAAAATTAAACCCTTAGTTACTTCAAAACACAGGGGCTCTGTGGTAACATTTTCAATCTCCATTTCAAAGGACTCACCTGGAGCCCTGTTCATTTAGGAAGAAAATATATCTGGTTTTCCATCTCCTGACAGTTAACCAGCAGAGTCATAAGAGAATGGGGTGTAATTTACAGGGAAGTCCTGTTGTAATATTCTAAAAAAGGGAATTTGATTTTTAAACTGTTTATAAAGGTAAATGTGTCCAAGAAAACATGCTACCATACTAGAAGTGGATTCCCATTAAAGTGATTTAACTTAGACGTGAAATAGTTTCTGTACAATTCGATACTTATAGTTCGTTACTTTCTTGCTTCTCTACCTAGTCTTCACAAAGTTTACTCGAGTCTCCAAACGAGAAGTCCTCCGTACATCACTTTTAAAATACCACCATTTGTATAGCATGCATAATTTATACAGTATGCATAATTTATACAGTATGCATAATTTATACAGCATGCATAATTTATACAGTATGCATGTCCAGAGATCTTCGCTTTCTTCTTCGGGAACCATTGGATCGACTCGACCTTCTTCCAATATTGGAAAACATTGTGAACTGCATGTTTTTTTTCTTCCGGGTATTAATCAATTTCGTTTCCCTGGTTTCCCTGCATTCCTGCATTCCAAGTGAAGCGCCAGGAAAAACTTGTGACATCATTATTTCTGTATACAATTAACTTCCGAAAATAAGCCTTAGAATGATTATTGTAAAAAAGGCTTTTTCTCCCAATGGAATGGGATTTTTGGGTCTATGATGTGTGTTTGTGGGAGGTATTTCATGTTATTATTAAGGCGAGTTGTACAACTGGAACGTTGTTTTGCGGGATGCCGGTTAATCCACGGCCTCAAAATCGTTACATATCTCCATTGTATAAGTATTCCGAAACAAGATCAATCAAATGAACCTTTGACCAGAATTGCAGGCACCAGTAGTATTAATTATCGGTCTAAGAACCAAACTCTGTGGTTGCAGAATCAATTGGCTTGTATTCATAAGAGCCTCTCCCGTCCATATAGAGGACATACTACGGACATGAAGATAAAGAAACAGATATCAGATATAGAGTCGGTTCATACTGAAGGAAAAGTGCTAGGGAAAGGAATAAGTCGCAGGGACCACATGTTGGTCCTTGGGACTAGAGTTTTAGTGGTTCGCACGAAAGGACTGCCGTTGTCCCCTCGTATGAGCCTACCTTAATTTTGAGAATTTGTCCCTTAAAATTCAAATCAGTTTGAATTTGAGGGACGAGTTGCAGGAACCAAATGTTGGTCCCTGCGAATAGATTTTTTTTAACAAAAATGGGTCGTTCACACGAAGGGACCGTCGCACGGACTTGTCCCCTGTGTGTGCCAAACTTGTGGAAAACACCACCACGCTCAGAAAGCGTTTTCTCGCTTTCTATTTTACTTAACGAGTCTTCATTCCCAAAACGTTATGTCTGAACTTTTCTCCACCCTGCCTGCCCTTAGCTTAGTCGCTAGAGCAATGAAAAGAACTTTGCAATACCTTCAACGAAAATAGATCAAAACCAGTAACTCCTTCTTTCACAGACTCGTAATAAAATGGACATGTTATCAAAGTATTGAGAATAAATTATATAGATCGCGAAAAGAATTGATATTACATTAAAACAGGATATATTGCCTTTGGAAAAGAGCCATCTCAAACAAATCTTAAACTATTTTAATACAGGTTGCTGAATCAGTTAATGTCCATTTTCATAACAAGTCAAGTTACTTATGGGGTGGTTACTTTTTTGGGATTTGTTTACAACTATGACATTTTATCGCTACTATCGGGCCATTACTTTCAAACAGTGAAAAAAGAACGAAAACACGAAAACTAACCTCGTGGTATTTCCACAGTGACTTGCGGTGTGAAACAGTGAACAGTGTGATGCCAACCTAAACGTGATAGAAAAACATACAATAAATCAGGCACTGACTTGCAAATATATCTTCTACAATTTTGATTGGCTAGTGAAGACTAACAGTAATAGATTACAATATACGAGCGACTCGTGTTTTCCAGCTTGACTTGGATTCCTTCTTGCAACACGAAATTCCTTTGATAAATGAATCAGTTAAAGTTAAAAATGTTAACCAAAACCAAAGTCATCACTCTGGCCAATCACAAAGGACACAGACAATCTGGTGAACCAATCAAAAATCAAAGTAAATAAATGTAGCCGGCACGAAGCGCGGGAAACGCGTGTGAGCAAGTCACGATTGGTTTTGGTTTCACTTCTAAATGGTTGAAAACGTGGCGCGAGTTTTTCAAACCAATCACTAAGCGTGGTAATGAAAAGCCAAAGCAAATGTGAATTACTTTCGACACTCAAGTGAAAACCGCTTTAATTTGACACGTCTGGTAACATACCTCTCTACAGCGAGTGTACATGAAGCCCTCGACATCCACACTAACAGCGCTTGTGCATTCATCGAGAATAGCAAACTGAGGTTTGTGGTAGAAAAGACGAGCCATCTAATGTACATATACATGCAGGAAAAACAGCATAAGTTAAATACCAAGAACTAAAGGGGCTACAATGTCAAACCTGTATTAAGCACGAATAAAGCGAACATCCTGGGGAAACGCTCGAATGTCCACTTACTACTTAAGGTAAATGACAAATAAATATGTTCTGTTGTAGAACTTTATGTTGCAGTATCATAACTGAAAAAGTTGTTTCCTCAAAAGTGCTAAGATCCCATATACTTTTTGGGGGACGTTTCGGAAATAACCCCTTCATCAGTCGCAAAATGTACTCAAAACCGTTAAGCGAGAGTCAAACATTTGATTTTCGCTCAATGGTGATAAGCACACGCGACTGAGGAAGGGTTAGTTTCAAACGTCACGCAAAAATATACTTAATACAGGGTGTCAATATAAAACATGTTATATTATGTGTCAAGCACCATTCTAATGCATGTTTGATAATCCTGGGAAGCAAGTAATTAACTTAACTAATTGCCACCGAGAGATCTTTCTTTTCATAATGGCGAGAATATTCCAGGAATATCTCGATCAATCTTATAGTCTCATCAGATTTGTTTCCGTATCTGGCATGTTATATGCTAGAATGACCATTTCAGCCACTTTTTAGTCGTTCGTGTCTGCTCTGAACGAAAATAATTTTTGGCCTTGGCTACTTTCTGCATTGCATAGTATACCATAATTTGAAAAAAGTTACCTTTTTCTCCGAGTGGGGGTATCAAAGAAAGCTTCGCCAATTCAAACAAGGGCAGAAAGAATTATTTAGTTTGCAATGATAAATCGTAACCCTCAAAAATGTTGCACATTTCATCAAAATTTGATTTCTTTGTGCAGGCGTAGAAAAAACGAAAGATACGAGAGGAAAAACGCTACAATGGTTGAAGAAAGCAGCTATCTTTGGTCGCGTCACGCAATATCTCACAATGGCTACATTGCGTGATAAGCTCATTTACTGCGTGACAACTTCACTTTTCGTCGCACATTCAAAGCTACTCAAAGGAGGTGAAATATACTTACTGCCATCCTTTGCTTCTCGCCACCACTAAGAACATCCATCCAGTCCTAAATAAATCAACAAACCAGTGCAATATTAAAGTTGCACTCCAGGGAATATGAAGGTCGTAAAATTATAAAAAATTAAATCTTACATAACGACAAATGCAGCAGTAGTGTGGCAGCTCTTGTAAGCCTGTAACTCTACTGATCCTCTAGTGTAGCAGTTGCTATCGTTTTGGGGGCTATGGGCATTGTTCCTGTTCGTTGTTCTATTGTTCTCTTTTCTCTAGTAGTGTAACAGCTCTTATAACTTTGTAACTCTACTGATCTTCTAGTGTAGCAGTTGCTACTGTTTTGGGGGCTATGGGCATTGTTCCTGTTCTTTGTTCTATTGTTCTCTTTTCTCATGTAGTGTAACAGCTCTTATAAGCCTGTAACTCTACTGATCCTCTAGTGTAGCAGTTGCTATTGTTTTGGGTCTAGGGGCATTGTTCCTGTTCATTGTTCTATTGTTCTCTTTTCTCTAGTAGCATAACAGCCCTTGAAAGCTTGTAATTCTATTGGTCCTCTACTAGTGTAGCAGTTGCTATTGTTTTGGGGGCTGCAGGCATTGTTCCTGTTGTTTGTTTTATTGTTTTCTCGAAGGGCGGCGAGTCATTCATGCGAGACCTTGCGAGAGCTGCTACCCGACCCAAATGGGGACTTTGCGCCACATTTTGTTTCCCTATCATGGTAATGCGTCCCCTTTTCCGACACCATAGTTTGAAGTTGAAATATTTTATTATGTAACGAGCCATGTGTTTTCCACGTAATTTTCCTAAAAACCGTATCAATAATAAAGAAGAATTACAGCTTCAAGCACCCCTACCTGAGTTGCGTTCCAGCTACCTTCCCGCTCAAGGATATTACCAAGGTGAACCTGAAATACGAATTACCAAAGACATGAGTCCAAAAGAGACATGGAAAACTGCGTTTAAATCCCGAGTAAAAGATACATCTTTTAGCACAAGTTCTTTCCCCCGCTCGAAAAACGTCTGAGAACACGTAGCTATACAGAAATACGAGTACAATGCAGAAACACGAGACCAAAGCAGCTGCTGATCATCAAATGGAAATTCTTCTGATTCAATGTCAATTCTCCTGTATACTTCTAAGAGAATTGTATAGAGATCAAGAAGGAGAATTTGCATTTAGTCAGCAGAGCTTCAAGCGTTAGGGTAGCTGCTTTACTTGCCTGGTTGAGAAACTCTTCAAGATCATGGTCACTGAACCCTTTCCTGTGCAAATCTTCTATAGTGTCGGGGTAGATCACTTGATCCCGTAATGTCCCGAGGGTCATATAGGGACGCTGTTAGACAAGAGAAAATACTGTTATTGATGAAAGCCACCACTGACTTTAATGGTTCATACAGATTTTTTTAAAGTTTATTAGGCTGAAGAGAAGATTAATTCATCTAATTACTTAATACCAACAGTAAAATTCAATCAGTGCAACATGGAACAACTTTTAATGTTTAAAGTTTTGTGGATCCCAGCAGTGTCCCAATTAATGGAAAGAACGTCTAAGAACTATTTGGTAATAAGCGGAACTTACATCACATCAAACAGAAAACTTCGCGCTACTCAATATTATGCGCAATTTACATGCTTCCGAACGAGTAATATTTAATTCTGTGTAATTTTTCAAGACATTCTGGTTTGGAACAAATCCAAGGATTGTTCAAGGCCATAGGAGGTAAGTTGTGATTAAGCCCTTCCTTTCGTAGTGAACCCCTCCCCCAACTCCTCGATCGTTCTTACCACCCTTGATGACTACAACAAATCCTTTGAAAAAGAATCTACCGACCGAACCTCAAAAAGCGACATGTTGAGTCTTATGATATATGAAACCAACAAAACTACATTGCATTCGCTCATTTTCTCTTGACGCATACCTGAACTAAAATGAGGGGGTAAAGGGGTTCCTTGGCACTGTAAAAGCCCGGGAAACATTTGTTAAACTCATCAGTATAATTATAACAGCAATTCAAGCGGCAATATCAGAAATCACAAGGAGATATATTGAAGCGTTGTAAGGCGTTTCTTTGCAAACATTTACCTGTGGAACGTAGAAAAGCTTGCTCTTGTTTGGTTTCACCAGTTTGCCGCCAAAAAGTGGCCACAACTATTAGGAAACAGAAATGTCAGTTAATGACAAATTTTTACCAGTAGCTTGTATTCAATTGATAGGCTATCACTAATAAATAATTCTTAAGCAAGATCATTAAACAAGATTTCTCTTTGTAAACATAAATGGGCTGTCCCTGTATGCCTGGGTTTTTCTTGCACGGTTCATGCCGATGACGCTCGGCCGAGAAATTGTGCTCAAAGGTAAATGGGCTAAGTCACGTTTGTGTCACGCCACGTTCTGAGGGACAAAATGTTAAACCCAAGTAACGTGGAACTGTTCTTAAAACAATTAGCTCACCTCCCCTAAAATTCTAAACAATGAACTCTTTCCACATCCATTTGGCCCACAAACTAACACATTCATCCCCGAGCGAACCTGAAGAAAAATATAAAATGCACTTACTTTTAGCTAACCAAAACAAATGACAAATATAGCCATGAAAACTCAAAGCAAAAACAAGCAACCGGCGAAAAGCGCGGGAAAACGCGCTTGGCACTAACAACTTGATTGATTGAAAAAACAGCACGATTGCTATGATTGGTTGAAGCACGCGTACGAGGTTTTATCATAAATTGAAGAGCTTAGTAAACACTAAACCAAAATGTCAACAATCAACAAAAAAACAACAACTTATCTTTACCTCAAACGAAAGGTCATTTACGAGAATGTCTCCATTCGGTGTGACCAATGGTACATGTTCAAATCTAAAACGAAAGGAACATAAAACGCATTATTCGTTATAGATCACGATCCCGATGGCAAGGCAGTCTTCAGGTGAAACCGAACATTGTGATTGCTTTTTTTCTTGGTCAGAATTTAGCCATGTCAAAAGCCGTTTATTTTCTTGTTTTCGAAAGCCGGAAAATTCCAAATTTGCAGCAAAAACGGGTGACAGATAATAAACTACTTACTAGCCTTCAAGCTTGGACAAAACTAGTTGAAAAATGCGATTTTCGCGCATTTTTCAGAAATGCCCTGACTTGCAAGCGGGTAAAAACATTCATCCCCCTCTCCCCCTACTCAATGTTGTTTCCTGGGGTTTGCGGTTCGCCAGGCTTTCTTTTCACGACACGACAGCATTGACAACATTGAAATGTTGTAAAACTGAACTTGGGTGCCTAAATTAGTGGAAATTTGCTACGTGTTTTTGTCCAAGATTGTAGCTTGTTCGAGCTGTACTGGAGAATATTGGTCCTCGGTCGTTTTTGTATGCAGCTCGCTACGCTGGGGCCGTACTGCAACGAACTTAGGCCAATATTACCCAGTATGTACGTCCCTCGCGCTCAGTTAGTAAGAGGTTAGTATCAAACAGGTACGTCAAACCTAGACAATAATAATACGCAAAATCCACGCTTCACTCATCCCGTTTTAATAAAGTACCATCAAGGAGGTGTATTCAATTATTTAAAAGTGTTTCTCACCTGATTAAATGATCAGTTTCGACTATTTCCCCTTGGTTTGGAACCAAAGAGTCTTTAGAAATCTTATCTGAAAAGGAAGTCAAATACCCTGTGAATGCGTGATGCCAGCCACTTGCATCCAATGACAACACAACAACTGCGTCAAGAAAATACGTTAGATTGTTTGTGGTGATTCCGGCTCACATGAGCGTATGTTCATCAATTATAACCACAAGACTTTAATGAAATGCTGGTATAAATATGAACTGTTTGCTGCAAAACGTTACAAACCACAGCAACAAAATAAGTTACAGTTGTTGCAATCTGTTTCAACCTTGTCCACGTTTGACCAAGTATTTCTTTTTTTATTCTTAAAACACTATCTAAAGGTATGATTTGATTGACTTGTTACTAGAATTCTTTCGTTTCCTAGCGTGAGAGCGAATACGCAAATGCGAGGGAAGCGATAAATTCAGCTGCAACACGAGCTTTATCCTCCTCCTCCTCCCCATTCCCTTCTCATTTGTATAATTATAGCATTTCCACTCACTTGGAGGATATTACGAATAAAGACTTACTGCTCACACTCTAAACAAACTGGATGCATGCAACTACATGTACAGAGAAGCAGTCGTTTTCAAACGACAAAGTCAATAACAAAATTACAACATTTTATTTACCAAGGTACTGCTGCTGCGGACACACACAAAAGGAGTAAGAAATACAGGAAAAGAGATTGGAGATTGAAGAAGATTGACAAGGTTTGCGAACAAAAATACGCCATCCGCGGTGATGGAATCTCTGTTATATTTGATTACGTCCTTGACCAGTTTAAATATTGTAACAGAATAATTGTCTAACATAACATTTCCTAGCCCCTAAGGAAAAGAAAAGACCTATATGAAGTGTAGCATTAAATTACCACCATTTATACGCACAATTAACACAGAAATGCCACAATGCATATTTCTTTATGCTGTTATGTACCTTGTTCTCCATTATCTCCTTTTGGCTGGCTTGAAATCATTGTCCTTTGATATTTGCCTTTGTTGAGGTCTCTTAGAACATTCATTAGCTCAGACACCCTGGAAGTATACCTTAAAAAAAACAGAAACGAAAAAAAAATTGTAATATCTTAGCAGCTGATTCGTACGTGTACATCAGTCAGGGGAACAAGTGCCAGTTAATGGCGTGAACACTTCTCCGAGAAGTGACTGAGCCCGCGGTTTACGTCCCAAAAGTTGCTAAGCAACATTACGTATTTGTTCGCACGATTGCTTCCGAAGTACTCGTGAGCGCTCGCACTAGTTTTTGATTGGATGAAATAATGCGGAAACTCTTCGAGTGCTTCAACAAAGATTTGACAAAACTGGTACTTGTTCACCCGACTGACATTGTCATCTCTCATGAGAAAAACGGTGGATGCATCATCCCTCCCGCCTAACTGGATCTTTTAGCAAGAAAACTTGCATTACAAGAAGAACAAAAATCCTGGATGGGTTTATCGTGAAAATTCTCCAAACTACAAGAAGTTGGTATTTTAACATCAAGGGTTAAGGTGATCTTGGTGTAACAACACTTGGGTCAAGATTTCTTGGTTTTGAGACAATTGATAATTTGTCCGTGTTAAACACATTCAGCTACTCCCGAAGATTACAGAATGGCCTATATCGTGGTTTCTTACCTTTTTATTAAGTTTTGCTTACCTTCTTGTTTGCCGGCGACCCATTACCCCAAACTAAATTTCAAACTGTACATGCATTAGAGCGGTTACCACTTGAATTACGCTTAGTGATTGGTTTAAAAAAACTCCCGCCACTGTATCATCCAATCAGAAGAAAAACCAACACTAATCATGGCTTGCTCGCAAACTTTTCCCGCGCTTCACGCCGGCCGCATTTTCTTCGAGTTCTGATTGGTTAACTGGATGTCTGTATCCTTTGTGATTGGCCAGATCGATAGAGTGATTACTTGCACTAATTTTGCGTCTTTTGTACACTTACCCTGCGAGACGAGTTAGCTCTCTCCCTGCCAACACAAGGCGACCTATCGCTTCTGCCATTTTCACCAACATTCGACCACTTCTGTAGTAATCCTATGACGATTAACAAATTTAAGATGTCTTTTTAATAACAGATTGTAAGCTAAAGGCAAGTTTTCAGTAGTGATGGAGTAGGAGTCACTTTTTTCTAGCAGAGTTTCCAATTCTGCTTAACAATCCGTCGCTTATTATCTAGTGAAAACTAGATTGTCTGAGTTGAAGGCAGAAAGGAAGCACTCGGAGGGCGCGAGAACTAGCATTTGTTCTTTCGTCTGCTTGCGACTCCGTCATTCTAATTCACTAGATCATAAGTGATAGATCGCATCGGAATAAAATGGTAACGTTCTGATTTTTCCGATTCCGATTCCGTAGCGCTTATGACTTCGGTTGGAATTCAGATTTCCGATTTTCACCAAGTCGTAAGCGCTCGACTCCGATTACGACTTTGAGTGCGACTCCGACCAGTGTACGGAAGGTCGTGGGTTTGATTCCATCGGGGACTCAGGTTTTCTAGCTCTTTGTCAACACTCGTGACAACAGAAAATTACAGCTTTCTCAATTATACATAAAAAAAATTAGGTCAACTTACCTCCATTCTTTCGCTGTGTGTGCTGTTAATGTGCCTTGTGCTTGATGCACTGAGAAAAGGACGACTGACCACTGAAAAACCGACAACTGTAGCGACATCTGGAATGCAAACAAATAATTATAACACAGTTTAAGTTGACCATTATACAACCACTTCTAAACTCGAATTTCTAAAGTCCAAAGGAGGTATTTCTTGGTGTTGTAGAAACCTTTGTTGGTAAGTGAAGTACATGTAGTTGTGTTTTTAGGATTGGTATTCCTGTCCTCTGAATCTTTTGTTTTACTTCATTGGAGATCACAATACCAAGAAATCGTCCAGACTGACTCATAAGAATAAATCGTACTGGCATGAAAAAGTGTACAAGAACTAAAAGGTGAAGAACACGAGCGAAGTGCAAAGACATTAAGAACACGAGCGAAGTGCAAAGAGATATAGTGTTCTTAAAAATTCCCAAGTGCTTATATTACTCAACAATGCACGAGGATGATGCACGCTTACGTATACTGAATTTGATTGTGCGGCTCTGTTAGCTATGTTATGATAACGGCAAATACACTGCTCAAAACGTCAGCTTCTGCAAATTTGTTACGGCGGTTTATGAAACTTGCAGTTGATAATCAACAAAGTGTAAAACTTCATTTGCCCGCTGACGCAGCACAACAGTTTTTTACAAACTAATAACTTTGTTCCAAATGGTTAGACGCCATGAGTGAATGTGGGGCCAGTAATGCATTTAGTATTATGTCATTGATATACTTACACTTCGCTATAATATTGTCGATGATTCCCATACTAAATCGGAACTGAATGAAATTTCTAAGATGATTAACCTACAAAAAATAATAATATTTGTTTTAACGAATAATTTTATCGATGTGTTAAATGATGGTTTACATTATTGTTATTACACTCCTTGACCTCCTTGGTTTTCTATAATCCCGGACAAATCTCTTGAGACAAATTAAACTTCATTATGAAATTAACCAACTCCAACACAAAATTCCCTTAGAGAAAAAATGTATCCCATCCACACCCCTCCCCTCCCCCCAAGTCTCGTTAATGTACCCATCGTTTCAAAGACATAAGATTGACAAGATAAAATAAATGGCACGCGATGCATGCAGAAGCGATGACGTTTCACAAGGGGTCTTTGATAATTTTCAGGACATTTGTCGAAAAATTAGGGTACATAAAAGTAACTGACAACTTCTGTGCTGAATGATTTTTCAACAAAAATTGCGTTATCTTGGCGTGACATACGATATACGATATACGATGCAAGGTCAAACGCTGTCTAAAATTGTTTACACCTTTTGTTTTAAAGAATGGAGAGATTTCTGTTTACTAAATCTTATAGAACGCATCAAATATAATTTGTTTCTTTCGTTTATGCTTAAATTAGTCCTTTCTAACGGCCCAGGAGTATTTTGCTTTGAGTTCTATGCGACGATTTCTTGTTGAGTTGACTTGATTTCTTTTCCCAGTATTCGGTTCGAATCTACAGATCGGTTGATCACAACAGGCAACAGACAACAGACAACAACAGATCCTGTCCACTCGCACGGCGAGATTAATCGATCACGTCATCGTCATCGCTTAAAAAAGGTTTAAGATGGCTCACCTTTTCAACAGGTGTTTCAAAACTGCTAATAATCGGTTGCTTCGTCTGCAGTCACGACAGACATCACTTCTTAACTTTATGCCAAATTTATTCGATAACTGATAAAGTGCAACACTCACTGCAGACTCGAAATCTCAATTTAACAGCTACAAATGAAATAAGGTTTGCCGATCGGTGATGATACAAGCTGCAGAAAAATATCTTCCTTTGCCAAAAAACAAGATCGCGGATCTCAAAAAGAATACAAACAATGCACCTAGTTCCTATTGCTCTTCGGTTCAATTCAGGGAGTAATCGTAACACCGTAACACCAAAAATTCCATAAATTCCATCGCTTTTCCGCTTTACAGCATTAACCGATGACGTCATAAAATGACGTCATCGCTTAAAAATGAAATAAAAATATAATAATTAAATTTAAAATTAAAATAATAATAATAATCTCATTAAGTAATTCTTACCAATCTTTGAAAGGTCTTTTCAATGGTAAGCTTCTCTCTTTTTCCTCCTTGGTAAAAAGCAATTTCCTCACTGAAAAGAAAAAGCCAAAGAAAAAATTATCTGAAACCTGCATGTATGCTTGTACAACATTTTATCTTATTTAATTTTTTGCTTCTAATATTTTAGACGTAAGGTGTACATCATTATTTGACAATCTCTTGCCCTGATACCTACAGTGTAGGTTTATCTCATCAAATATAATGGCCTGCAATGCAGGCAGATCCAAAGATCTACAATTTTAAATTTGTACTGGTACTTGCTATCTGAAACAACAGCTTATAATGGTACAAGCTACATGTAAATGTTCTAAATTGTTTTAAATTTGGCCAAAAAATAAACAAATTATGAACTAGTCATATATAATTATATTTATTATTAACTTTTCTTGCAAATATAATGAACATTTGCTTTAGTTCCTTGCATATTGCAAGTAGCTCAGTTGCTTTTCTGCACTAGGCCAAAACAACCCTTGTGTATCCTACAGAGCCACCTTAATACTCTACCTGTTAGTTATGAGACGCGAGTTCACATATCTAAACTCTCCTTCATGGTGCTGCTCTTCTGCTGTCATTCTTCCGACTGGTCGTCGTAATCTGTAATGTAAGCAATATTACACAAAACCTTAACTAGACTGCACAAGGTTTTTTACCAGTTTACTTATAAATACAAACCAACAACACAGTGTGTACACATACTGGGAAAGAGAAAACAAAAATTATAATGTAATAGTATCTATATATAAATAACTGTGCTAATGCATAATGCAAATGTCTACAGAATACCTTGTTAACAAAAGTCCTGAAACAGCTAAATAACCCAACATGATGGCTGGTCCCTACAAAAACAAATAACAGAGTATGCATTAGAGAAGTAAATTTATTTAATACAGTCAACCCCCACCATATGGAAGCCTCAGGCTAGGGGAAATGAAATAAAAAATTCAAATAGAGGGGGTTTCAAAATAAGCAGAGTTACTGTAGTGTAAAATTCGTAAACAATGATGCTGTGTTATAAGAGGTATTTATTCACCGAAGTGGAGGTGAATAGTGGTGGATATTTACCGAGCTGCGAAGCGGCGAGGTAAGTATCCACAACTTTCACCGACACTGAGGTGAATAATTGTTTTAGTATATACCACACAAGTTGAATGACTAACGGACCAAAACATTACTTTCGGCTCCCAAAACGACGCGCGAAGCCATTTTGTTTCTTTTCGGCTGCTCGGAGGTGAATAGTACTTTGCTAATCACCTCCGAGTTAACCAATCAGCGCGCGCGGAAAGCACTATTCACTTGTGTGGTATAAACTAAACAGTAATATTATTGTTATTCTGTATTCAGTTGTAAGAACAATAATATTGTATATTTTATCTAGCCAAGGATATTTATCTCTGATTCTTTTTTTTTTTGACATTTTATTTTCTTTCCTCGCCTTAAGGCTAAAAGCAACAGACTCGTAAAAAATACATCTATCTAGCTATACAGCTTTAAGTGAAATAACTTCTTTTTAACAATTATCCTGCGAAATCGCGCGGAATATTGCCTGATACTTAGCCGACGAGGCCGTCGGCCGAGTTGGCTAAAATCAGACGATATTCCGCAAGATTGAGCAAGATAACTGTTTTATTATTCAACAAATTGTCAACGAAACGCATTTGGTAGCGAGAAAAGCTGTGGTTGTGCAGCGCTTTGCAAGATTTCGGACAAATCTTGGCAACCTACGTATATCACAGGATATCAGTTATGTACGGATGACGGATAACAATGGCTTTCTGACCGTATCTGGGTATTGCGCAAGTTTGTTGAATAATAATTGAAGGTATCTGGCAATAATGTAATATCATAGTAAGATTGTATTAAGATTAATTAAGATTAGTAAATTTTACTAATAATAATATTAAGTTAAAATAATGATGTAATGTATATGAAATGATTCATATATGATCTCCAGATGTATATGGAAGTGATAAATGATCATCGCACTGAATTTCCAATTTGAGCAATTGGAATAAAAAAGCCTGAAAAATTCAGGGCTTCAACAGGATTCAAACCCGTCACCTCTGCGATCTACCAGTGCGATGCTCTACCAGTGTGATGTTCTAACTATGAAGCAGAGGTCACGGGTTCGAATCCCATTGAAGCCCTGAATTTTTCCGGCTTCTTTGTTCCAATTGCTCAAACTGGAAATTCCTGCTATGATCATTTATCACTTGCATAAGTTAAAATAATTTAAAACTTATTTACAATGCACCATACCTGTATACCAATTGCTCCTGTCAGCTTCTGGACATATATCACAATGTCAAGTAATGGCTGAAAATAATAATCAGAATCTATATTTAACTTGATAGAAACACACAACTTAATACATGTAGCTAGCACAGATATTTAGCTGTTCACATAAGCTGCAAAGAAAATTTACATTTTGAGAAACAAAGTACACAAGTGATTCCTTGTTTTTTCCTCACAGTTTTTTCTTAAGTTTCAGTTTATTTTGTAAACGCTGAGAATGTTGTTTCAAATTTCAAGAACTTTACAAGATGTAAAACAAAATAATTTAAGTGCTGCTTCAAGGCTGTACAAACAGTGTCATCACCTTTTTGCTTTAAAATTTTGCTGATTAATTATTACAACTTTGTATGACATGGAGAAAAAGATGAATGTGTATCGAATGGAAAAGTCTAAATGTGCTAAAATACTTTTATAACTTTTGTCAACTCACCTTACTGATGTTGGAGTAAAGTTCGGCAAGGCTGTTGCAGAATTTATCCACATCCTTTGTGTTATTTATCAGATATGAAAGAATTCACGTTAGTGAAGTACAGCACATGCTAATCACTATTTTTTAAATATTAAGTATTTAATGATCCATTTCACTATGTATAAAAGGTACTTAAAAAGGGAAATTAAATTTCTTCCCAATTGACCAAATTAATTAATAATTAATAAATTATTAACATTAACCAACATTAATTAATTAATCAATCAATCAATAAATCAATTCAACACTTCTCGATTGGTTAATTGACAGACAGACAGACAGACAGACAGACAAATGGACAGACTTGTGCTTGTATTAATTTTGCTGATGCTTAAGGTGCCATTAAGAAGCAAGGTAGAAAACCTGAAACTTTTATATAAAAGTAACAAACTGGTGGAAGGCTGTGCAACAATGCCTGACCTACAACAACCAATCAGCAACAGAAACAGATTATTACTGGAAATTATGAACAATGTGTAGGTCATAAAATGTGTGATAAACAGTAGTATACAGTCAAGTGAATGCAAACGCGGACATCATTAAAACAAACCTGAGTAAGAAGTTGATCTGCATTTGCAATCCTGTTGTCCAAGTTGCTCATTTTGTAGAAAGTGAATGTGCTAATTAAAGAGTACATTAGATGTAAAGAGACACTCAGTATAAAAATGCTGTTTATTTCCCAAAGACAACACTCTGGGGCAAATGGTTAAAAAATATATTTAAATGAACATTATCCCAGTAACATGTACATGTATGTAATAACAATGTAAGAAACTTAATGCAGTCCAATTATTGAATGGCTGAAGTAGTCAGAGGCCCAATAACTAAATAAATCAACCAATCAGATTGCTTCACTGCCAGTCAAATATTATTTTTCTAAGTACTGGACCGGGTATTGTCCCAAATGATGATGAAAAGATTACTACAGTAACTTGACTCCCATGAAAATCCTCTCCTATTCTTAACTGATTTTAAAGGAATTTTTTTTTCCAACAAAAACATTTGGTGGGTCCTTTCCGCTCACACAAGTATCTCATATATTTCTATAAAAATCTTTTAACATTGTGTAGTAAATCACTTATAAACCTAGCTTACTCTGGATGTACTGGGACAATATTAGGCCCTCAGTCTTTCCTGTATGCACCTCGCTGCATGCGCTTGGTCCATATTGTCAAGACCTTGGGTTGATATTTTCCCAGTACGGCCCTCACACTTGATTAGTAAGATGTATTATGATATTGGAACAGTGACAAGCACTTAATGCATGTATTGAAATTTTAAGCAAGAAGAAAATATTTATTTCTAGTCACTCTGGGAAATAGTTGAAAGGGTTATCACAATCATAACTAACTTACCTGAGATACTGCTCATACAGATGGAGGGTTAATCTTGTGCGGAACCTCAACTTAAGTTCATTCAATCCAAACTAAATATGATACACAAGTGTGTAGGTAAAACAGCAAATCAGTAATAGCATTGAAAGAAGATTAAATATTGGTTCAACCAGAGAACAGATTTTACATGCAACAAAGATTGTGTATGTATGTGCTGCGCAGCCTTGCATGCATTGCATGCCTATAGTGCTTGCTATATAACAATGTAGTTACACTCCAGTTCTTACAAACTGTTTGGAATCAATAACTGAAGCATACTAGTTGATGGTGTTTCTTTTTGGGATAACATTAATATGCAGTTTGAAAAAAATCAAGAAGAAACCTAATGATGTAAGTTGCACAACAAAGCACTGTTCAGTCTTTTGAAAGAAGGGCACATTATTTTGACTTAAACTTTTCGTCAATAGATGAGCTTGAGGAAGGTCCCTATGATAGTGGGTGGTGGTTCCACGGCATAAAAATGTGCTAATTACTCTCAGATTTCAATCTTTTTAGTTTGGCATTTTTATTATTTGTGACCGTGAACGGGAAATCGTACCTTAACGCTTATCCGTTAAACGGGCAAAGCCGTTAAGCATCCGTTAGCCATCCGTTAGAACGTTTTCCCAAAAGCGTTAGAGGCGTTAGCCTAACCGTTAGGCGTTAGCTTTCAACCGTTAGAACAGAAAATGTAGCCGTTAGCAAAAATTCTGTATCCGTTAGCCGTTAACTTTAGACCGTTAGAACGGAAAGCGTAACCGTTAGAAGAAATTCTGTATCCGTTAGAACGGGTAGCAAAGCCGTTAGAAAAAATTAGCATCCGTTAAACGGCTAATGTAGCGGTTCAACATCCGTTAGAATAGCATGGCAAGTTCTACGCCCCGTTTTCTTTTTCGGTGAAAGGTTTCACTGAAGGATTGAACAGCTGAAGCTATCAACAAGGAAAACATTTCAGAAAAAAAACATCCTTCAATTCACAACAGAAAGTGGAAACTTTCTGCCGTCAAGGTTCTCTTATCTGACGGTGAATCTACAAAGACGCCCGTGTGTAAACAATGGTCGCAATCGATCATGTTTTACGAATTTGTTGTACGGCTCTCCTGGATACTTTGTACTAGTATAAGAGACAAAAGTTTGTTTTTATTTTGCAGCAAAATATTCATGAAGTAAAACGCCAGTCAAGGAAACCAGGATGTCAAACAGCGAACGAAAAACGACTTCTACTGCTAGCGCTCTGTTTACATTTTCATCGTATTCGCAGTCGCCGAGAATGTCGTGAAATGCAAAACATGTAGAATAAAATTAATACTGGAATCTTTCGAATTTGCTTGGTGCATTCCTGCTATTTCAAAGGAAAATACACATCGAAGGAGAACGTAAAAGCAGCAGAGGCGTAGATAAAAAGTAAAATAACAATCGTGACAGGCTTCACCATTCGAAACAACTCGACGCGCGAAAGTCACGTTCTTGTGGGAATGTGCTGGAATACGCTGTGTCAGCGAGTCAGAACCTTCTTGAAAATTTTGCGTTATGTATATTTGAAAGGTATTAGTACTCGGCAAAAGTCAGGATATTTATTGTTTCTTTCAACTCTGCCACAAAGATCGGATAAATAAGAAGTCAAATCAATTTTAGATCGTTGAGTTGTTTCCCAGCGTACTGCATGTCTGGGACGGAGAGACATAATGCACGTGATTCATTTCTAAACTTTCTATCAAATAAATATCATAGCGCTAATCACCGACCAAGCGATCTGAGCAATGAGCATAAAATTTGCAACTGACCGAAAAACGTTTACTCTTATTAGTCGGATTAAAATAATTATTATTCAAACGGAAACAAAACTAATCTAGCCGAACAACAACTTCAGCCGGACGACAAATAAACAACTCGTTGGAAGAAGCCGACATTTGCATAATCAACGATGAATGTTTCCGCGAAAGATCAAGGTAACACATTTCCTGCAAATATCATTGATTCCTTGATCTTCTGTAAAACTTTTATTCGATCGTAGTAAGCGTTCGCAAAGTTAAGAAACAATCTTTTGATATGTTCGTTTTCATGACTGCATGTTTTAACTTTACCGCGGGACATACTGTCACGCTTGTTGTTGATAGCCGTATCACAACTTGCGAAGTTTTCATCGCTGAAAAAGCTTAAGATACCTTAGCTAGGAAACTTGTTGAATAAAATTTAAGTCTTGAATAAAATGTTTACCGATAATCGAATGTTACAAAAGCAAAGATAGCTCAGGAAAAAATCATGACTATAAATTATATTTGCGAGGTGTCTGCATTGAATTTGTAAACAACGCATAATTATTTAAAAAGTTCGTAACGCTACTGCGAATCCCGCAAGTCTTGGCTGAAGTCGCTTTAGCCCAGTTAACCGTTAGACACTTAAACAGTATCCGTTAGATTTTTTTCTCAACCGTTTAACGGCTCCAGCCATCCGTTAGAACAAATTGCCCAGCCGTTAGAACATTTTCATCATCCGTTAGGCATAGCCAGCTAGCCGTTAGAGCGTTAGGACAAAACGTTAGAACGGTTTCATGATCCGTTAGGCACAACTAGTTAGCCGTTAGAGCGTTAGCGCAAACCGTTAGAACGCTTTAATGGCCGTTAACTATCCGTTAGCTATCCGTTAGTTTTTACCCGTTTAACGGATAAGCGTTAAGGTACGTTTTCCCGTTCACGGTCACATTTTATAAGAAATATATACGTTGTACAAATTAGGTTAAAATCAATTTCAGGCCAAAATGATTTCAGGCTAGTTTGATTTGTATTTTTTTAGTATAGTAATATGGACATAATTATAATTATTCTTTTTTATACAAATTAATATACAAAGGCCACAAAGAGACATCAATTTACATACAATATACATTATTGGGGTTTTCAATAACATGCGAACTCTGAAATTCAAACCTCAGCCAATGGTTTATGTTTTTCCCTGACGTCAATTATCTAAGCTGACCTCTCAGGAAACAGAAGTTCACTTCAGCCGGGTCAAAAGGTCACGTCTGTCAGTTGTGATTGGTAGATTTCAATCCATTTTCATTCAGTTGTTTGTTTCTGTCTTTCAAGGATCTTACGCTGTCGCCACAATTTTGATTGACGGCACCAAAAATGCAATGTTAGTTGGAATTAAACTTCAGAGTTCACATGTTATTGAAAGACGCAAAAACATTTTACCTTTAGAAGTTGGTTTGTCACAGATAGCTGTCAAAAAAAAAGTTTACAAAATAATGTATATGTAATTTCATACCACCAGAATAATAATTATTATCATGCAATGAAAAGATTATCATAACATATACACTAAGTGTACATTGAACCTCCAGATTTCTCTGTACATACATGCATGTCATAGTACTCTGCTTAATTATTAAGTCCCATTAAGTCCAGATAATACTGTCAGTCATGCTGGCAAAAATTAACAACATATTAAGTAAACAAAAAACTCCCATTATAAGAGCCGATATGGGATCATTGATAAAAGGGACTCACTATTTTGTTTGAGTCGCAAAAAAAATAAAGATGGCTCTCCAGGGCAGAAAATTAACTCTTTTTTCTGGTAGCCACTTGGCTCCTAAATATTCTAAAGTGGTAGCCAATTCCCAAAAGTTGGGCGCCATTTCTTAAAGTGGTAGCCAGATGAGCTCACATGGTCGACATGTTGTCAAATGCAATGAAAAATGAGCCCGCAATTTGCATGTGCTACAAAGAGGACACTAGCATATGTCATACACAACAAAACAGGTTACCTAAATACAAGATGGCGTCTAGTGACGGTAGATTTACGTTCATGCATGTGCTGCATTTTGGAAGTGAGCTTAACGAGGATCTTTGCTGCAGATTTATCTCAACAAATCTTCAACAATCACTAGATCTCTTACTAGGTAAGATGTGATTAGAAATTCTAGTCGCCTATTTGGCAACTAACTTTTGGTCGCCAAAGTGAAAAATTTAGTCGCATTGGCGCCTGTATTAGGCACAATTTGACGGCCTGCTCTACATGTACAAGATTGTCTAAAAATGTACTTACAAATGGCATGGCATAGATCAGTTGAATAAGATGGTGTTTAAATCCTGCAAAATCTCGGCCAATGATTGACCTAGTATATCAAATTGAACACAAAATTATTTCTTTTATATCATTATCATGAAAGATAAAAAAAGTGTGGTTTCAGGAAATATCCACACCCTTCCTGTGGAGGGTTGTTAGCAATTCTGAGGGGGAGGGGGGTCTAAACTGGAATTTCCAGAGGGGAGCAGGGTCAAACCAAAAACCTCTCTGGGAGGGGAGTATGGATATTTTCTGGAACAACACAATCTGCATATAAGTTCATACTTGTTTAAAGACTACCACAAACAAATATTCATTTGTTAAGTTATTGATGTGCTTGCATCATCTGCAAAGAGCCGAATTCAACAGTTATGTACTTTCGGCACAGAGTGATGATGTCTCGTTCATTCCACAGTAAAAGGTCTGTGTTTAGGTTTATTAGTGGCCCATCAGGCTTGATCCCGTTTTCCATAAGATTATGTATTTCTCCAAGGATGGGTGCTTGTCCATCACAGGGTTTCCCCCAATTTGCCAGTACCCATTTAGAAACCTGGGCAGAGGGACTATGAGAGTAAATAGTCATGTCCAAGAAAACAATGCAGTGAGCTCGGCCAGGGCTTGAGCCCAGACTGCTTGATTGGGAGTTCAAACAGCACAAAGTGGTGTTGACATTTACAAGTACACTGCATACGAGACAAATTACACATTAAATAATGTACAAGAATTCATCATTAATTTTCGGGGTTGTAATAATACAGACAGTGTATTCAAAGTATGCAGAAACAAATCGCACATACAGTCCCAAAATTAAACTGGGCAAATTATATAATTCTGCGAGCAAAGAAATTCAATGTAACCCAAAGCAAATCCCTTTAAAGTACCAGACAAAATGTAAAATTTTAAGTCTCTGTTGACTTGAGGGTTGATCCTTAAATTGATATTTGATAACTTGATTCATCCAAGAATCAAGTGTTGATTAAATTCCAGAAAAAAAAATTGATAAAAGAATAGATCTTGCAAGATTAGGAAAATGATGAGCTTGTCATTTCACCAATTCCTCAAATATGTTATCCTGTCATGAATGTAGATCCACAAATTTATAGACTACATACTCAAGCATGTTTACAGACTGCAACTCAGAGAACACTGCTGCAGTTGAAGTGCAAACCAAACAATACATTTTACTTTATACACAAAATAATTGTACCTGTCATTGAGAAACCTCACCTCTCAATTGATGTCCCATTGTGTATCATCCACACATCACAGTATGTCCGTGCTATCAGAGATGCAGCAACAAGTGCCAAGTAACCAGTCTGAGGTTCACACAGAGTTCGTCAATTAGTTATACAGTACATGTACAGGTCTTAAAAAATACACCATTTATTCCAGTTTATCCTTTGGACAAGCACCTCTCTCTCAAATGGGCAAGTCGTAGTTTATTGTTTTAATATTTAGTCCAAGGCAGACAAATTGCCTCAGCCCTTAAATCCATTAAGCAAGTGTCATAGTTTGCATGCGGTTTTTTCTACATGCGCACATGCGCGCATGTGCATCAATGTCTTGTATGTAGCTTGCTCGCTCAAATAAAAGTTGCTGCCTTGATTACTTTGAATCGTCTTGAATCTCTGTCATCCTGACCCGAAAACACAACATGGCGTCAGAAGTGGGATCTTTTCTGTGAATACACTACTTAAACTGTGATTTCCATCTCGAGTTTGGGCACCAGGCCGGTGCATATCCACGTCTTTGATTGATATTCAAAACAACAAACATGGCGGAGCTAGCTGGATTACCAATTCCCCACATGGACTGGTCCTCATCGGACGCACCGCAAGCTCTCAGAAAATTCAAAAATCTCTGTCAGCTGTACTTCTCCGGCCCGTTAAAGGAAAAGAGCGAGCCAGAACAGATAAGTTTCCTGCTCATTTGGGCAGGCGATGAAGGCCGAGAACTAGCCTCCACGTGGACGCTGACAGCTGACGAAAAGAAGAAACTCGACACGTACTGGAAAAAATTTGAAGACTATGTGGCACCGAGAAGTAATTTCAGACTCGCCCGATACAAACTCCACACCATCAAGCAAGAACCGAGCGAAGCAGTCGATTCCTTCCTCAAGAAAGTACATATCTTAGTGAAAGAATGTAAGTACACAAGTCCTGACAAACATATCATTGACGCCCTAATCTTTGGATCAAACAACCCGCGTGTGCAGTCAAAACTTCTTGAACATGATGAAACCTTGACACTTGACAAAGCAATAAACATTGCGAGAACCCAAGAAGCTACAAGTAACCAGTTGCAGGACATCAGAGGCAGTCAAACTACAATGGTCAATGCCCTGAGGCAGGGTCCACACACGGGACAGCCCCCAACACAGGGAACCCAGGCTAAAGACGACAAATGTGGAAATTGTGGAAACCTTCATGATCTAGCTCGGAGATCATTGTGCCCAGCATATGGAACAAAGTGTGAAGCCTGTGGCAGATACAACCACTGGAAAGCTATGTGCCGCTCTCACCCAAGAGTACAACAGCAAGACCACGGGCAACCCAGAGGCCGATGGCAAAAGAAAAAAGAGAATATTCATCCGCTTGACACAGCTGAGCAAAGTGCTGAAGCTCCACCACCAGAGAACACACCACACATGCTGGACATTCCACAACACAACACTCCACTAATTACTGTACTTTCACTCTTTGTACATAAACAGTGTCTCTGAGAACGACACACAAGCTTTACTACAGCTACAAGTGGACTCAGGTCAAGTAACAGCACCCCTACTATGCAAAATTGACACTGGAGCAGAGGGGAATGTCACACCCGTGGACATATACAAACGTCCGTGCCCACAGTCAAGCTACAGCCCAGAAGGCAAACAGCTTGACTAACTCCCTCAAGTACAATGATTACTGCCTTTGGGGGTCACACCATACCACACTGTGGCATCTGTGAGCTCACATTGTCACACCATGGCCACTCTAAATTGTATGCCTTCCATATAGTGAGCACTGTAGGCCCAACAATCCTGAGCCTCCCGACCTGTCGTGATATGAAGCTTGTCACCATCAACTATGGTATCGCCACCACACAGACCGAGGAAGCACCTATGCCAAACCCACAGGGCTGCCCAGATGCAAAGTCAGAGCTTCTTTGCCAGTATCAGGATTGCTTCCAGGGAATTGGATGCTTCCAGGGGGAGTTCCATGTCACCCTAGACCCCACAGTTCCCCCAGTCATCCACCCACCACGACGAGTACCTGAAGCGCTACGTGAGCCTCTTAAGAGAGAACTTGATGCACTTGTTGAACAAGGCATTATAGCAAAAGTAGATGGGCCCACCGACTGGGTGAACTCACTAGTTTGTGTGACCAAGGCCAATGGCACGCTTTGATTGTGTTTAGACCCAACACTGGACGATGTACTCCCAAAGCTAAACGGAGCCAAATACTTCAGTATTGTAGATGCCCGAAGCGGATATTGGAACATTAAACTTGATCATGCCAGCTCCTTGTACACAACATTCAACTCACCTCACGGCAGATATAGGTTCCTGCGGCTTCCCTTCGGTCTGATCTGTGCCCAGGACATCTTTCAGAAGAAAGTGGATGAAACCTTTGGAGATCTGCCTGGTGTAACTGGCATCGCTGATGACATCGTCATCTATGGATGTGACCTCACTGACCATGATACAAACCTGAAAGTGGTTATGGAACGTGCTCGTGAAACTGGTCTCCGTTTCAATGCAGACAAATGCAAGATAAGATGTACAGAAATACCATTCATTGGCCACATCATCAGCTCAAACGACCCCAGACCAGACCCACAGAAGGTGGAAGCAATTAGCAGCATGGACCCCTCCACGAGTCTTGCTGACCTACAAACCTTTCTCGGCATGACACAGTTCCTCAGCCGTTACCTGCCCAACCTGGCAGCACACTCACCCACCACTTCGGGACCTCACCAAGAGAAGCAGTGAGTTCCAGTGGCAGCCCCAGCACCAGCTAGCTGTAGATAAGATTAAGAAAGCCATCACATCAGCCGATTCGTTACAGCACTTTGACAGTACAAAACCAGTGACCATCCAAGTTGACGCATCCTCGCGTGGCCTTGGTGCAACCCTGCTCCAAGACAAGGGCCCCATCGAGTATAGAAGCAAGCTCTTGACAAAGACAGAATCACGCTATTCAAACATCAAGAGAGAAATGCTAGCCGTGGTACATGGTCTTGAGAAGTTCCACTACTATGTATATGGAAGAGGCGTCACTGTTGAGACAGACCACAAGCCGTTAGAGGCGATTTTCAAGAAACACCTTGCAACAGCTCCTCCACGCATCGCAAGGATGATGCTTAGGATCCAGAAATATGATGTAGACATCAAGTATGTCCAAGGAAAGAATGTCCCACTGGCTGATGCACTGTCCAGGATCAGCCCCTGCCCTGGTGATACAATTGAAGGGCTGGACGTATCTGTCCATGAACTGCACCTCCACCTGAATGCAAGCCCAACAAGGATTGCTCAGATTAAAGAAGAAACAGCCAAGGATGAGGTACTCCTCTCACTTCGTTCAACCATCACCCAAGGATGGCCCGACACAAGATCAGATTGCCCAGCACACCTTCATGCATTCTGGAATTATCGTGACGAATTAACCGTCGCAGATGGAGTAATCCTGAAAGGTACACGCATTCTCATTCTGAAGAGCCTACAGGCAGACGTATTGCAGCAATTACACTATGCACACCAAGGAGCAGAAAAATGCAAACTCCGTGCTAAGGGTTCAGTGTTCTGGGTCAACATAAACCGCGACATAGAAGAGATGGTCAAATCCTGCACTCCATGTCAACATAATCAAAATATGAACTTAAAGGAGCCCCTCATACCTCATGACATCCAACAGAAACCCTGCACACACTTGGATGTGACCTATTCTTTTGGAACAACGCACCCTATTAATTTTGTTGTTATCTGACTATTACAGCAAATTCCCGCTGGTGCGAAAGTTGAACAACATCCGGTCAGACACAACAATAGCACACCTGAAATCCATTTTTGAAGAACATGGGATCCCAAATAAAGTTGTCACTGGCAATGACACTCAGTTCACCTCTGCATTATTCCAAGAATTCTGCAGCACTTACAGTATGGTTTCACCCACGTGAAAACAAGTCCGTACTATCCACAAGCCAATGGTTTCATCGAGAGAACCGTACAGACTGTAAAGAACCTTCTCCAGAAATGCAGGGAATCTGGTGCGGATCCTCATCTTGCCATGTTATGCCTTCGCAGCACCCCACTTGACCACAACATCGCATCACCAGCAGAGCTCTTAAACTCAAGAGTATACCAAACAAACCTCCCTTCTATATCCAAACCAGGCCTGTCCTTATCTGCAGATGGAGACGTAAACACCAAGCTCCAAACACGGCAAGATCAGCATAAATCACACTATGACAGGTCTTCCAAGCCCCTTCCTGCCATACACCCTGATGACCCAGTGCGTGTACTTAGCCCACACAATCACAAATGGGAACCCGGTATTGTCAAGTGTAGCACACAGGCCCTTCGTTCATATATGGTCACCATGGCAAATGGCAGTACCCTCAGGCAAAACCGCAGTCATCTTCGGCCAACAGGAGAGAAAATTTGTATCCAGAGCAACAACCCAAGTGATGAACCATCGACACCCCTGAATGAAGTCGATAGCACCACGCCCAGCACCTTACCAAGAGAGAGTTTCCCTACATGTGAACAGACCACACTGGCACCTGCCAGTACACCACAGTTGAGAGGTCCAGCTCCAGAAGCCCCACTCCGCAGATCCTCAAGGCTTGTCAAACCCCCTGACAGATTGGACTTATAAACTGAACAAAACTTATTGCTTTTTTTTGTGTGGTTTGTTTTGTTGTTGTTGTTGTTACCGTTACCATAGCTCCTGTCAGAAGGAGGGGGATGTCATAGTTTGCATGCGGTTTTTTCTACATGCGCGCATGCGCATCAATGTCTTGTATGTAGCTTGCTCGGTCGAATAAAAAGTTGCTGCCTTGATAACTTTGAATCGTCTTGAATCTCTGTCATCCAGACCCGAAAACACAACAGCAAGTGAAAATGAAATGTTAGTTGCCCAGCAAGAAAGTCTACTTATCCTGGGCAACCAGATGTCACTTTTTTCAAGCTCTGAAAAAACTTACAGTTTAGTAAAATGTAACACATATGTGCAGAGCATTAATTTTGTAGTGCAATTTAAATGTTGACTCAATGTTAATTTTTTTCAAATACTACAAAATTACTTGATACTGACAAATCAAGCAGAAATATAGCCTGTCATTTAGACATTACGGTTGGTAAGTAACTGTGTAGTAGCCAAATTGTCAGGTAATTGAACTGTGTTGTGTTGACTTCTTCAGATGCTTTACATGTAATAATTCACTCATAAGAGCTCTTTTCACTACATTTGTAGCATTTTCCCTGGGCAGTATCACATGCAACTTTTCTCATTATTAATACATTATGTACACTGTACATGAACTGTACCTCTGGTGTAAGCCATCCAGGAATGATTATTTTCAAAATCCTCAGCAACTTTCTGCATATAAAAAAACGTTTTTTTTTTCGCACAAACAATATTCATTATAATGTTATTATATTTTCTACCTATTTTTTCATAAAAATTGTATCATTATATTATTATTATTATTATTATTATTATTATTATTATTATTATTATTATTATTATTATTATTATTATTATTATTATTGTCATTATCGTGGTGTACATGTAAGATAGGAAAGATGAAGGTTTATTCGTTTGTCTCACGATGGAATCGCTAAATAAGTTGTTGATGGAGAAATTTTGACTGCAATACTGCTAGTCTTCATCAGGCGATGAGGTCGATTGTTTACGTGTAGCTATTCATAGCACGTTGGTTTGCTACTATTGGTGCATTTCAATCCTCATTAGCAGCAGACCAACGTGCGACAAATAGCGACACATAAACAATCGGTCTCATTGCTAGCAGTATTGTAGTCGAAACATGGCAATCAACAACTCAAAGCAATTCCATCACGAAACAAACGAATAAATGTTCATCTTTCCTATTATTATAAATATTATTATTATTATTGTTGTTGTTGTTGTTGATGTTGTTGTTATTATTATTATTACTATATCATTATTTTTGATAAAAAATACAATGACTAGACAAGTAAAATAAATTACCAATTGAAACATCACTTGTGTTTACATGTAATTACAGCAAATTATTAAGTTGTTAATAATTAAATATTTCAAAGTACATACATGTGCAGTAGTCTTAAATTAAATTTATTTACCTAAAGAATACACCATCTACTGCAGCCTTTTCTTTCTTGGTAGCTTTATCCTGAAAATACCCCAGAGTAAGTTCAACCATTTAACACTCCAGTCTAAAATATTATAAATACAGCGAAATCTTGATTTCTCAAACCTTCAATTTCTCGCACCTCCTACTAACTCAAGCCACGAATTGTTTCCCTTGGATTTACTTACTTGTCAAACACTGCAGCAGTTATTGTACTCCTGTTTTTTTTTTTAACTCTTAAATTTCTTTTTAATAAACAAATTTTCATTTTCGATTAGAGATTCAAAAAATCGTGATTCCTCTGTACTTGGACCTACACCAACTGTTACGTAAATCTATATCTTAAAAATGCAAAGTAAAACATGGCGACTGAGTCATCCCCAGTCACCTCTTTTGTCCTTGTAAATGCAATTGGCAACAGTACAGGGAAACTGGGTAAAATTTATTGTAAATTGTATACTTTTATTATTGACCCTCCCCATAGGGGCATAGTTACATCAACATTAAAAACGTCTGTTATTAATTAATAACATCCTTAGAGACTAAAGTTAATAGTTCCTTGATAAAATTTGGGGCTGCAGAGGGGAGGAAGAAGAACCCTTACATTTGCACTCATGCTCCCCTTGTTAATGTTAAAATTGAAAAAAGAATGGGGAAGAGGAGAGGGGAATCTACAGTATATGGCACAAACAGCGTAACTGTTATACAGGTACCTTTTCCTTTTTTCTGTCACTGTTACAATGTTTAATTGGCAGTCTTTTGGCAGTTTCTGTTCACCTGGGATTTCATTTCTTTGTTTTATAAGTTTTAGCAGAAAATCTCTCTTTGGGGAGAGAGGCAATGTATTAAACTACAGTTACTGTATTTTCTCAATTAAATACTGGACCCTGATTAACGCCAGCCTCATATAAATGCCGGGTAAAAACGGTTGTTTTTTAAATAAACCGCGGGGGCATTTTATCGAGTCCCCCACATTTGTTCAAGGCCCCGGCATTTATTTGAATTAGAATTAGAATTTGAATTAGAACTCCTCTGTTGGTTGTTTATCAACCTATTTGTAGTATTGTTTTTGTCCTATGACATGTCTAAAACCTTCTGAAACTTTCTGATACTGTTAACTTTCGAATAAAGGGCACAAACTTGTTTTCGTTTCTTTTAGTGTTGCTCGCGAGAGTTTTGCGTGTGCGAGCGATATTGACGTCAGGCAGCCATATTGTGGCGCGCGCTCTTGCCTCGTAAAAACTGTAGTAAGCCACTTTAATAAACGCCACGCCCCGATTAAATGCCCACTTCAAATAAACGCCGGGTCCACAAGGCCAATTTTGAAATAAATGCCGGGGGCATCTATGAGAAAATATGGTACATTTACATCTTTGAATGACAGCTCCCCTGCGAGTGTCGTGCACTGTCTGTTGACAGTCAAATCATTATTGTGTGCATCATGATAGCCATTAAAATCACACTGTATTCTTGTGTTCTTCAAACATGAAACTGAAGCTTGATGTAAATGATCATTCATTCAAAGGGGTGGCTTGCTATCATTGCGGGAGGGGGGGTACATTTTGTATGACGAAGGGGAGGGAGAGGTATGTCCAAGGGGAGGAAGAGGTATATGTCAAAGAGGAGGTGGATGTGCTTTAAATACATTTGTGAAACATGGTTTATCCCAAGATCAATTGGTTCAAGTTGTTACTTATTTGACACATATATGTCCGACATTTGAGGCAAATTAACATTATTAAGACCCCAGACAAACCACTTGGAATTCAATGTGTCTCTTACCTCTTCTAAAGAGATGTGCAAATCATCAGTGACATCCTTCCTGCAGTTACAAAGCAATATACACAAACAATAAGTAAAAACATCAAAGTAGACTTGTTCCCAATTAACTGCAGCTTTGTAATTCCAACCGATTCAATCTATTATTATGGGAGTAATGCACCTTTCAATGTTAAGCGGGGAGGGGGGGGGGAGGTAGCTGAGATTTTATGTTTGTGGATGGTCAAAAAAGTAACTAAACTCCAATAAAACTCCACTAAAATGATAAAAAGTCACCACTACCGGCAGACAATTGCTGTCAAATCTCCTGCCTATGCCCCCCTCCCCCCCCCCCCCGCCCCCATCCCACCCCCTCCCTTGTGGCTCACATTGCTGAGAGCACTCGCCTCGCACCAATGTGGCCCAGGTTCAAATGCCCGACCCGGTGTCATCTGAGAGTTGAGTTTGTTATTAGTTCTCTTCCTTGCTCCGGGGATTTTTCTCCGGGTTCAATTCGATTATCTCTAATGCACGTATACCTTTTTACGCGCTCTTGAGAGCTCATACGTATTACGTGGGTACATAGAATTCCTTTTTTAAATTAGAAGAATAAAAAGTCAAACTAAAAAAACATGACGCAACCGAGAACAAAAAACAGTGATGCAAAAAGAAACTCACTGAGTGTGCGGCGAAGTGTACTTCTCATTTGCACAAATATCTGACACGAAAACATAAATTACCTTTTACTACTAAGCTCGTCTAGCTTTTTCTTCCATAATACAGCGATACTTGCAGCTACGGCGGCGACTGCGATACCAGTAACTTTAGAACCTAACCAGTTCCCCGGTGGAGGAATCTTGCTCAATATGTTCACCATTTTGATTCCTCGGGCTTTTCGCTTAGTCACCAAGCCTTCCACGTTCCACTGTTTCTCGGCTTGGTAGCCGCACAATTCACAGGACTGGACTGCGACAAGAGGGGACGACGAATTTTGCCGACCCAGCTCTAAGCACGTAATTCACGCGGTACTTTATACTTTAGATTAGAAAAAAAAAGAAATATTTTTCATATCGAAGCGGAAAACCTGCTACCAAGAATTCCAGACGAGTTTCCAGAAATGTCAGTTGCTCTTCCTAGATCCTCCTTCAATCCTGTTCCCTCTGACCAGTACCCGACGTATTGAATTTCTTGGGATGATGTTTTTTTCGATCACTTTCATCACCGTCAGCTCGATTTTCCCAATATCTAAAAGCCTTGATTTAACTTACTCCATGGCTTCAACCTCGCCACCAGGGTGTTTCAAGATGGCTCATCATGGAAAACCCAAACCCGAAACCCTAAAACCAACAATGTTGACATTGTTTACTTATTGCTACAGCTTTCGCTATCTTTTTATTTTTTGCTTTTGGTTTACACAAAATGCAGTTACAAGTTAAAAATGGAAAGCCTTGGGATTTTGGAATTAAAAAAAGGAAATTCCGAAGATAGAAACGTTTGGGAAAAAAACATCTTAGGGCTCAAAAAGAGAAAGGATACCAGAGTGAGGAAGGTAAAAACGATCGAGATCGTTGTGTAAAACAAAGATAGTTCTCGTGCCAGTTCAGGGTCGTAGCCAGACTTTTGACGAAGATGAGGCAAAAGTTGCGAGCGCCGAAGTCGGGAACCACTAGCAGTTCGGCGGATAACCAGAACTGGGTATATGATTTCCTGTTATCTGATTGGCTCACACAAAACCAAAACATTGCCTAGACCGCGAAAGGACTAAGCTCTAGTGAATTTGCGAGTGTGGAAGCCGAGCGAAGTACAGTCGTATGTCGCATGTAGGAAGAATCCCAATTTATCGATCTCTGGAGGGAAGGTCTGGGAGCATGCACCCCCCCCCCCCCCCCACCCCAAGAAAATGTTGACATCTGTAAACTCTGAAACCCTATATTGTCTATATTTACCATTCTACATGATGTATTTTTTCATAAAAAGCAATCTCGTTCAACAAGGAAGTGTTTACTGAACTAAACGTATTTTCCTACGGTCCTCCACTTATAAAATAAAGTTCGGTTCAGCCATTTTGAGGCTCCGCTTTCAGTCCATATTTTTGCCCTGTTGTACAGTGTAATAACGTGGCATATTTTGCGCGTTCTTTTGCCCTAATATGGTAAAATGGCGCAATAGTGGAATAATAAATTGAGTTATATTTGTTTTAGTTATTTATCAGTATTCCTTCATTCAGAATTGCAAAATCTTACTCCTCTTGCAGCTCTTGACGCGAGTAAGCGGCACGACGTTGGAAGAAAGCCTATACGATCAATTTAACGTTTCGTGAAATTTAACAACGGACTGATAGTCCGGCGGCTTAGCTCCTGAATTGTGCGATTCTTGATACAAGTACCAAACTTTGCAGGATTACAACCATTCATATACTAACTGATATAGTGCCAACGCCAATTTCCTATTTTCAGCTAGTAAACAGCACATGAACTTTTCAGCCGAGACCCCTCCCCCGCGATTTACTTCATCTTGCGCTTTTGTACACCTTTTATTGTAGATTTTATTTCAAAAATACAGATACGAATGCTTCAAATTAGGCTTACAATTGTTATGGTTTTACCATCTTTCTTATACCGATAATTTAGTAGGAATTATTGCATGGAAAAAGATTTTTCTTTCCCCACCCTCTACCCCTTCGCGTCTTTCATTTTGCGCTAGCGTCCAGGTCTCTCGCGATCGAGACAAAAGCCATTTTCTCTTGCTTGTCGCGATTCAATCCCCGATCACAGCTTTCGCCGTTCGCTAACAGAAGAAAAATACGAAAATATAAAGGGCTGTGAACAGTCTAAATTACAGCATTTCATTCTAAATTTTGTACGTACAACTTGGAATCACTACCAGAAATAATAGTACAAGCAACTTTCGGCTCGCGGACACCCCGCTGTTACGGACAAAATTCAGATCCCCGGCGAAAGCCATAGAGGTTTGACTGGAAATGACTCCTGCTATTACGGACTCTCGCTATTACAGAATTACGGGCACTTTTGGTGGTACCAAAAGAACAATTTTATTGTTTTGACTCTCAATAAAGCGTACACCATGAAGTTCTCATATGACACAATTACGTAAAATTGCAGTCCGTTGTTCGCTATTTATCTGAAACACACTAAAAAGACTTCTGAAATATATATTTTGCATCAATTTGTTTGGTAGCTGTACAACAGACTTTGCTTTTTCACTTCAGCTTGCGTCTTTTCCTTCCAGACTCCAGGAAGCCCTCATCCTCCAATCCCAACGTCTGCTTAGTACTTTCACCGCTATTGGTAAGCTCGTCATAGTCTATGTTATTTCACGTATACTAACTAATTCTCACACCCTGCTATAACGGACTCTCGTTAACACGGACACTAAACGAAGTCCCGAGCGTGTCCCCTATAGCGAGAGTTGACTGTATTTGTCTATTAATAAGGACAAACAAACATTTCACGAAATTTCATTGATTTTAACGGGACACTGTCACCAACTTTTAACATAACTTTGAAAAGCCAAAAGCCTTTCTGATCACAGGAGACCTAAAAATACTGGTTCAGTTTCGCTTAAAACTACCCAGCCAGTTTTCTGAGACTATAATTAAGTGTGTTTGCCTGCGGATCGCCAGGATGCGAATGGCTGCAACTTGAAAACTTCAGACTGACTTTTTCAAGTTTTTCCTTTGTTTTATGAAAAAATCGCCCGTAACTGACTATGTTTTGTTCTTCCTTTGAGAAATCAATAGATTTCCTTCTCTTGACTGTCTGGGAGTATTCGGTGTACGTTTAAAAGCATTTCATTTCATCCTTAGCACATTCTCACCGCAAAACGTAAAAATCCCCGTGACAATGCCCCTTTAAAAAATAACGGTTTCCATGGAAACTTGCGTTTTTCGGGCTTGGCACTATATCTGAAAAAACTTGTGTTGGTGACCACTTTCCTCTTGCCAAATTTCATGCTCGTATCAAGAAGTGCACAATTCACCTAAAATTTCGAGCTAAGCCGCTGGACTATGAAAAGCGACTCGACGGCAATTACAAGCATAGAATTAACCATCCAGAAATCTGATAACCCTATACTGATCGAGGAAATGAACGTGCCCGATCGAGGACACGCTATAAAATGGATCTGAAGGAATTTTTATGGTTTATATCCTTAACGTTTATATATTAAATATATTCAGAATTCGTTGATCCGGATAATTCTAGTTTCTTCTGTTCTGTTCCCTTCAGTGCCTGTGGTCATTATTGTTACTATTATTTTATACTTTTTAATTATCTGCTTATTGTACCTGACTATAACCTGACGACAAGGTCGAGAACAGGTTAGTTTTTTTTATTGTGCCCAGCTTGAATAGACACTGTTTGGTCATGTGTTATGTTAGGCTCGATTACCAGCCGCTGTTCGGGGAATGAGCCCACGCTCCTCCCCGAAACGACTCGGGGAGGAAAGACCGAACACCAGAGGACGGCGGAAATCGAGCCTAGTGTTATGTCTTTTGAATTGAAAGTTTCAATAACACTATACATTATCCATTGACATTCTATTCCTTTATCAGTTTTTCTCCTTCCAAGTCTTCTTTTTCCATTTCTTTTTCCATCTGGGTGTCTTTGACTTCGGTATTCTCTCTCCACAACATTGGACTCTCAGGGAATTCACTGCGATGCGGAGTAAATCCTCGGAGCGGAGTCATTAAGACTCTTAACTGACCTGCTTGTGGTAGCAGTCCTGAAGAAGATTCTTGTGCTCTGGATTTTTTGGCTGAGTTCTTAGTAAGTTTTTTGTCTTGAGAAGAGACTGTGTTGTTTAAGCGCTCCAGCTTTGCCAGCTTGTAACAACATTGCTTTGTTGCACTTGGACACGTTTCTGAGGTCATGTACGTGTCGATCTTTTTTGTCCTCGTTTTGCTAGGCTTTTGATGATCATCAGTAGCGGTAGAGTGATGTGTAAGGTACAACTTTGGCAACGTAAACGTTTCACCTAGCTTACTCTTTGATTGATCGATAACATCCTGTGCTACCTCGCTAGAAGATGTTTTGTCACTATCGAACCTTACTTTGTGCAGAGTTTTATCAAACAGACTGCTCTCTATCTTCAGTAACTCCTTTTCTCTTTCTTTTAAACTGTATCTAAGGCGAGTCAGGTTTGCCGATTCCATGTCAGGGCCGTGAACTCTTGAAACCTTTTGAAATGTTTGCTTGCATTGTGTACAAAGGTGGCAAGTTGGTTTCATCGCAGACAATCTCGGACCTCTTTCGAAAACAGGAAAATCGGGTTTATTCATATTTTGCTTTACCCTGTGTATAGATAGAAGTTGCTGAAATGACCAAGGATTAGCAGGGGGTTTGGAACTTACTAAAAGTATGCCAGAAAGACCATCATCGTCCAGCTGAACATCATGAGAGACACTGCTATTAGAATAAACTATTCGGCCTGGTTTGAGCAATTTTTGACTTGTTTGTTGTACTGTACCGTCTTCATCTTGGCATGAGAGTGTTCTGTGAAGGTTTTGTGTTTTTGCTGATGAGCAATTCTTCATTTCATTGCACTCTTGCAGTAATGAAACAAGACGAGACAATCTTCTCTTATCCTTCGTATCCCCACCATCGATAGTCGGGTGGCTTTCAACATTCTTGATTGTCTTCAAACCATCGTTTGCCCATGGTTTTACATTCACAGTTTTCAGCGCCACTGTTTTGTTAGATTTGTCAACTTTTGCACCATTTCCATTTTTCTCCAACGAATTTTGAGATCTGTTAGAACAAGAAACATCCATGGCTATTTGACAAGAACGACGTAACTTCTTCGAATCCAATTTTGAGACAGTTTTAACAGAAACATCATTGGAGCGAATTTGCCCCGATCTGTTCTTCAAGATATCTTTTTCTGTTTGAGACGACCACAGTTCTTGCTTCAAATTTACCTTGTTTACCCTCTTGCACGGAATTGCTTTGATGGAATTCTGGTTGCTCCCAGTCGTATTTGCTTGTGTTCTTTCCAAACTACTGCCGCAGTCGAAAGTTGCTTTCGCAGACAGATACAACCCTGGTCGGTGTATTTTGGCATTTCCCAGCGCTAAGGCAATACGGGAGTTATTTTGTTTTAACTTTATCCTCTCCTCGACAATATGCGCAGTAACTTTCCATGGGGTGGACTTCGGTTCTGCAACAGCACCTGGCATTCTTAAAACTTGGTGTTAGTTCTCTCGATCAGTTAAGTCTAAACTTACACGATAGCTTTTTTGTCCGCCTTCGGTTCCACATAAGATACCATGGTTTGCCAAACGTTGAGAGACAACAAAAAGTTTGATTTGAGCCGGTAGCGTTGTTGCTGTTCCCATATGACTCAGCCGTTGTTTTGGCGGCGAAATATTTCTGTAGCTACAAGAGTATAGTACAACAATACGTTATTTATGTTCTTTTAACGAACCAACACTCCACAATAGCGTACGTGACATGAATAACTGGCAAAAGAACTATTATTAATGCTTTTTAATAAAGAAGCCAAGTCAAGCAAAGAAGCCTCAAGAGACAAAATCCTGGCGTGAAAATATACATTTCAATAACTTTGATATCAACAGATGAACAATAAAGCAATCGTGTCATTATGCGCCTTTTGAAAACTACTTTAAAATGATTAAGAAATTATATTAAAAATAAGTAAATTGACCCGAAAACAAATCAAGAATTACGCTTCTGGAAGTTTCCGTACTTGCACGAAAAATCAAGTGTTAGAAGAATATATAAAACGAGGGCCGCAAACTGAAATCAGTGAAGTCGCTAAAGACTACTGATGGAAAATATTTTCTGGCTAATTCTTTACTGCTTCCGGTTCCTTTGATTTACGTTCGTTTGTACATGTTCCTGTTATGCCAAGTAATTTATTTTCTTTTAGTACTAACAACCATTTAAGCCATTTCAATATTCTTAGGATATTAATGGTTACTAATCCATTCATGTCATAACATTATTGCTTCGGCAAAATTGATCTCAGTGATCTAGACGTTTAAGGCAAAAATAATTGACTCGATAGGGACTCAATAACCACTCACAGAATATGGAAAGTTTACGATAAAAAAGATATCTTCTTTATCGGTGATTTTAAAAAAGCAGAAGTTTGGTCTTGTTTGAAATAGCCTGATGTATAAACTGTGTCAAATTTTGCCGCTCAATCACACAAAACACTCCACAATCATTAAACTGGTGCAATTATGCCGCTTTTGAAACAATTGTTTGAGAAAAAAGAAGCAAAGACCGCTTTCTATAGAACATTGAAGTTGATGCTCATTTACAGTCAAAAACAAAGAAACACAAACGTGCTGTCAGAAAGTAAAATTTGTGCTTGACACTGATTTGTTCCGGCGAAACAACGTTAATAAAAACTTCAAAGAAAGTTTTTAATAAAAAAAGATAGAAAGCCGTCACTCAGTTGGCTTTTTAAAAAACCCATTTGAAGGCCGAAGTTATTTGGTCTAAATGTCTTTGAATTTTTTATTAACGTCGTTTCGAAAGTTAAAACAAGTCGTCAAGCACAAATTTCACGTTCTGATGTCTATCCCTGACTGCAATATTAGTATTTATAGTACAAATGTGCTGTTCTACAAGAGAGTATGAAGTACTTTACACTCTCTTGACATCAAATATTAGTTGATTAATACAACGGTTGATCACGTTTTCAAAAGATGCCATCACGAGTCAAAAATAGCCAAAGAGTTAAGGGAGGTAAATTTCTTGCTAAGAAAGGTTTCTAATCGCGTCATATTTTGGAAACCAGACCTCCTATAGATATGCTTTTTGCGCAGCTTTGCTCCATTGGAGAGTCCTTGACAAGTCACGTGACCAGAATAGAAAAATCCCTTAAATTGCTGAAAGGGCACATAGAAAAAATCAGTGAAAGGGAATATAGATTAAAATCAGTGCCAATATGGTACACAACGTCCACATGCTTAAAATCATATGCTTCCAATGGTTTTATGAAATTCGCGTTATTATAAAAGTTATGACGAAATAAACACCCGTATTTCCATTTTTACACGATAATTCAATACGTAGGATTAATAAGATTATTAAGAAGGCTAATTTATCTTCTGGAACAAGTTGGCACGCCCATCCAGGGTAAGCGAGTGATACTGCAAACTTTGCGATTTTTATATAAGCGGTTCGCAGTAAATTTACAAAGAAATGCATGAAAGGTTCGATCATGGGTCCCAGGCCAGGTTTGGTATGGAGAGTAACCCAACCTCGTTCCCAGGGCTTTTCCCTTCTTCGTGGGGGCGGTCGGGAAAGAAGAAGAAGGGAAAAGCCCTGGGAACGAGGTTGGAGGATAAGCCTGGTCGTAAGTCTCGGAGGTTTGTTCTCTTCTTTCTTCTACTAAAGCGAAGGCGAAAAAGCTTTCGCAGATAAAAAAAAAGGAGAAAAGAGAAAGCATCTGGAACCAGGTCAACAAGCCCTTAGTAATACAGAGTGCCGTTTGTCAATTAGTTGACCGAAGTAATGACGAGGCGGCAACTGACTTCCAATAAACTGGGACGAACGAAAATTATGGCAATATCCAAAAAATGTGGAATCCACCGCAAATGGTTATGTTCCAAAAATTTCACATAAACATCACATAATGATCGCAAAATCATGCTTAGCGATTTGGAACCAGTCAGGGCGTAACTGATGTATGTTGCGTATCACAGCAAAGCGAAAAATAGGTACCCAAAGGGTACATGTGCGGGATACAATGTTTTCAACTTTGGTTTGCCTAGTACATTAACATAACATAGATTGTACGCTCTTTTTTATATAAGAACACGTAAATTTGGCTGCAGCTAAAGGTCGACACAATGTGACGTCGCAGAAATGCTTCCAATATGCTAAGTTGCACAACTGTACCTTTAAATGCTATTTATCCTTAAATACTCTGTTCAACACCGTTATCATATTGTTGGGCATATTTTGAAGCAAAATCCCACTTTTGACTGAAAGCAGCTCTGAATCACAACTTGTGGCGAATGATTGTGTGAATGCCGCTCAATTTTAATTACGAGTGTGATAGACCATTGTTTGATTTTTAGGGAGATATAAAACAGATGGAAAGTTCGTCTGCTACATTCTATTTGCATCTTTAAGTGTCTATTGAACGCTGATATGTTATTGGAATTGAAATTTGCGTCCACTTTCTAGCAGTACGACGAAAATAATTAAATTAAGGAGATTAGTCCAGTCCCTGAACTCTCCCTCCGCGCCCAGGGGTTGAACAAGCCAAGACAAGGGAGCAGCCATAATCGGGGCCGTAAGCGTGAGATCCACGTAGGCCTATGATATGGAACAGTTTTGCTATTTTTGAACAAACTGTGCCATCTTCGACGTCATAAAACCGCGCGGGTAAATGCAAATTTGCGTGGGTACTCGCGTGGATGTTGCCGGAGTAGCGTGATGAGTATCACGTGAGACGTGAGTAACCCTGTTTGCACGAAAAGGTGAGAACAAAAAAGAAGTCAGTCGTTCTGTGAACCACAAATTTTGTATCGACGATAAACTGGACGATATGGGCCAGTACCTCTTGTGAACCTCTAATTTCAGAGGCATTCTAAAGCAATATTGCTCATTGTCTTCAGGAATAGGGACATTGTTTGTGCCCTTTGTCCTATTGTTCTTATGGCCAATCATGTGAGATGTTCAATGAGGTGCTGATATGAACTGAGAGTTTTCTGCCGGCTTGGAACCCATGACTTGACGCGCTGGTCACTCGCCGCGTGATCCTGGAAACAACTTGTGTTGCCATGACTACGTCACAGACAAAACGCTGAAATCAGCCGCCATTTTGTATTTATTTTGTTTCTCTCACGAACCTCTCGAAGTGAAAGGGTTTCTTGTCAAGAATAAGCAAAATTATGGGATCTAAAGGCAATGCTGAAGTGAATTACGTCCACCAAAATGCTATTTTATGCGAAACGATTAAGAAAGAACAAAGAAATCACAAGTTATATACAAACTACAGCATCAACCCATTCAAGAAAAGTAAGTTGTGATCAAGTCATATCAACTTTGTTTTATTGGAATTAACTTTACGTTGCAAGCATTGATCATTTATGTAATGTACTTTCTAGTGTATACACTGACTGGAAAACCTAATTCTCTCCACGATTCTGCCGATGGTGAAGAAGATGGTACGTAATTTAGCTACTATATTTATAATAATACATATAGTATTTTTGTCTACACTGCTTTACCCAATAACCATTCAACCATTCTACTTTAGTAGAGTTTAAAGGATGCTGATGGCCTTTCCATCCATTTTAAAATACGACAGTTCAACTTTTATGCTGCGGTTCGGTTTAATCGGGTAGTACAAGGATCTTTATACGTCTACAGGTCTTTTGAGATCCTTGGCACAGTGAAGGTATTACAAAGATCCAACATGTTAGCAGAAATCTTTGCAGGACCCTCAAAAACCTTCAAGATCCTCCAAGATATTGGTCAGGTCTGACAGAATATTTCAAGATTTCTGAAGATTCTGACAGAATTATGAAGATTCTTGAGGATTTTCATTAAGATTCTCAAAAATTCTCAACAAGATTCTCAGAGTTTCTTGCAAAGATCTTTGAAGATCCTTGAAGATTGATCGCACTTGAAAGGTTTTCAATGGGGTTCACACTAATGGAAAGTTTTTTCTTTATTTTTCATCTTTTAGACAATTTCTTAGAAGTCATCAAGAAGTCTAACGAAACACCAGTTAAGAAATTTGAATTCCCTCAAACATCAGCACAAGAAATTGGGTGGGATACAGAGCCATTGGTGAGTTTTTATTTTTTTATTTTTTCAGTTTCATATGACTCCAGCCACAATCTGTACAAAAATGTACATGTAGGCTTTCATACTCTCTCCGTGAGCCTCATTACTTTTGGATTTAGCAGCTTTCCTTGTACAGCTGCGACATGGTACTTCCAATTTATTTTGATTTTGTTAAAACTACTTTAATTAATGCCATATGTTAGTTAAGGTAGTTGCATAATTGAGTAGGGGGGGGGGGGGGGGGGCGGGGCGGTGGAGTACTCAAATCTGCCAATATGTACTATGTTTTGGCCCAATCCCTCAATCTGTTCAAACCTGCATTACTTGAAAACATTCTACAGTATAATTTGGCTGCACCCAATTGTAGATGTTTGTCTTTTTAAGGCAAAATATGTTGATCTGTGAACTTATTTACTCTATTTTTATTTGTTTTACTGACAGAGATTTTGTTGTGATGTTCTGTAGGCTAACCTGCAAATGCAGAAGTATTTTTGGCTGTCGTTTCTCTCTGCCAAAAAGTCGTTACTTTCCAGCAGAGAGAAATGACAGCCAGAAATATTTCTGTGTTTGCAGGCCATCTGTGAGCTTGCTTTGTAGAAAATTAAATTATAACAGCGATTTTGTTATTTGTTTTTAGATTGACAGACTGTGGAAAGACCGTCTGGATCATCCAATAGTTAATGCTGAAATCACAAAGTTTATGGACAAGAAATGGATGGTTAAAGAACAGACAGAAATTAATCAGAGTTGAATATTACATAAAATGTTCAGAAGAAATAAGATATCTCAGGCTTTCGAATTCATGTACTTTATTTTTTAGAATGCATCTGAGCGCATAGTACACAATGTGTGAACCTTTTTCCCAATTTTTGTAATTTTACAATGTATTTTGTATATTTTGAAGTAAATACAGAACTACTTTACTGTAGAGGCGGCAATAATGTAAATTTAAACCAGCTGGAATACCTTGGGTATCTTTTTAGCCTGTAGACAGTTTTTTTGAAAAGTACTGGTAACATGTATGTACATTCAATCACTTGAGGAAAAGAAATGCCAGCAACTAAATATTCACTTTACACCTGTTTTATATAAAGATGTCTCTTTACAAGTAACTGAGTAACTTAAGCTGTGTGGCTTCCCCCATAGTACAGATGTAAATCAGCTGCTGTCAACTTTTAAGAACACAATTTCAGTATAGAATCTCTGGTTGTTTTACCTTCTTTTTATTGTTTAATTATTCAAAAGCTATTTATGAAAAATGGTACATATGATTCTTCTTTAGTTATTCTTTCACATCCTGGAATGTTTATCCGTAATGGCAGCTAGATCATTTATAATTAATTTTAGTTATCACTCATAATTTCATGTTTATTTTGTTTGGATGTTATATGCTTTAGCTGTTAGCTATCATTTCTCCATGTTCATACCAGAAATGTCAGATAATGTAAATACAATTCAACATAAATATTGTTGAATTTCTTGATAAAGTGTGTGTTTCTTCAGTGAGTGGAGAGGTTTATCTGATCTAATTTCTAGAGGGCATAAGTTATATTTTGGGCACATGTGATAATAGGGCAAATCCAACTTAGCTCAGAGGCTGAGAGTAATAAAGAAAATGATATTAGTTGGTCATCCCTGAACTTTGATGAGATATTTTTTTGGTTTGTTTGTTTTTCCCAAGCCTTGACACTTGTGTCCAGGATTGAATGCAGGTATTATTTAACAAGTACTTCATACGTTGACTGCAGGGTTATTGATCATTTTCATACCACTTCATATATGACAGAATTTTGTGTGTTTGTGTGAACTTTTATCAATAAGGACACTTTGTGATGCTCTTTATAAAGAGCATCTATCTTTTTAGCGTACAATCCCAGGGGGGGGGGGGGGGGGGGGGGGGGTGGGGTACTCGAAGTATACATGACGGGGAGGGTCTGATGCATTTTTTTGGGTTGAAAATTTACACGCTCGGTATTTTTTTGGGTCAAGAGATCTGTCCCGTATTTTTTTAGGTCTTAAAAAATATGCATATTTTTTTGGGTCATATCTCCGAGCGAACTCTTCGTTTCGGGTTTTCATTGCAATCAGCAGATCACAAAAATATTCATTCGAACTTTTTTTCAGCGACCTGTGTTCCGGTAAAACTGTTAAAATTAAGAAGACAATACAATGTACATTTGTAATCTTGTTTTTGGGTTGGAAATTTTAATGCCAGGTATTTTTTTGGGTCTAAAATTTCAGGCTCGTGTATTTTTTTGGGTTTGCAATATGAAGCTCCGTTGAACCCCCCTCCGGTCATGGAGACTTCGAGTACCCCCGCTGGGCGTACAATTCTGGACATATTTGAGCCTCGGAGGCAAATTTGAATTTATATCGAAATTGGCCTGTTGGTACAGTTCGGTTAATACGCCAAGTTTAGAAGGGCGTGCCAAACTTGATTTTCCATGATAATGAAAAAGACACTAGCCGTGGTATATTACTAATCCATTAGGCCATCGTTAACTGTTCGCTGAGAGTCAACGCTAGCGCGCGCGTAAGAATTGTAGGAATCTTACATGAAAAAAAATAACCTGCGATCAAGCGTTCTTTTGCACGGCCGCCACGTGAAAAAGAAAATGGAACGCCTGGTCTGGTCGCCCTGGCCTGGTCGAGGGTAATGAAAAAATATCTGTGTTAATTTTCACAAAATTAATTTGAAAGGATCTCGCGTTTGTTACGAGTGAATCGACGAAGAGCAACGGGCGCATACGAGTTATTTTGGACTGAAAAACTTGTATGTTTGGGTCAGTCCAACCCCAAGGCAGAGCGTTTTAAATTCCTTGTCGGCTTGTATCAGAGCAGTCAAATTGCGAAATTTTCTCGGACGAGATATGTAACGACTTCTTGTTGAAAATCATCAAATTGAAGTCTTTATGGTTCAAAGACCCTGGCCAGGGGTCGAACCTACCTAACTTTTCCCTCACTTTCAACGGGTTGCATTGAAAACTGAAGGTTTTTTCGCGGACAATTTATTTTTCTAATACAATAACTTTGAAAGTTCGATGTGTCTACATGTCCGGCAGCCGGACAGGTTTTTTCAGAATACTCCGTGTCCGGCAGTCGAATTGACAATCTTTCAAAGACGCTTCTCGAGCCAGAATGCAACTGAAGCTGGGATTCGGGCCAGGATCCTTAAAGGGAGTTGCTTGCGGTTAGCTTTCAGTTCGCGGGCGATAATTTTACAAGTTATAAATTGTAAAACTCAAATCAACACTTTTACCGTGGAAAACAATAATAATCCAATATACTTTTCGACTAAAAGCAGATATAGTTAAAATTAGACAGAAAAAGGCAAGTCGCAGAAGAAGTTTTATTCCACTCATTTACAACTCAAGCTGCCGGAATATTGCTCACATAAGGTGTGCCCATACATGAACACAGACTCTTCCTCTATTATCCCTGTTATCAAAATTCATCAAGTCTTCGCCGTACCAGATCTTGACAGTAGCGTACTTATCGAGATAAAACGGATTAGCGTAGTCAGTAAACACCAGCTGGTTGGAGCGTCTTGCGTCCGTGAATGGCAGGTAGTACCACAGCCCTGTGTTCCTGATGTATTTCTCCGGAGGGTAAACAACGTTGTTGTCCGCGTCTGTCACTACAACATTGAGAGGGTGTTTTTCGTTGTCTTTGTGATGGTAGCAGCCCCATCGACTTTTATACCGGGGTTCTTTTGCGCAGCGTACCGACCCTTCGATGTAGACCAGTTTCATTGCACCGACTAGTTTCCCTTCACCCACGTAGTTGAATATTCCTGGCTTCCGTCCACGAGCGTAGAAACAAACAGGGAACTGGTTGACCTTGGCCCAAACGGCAACGGGCTTGACTTTGGTTGCTGTGTGTATAAATACGTGAAAACATTTCAAGGGCGGCAAAATGAAAACGCAAAAAAGGAATAGACACAATTTGCGGGTGTGATGGAGCAAGAGGGGGTAAAGTGTTGGAGAGGTGGGGTGCTGGTATCGGGGGGGGGAGGGGCGGGAGAAGAGAGGTACAGGACGCATATGGAATGATATAAAACCTACGTTATTCATGGACCCGAAGAATCTCATGTTGTTTTTCATGTTTTCTAAATTCTGCCAGAAAATGACACATATTCATTAAGTAAGAAATTCCTGATGCAGTACTGTACCTACAGAACAGATCCCTTACGAAAATGAATTCTAAACAGTATATAATTCGTGATCGGTAATTTTCATCCAGGACCAATAAAGAAAACTTTACTGAAATAGATACCTTGCTAAAAATCTACTTACACTTCATATTGCTGTATTAATTGAGGGTGATTTAGACATGTTTTACTGATATATTTTTGGATGCAGTGCTGAAAGATTGCAATTAGCCTCTAAGGATCGAGTGGTCGCTTACAAGAGCTTATTTAAGAACCGGCAAAGTTAAGAAAAATTCCAGCATCGCAAAGCTCAAAGGCGGTTGCGGCCACTTACGGAAGCTTTGACAGGATTTACTTAGAATTGGTGGTGCTCTGTATACATGTACTACAGTACTTATATTTCCCCTGCAAACTGAAATTAACTGTCCGTATAGAGAGAAAATCGTATGTTTTCTTTTATTGGCTCATATTTCTTTAGTAAAATGGCGAACATACCATTTACTACCTTCTAAAAAGTGACCTAGTTTATTTTTGTTCCAATTCTTTCAACTTATGGTGGAGTGGCACTGTTAACGCACACGCGAGGGCCTGGGAACGAGGTTGTGTGTAAATGTGGACTCATTTTTCACGTGACGTCATCAAAATCATAAATCAAAGATCGCAAGACCCTCTGAGTCTAAATATGTATACTTGATACAATCCTTTCATCTTGATAGCATCCTTCGTTTCTAAAGTACAGCGTTTTGATGAATTCCAAGTTTTTACACCACCAGAAAGCAAGATGGCCGCAAGAACTCCGAGTGTCATGCACGGATGTTAAACAATTGAGTCATCCTGTGATTTCATAGCAGTCCTGAACAATTAATAATAATAATAATAATAATAATAATAATAATAATAATAATAATAATAATAATATTTAATATTTCTAAGGCGCAAATTAGCATGTAAATATGATCAAATGCGCCTAAACTATTACAAGAAAATTTTACCTGAATGTCTACTAGTTCATGGGTGTGAAATGATCGCCTAATAGCAGAATAAAATTCCAGATGTTTTTATTGGTTTTCGACCGACAAGTATGGCGTTTCCATACTGAAAAAAATTGTGTGGAACACTTTGACGGATAACTCGAGTATTGAATATCGAACAATCTGAGACTCGGACCACCGAAGAACATTTTCTATTATTCGTCTGTAACATTGAAAGGGGCTTTGTCGCGGATTTTAACAGATTTTTGAACAGCGATGATTTATATTCTTGTCGAAGGAATACTAGAGCACTGAAACTGTTAACAAGTGTCTTCAGCTGCAGATGGCTAAAAGTTTAGCTAAACTTTTCAAGTTGTTTCCGCACATCTACAAAAACTTGATATTTATAGCCCTAGTTAGATTTCTATCCACATATTAAGGTTATATCTTCCATTAGATGTTCAAAGGTAATGAGCTCCTTTACGTCTGTAATTTAATGTCCCCGCGAGTAAGTCTTGGGGCTAACGCAATATTGTGAATCAAAATTTTGGCATAAAAACAGGGTATATAATTGCAGTCTGTTAGCGATCGCAGCTCCAGCGTAACGACTGATATCAAAGCTTTTCACTGAGTCAGCCCGGCCCCATGCAAATGGCCCCTTAGAATTAGAGGTGATGTCTCGAGATTAAAATGTCCAAGCTGTAGTGTTTTCTTTCTGTAAATTTAAATGAGTAACGAATGCTGGTAGGGCATATTTCTGAGTAAGGACACTTTAGCATCCTGGTTTTGGTTCTAAGCTATTAAAGACAACTAGTTCTTTATCAAGTAAAAGTTGCCAACTTGTCCGGTCCGTAAACTGTAATTATATCATACAGCGAACATTGGTCACAGTCGGTCTCGTTTTTACTCATAAACAATTACACTGTTGTTAACTGAGACGCGATAACGTAATAGATAGAGGAATGGCAAGATACAATTTAAGCCAGCAGAAAACAACCATTAATGCAATAATACAGGTTTCAGTTGTTGTTATTCTTGTTGTTTTAAGGTTTTGCTATTGTTAATTTTGTTGTTGTTAAGGTCACGTAAAAGTAAAAATTCGAAACAAGAAAACAGAAACAGGATTTTTTTTAACCTCTCCCTTAATATTTTCTTTTACATTTAACTACTAAATTGAATACTTTAACATTTGCGGAAGAGTTTAAAAATCATGCATACTGTGGTTAATGATACGTACAAACATTTCAATTTTATGACATATTTCTTTATTATGGGCGTCCAAGAAGATTGCAGCGGAAAAACATGCACAATTATTTATTTTGCAGATAAGTTATTTTGATATAAACACCCATTGAAGGATCAGATCGTACGGAGTCTAAGCTGTTCAAGTCACTGAAGATGCCCATAGACATCCACACAAACCCTGCCACCGTTATCAGCGCTGTGCCAATTCTTGAGATCCTCGCCGAACCAGATTTTCACGCCAGCACCCTTTCTCAGGTATACAGGATTTTTATAGTCGCTGAACACGAGTTCATCTGAGTGCAGGGCATCAGTAAAAGGTAGATAGTACCAAAGACCAGCATTTTTGATGTATTTTTCATCAGGGAAGATAATATTGTCGTTCCCATCCGTCACCACAACATTAAGTGGATGTTTTATGTGACTTGGGTGATGGTAACAACCCCAGCGGCTGTCAAAAGCGGTGTTACGCACGCAACGCACGGTTCCACTGCGGTAGACAAGTTTCATTGCAGCGAGCAGCTTTCCTTCGCCCAGATAGGTAAATGCCCCTGGTTTTCGTCCGGTGGCATAGAAACATACAGGAGTTAAGTTGATCTGCTCCCATAGCTGTTGGCCTGGGATTGAAGAGAAATGGATTCCATTTTAAAAATGGGCATGCACAAGTCACAATTAAGAAGGCAAAGTCGGGCCATGCAGTCAAAGAACAATAGGAATAGCGTTAAATGGAATAACTGGGTTACACAAATGCAGACAACATGCATTTAAGAAGTAGACAATTCATCTAGGGCATGCAGTAAACATACTTGTCCATGAAATAATAGCTGTACCTGCATACATGCAGACAACATGCCATTTTCTAAGTGGACATTTTACCCGAGGCATGCAACGAAAGTAAAGTACTATGGATTAGTAGCTATTCATGCATGCATGCATGCATGCCTGCATGCAGGCGAGAAGTTGGCATTTCAGCCGGGCCATGCAGCCAAAGAAATACGCCAGGGATTAATACCTGTACATCATATATACATGCATGCATGCATGCACACATGCATATTACATGCTACTTTAGACGTGGGCCAAAATCAGCATTAAAGAATAGTGAATAATGCATGCTTCTGCAGAATACACTGAGATAAAACAATGTTGCCCATGCAGTAAGAACACAATACCACATAAGACCAAATAAGAAAATGAAAACACTGTCAATACAATGTAGTACGGAACTTAGTCATGCAATAATCAATATATAACACTGAGATGTTTGCATTTAGCAATATGCCATCTTAAATTTAATTAAGGAACATTGCCAATACAAAGACGGGTCATATCATGCCATTTTGAATTTGAATCACAAATAATTCCTTGGTAAAGAACAAAACTGAGTGAAAGATGGGCCATTCACACTGAGTGTGACTAATGCAAAATTGACTCTGTGAAGCTTCAATATTAAATATGCAACAATATTTTCTTAGTTGGCTGGCGAATATTTCATGAAAGGAGGAAAGGGAAGCTGTCGCCATTAGGAAATTAGGATTAAGAATGGCAGTTAAAGTTGCAGGTATATGGCATCATTTGTGCATCGTAATGTGGTGAACTTGTCGGTAATGCAGTTGTTCTCGAATACGGACATCATGAAGTTATTTTGTATCGGGGGTGGAAGCGGAATCATGAATCGGATTTTGTAGCAAAAATAGCAACAAAACGGTGAAAGAGACGGAAAGGTCATCTCGAGCATTAATTTGGAATTTAAATTGTTCAGGAGGTCTCAACCAATCCCTGACGACTTCGGAAATTAGAAGGATTAATGAATGGAAAAGTGTTACAGTGAAAAGACTTCGGTACATTTAGCTGCCACTTTGTTAATCGTTCATCTCTTTTTGAATAACGTGTAATCCCTTTATATATGGCTCACAGTTCATACTTCGAGGTAAAAATGCTTGAAGTCTTTCCACATTGCTGGCAGCCCTTAAATGCACCGATCAGACTAGCCGCTGAATCCAAGTGCTAGCTATATTGAAAATTATTCAAGTCTTACAAATGTTGCATTCCATGTTTGTACCACATACTTCGTACTTCGTGAAAAGATCAATTTGAACAATCAGATCACGCGAAGAAAAATAAAGCTTTGCAATTAACAAAACAAGAATAAACAGCCACAAAGTGCGTGGTGTTAAAGTGAGCCAAACAAAGCCTGGTACGCAATCATTACGCGATTGTTATCCATATGTTGTTATTAAGCCAGTATGGCTGCCATCTCTCTTGCCCATCATGTTTATTTCGAGCAGTCAATATTCAGCATTAAATTTGTGTTATAAAATGAGTACAAATAAATTTGCTGCTATTATCAGTTGTTGTCATCTTTGGTGGTGGTGGTAGTGGTGGTGATGGCGATAGTAATTTTGGATGGGTTGCTGGAATCTCGGTGATCAGTTAAATTTCAGCGATTTCTCAGTTTAACAGTTCAAATTTCAGGCCATTTCTCAAGTATCAGTAAATTTATAATTTATAGATCTCAGATCTCAACTGTCAGTTAAAAAAACGATTCTTTTCTCAGCTGACGGTTAAAATTTTGACCCATTCTCCGCTATCAGTAAATCCCACGCAAACCCTTTTGAATGACAGGAAAGCTTACCTTGAGAGCACATAATTTCACACTTTTAACAATTTTAAAAACATTAGCCTTAACAAACGATGGGAAAACCTTGTTTTCAAGCATTAAAATGGTGAAAAACAACTAAAACTGAGTAACTATCCAATTTTAATCTTCCCAATCTTAACAATGCATGCTACCTAATTTTGCTTGCTACGCTCCTGCCATGTTTAATTTTTCTATTGAAATAACTGTGAAGATAGGATTCAATATGGCTTTTGACTTACGTCAAAGCTTGCTTCGTGCTTATGTGATGACGTTTGGCCCCAGAATTATTTCACAGGTTGAAAATCAAATATTTGATAAGGTGATGGCGACTGTGTCAATGATGTCATGAGCATGTCATGTAAAATAATCGACAGGCGAGTGCAATTTTTCGAATTTTCTATTATATATTTAATTATAAATCTTAGCTGACGATATTCAGTGTAGAAATACTATTTAGTGAATGCTGATTGGGTGAATATTCCTGTTAAATAATAAAAAGTAATAACTACAACTCTTGAAGATTCAAAACGCCTTCCTGACTCATTTAGCTGTTTAAACCTCAAACCAAGCTGAACAAACAAGAACAACAAACTTCAAACGCTTGCCGTGAATTGATGTTGTTATTGGACCTGTAACGAGGTTTTTATACTCTATTCGTTAAATATTGTGTCCGTTTTATTACCGGAAGAGGGAGGCGAGCTTAAATGAAACACTTCTAAAGTTCATAAAGTAGACACACAATAGACCGTTTTAAAACGAAACAAGTTATGCACCGTTAATGTTAAATGTTATTATGTTTCATAGTCATGTCAAATATTGAATGAATCTCTGTATATTTGAGTTAATGTGGGCGAATATTTAGTATTGGGGTGAATTCGGAACGCGTTTGAGAAATGGTTTTCGGTTGAAAGGAATTGAACATATGATGTAAATTGCCCTTTTTTCGCTAATGCTTGATTATTTTCTGTTAAAAGAAAAAAGGTTTTATCTGTTCCCCAATTACAGATCACTGCATGAAAGAGAATTACCAAACAAAAACGAACGGTGAATACAGGTGCTGTAAGACCTCATATGTGACTCAATATAGTTTCGTTCTATCTCATCTTACGCCAGAAATATATTTTGGATTACATAGCAAAAATTACACCCCAGCTAAAGTGTCAATTTCATAAAGAACTCGCTAGCATATAACAAGCTTAATAAACAAAAAGATTTCAATAAAATCATGTATTTACAACAGCAACTGCGCCCTTCTTATTTGATTTTATAGGCTTTTCACATTTAGCAAGGTAGTGTTGCATACAGTGGAATCCCAATCTTCTTAACCACTCAGGGAAACGAAAATTGGTTCGATAAATCGGGTAGTTCGAGAAATTCGGGTAAAATTACAGTGTTGGTTGAGTAAAGGAAAATTGCTTTTGGTTCGAAAAGTTCAGGGCTCCAGGAATCGGGATGTTACGGTAATTTTTCGCTGAAAAAAAAACGAAACGGGTTTTCCTCCCACCAGAAGAATGATTTACCGTCAACGGGGATTTGCTCTGGCTGGGGTTTGCAATTCGTGCCGTTACATAAGGAAGCGAAGCTAAGAAAACCTGGGCTTTACATGTAGTTCAGGTTCTCAAACAAACTAACCTACTATGACCGACTAAAATCGTGAACTTAAAGATTTTGCAACCCGCTTCAAATTTTTCGATTTTGACGTGGTTTTCAAGCATTTTTTATACGATTCTGTTAGTATAAAAATGGCCTAAAATAGCAGAAGTACATTATACTCCGGTTGTAAATCAGGTTAAAGAAATAAACTTACAGTTGCCTTGCTCTGGGAGAACTACCATAGCACATAGAATAGCGACTAACGCTTTTAGGAACATTGCCATAACGGAAGGTTTGATCAACACACTGGCCAGGACACGACAGTAATATAAATTTCTCGGGCAGGAAAATCCTTTTGTTTAATATAATATAATGATCACGTGATTCCTAAATGGCGTCATTTTGCGTGAGCGGAGAAGCCTCCGGAGAAGAGTAAATGTTTTTGTTATCCCGAAGTGTAATTTCCGTTGTTTGGTTAAACATCATTGTCAGCAACTTGTTATAATAAAAAGAAAACAACACATAATACTATTTAATAATGAGTAGGGGAAGGCCTTAGCGGCGTTGCACGTAGAAGGGGAGGAATGTTACTAATTTTTTTCTGAAGTGTCCCATGGGTGAAAATGGAATCGCGAACCAACAAAATACATTTTGGGCATCTCGCATTTAAAGGCAGTCGTCCCCGAGAAACCAGTTTACGCAGTCTCTTACAACTCTTCCTTTCAGATGTATATAAATGACTTGTTTCGTGTTATTTGGCAAGTTGTTAGGAAAACGTGCAAAATTTTGAGCCAATAAAGACTGTGATGGAGTATCTAGAGAGAGTAGAGAGATCCCAATTCCTTGTGATTTCCTTGTAATTCACGAAAAAATAAATGCATGAACATATTTATAGGCCTTAACAGAAGAATTCTGGCATAATATAGCATTGTTTGGCTGGTAAACTTGAATGACGATTACCATATTACGAAAACTCTGTTCCCAAACTGTAAAAACGGCGAAGTCATGTCCTTAAAAATGTAATAATTTGATTTTCTTAATTACGAAGAGTCAGCCATTCCTTAATCCACTGCGGGTGGCAACAACCATTCGCAACCTTATTCCCAGGGTCTCTCATTTCCCGGCCACGTGGATATAAAGAGCTTGGGAACGAGATTGCCCACCTCGAGATTTGCTTATCGCTTTTCGCTTTACCATACAAAGCCTTAACTAAACTGCCTGTCCCGGAAGTTTTTAAACCTATCTGTAGGTGTCCCAATTAACTTAAGCAAAGCTTTTAACTAGGTTCTTATACTTTTAGGCGAAATCAGAAGTTATATTCACATAAAAATAGTCTTGAGTGCCCCAAAATTATGCATGTAAAAAAATCCGAAAGAAACTGCTCTAGACCAAGATCACCTTGCGCCGTCATTTTGAAATGATATCAGAATCTGGCGAGTCTAGAAAAAGCTGTGCGCGGACACATGTATACAAGTAGCAGCGGTGTTCCGTGTAAATCACGTGCACAGAGCGTGATTTCCGAAACCATTGCGTCATTCTACGATCAGCCAATCACAATCTTGTTCGGAGTGAATAGCTTCGTTGTCCTAAGGAGTGGAAAAGACTCGATACTGACCTTTCACTCGAGTTAAAAAGAAAAAAGGTCATGGCTAACACAACTTCATGTCTACCGGCAACTGTTCCCTTGTTAAATTTCCATTTCAGAACCCGAAAAGCGACCAAAGTGGACGTGCCTGCCATAGCAAAAATGATAAGGGTAAGGACCATTCAGTACCACTTTCTACAAAAGCTCCGTTGTTTGTAAGATCTTTTCATTGCTTTAGCATTTATCAAGAATATTCGTGAATGTATATGTTCTTTAACAATTAGCCTTTTATTCAGTAGCATTTTGGCCTGAGCGCTTTGTGAACTTCATATCATTCAACGCTTGATTATCGAAAATGGCAGCTAATTGTTCTCTGTGAATTGAGTTTACTTGATTATGCCTGGGAATTATGTAATTAATGGCGGATTTTCTTTCAATATAAACGACAGTCTAGCGAATGTCAGATAACTAAAAATCAAGTACAGATTCAAAAGCCTTCCAATAAATTTGTGGTTTTTACGAACTTTTTAATTCATTTTCCCTTTCCAGGCATTCCTCGCCATTCTCTAATTTTCGTCAAATTTTTTCGGCGGCCTTTATCAAGTGAGCACTGTGGTGCTATTTCATTTTGTTTCCATACGTTACATCGGCTGGCCTACAATGATTCTTTCAAAAATCTAAATAGTTGTTCATCTGGTAACATCGCGAATTCAAGAACGGACCGTAATCACTGAGAAAGAATTGTAATTTCAGTTCTGTTGTCACGAGCGTGGGACAAAGAGAAAGTCCCCGACGAGAATCGAACCCATGACATTTTCGCAAGCCGGTCGGATGCTCTAACCACTGTGTTACAAGGAAACTCATGGCGAGTTAGGCCATTCATTCTAGATTCATATTTGACACGCGTGTAATGCGTATGGCACCAACTGTATACTGCTGAGATCAGCAATTTTCCATCAACTTTCCATCCCTATCCTTTGTGGGAAAAGGATGGATAGATCGAAATTTTAAGCTCGGTAAGTGAAATGACAAAGACGTAATTTTTGTTGCCATGAGTGCGGGACAAGGAAAAAGTCAGAATCTCCGACGGGAATCGAACCCGTAATTTTTTTTTTTTTTTTTTTTTACAATGATAGCTGCGTAAATGTCAATTCTTGAACTCGAAATTAGAGGAAAAGATCAGCGAAAATTCGCGATAGATGCATATACAATAATTTATTAATAAAGGCTGATTTCGTGATTACTGATCACCAATATAATGCAACTACATTTCTTTAATGCTCAAGTGTGATCAACGTTTGAAAATGCTAATTATTTACTCAACGCAACCTACTCATCACAGTCCTCAAAATGCATGGACGCCCCAAAGAGAAAACTATCAGTTACCTCTAGTTTTAATTTACGAGGCCACCAAGGTGAAAAGAGTCGAACGGAAAAGTGGACATAGTTATTTCTATTCGAATTAAACGCTTTTTCTAGATTATTCCTACTTTTAAGACGTTCTAACTATATGGCAGTCATCATATTTCCACTGAAGGATCGATGGCAGTCCCGAAACGTATGGATTTTGAAAACGCTGCCCACGGTGCTATCATCAGTTTTTAACGCGAGGGCGACGCTTTGCAATTGCATTATAGATTGCCTCACAAAAATGTGCAGGCGATTGATCCACACACTAATCCTATAATTAATTTATCGTCGATGTAGTTTAGCAATTCGATGCGTTGACATCATTTAATTTTCAGGGCCTTGCAGAGTACCTGGGAAACACTAACAAACTGAAGCTTGGAGAAAAAGGTAAAGTAACACCTTGAAAAGTACTGACCGTTTATACCCGAGACTTACCCTTTGAGGCTTACACAGTGGATCCCTGTCCGATTTGGAAGGGGCACCCTCATCTATTGAAGGTATATGATAGAGCACCTCTTCTGTCAAAAATAGTATATGAAAGAGTAAGGGTTTGGATTTTTTGGCGGAGCCTCCTCATGTAAAATGTTTTTGAGTAGCCCTACCCGTACACCCTCCCCCTCCGGGGAAGGGGGTAATAACTTACAACAGATACTCATATGTCGAGCTCACTCGGGCTACCTGTGGTATAATAGAGTTATGAATTGCGTGCTTCACCAAGGTAGGCAGTTTTTCTGGCCACATAATCCCTTCTGTGCCCGTAAGATCTTTTCAAGATGCATTACAAGAATTACGACTACAGTCGAACCTCTACTAAACGGCCAGTTACTGAAGTCTCGAAAGTACAGCAAGAATAAGTCAGCAGAATACTGTTAACAAAACACCTTTTAAGCGACCACCTCTATTAAGCGGCCGCGGCCACCAGTTTGCTTTCCCAATGAGAGTTTTTCTATTGTTTTTTACCCCATTTAGCGACCAGCAAGAATGTAATACACGATGTTTGATTTTGTTTCGAACAAGCTCGGACAGACCAGGGTCAAAAAAAGAAAGTGACGGCTGATAAAATCGTTCAAACACAGGTTTATTGTCGTCTTCATGTGGTTCCGTTATTTCTTTTCACGTTATTTTGTATTGAAATAACGTAACCTTTTTAAATGGCGTTAAACTAATTTCTGACGAACCTCTATTAAGCGGCCAGGTGCTAATTCCCCGAGGGTGGCCGCATCATACGGGTTCTACTGTAATTAATATTGCCCAAATTCATGTGTAAGGATCTTGTTCAACCATTCCTTTTTTGCTAAACAGTGTTGTGTCCACTAAATATAGCATTAATTTTAATACACCTAAATAAACTTCATACAGGCTTAACTCGTGTATTGGGCTTAACGTAGCGTGTTCCGTTCTAGAGCTTCTTCGTGACGGATTTGGTAAAAATCCTTTGTTCCACTGTGTTGTTGCTGAGGAAATACGAAAAGATTGCGACGAAGGTAAAGTCAATATGGAATTACATGGCCACAATGCGGGATCCTCATCAAAAACCCATAGAGCCTATGGCCATACAAATTGTAAAAATATATTTTATATTACAATTTAATATTCTACTTTACGTTATATTTTCTTCAAATAAAAAAGGAAGAAGAACCTTTCTACGGAATTTATTAATTCTACATCACGATATGTATTCAAAAAAAAAAACTAAAAACATCTTCTAACTTAACCAACTTAATTTATTTGTTCACATACGCAAGAACATTCGTTTTGAGTATGGATAGCAATTTGTCTTGAAATGTGATATCAAGAGCCACGAAAGGAGACATTTATAAGACTGACTGACTGACTGATTGACTGACTGACTGACTGACTGACTGACTGACTGACTGATTGACTGACTGACTGACTGACTGACTGACTGACTGACTGACTGACTGACTGACTGACTGACTGACTGACTGACTGGTTGGTTTGCTGGTTGGCTGGTCGGTCGGTCGGTCGGTCGGTCGGTCGGTCGGTCGGTCGGTCGGTCGGTCGGTCGGTCGGTCGGTCGGTCGGTCGGTCGGTCGGTCGGTCGGTCGGTTGGTTGGTTGGTTAAAGTGGTTGGTTGAAGGTAATATAGAAACATGAGCATCTTGTTTAAATGCTGTACTTCGGCGGAACTTTGCTTGCTGGGATGGTAAGAGAACACTGACATTCCTATTCTATTTTTTTTTATAGGAAGCGGTGCTTGTGCGCTAAGAAAAAAGATGGCAATACAACAGCATCGTGAGGTGCTTGCAGTTGCCATCTACTACTTCACTTACTCCACATGGGAGGGTCCCGTACTTTATGTAGAGGATCTATTTGTCATTCCCGCCGCAAGAGGTGAGTTAATTGGTGCTTCCCCTCCTCATAACGTGTACACAAGAAAGATCAACAAGCGAAAGTAACAGAACTTTCGTTCCATTTGACACCTAACTGCTAGCGTAACAACTTCATTCGTTCTTGTTGGCCCATTAGATCGGCACTCATGTCCGGTATTATCCCTGTATGCATATGATAGGAAGCTAGTCCATGGCAGGGTAGCCCCAGCATTTAATTTGCCAGTACCCATTTATAAACCGGGATGGAGAGAGAGGCACTTTGACTAGACACAGGTGTCTTAACGAGGTCCCAAAGTCGGGCCCACGACCTGGAGACCTGACTACGAATCACTAGGCCACCGCCACCACAGCACTATCACTTTTTTGTGATGTGTTATCCACAGTGGCAGATCCAGACCTTCACCTAAGGGGAGGAAGCGCTTTTGAAGGCTTGACTATGAATGTTGAATTCTGCGAAGATAATTCCGCCTGTTTAAAGAAAATGCGCTATTTCCAAAAATAAGAAGGGGGGGCCTCCTGCCTGGATCCGCCACTGATCCATTTAGTTTTTCAGATATTCTATTTTTTAAAGTGTGTAATTTTTCAACTGATTGAAGCATTAATCAATACATGTTTATTTTCATGAATCAGGTCAAGGCATTGGAAGTTCATTAATGACGGCCATGGCGAAGGTGATTAGAATTTATTATAAGACGTGAAGACAAGTCCATGTTAACGAGGGTTTAAAACTCTCAGCTGAGAAATAACTGGGGTTTTTTTCAACCGATAGCCAAGATCTGAGGTCGGCAAAATTTACTGATAGCTAAGAAAATGGCTGAAATCTTAACTGATTTTTTTTTTTTTTTTTTTTGGGGGGGGGGGGGTATTTATTGCTATTATACACATAATACAATTACATTCACGACTTTTGTGTTACAATATTATTTGACACTAATTACAATAACACTAGAGTAGATTACAAAATATTATAAATTACAATTATCTAAATTACGCTTATTACACTAGAGACAATTACAATAAATTAGATGCACTATAAAGCTAAGAAAAAGAGCAAAAACAAAGTAAAAGGTAAGGGAGCATCTTAAACAATTAGGCACTTAATAAACAAAGAATAATATTTTAATCTATTTTCTCTATAGTATATTTTATACTTAATCTATTAACATAATCGGAGAGAGTACTTGGTCTGTTGTGCAGTTTATTGGTGTGAATGTAGTAACGCATATACAGCAAGGTATAATTAAGTTTCCTTGTCAAAGTTTTGTTTTCAAGAGAGGAGGCGGGAGATAAACCGAATAACATTTCTTTAACAGATGGATGGTAATTAGTGTAGTTAACGCTATTAAACCATTGAATAACTCTCCTTTGAAAAGCTTTTGACTGATAACTAGGATCCAGCACCCCCATGCAGACCCTCGTTAACAAAATGCTTCAACCAATCATATACTTAGTAAACACATAGACAAAGCAAATACAAGTTATTTATCATAGATTATCATAGATCTATTAGCTGGAAAACTGATTAACAATTTTAGACACTTTCTAAAGGTGAACTATTGTCCACTTATTACTTCCCAGTTAATCACTTAGGCCCAGTTCAGACGCCATACTTCACATGAGCCGAATCGAATTAAGATTTTGGGCCGACCTAAATTATTTAGATCGGCTGAATTGATTCAGACGCCGAGATTATAATTCAGCCGAACTTAATTCAATTGGGGAAAATGACGCATTCAGCTCGAAAATAAATTTTAATAATTTTTTGCATTTGAATCGGCTCATGTGAAGATCGGCGTTTGAATCAAAGCCGGTCCACAGGCGTCATTCCCTGCTGTGCCAGGCGAGAAGAACGGCTGAGCCGATCCGAATTCAATCAGCCGTTCCGAATTAATTCAGACGCCGTACTTCACATGAACATAATTTAACTAATTCGATTCGGCTCATGTGAAGTACAGCGTCTGAAACGGGCTTTAGTCACTGGAATGGCAGTCGATAGGCTGGGATATATCACTTGATTTTGCAGAACCCTCTCGGGAAAAATTGTTTTTCTTTGTGTCTTGTTCGTCTGTTTGTTTTTTTTTAAACAAGTAGATAATACTGAATCAGGATTTCCCTTGCCTCTTGTCGCTTTTTAGCAAACTCTGCACGGTAGGAATAACTTTTGTTCTTCCGCCTGGTGTTAAATTCTTAAAACAAGCTAATAAACAAATAAAAAGTAGACAATGAAGCTATAAATTAAGAAAGAGAGTCTCAAGGCTTTGAACTTAAAATACCGCCATGTTCCAGCTTTTTTTAAACCTTTTTAATTTTGTGGATTTTTTTGGTGAACTTTTTGGGATTTTCTTTCACGTAACGTTGGCTTCTGTTCTAGTTTTATCGCCTTATCAGAAAGATACACAAAAAGGACATTTAGTTAAACGTCACAAAGTGGTATCTCGATCGCATGATATCTCCAATTCTTCCTCAACATCTATCAAATTAAATAACCTTGATTTAGTTCCAACTATTTTCCCTTTAGATTGCTAAGTCACGTGACTGTTGTCGTATGCAGTGGGTTTCGCCTTTCTCCAAAAGAACTATGGGATTTTACAGTAAGCTGGGAGCGAAAAGCCTGCCGGACTGGACGCTATTTCGTATGGAAAAGAGTGAAATCGAGGAGCTTTCGTTGAAAAAAGTTAAAGTAGAAGACGAAGAGAACACTGAATAAAAGTGTCTAAAGTAAAAAAAAAAAATGTAATTTTGGTTTAAGACTTAGCAGGAGTTTGATATATTTATTACATTTTAAAATTTTATATCACTTTGTTGGATTCTCTGTTATATTTTTTGTAATTTAATCAAAACATTAGCGTGAAATTGCTTATTAAAATTTATGTTTTTCGACTTGTTTTCGAAGTTTTGCTTCCTCTTTAAGAAGTTCCCTGGAGTTTGTTTTACGCTCATGTTTTTTAATAATTAATAATTAATTAATAATTAAGAGCCTTTTTATACAATAAGTTCAGAAACAGATAAACTGAAATTTTTGGATTACCTTCAAATTCACCGTTTAACCACGGAAATTTTCGGAACTGAAATAGTCGGAAACTATTCTGCCGATCTTCGTTAATAAGATCGAAAAACAACCAAAAACCTTTGGTTGCTAACAGAGATTTTCGAGCGACCATAAGTGAGTCCACGAACTACAAACATTGTATGACGCACAACTTTAAAGCAAGGGACCGCAAACGAAAATGCTGCTAATGTAGGATCCAGCAAGGGATCTGATCAGCGTGAAAATGATAAATGACAAACAATACTGCAAGGCTGATCGTACTACATAAAAAGTAAACTTTGTGAGACACCAACACGACTAGAACCGATATAGTGGGATTGCAACCGTGGACAGTTTACTTTTCATGTAGTACGATCAGCCTTGCAGTATTGTTTGTCATTGTATGACGCCAGGATAGCTCAGCTCATTAATCAAGAACCGTTAATATTTTAATTATTGATAAGCTGTTTGATAACCTTTTCAATTACCAGTCATAAATGGAAAATATTGTCATCCGGTTTGTTTTTAAACCACATGTACGATCATGACATTGGTCAATTTTCAGCACGCTCCACACGCGTTAAGTTAGTAAGAAGGCAAAGCCTGGAAACCTATTTTAAAAATAAACTCATAAGATTTCAAGGAAGACAGGCAGGCTACTCGTGCGATATTTACATGGTAAAACGTTGAAGGTGAGTTTGTTTGATGTTTGTTGTTTATTTGTGGATTGAAAAAGATGGCACGTTTGTGCTGAAATACAGTCAACATAAAACGCAAATTTTAACAGTTGCTGAAAATCGCATGAATTTTAGTGCAATCTTTAAAAATCTATGCCAAGACTTGGCGATAAATCCACAGAATTTTCTTTTTTTTATTTCTCATCAAACAATAAGTCAAAATATGACAATTCCTCAGCAGGAATTGTTTTGTCGTTTTGGTATATCAAAAAATTTGTTTTTCTGTCATATGGGTTTCTGTTGTCAATATGTGGTTATATGGAAATAATGCTGCCGAACAAGTTGTAATTCGAGATAACATTATTATCACAAATTACATGAATGTTATTTAGCTTTTCCGTTTTCTACCGTATTCAAGTTCTGTCGTCTAGAATGCCATTATCACGCCTGAAAAAAAACATCTTTTTGAACGATTTCTCTCACATTTTTCAATTTGAGTTTCATCTGCAAAAATCAAAACATTTATTTAAATTTCACACTAATAATTTCTTGTAATATGTATTTGCCCGTTAGATACCATAACTGACAATTTTTTTAAAATTGCCTTGGCATCCTCTAAAAAACAACAAAAACGAATCGTATTAATTTGTTAGACATTTGGAGTGAATATTCGAGAAGGCGATTTCGTGTACTCATGGTGGATAAAAGATTGATCCGAGACATGATATAGAAGAAAAGCGGAACTGCACCAACAAAAATTAGGCAATTTTTTTTTCGGATTAAAACACCGGAGAACGGTTCTAAATACATGCACTATGTGCTCGCAAGCAATTCTGTCAGAATAATCGATTTTAATTAATACATCTGAATAAAAGTTCATTAATTAACAGACTCGATTGACAATCATTATCTCTTTATTTACTCCCTAATTACAGAAAACTCAAAGCATTGAATTATTCCAACTACTTGAAAATATCTAATGATTTCATTGCCTAATTGCCGTTCCGGCAGTTACGTTTCGGCTGAAGTGTTTGCTAAACCTTTTAATTAATTAGTAATTAATTTCAGCATGATATTTAAAAATGTTATTTTAATGCGTTACATGAGCTGACCAACAAATTTGTTTTTAAGATTTCTGAGCGACAGCTGTCGAAGACGTTCCATTCAAGTCTTTGTTTTTCTGAATAAAGACACTCAAAATCAGATAAACTTAAGCTAAATGTTAAAAGGATTGCGGTATAAATTAAATTTCTCATAACGGTGAATATTTCTTAAAAAGTTATTTGAACAAATTTTACTTTTTGACAAATGATTTTATTTCATTTCCAAATTAAACACTTGGTGGTGAACTTTAGTGACATGCAGCTGTTGTTGCATTGTGTCAATTAATGGTTTGTTAGTCTGATTCTCTCCGATCCAAGTAGATAACAAATAGTTAAATTATTTTGTTTATTGATGCTCATATACTCATCTTTAAAAGTTATGATGTTGTTACAATTAAAATTTTCTGATCTGACCAATTTTGTCGGCTCTTTAACAATGGGTGACTATATTGTCGTATTTATTGAGCTGATAAACGGAAAGACAAGTACTTCAAGCTAAATAATGTGTAGGATGGGAAACACGTAATTCGAATTCAGAACAAAAAATTACGGATATGAGCATTTCTTTAAACACTAGGAATAATCACTTTCATTATTTGGTCAACAAGGTTACCAATGATAACATGAACCCTATTTGACTGCCTTTGAAAAATTCCAGTAAAAGAGCTTCATTAAGAACAAATGACGGATGCAGACATTTCCTCAAAATTTGCAAGGCCTTTGGACCTAAATCTATTTCATCAGTCAGCAACAGTGGTTGGTTACTTGGTCTCCTAGGTGAAACGTGTTAAACATAGCAGTCATTGACCGTTACTTACTTGAAAGGCCTTTTGGAAACTGCTTTATTTAAGAAACTGCATTACATGAAATTCAGAGACCCCAGAGGAAAGTCACAGTTCAACGCTTGATCTAAAGTGAGCAACTTCTACTTGGGTTAGTGGCAGAGTGTAAGGTACGTTGGTATCATTTTTTAAGTACTTGCTTGCACGCTTTATGCACAAAAGAAACGGGATAACTTTCTTACAGTGCGACTACTCGAACCGGGGCACCCTGAACAAAATTAACCAATCACAGTGTTAATTGAACACAAAGGATAAGGACATTTTTTTAGCAACGGACCAATGACGTTCTAGGACGCAAACAAAAGATTAGTAACAAAATTTGAACTGTCAACAACGTTACAAACAGATGCGGACCTCTCAGGAAACTTGCCTTCTATTTGATTGGTTACTTTCGATCCTAAATTTTTAAGAACACGCAAAATCAGTCTTGGCTTTTCAAATTCGATGGAATAATAAATAATATTCGCCGCCACGATCAGGATCAGTGTAAAGGAAACGTTAGTATACAGTTGGAATTGAACAAATCTTTATTGGCTTTGCATTTACAGACAATCTCTAGCTCTCACAAGAACTTTTTTATGCTATAAAATAAAACGCAATGCATGGAATGAACGTTTGTTGTTTACTTGTTATCGAAAACACGGTAGGTCAACATGATGAACGATGCCGTTGAGCAGTAGGTCCAGTAGCTTTTGCTGCAGTTCTGTGCTACTAATGCTAGGCTTGCACAGTTTTTCGTTTTCTGAAATTCAACGACATCTTCCACCATTTTTGATCGTGGCGCAGCTGCTCTCCGTGCATGCATCGATGAATTGTTTAAATAATAGTCACGCAAAACGTTTTGCACAAAGTGCCGACTACTTTTGACTTTGCCTGCGATTATCTGTTGGTTCATTCCAGTGTGATGTAAGTCCAAAACACGCTCTCGTAACAATTGGGAATGACGGCGACCATTATCATATATCCCCCGTCACGATTCAATCGAACTTGAACGTTTTGATAACGAAGTGTCTCTATGTCCGGCAGCCGGACAGGTTTTTTAATATCCGGCAGTCAAGTTTACTCCAGTTTGCTTACGGTTAGGTTTCATTCCGCTTTGCTTGCGGTTAGCTTTCCCACCGGTTTGCTTGCGGTTAGCTTTCCCACCGGTTTGCTTGCGGTTAGCTTTTATTTGTTGGTTAGGGCAGTACAATATTTCGTACTGCCGGACATAGAGTATTCTGAAAAACCTATCCGGCTGCCGGACATCTAGACACAGCGTTTTGATAAAACGCCATTTTGGAAACTTTTACATGGAAAACATGAACAGAGCTTTTTGATGAAACTTACATGTAAAATTTAGGATCGAAATGAACCAATGAAATAGAAGGCAAGTTTCCTGAGAGGTCCGCATCTGTTCGTAACGTTGTTGACAGTTCAAATTTTGTTACTAATCTTTTGTTTACGTTCTAGAACGTCATTGGTCCGTTGCTAAAAAATGTCCTTATCCTTTGTTTTCAATTAACACTGTGATTGGTTAATTTTGTTCAGGGTGCCCCGGTTCGAGTAGTCGCACTGTAAGAGCGTATGACTGTATTTTTTGAGAATCCCGAGACAGGACCGAAAATTCGAATTTTCTTTTATTTCGTCCAAAAGACCCTTTTGGTGAACTATTTTCAAAAACATTGTTTAAAAGTTCCAGCGAGTTTAATTTTTTGCGAAATCTGCGAAAGTTGGAAATACCGCCTGATCCTGCCCGAACACCAAATAATGGCGGATGGAATTTCCGCAAAATAGAGCAGTTTCAACACGCTAGTACACAAAGCTGAAAACTTCCCTTGATCTCATTTTTACACAACTTCTTATCTATCCTTTGGTCATTATTTCTAGCTATATTTCATCTTGAAGCAAATAAGTTTTGTCCAATTTTCAACCGTTTGAAAAATACAACTATCGCGATTCAATTTACATGCCAAATTTTAACTGATTTCAGAGGGTCATAATTCGCAGGGTATACCACTAGCTCGGAAAATATGGAGTTCACAAGAAAGACGTATGCTATGTGTTTGTCATATGTAAATATCTAGTTTGGCCCGTGGAAATTAAGCGCGCTAGACGAAAAACTATGGAGGGCATTTTGACAAATCGCGGCAGTTTTGGGCGGATGAGCAAAACCTTGATTTTGTGATCACGTATTAAAACATAATTCAACCTGTGTCTTGACAAAAAATATTCTTAGACATCGTTTATCGCACATGCAAGTAATATATTTAAATAATACCTCATAAGTGGCCTTGCTTACGGATGGTCAGTCCTCCAGAAATCGGCGAACACAACAAGTTGAAATTACCGCCTGATCGTGCGCGAACACCAAATAATGGCGGATGGAATTTCTACAAAATAGAGCAGTTTCAACACACTAGTACAGAAAGCTGAAAACTTCCCTTGATCTCATTTTTACACAACTTCTTATCTATCCTTTGGTCATGATTTCTAGCTATATTTCATCTTAAAGTAAATAAGTTTTGTCCAATTTTCGGCCGTTTGAAAAATACAACTATCGCGATTCAATTTACATGCCAAATTTTAACTGATTTCAGAGGGTCATAATTTGCAGAGTATACCACTTGCTAGGGAAATAAGGAGTTCACAAGAGAGAGGTATGCTATGTGTTTGTCATATGTAAATATCTAGTTTGGCCCGTGGAAATTAAGCGCGCTAGACGAAAAACTATGGAGGGTATTTTGACAAATCGCGCCAGTTTTGGGCGGATGAGCAAAACCTTGATTTTGTAATCACGTATTAAAACATAATTCAACCTGTGTCTTGACAAAAAATATTCTTAGACATCGTTTATCGCACATACAAGTAATATATTTAAATAATACCTCATAAGTGGCCTTACTAACGGATGGTCAGTCCTCAAGAAATCGGCGAACACAACAGGTTTCGATGAAAGTCAGCCAATACTAGTAACAGATGAAGAGAAACGTTGCTTTCAAAATCCGATCAACGTTGATGGATAAATCGAGAAAATCCACTCTAACTTCTTTCTTGTTTATCTCCTGCAATTTTTTCCCATTTTCTTTTAAAAAGGAAGAAAAATTCCAGGCCGGAACGCTAAATCGTGAGCCCGAAGCAACATGCAAATAAGACGTTTGTTGACGGTACATCGGATATGCAAATTAGGTAGTTCAGTCACGGTGTCACGCCATGCTATTCTCAACATAGTATAAATTTGCATATGTCAGAGTTTGCACTCTTTAAGCGCTTTATTTGGACTATTTACTCCCCGTATTTTCAGCAGAAGAAATTGGTAGTAAAGGACATGGCCAACAAAGCAGCAGTGAGAGCTTTTCTGGCATATCTACTGAATTTAGAACAATTTTCGTCTCTAGAACTGCCGTTCGTGGCTTGAGGGTCGACATTGATCAAAACCTGTTGTGTTCGCCGATTTCTAGAGGACTGACCATCCGTAAGCAAGGCCACTTATGAGGTATTATTTAAATATATTACTTGTATGTGCGATAAACGATGTCTAAGAATATTTTTTGTCAAGACACAGGTTGAATTATGTTTTAATACGTGATTACAAAATCAAGGTTTTGCTCATCCGCCCAAAACTGCCGCGATTTGTCAAAATGCCCTCCATAGTTTTTCGTCTAGCGCGCTTAATTTCCACGGGCCAAACTAGATATTTACATACGACAAACACATAGCATACCTCTCTCTTTTGAACTCCTTATTTCCCGAGCTAGTGGTATACCCTGCGAATTATGACCCTCTGAAATCAGTTAAAATTTGGCATGTAAATTGAATCGCGATAGTTATATTTTTCAAACGGTTGAAAATTGGACAAAACTTATTTGCTTCAAGATGAAAGATAGCTAGAAATAATGACCAAAGGATAGATAAGAAGTTGTGTAAAAATGAGATCAAGGGAAGTTTTTAGCTTTCTGTACTAGCGTGTTGAAACTGCTCTATTTTGCAGAAATTCCATCCGCCATTATTTGGTGTTCGGGCAGGATCAGGCGGTATTTCCAACTTTCGCAGATTTCGCAAAAAATTAAACTCGCTGGAACTTTTAAACAATATTTTTGAAAATAGTTCACCAAAAGGGTCTTTTGGACGAAATAAAAGAAAATTCGAATTTTCGGTCCTGTCTCGGGATTCTCAAAAAATACAGTCATACGCTCTTAAGCAGTAAAACGCCTTCAACAAAACTCCATTTGATTTCTACGTTTTTAGTTCGATAGCAAGATATGATTACCACGGAACGAAATGTTGTTGAAATTGTCCGAAATATGAAAAGCATGGCAAGCTCGATCGGTGGTACTTTTCCTGGAAAATAAAACGAGCAGCCGCCAACAAAATCGAAAAGGACGAGTTCTGGCCTACAAGCGGATAAAATAAGTAAGGCGGATGGAAATTAAAAAACTCTTTACAATATTGAATACGAAAAAGCGCAGGATTTTCGCTAAAAAAGCATGAACTTGCAGAAATTAAAAAAGCGAATTATGCAACTTCGAGCAAGCATTGACGAAATTCCTTTCTCAACGAGAAAGACCTAATTTGACTTGTAAGAGAATATCCTCCACGCGCTTTGGGAACTTTATCTGAAAAAAGTGGCTAAAGAAGCCTTCGCGAAGACAATCTAAATACTTTTATGTATCGAGACTCTTATCAACAGAAAAGAGTCGTTAGTTGTTAAGATGATTTGGGATCTATATGTTCGGAGTGGGAAAAGCGCAGAATAAAGTGAAGCCTAATTCAACCGTGTTTGGTGTCAAGCCACTTCGCTCAAAAGCAATAAATGTGATAATATGATCTCGAAATGAAGAAGCAAATTCAATTGCGCCTAATTATGATAAAAAACATATTATATTTCACAACATTTTTACACTAAGTGCTTGTTTTATCTTTTCTTATACCTAAAATTAAATTTGGATTTTTCGCTATGTTAAGTCACCCACTTTTGGGAATTTCCGAGATAATATTCAATTTATACTTTCTCAATTTTTCATCCAGTGTGACAGTCTTTCTTCAGGCCTTGAACAATAGCTCTCATAACAAAAACAAAATCTTTTACTGATTCCGTGCGCTTGCGTTTTTTGGCTCAAACTTATCGCGTTTTTATCTTTAAAAAAGAGAACAATTTGCTTCATCTTGACTAAATAATGCATCTTTAATTGCTTGCGATAAAGATCTATTACGTTAAGAGGTGCTAGCGAAAAGAAATTTCAGACTGACCAGCCTCTACTGAGCTACTCAGCATACATTGTTTTTCCCGTTATTCTCGTTAAAAGTCTTGAATATTTCTTGAAATTCTAGCACCCGCCCAAACTTTTCATATCGAGAACATTCTTAAAAAAAAAAATCATTATAAGTGCGTTATATTTGCAAAAATTTATACTGAAACTTCAATTTGTCAATTTTATGCATGTACCATTGTAAAGGCCTAACAATTTCCGATGCATACGGATGCCGCAAATGCGGACGGAAATTCATTACGTGTGTTTGTTATTTCAACTATTTTTGACATTACAATAGCTTGAAAAGAGAGGAAGGAAAAATTAAACAGCTGTTCCGTGTTTTGGTTACCCTGTGCATCACAGCAAGTTCTTGGTTGAGATCGCTTTTGAAGGACTTGAATCCTTACGCCTTTTAAAAGGAAATGTGATCTTTCAAAAAGTAAATAAAACATGGCTGTTTCCACTTAAAATTGATTTAACATCTTATTCTTGACTCCGTAATTTAATCTTAATACTTTGCCAAGAGGGTAGTCGAGGAAAATAAAGAAAGTTAACAGCTTATAGGTCCTCATAAGTATTACGTAATGTTATGTAAACTTCCCTCAGAGATTTGTGTTCAAGGAATTATTTTTGTTCTCAATCGAGCTAATGGAGCGCTAAGGACTTAAATTAACTTTCGCTAGTTCGCGCTTTTCTCCGAAACTTTGGATCTGGTGTAATTTGGAAGTTCTTCTTCTAATTGAGGGGTCTGTCCATTTCATGAGTTCGAGTTCGAGTTAGAATTTCGAGTTCGAGTTTAAATATCGAGTTCGAGTTAAAATATCGAGTTTGAGTTGCTTGCGGTTAGCTCCACTCTGGTTTGCTTGCGGTTAGTTCCACTCTGGTTTGCTTGCGGCTAGTTCCGCTCCTATTTGCTTGCGGTTAGCTTTCATTTGTTGATAAGGGCGACACTAACTCGAACTCGAAATTTCTAACTCGAACTCATAAATTCGATACACTCCTAATTGAGCGATAACGATCGTAAACTTTTAAACACCTGCAATATTTTTCTAAGTGAGGGTTTTCCCATAAGAGTTCGTAACGTTTGTACAGTGGAATTTCGGTTTCTCGAACCTCCCTAAATTAGAACCCTTGGACCCTTGGATTTGTTTCACTCAGTCGGGCACTGCAATTTTACCCTCAATTTTTCAAACTTCCGGTTTCTCGAACTAACTTTTTTGTGCCTTATCAGGATTCTACCACTTATGTCCAGAAATGCACGCAAGTATTGTTTACAGAGTACTTCATGTCCTACTGGGCTTTTAGACATTTTCATATACTTCATATTTGATATAATTTTGTGTGTTTTGGTGGGATTTCATTAATGAGGACACTTTGTGATGTCTATTATGAGGAACATGAATCTCATTACCGTGCATTTCTGGACATAGATTCTACTGTAGCATGTCACTTGTTTGCTAAATAATCGCGAACTGATTTTGACTGGCTTGGTTTACAGATAACTTAGTACCGGTGGCCGTGCTGATAAACAGCAAGTCATTGATCGAGTCTCACTTATCTTCAGGTAAATATATACTAGTTATGCAACGCTTTCGAGTGGTATACTATGGAATATCCCACGAGTCACTTGTATTTTCTCGGTATACACACGAGCCTTTAGGCGAGTGTGTATACGAAGGGACAAGTGACAAGTGCGATATTCCATAGTATACCACGAGAAAGTGTTGTGTAACTATTTTATACCATGCCATAGAAAATACGCTGACTAAATTTTGTCGAGAATAAGACCGCAGCGCACGATGGGAAGGTTGGGTTGAATACCGTCGAATATACAACGGCTTTCCTGTATTCTGATTGGCTGTATTTTCTATGGCATGGTATAAAATCTGATATATACAATCATGCGCCGTGATTGGTTTATCTGAATATGTCTGCACGAGAACATCAAAAGATTAGACATGCTGGGAGGCGGGGTGGTGCAATGGTTAGAGCGCTGGACTCCGAGTTCGACCCCATGGATCACTGTGTTGTGTTCTTGGAGAAGACATATTCATTATCACAACTAGTACCTCTCTCCACCTAAGTGTTTAAATGGGTACCGGCAAATTTACTGCTGTGGGTAACCCAGCAATGGACTAGCATTGTATCCAAGGGGGTATAGAAATACCCCTAGTTGCTTAATCTACGGAAACTAGCTGGATAAGCTCTTGTCTGATGCTCTAGGCACCAGACCCGAACGCACACTTTACTTTTTACCTACAAATTCTTAAAATATGACCAACTGACAGACTGAGCTAATCCTACATTAGCGGCCTATTTGTGACCTGAACATCCGAGAACACATCCAGCAAAAAAAAAAACGAGAACAATTCAAGTTTTAAAGCTGCTACTGTAATTCAAAAGTATTTGTAAAGCACGCGGCGCTTTTGCATGTCGTAGCATTTTTGTGCAATGATTCCCGTCAATCTTTACGGGAAAACTGTTTCTTATATAGTCTTACTTGTAGAAGCCCCAGGACTATATACATTAGGCACTCTCCCAGTGAGGGCTACTGTTAGGCTCAGCAAGTTTAAGTTTTCATGTAATGATGGTTCACTGATTGTTTTTATTTATTTTTTTTAGTGTTATTCGTCATTCAGCAGAAGACACTTTTCGAAATCTGTTTGATGAGACAGCCTCTTGGATACGATTAAGCGAGGTAAGAAGCTGAAAAATCAATGATTTTAGAGAAATAGTTGGGTTTTCGTTACGAAAGAAAACGAGTGAATAATGAAACAGTAGTTTACATTTGGGGCGATGAAATTAGTTACACCTGTTCGGCTGGAACAATGTGTTCTTTAGGGAAAAACTAATAGGATATTCAAGGGCATCGGTCACTGCTTTAATTGTTTGTTTCTTTGTTCGTTTGATGTATTCTGTAAATTATATTAATTTAAATTAAATTAAATTTCTTTTTGACGTGCTTTCCTTTGATAATTTTTCGCGAAATAAACAAACTAAGCAACAGGAATAAAAGCCAAGGCTTTCCTACTCTATTCAACAATTTTTTAACATACTGAGCGCTGAACTTGAACTCGGAGGTCGCCGGTTCTGACCACTAGCTAGTGTTGCTCTAGGTAGTCGAGCGTGCAAGTTTTCAGCCGCGCTTTGTGAGTAGCCAGCTGGTCTGCCTCCTGCCAGTTGAAATTTTTAACTCTCGTGTATTTGTGTCAGTGTTTATTCGCATTGGCCCTGAAAAGCCTCATTTGGGGAGTCATCAATATTCCAATGAATTACACACATCTTATTAACCAGGCGCGAGTGCAGTACTCGAGAATATCGACCCGAGGTCTTGACAGTGCGGACCGAACGCAGCGAGGCCCGTACAGAAAAGACCGAGGACCTACCGGGTGTTTCGATAGGAAAATGATTCCTTAGCTTCGCTTTACAAACCAAAACAAAGTACGAGAGGGCTTTTCTTTTTGTGCGAGTCAAGTTTATGTTTTACTTTTGTAAGCTCAGCAAACGTTGTGCGGGCTCGCGCGGGATCATTCGGGACAATCTCTTGTTCAATACTTAGGAAATATTGAACCAGCATTGGAGCAATCTGATTGGTTAATTTTACTTATTGGCCCTCTGACCACTTAAGTTGTGTAATAATTATTATTTATTGCAGGCTAGAAGTACAGCCAAAGAATGGGGCTTGGAGCGAGTCATTGCGTGGGAGTCTGGGCCCCAACAGAGGTATCAATAACGACAATGGTGCTAGCCATTATCTTCGTGATAGCCACGGTTCCTGGGAATTTGATGGTCATCCTGGCAGTTCTGATCGATCCAAACAAAAATCTCCGAAGTCCATTTACACTTCTAATTGCCAACCTCGCTATCACAGATCTTATAGTTGGTGCCTTAGTAGAGCCTTTGTCCATAAACACACATTATCGGGAGGCGCAAGGTTTGTCCATCAGCATGTCATGGTTTTCCCAGTCTGTGTATTTTCTGTGCTGTACAGCTTCTTTGCTGAGCTTGGCAGCGCTCACCGTTGATCGCTATCTGGCGATCACCAAGCCTATCTGGTACAGAGCTAACACCAGCTACAAGCGAGTTGCCATAGCTGCATCTTTGGTGTGGGTCCTATCCGGTTGTTTCACTTCCCTTTTCTTTTTTGTTGGCTTTGTGGCCTACGCTTTTGTCTTTGCCAACATTACAATGTTCTGCACCATCTTCATATTCTTTTTCTCTTACATTCGTATTTTCCAATACGCCAAAAACCAAATTGCCGAGATGGACCAAATGCACGACAGCCAGTCGGAGCAAAACAAGGCCCGCCAGCGAGCAATAGAGGTGGAAAACAAGCTCACCAAAACCTATTTGATCATGTTGGGTGTCTTTCTGTCCTGTTATATCCCCTCCTGCATCATGATCTATTTAATGAATCTCTGCCACGCTTGCAGCTGTGAGCTAATTCACTGGCTGAGAGATTTCCATTTTGTTTTCATCACCATCAACTCCCTTATAAATCCTTTCCTTTATGCCTTTCGTCTGCCAAACTTTAAGAGCGCTGTTAAGCGCATGCTTGGTTGTGCATCCCAGGTTGCCCCATTGGCTCCGCCAAATAACATGGCCCGCACTGCTCCCCCTCAAAGTGCTACCACCAGCGGAGGAAACCGGCCTTGGGTCCCCAGAGAGAGAGACGAAGAAATGATGTCAGAGGCAAATTAAAAATGCTATAGTAGTTTTTCGCCAAGTTAAGTTAAGTTAAATTTATACAATAACTGAGAAAATTCTCGTGCTCATTGGTCGAGAGTTGTGGTTAATAAGAGTATAGGCCATGAAAATGATGTAACCTGTAAAGCAAAGTAAGGCAAATTTCGGAAAACTGAAAATTTCTTACCAATTTTCCAAAACCAAAATACGGCAAGTTGTAAAGTGTCAATTGAAACATGTGGGCGAAATTCCCCACACATCCGACAGCTTTAAGTGCTAAAACAGTGATCTTAGGAGCTGTCGCGTGTGCCCGCTGATTTTCCATCTAATTCGCAGGAAAATTTTCAATGTTATTGTATAAAACAAATCGACGACATTTTACCACGGTCTACACTCATATAGATCACAGAAATGTCGCCATAAAAATTAATGTCTAAAACTTTGCAGCGAAACCACTCGCCTAATGGCTCGTGGTTCTACTTGAGTTTTGAATATTTTATGACATCATTTCCATGGTCTGTAAGATTGTAGACCATTGAAAGATGTGGTCGATATGTTAATTATCTACCGTGGTCAGTAGGTAACGCTTGGCCTAATCGAGTCCATCAGAAAAGTCTTCATGGTCACACCAACTAGTTCGCACGCACACCACAAAATAAAATTAAATACAAGTTCTATTTAACAAACGGTGTAAGAATTACTGTTTTAAAAGTTGTCTGCAAAACAGTTTACTGTAGTCTAGTTTATCAAAACGTTTTGCTGCACCAAGACCTTGCAAAAGAGTAAAACTTTTAAGTGTATTTTTAGGGAACTTTAAAATGTTCCAGATTGGCATATGTAACTTTACATTGCACAAATGGAGTACAGGCTAATATTCGGTCGACAATGTTTAGTAAAACACATTTTTTTTCAATGCGGTTACATATCTTTGATACCGTTAAGCTGCTTACTTAAGAGTGTAATTAGTTTTCGTTTAGTTAATTTTCACAACTATTGTTAGTTTTCATATTTTTTTATCATATCATAAAGTATATAATTGCTTCAAATTGGTTTAAAAAACATGTTAAATTGCGAGCTAAATATTAGGTATGTGATATTAAGGAGACGGAGGCCTCTATGGAAAGCATTTGAATATAAAAATAAATGAAAACATTCCCTGGCTTTAAAACTGCAAATATTTGCGTGCAAAGTTTTCGGTTGCCTTTTCGAAGGGTAAACTGAAAAAAATGCCAAAGAACGCGTTAATGAAAATATGTAAATAGTAACTTAAAACCTGAGAAGTTTTCCAACAATGGCACAGCGGCAAATGATGTCATGTGAAAACTGTGAAATTCAGGGCTAACATTATGTAATATAGAAATAATTGATATGGTAGGTAGTATCTAGTCTTCTACAGAGGCAGAGATTGAATGACTTCCCTTATAATGCCACCTTAAAGTCGCTTAAGTAGTCTAAGGACGTATCTCCTTAACGATAGGACCGACCGTAGAGACACAGCGTTAGTTTTTGTTGTTGGTTTTTCTTTTTTGTCGTCATGTGGTCTTTGGCATTTGACGTTAGTACTTGCAAATGGTGCTATTAAAAAGGGCCAAACTTGGCGTTAAGAATAAAATCGGCTGAAATGGGTCAAAATACATTAATTACATTCGAGTGTATATCACTAGGAAAGTCGTTAGAAAATTACTCTGAACCAGTTTTATTAGTGATTTATGCTTAATGATTGAAATGAATTTATACTAATAAGAGCAATCGCTGCTCAATATTGATCTGTGCACATTTTTCTGTGGAAGCAAACGTCTACTGCTCGATATGTTCCACTGTTATAAAGCTTCCATTTCTTTGGTGTTAAATGTTTGTGTATAGTTAAAAGAAGTAGAATAAAGTGTACTTATTCTGCTGAAGACTTTGAGTGTTAATGTTCACCGGATATTCTAAAGGCAGAGGCAATCATTGGAAGTTTTCAACCAAGAGGGTAGGCTCGATTACCAGCCGCTGTTCGGGAAATGAGCCCGCGCTCCTCCCCGGGGAGGAATAAAATACCGGACTCGAGAAAGCGGCGGAAATCGCGCCAGCCAAGAGGTCGATAAACAGTTTACAATGGATTTACTTGCTTTTATAGTTTTGCGACCAATTTATCTTCCTAACTTTGGACCATAAAAATGTGCCTAAAGCCATAGCCAAATAAATAAAAATCTAATAAACAAATAATGTCAATAGAACAGAAACTTGTTAAAAATCCCAACTGGCAGGAGGCTGACCAGTTGGCTATTTACAAAGCGTGGAGGAGTTGAATTCGGGACAACCAAACACAAATCCATCTAGTGGCAGGGAGGAGGATTCGAACCAAGCCCAGCGCCCTAACCCTCAAGGCCATGCCGCCTCCACAAAGCGACTTATTCGCCAAGCGAATAACATTGACAAAAACTGATTTTAAAACTTTCCTGAACAACAACATAACAAAACTCACTCTCGGTACTACGTCTGCATGACACCAAGGGTGCTTACCATTTTTCGGATCGAGCCGGTTGGGATGTCCATTGAATAATGGCAAAGGATTTTCCAAAATCAGCAAACCAACCGAAAGAGATGGCGCTTATACCATTTGTAATTCGGTTTCCTGTTACTGTTTTCCGTTTGATGGGAGACTGAAGCTGGAAAACCGTGCAAATGGAAAAAAAGACGGAAAAAGTGGACTACTTTTGGAGATAGGCCACAATTTCCGAACGGATTTTCCGGAAAATTACTGTTCCATTTGACTTTCAACCGATTTTTTGGCTAAATGGAAAGCATCCCAAATCAAACGATTTTATGGAACGGGGAGAAAGTAAGTTATGCGGTCACCAAAACAAGACAGAGATCTCAAGAACTAGGCTGGTTGAATCATAAGAAAAGGCAACTTCATTAAGAAGGATCTTTAAAGCACGTTTCAACTTTCAATATCACTGAAAAAGGATCTGAACGAAGATACTGGAATCTCAGTTATCAGTTATCATTTTGGCAATTTCTCAGCTATCATTTAATTTTGCAGATACGAGTGAACAGTTATCATTTTCTCAGCTGACAATTGAAATTTTGATCAATTCTCAACCTTATCAGTCAAACTCTCTGTACAATATTTCACGACGGTGAATGTTGTGAAACCAGGTCCAGTTTTTAACCCGTGGATAAGGGAAGCGTAGAAACGGTTTTTTGCGGGGACTCCAGATATGCAAATAATTCAATCGCCCACTAAGGTATAGACACACTGGAAAGAGGCACCACGACTTTATAGTAAACGGTCTTGGCTCCGGCCAACGCTCGGCCCAGGGGGCCGTTTCTCGAAAGCCCCGGAAACTTTTCGGGCCCGCAAAGCCATTTTTTCGACTATTTTGCTTGGTTACCAAGGAAAATGGTAAGAATTGGGATCATTGGTGGCACTCTCTGACACACATTTTTGTATACTCTCAAGGGACTGTTTTAATTTGTCAAGGGAATACTTTTCGCTGTGGGCGATAAAAACGTCACTGGATAGGAATGCGTCCGCAGTTTTCGATCCCGAAATGTTATTTTCACGCGTCGCTCGTCATTTAGCCTGTCTAGCCTTTTGCAAACTACAGCTAGGTATTTTTTAAAGATCTGTGCTATTCATCGATTGAATTGCTTAGTTTTACATGCTTAAAAGCTGCTGCGAATCTTCATTGTCAGAGGATATTGGCCAATGCTATTTTCTATTGTTACAAGTCTATTGTTTGTAGTCTTCATTGAAAGAAGTATTTTTAGCTCGTCACGCAATCTTTTGTTTTGACCACAATTCACGGACTTGATCACGACAGCAGCTTCTCAAGACTTCAGACAGGAAAATGGTAATGTACAATATTGCTTCGAACTTAAATGGAATTTTTAGAAGGATCGGTAAAGCCACTTAGTGAAAAATTGACTGCAAAAAGCCGTCGGGCTAAAATTAAACTTACGCTTTAGCGTGAATAATGCAGGATCTCACGGCTTCAGAAATATGCAGAATTTTGAAGCTTTGATACATTAGTAGCTACATCTTGAAATGAGAATTAATCTAAAACAAAACTTCCTTCAAGTTTCTTTCATTTGCCCAGTTTACGTTTGGAATTTTAGGCTTCTGAAGCGTATTGATTTGAAAAGCGCATGGTGACATCTGATATGTAACGTGCGGCCGACTTACTGTACCATCGCATTGTTGTTTATTTAATAATTGTGTTCAGTTTACGACCTTTTACATGCAAAGATTTACTACAGTACTTCGGAAAATGCAAACAAGTATTTTTTTGTTATTAGTTATAGTGATGGATAGCATAAAAAGCAATCTGAGTGTTAATTTTGTGGAAGGAATTCAGTAGTTTTCCGCTATCTCACGGCAATCTCACGGCTTATCTCCAATTACCGCTTTTCTGTACCAAGATAATACCACTGGTGGTTAAATAAATGTCAGTGACAGTTATACAGAATGAAAACCTACCTTTCATAAAAAGCAATGTGAGTGTTAATTTTGTGGAAGGAATTCAGTAGTTGTCCGCTATCTCATGGCACCATGATTCGCAAATTATTATCCCCAGTTACCGCTGGTGGTGGTTAAATAAATGTCAGTGACAGTTGTACAGAATGAAAGCCTGCCTTTCACCAGAGTGTTTCGAACTAGTGTTATATTTTGTAGAAAGAGTTCGTGTTTTTGCGAGTTGTTAAAATGACGCGCGGAGGTGAAGAAATTTTTTTCACCGTCTTCAAGTTTGGTTTGGGATCAATTTATCAAGGTTGATAATTAACATTTCAAACCATGAATTGGTCTTTCAGCGTGTCTAGTTGTAATAAACGTTTACTTCAGAAAAGAATTGTTTGTCTGAATTTAGCACGCATATGGTATATTTTTTCCCACTCGCACGTTTGTGTTAAAAGCCGTAAAAGAGCCAGGAATTTTTTTTTTTTTTTTTTTTTTGGGGGGGGGGGGGGGGGGGGGGTGGGTGAGCGCTAATAAAAGCCTTCTGGACTGTGAGTCAATGGGTTAGTGCATCACAAATCGCTTTCAATACTAACATTTCCCCAACGCATACTCCATGCGAAATAGTCGAATCTCGAAGAGATCTTTGATTAGTTATCTGTATCTTAAAAACAGAGAAGTATACAAGCCTGAAACTTTGCATGAAGGGAACCTCTGTTCACATTAAAAATATCATGGAATTAACCAGCTCTGTAATCGTAAGGTTTGCGATTTGGCTATGGCTTTCCGGGTGCGAAAACTTTTCGGGACCTTCGAGAAACGGGGCCCCTGGACCCTTTATCCCGAGTTCAACGCGCTAACGACGACGCTTCGCGGCCCAATACCATTAGCAGCCGTTTACTGAGCCCGCGTTCCATTTAAGTGCGTAAAAGATTGTCTTTTTTGCGTGAAACGTGATTGCGCCTTTTAGTTTCTCGTGACACGGGATCTAAGGTTTCATTTATTCGTGATTCGTGATCCGTGTATCATCGTGTTTTGCGTGAATTTATTTCTGGTTATTTGCAATTGAGTGTTCCAGTAAATGTACGTCTTAGTTTCTGTAGCTATGGGTTTTGAACAGATCATCATGTAAGACAATAGGCCGCCTTGTAAGACATTTGACAGGCTGCAATCTAAAAAAACATTTCTGTGTTTATATACACTTTTCGACACTTTTGTCTGCATGAATTGGAGACTAAATTTTCTCTGACCTTCCACCTACTTTCCATGTCTTAAAAAATCCATACGTCACTTCGCTCTGACTCTTTGAATGCAAAAAAACCTCGGATAAAAAATAATACAATCGAATCCACTTACCAAAGAAATTATGTATTTGCGTAAAATCTGGTCGCTACTCTTTGATGAGTATACGTAATAACATATTTATCTGTATTTTTTTCTCGGACAAAGGAAGGTGAATAGACGCAATCAAGTGAAGTAGAGATGGCTTCCTGCCTGAAAAGCCCGTCTGGTTTTTGTCCGACTTTCATTGACCGTCACATTGTGTCGGCTATCTAACACAGCTGAAGTTGAACGGCAAAGCATAACTTTCGTGCACGAAAAATGTTGCACCATAACTTTTAAAGGTAAATTTATGAAACAGCATTCTTTTTTCTTTATGTTTTGTTTATTATGAATAGAAAGGCTTAAAAACTCTCTGGAGAATTTGCTTTGTGCCTTGCTTTGGTTGGCAGGGAGCCAGGTGAGACCAGTGCTAGATTGTCCACAACACCGAACGCCAAAAGACTTCTGCACGGTACGCCAGAATCAATAATTTCAATCGCCATCGCAGCAGGATAACAAATGGTAAGTGTTCATCTTTATTTATACTTTGTACTTTTTACTTAATTGCACTTTGTAATATGAATGATTGCCAAAGGCAATCTTAGAATTAAGTCTTGTGTTTTCAATTTGTAACACAGCGGGCGACGCTGTCTAAATCGATGAATTGTAATTCGTCGGAAGAGTCCTTAAAATTCGTTAAAAATTATACGTTAGTACCTACTAGTTCGGTTCAGATAATCATGTTATCGTCAGGTTTCATTAAGACAAATTGGAATTAGTTTATTCGCATTAGTTGCGCCAAGGAGCAGTGTCAAAGCCCGGCATCTAAAGTTCCAAAAGAAAGATTCAAGTAAAAGAAAAAACTCGCTTAATAAATTGTATTCGCATCGAAAATGGCAAATTGAATTCATGAGAAGCTGATGTGAATAATTTCGATGATTATACATAAATATAGCATGTACAACCTTACTTATAAATATATTATTGTATATTATTATTATTATACACAATAATATATTTATGTTATAATTAGATAAAGACCTTTTTTCACCGTCTCTCTCTTCTCTTTCTCTCTCCTGCCATTATAAAATCACATACAGCTTAAGAACTCGGCAGAGTTTTCCGTTGACAAGAAGAGTTAATTATGATAATAAAACCATTGCGCAACAAAACTGAGGTGGTACTGTTTGAACAAAATCCGTTTTGTAAAACCATCAGCCATTGTAACAAACACTTGGACAACCCGGCCTAACATCAGTACCCGAGAAAAGAAACTAACCTGCTCGGTAGAAATGTTTATTTCACTGAATTTACATCTACACTTAGTTTGTCATAATTAGCTGCCTGTTATGGTAGTCTGTGTTGTGATAACGACCAAAGATGTCCAACATTTACAGGCACCTACAAACTGTAAACGTTTCAATTGTGAGACGGTGGTTAAGCAACTGACCGCTTCCTAAGTAGATGTTATTCAAGTTCAAAATAAACCGCTTCGCACTACTTTGTTTTACTTTTGGAGGAAACTGTCATGGCTGAAAGAGTACCATTTAAGCTCTATTAAGCCCTCGGAAGCTTATTTCTTTTCAAGACCCCTGAGGGGGGAGGAGAAGGGACACTTTATAGAGAGAGCCAGTACATTAAATCATAAATAAAGTTAGTGCATATAACAAACATTTAAAGGGGCAGTATCACGAGAATTCTTCTAAGTTTTTGAGTAAACTATGCTGAATTTATAAAGCGGCACTCACTGATCAACAAAATAACCTTTAAATACCAAAAGGTCATAAACACACTCTCTCAGATGTGCATAAACCATAATCAACGGTTTTTTAGTGATTTCCCTCCAAATAACACTGTCAAACTTGAAAACGTCGGCCCGACGTTTTCAAGTTTTAGACCACTTCTTTCCTACCCGACCGTAGCCACTCCGGTTTTTAACAACTTCCCTGAGTAGTACGGTGCGTTTTAGCAAGGTTAGACAACTATTAGCGGATTTCCAATTCATACCATCATCTTCATTAGACTTTCAAGTAGGGCTAAATCTTGATGAGACTACCCCTTTAAGACGGTTTCCGCTGATACCAAAAAAGATCGTCATTTGTTGTCTAAATTATTGGGCACAATGAACATATTCGGATTATCCTTCGTCCTTTATATACTGAAACTGTCATCAGGTACTGGGTTTTAAGAACTCATAGCATGGTAACAGTTTGAATACAGTTGAGAAGAACTTATCGAAACTTTAGCTCTCAATCCGACCCCGCGAGAGAAAAATTAATTTCAAGTTTTCCATATTTTAGTTAAAACGGACGTTTCACGTCCGTTCAAACAGAAGACACAGAATAGCCACGTGTTTTAAGGATTTTTACAAGGTTTGACCTTCACTTTCTCGAGAACGCTTTCGAATTTAACCACGGGGTCACTTACACAAATGAACTACAGTGAGACGTTCATAAACTACACAAAATGTTGCAGTGCTTTGAGTAGAATTTTGGTAATTAATTTTTGCAGTTATTGGTTGAAATTCAGCGGAATCCGTCTAAACCGACAAAGTGGCTCGATAGAGCATTTACGGTGTGTAGGCCATTTTCGCTTAATTTAATATTTAAGAACCAACGCGGGTGTCCATGAAAAAATAAAAAGGAAGAGTGCCACCCTAGCTAATGGGCGAGTCATTAGCTCCCATCTTATTCAAGACCAAGGAATTCATTTGTTGTTTTATTACTCATCAGACTATAAGCCAGACATCGCTAATCCTTAACAGCTTGAAAAATTCAAAGAAAAAAAAAACTTCATCAAGCGACAAATCAGGTTGTATGTTCCAATGTGCATGCCCTTCGTTCTTCAAAACATTGGGTACGAAAGCAATTAATGGCCGGGTCCTCGCACGTTTTATCTGGACACCGTTAACGTAAAAGTTTCCTCGTTCGATTTATAAAAACAACCTGGTTAAGTCGCCATTTCCACTTAGGTTTCCCAAACTTGTCTACTGCCATCATTGAAATGCCGTCTGCAAAGTACGCGCGGAACATCTTTCACTGCAAGCGATAACAATGTGATTGACTATTATTGGCATTATAATAGTTTAATTTGCTGCAAACAATTTTTTGGACAAAAGAGGTGGTTCTTTTAATATCTGCGAGAAAATATTTAGCACCGGCCATATGCTTGTCTCATACTCGTGGTAAATTACTCTAGACAGTACTAAGTATAATTAAAACCTCAGAACGTTACTAACATGATGCAAGTTGACGGAGCGAAAATAATAGATTTTACGATGCAAAGACGGAACACGATTTTGCAAGGAACTAATATGTACTAAACAGAACCATAGTTTCGGGGCTTTAGTAACTGGCGTGGCCGCTTAATGGGTGGCTGCTTAATAGACGCTCGACTGTAATCATATGTACTACACAGAACCACAACATAAATGATGGTTTGACTTTATTGGCTACATTCCTCCACGTATTCACCACTTTTTCTAGAAAGTAGTTTAACTAAGACAGACAATGATAATGGAACCCTTCTCATCTATTGTTGTACTGTATTAGAAAAACGCATGACAACAAAAGGGAATTAAAAAGGGCCTTCTAATTAAGTTCGTTTGGACACTCAATATCAAAGCAAAAGCAAGGCATTAAAACTGTTCCAGTCTGTGCGTACCTTTCTTAAGCAGGCCATAACGTTTATTTGATTTATTACCTGATTGTGCCAAGATTGCGCTATTGGGAAATGAAGCGATTCATCCATTTAATTAGCACATAGGCATTCTTTTTTTCATTCGTTTTGTCCACAGACCTTCCGTATAAAGTGACTGAAAGCGCCCGGAATAGCAGAACTGATGTGGCAGCTACCAATCTGAAGTAGATAGGAAGAAAGAAGCCCAACGCCCAATTCATGCTTTGAACACTGCAGTGTTCCAAAAGTCTCCAGGACGTTTCTTATCTAACTCGTCAAATTCTCATGTCATTTTCCAGTACGTATTCACCCAGCTTCGAAACAAACGCGTCCATTTTGCAACCCACCGACCCAACATCTGCAAAATCGCATCCAAGTCGCTCTTCAGCTGAACTGTACTTATCTCTGGCGTCCTATGCCCTTCTTGTGATCATAATCCTCTTTGGAAATGGTCTTGTCGTGTCAGCGTACGTTTGGAACAAATGGCTTCGCAAGGCGGTCACCCACACCCTTATTATCGGGCTGGCATCAGCAGACTTTCTAGTAGGACTCGTTTCGTTGCCGATTTGGATGTACATAACCTTCTCTAATCATCACTTTCATAAGATCAATAACCGTGCCTATCAGTTCTACATAACAGCAGACATTTTTATCGGCGGCGCCTCCATCCTTCAGTTGACTGGGATCAGTATTGAGAGGTCTCACGCCATTCTAAGACCATTCCAGCATCGCCAACTCCAGCGGAAGACGTTTTACATCGCAGTGGCCACGCCTTGGCTGTTCTCTGCTGTACTTGCTTCCCTTCAACCGCTGCAGTATGGTACAGACTGGCAGATGCCATATACTATTCTGACGGCAAGTGTGTGCTTTTTCATTCCAGTCGTGGTGATCATCACTGCTTACTGCAGCATTTTAGTGGCTGCCAAGACCAAACGGGGAACTTTGAACGAACATCAAGTTCATAAGGCTTCTTTGGAGAGAGAGGTGAGGCTTATGTCTTCAACAATGTAAATTCTATCTATTGTACCGCACAGAAAAACGACCTTAAAGGGCTACATGCTGCTAAAATGTTATACAAAGTACTTTTGAAATATAAATTTGATGGCACCTCTTCTACCAATTTTTTTTCCTGTGTGGAAGGGCAATGGGCGTATTAGTTTGTGCCCATTCGAAAATGAGTTGTGTTTTCTATGAAAATTTATTTTGACTTTTTTTATTCTAGATTCGACTGTCTTTGACTGTGGCTCTGATAACAATGTTGTTTATTATGGCATGGCTCCCACTGTTCGCCCTAACTATGCTCGCCACGTTTGACCCTGGAGCCCTTCCTTCGACAACCACTTTTTCCCGCCTGCTACACTTTGTTAAATGGATGCATTACAGTTCTAGTGCTTTAAACCCATTCCTGTACTCGTACCGTAATCCAGACCTACGCAGAACCATCATCGTGCTTCTACGTCGGCTCTTTTTAAGAGGTCCAGGCGTGGATGAAGTGTTCAGAAGACGTTCAAGCAGCATTTCGACTACACGTTTACGAAGGCTAAGCAGCGTCTCGGAGTCGGGGAGCCGCAAGACGAGCACAGGGAGTCAACAGAGTACCTCAAGAGCTCGTTCTGGAACCGTGTTGTCGTGGATCAATTTCAGGAAACAATGTTCCTCCTCCTCTTTTGAAAAGAAAGGCATGGAATGCACAGAAGTCATGGAGGGCAACAACAACATCTAACGGCCTGCGAAAATTGGCAAAGAAACAATGACTCGATAAGCTATGAGTTGTGTTTTCTAAAGTGAGTCATGATTCTTTCTCATTCATCCTTAATTCCGTCAGGTGACGGTGCGACAACTTTTAAAGTTGAAGTGAAATCTTTGTTGCTGCGTAACGGAACCAGCGGCGGATTGGTGGCTACCGACTTGGCGGTCAGGGAATTCTATGTGCATTGTAACCAGGCCAACGTATAAATTAAATATAAATGTCACATATGTATAACCTTGTTAAAGGCGCATAATTTCAGAGCTTTTTTTGACATTTACATCCAATTTACAGTGCCAGATAAATTCATTAGATGTAGATACAAGTTAAAACGCGCCTTTTCACATGTTTATATAACAAGGAAAAAGTGAAAAATACTTTGAGCAAAATGCTCCCCCGTCTGCAGAGTCCCACCCTCACCGGTCCACCCGCACGAGGGAGCTCCGACACCCTAATTCTCCGAATAACTTTATATAAGAGTTGTTCAACTCTTTTCCTCCCATGTGGGAGGCATTTTCTTGGACTCTACGAGGCATAGCGTCGTTTTGGTACGTCCTATAATGTCAAAAAATTACTGTTTTGGTTTATAATTCTTACAGACGCATTGAACCCGAGCATTTCACGATATATTTTAGTTTGATGTCGGCTACATCTTGGATTTCTTGAAAAGCTCGTTCTTAATATGTTTAATATGTAGCTGTGTTAAAATTAGACGAAAACAATTTTTTTTCACCCTCTGTCTCTTTCTTTCTCTTGCCCTTACCAAATCATGATAATAAACCATTGTGGAACAAAACTGTGGAGGAACATTCAGTAATAGCTATAGAAATATAACTCCAACAAGCGTTTGGAGGACCCGCCTTCACATCAGTGCTCGAGAAAAGAACTGACATTTGCTCGGTAGAAACGTTTATTTCACTGAATTCACATTTACATTTAGTTTGTCCTAATTAACTGTTTGTTAAGGTAGTCGGTGTTGTGATAACGACCAGAGGCGTCTAAAAGTTAAACTTACAGGTACCTACAAACTGTAAACATTTCAATCTGTGAGACAGTGGTTTAGCAACTGTCCGCTTGCTAAGGAGATGTGATTCAAGTTCAACTAAAAATAGTCGCTTCGCATTACTTTGTTTTACTTTTGGACTGAAAGAGTACCATTATTTCTTTTCAAGCCTCCCTCCCTGAGGGGGGAGGAGAACGGTCGCTTAATAGAGAGAGTACCTCAAATCGTTAAAACATTTAGTGCATATAATAGACAATTAACCGACAAAGTTGCTCGATAGTGTGTAAGCGTTATTTTCACTTAATTTAATATTAAAGAACCAACGCAGGTGTCCATGACAAATGGAAAGGAAGTGTACCACCCTAGCTAATGGGCGCTTCATTAGCTCCCACCTCATTCAAGACCAAGGAATTCATTTGTTGTTTTATTACTCATCAGACTATAATTAACAGCTTGAAAAATTCAATAAAAAACGTCATAAAGTGACCTGGCAGATGCCACAAACCAGGTTGCATGTTCCACAAGATGTGTCTCGTTCTTTAAAAAAAGGGTGAACTAATTGCTGGCTGCTCATACTTTTATCTGGACACCGTTAACGTCAAACTTTCCTTCATCGATTTATTAAATCAGCCGAGAGGGCGAAATCGCCATTTTCACTTAAATATCCCAAACTCTGCATAATTATAACTGTTTAATTAGCTGAAATTAAATTTGAACAAAAGAGATGGATCTTTACAATCTACAAAAAGCTCTAATATCTGATAGAAATATTTAACACCATATGCTTGTCTCTTACTGGTGGTGATAAATTAGTCTAGACAGGGCTAGTGTTGGGTACAAATCAGTACAATGGAAACCTCTGCCTAACATGATAGAAGTTGACGGGTAAGAACATAATAGATTTTACAATAAAAGACGGAACACGAATTTGCAAGGAACTACGGTAGTACCTCTACTAAGCGGCCACCCTCGGGGAGATGGAAACTGGCCGCCTAATAGACAACCTCGTTCCCAGGGCTTTTCCCTTCGTAGGGAAAAGCCCTGGGAACGAGGTTGCCTAATAGAGTTTGGCCGCTTAATAGGGGCTCGTCAGAAATTAGCATAAGGCCTTTAAAAAAGGACACATTACTTTGATCTCACGAAGACGATAATAAACCTGTGTTTGAATGATTTTATCAGCCGTCACTTTCATTTTTAGACTCTGGTCTGTCCGAGCTTGTTGAAAACAATAAACCAATAATAATAAAAACAACTTATATTGAGCAAGTATCATTCCATAATTTGGAGCAGCTATATAAACTGTATAAAATGATGGGTCACCCAGCGTAGTAAAAGACTTGCAATTGTTCAGAAGAATAACAATTTTGGAAACTTCAAAACAAAGCCAAAGATCGTATATTACATTCTTGCTGGCCGCTAAATAATCTAAATGGGGGCAAAAACAATAGAAGAACGCTCATTAGGACGACCAAAAGGTGGCCGCGGCCCATAGAGGTGGGGGTTTTATTTGCAGTTTTATACTGACAATAGTTTCGGGACTTAAGTAACTGGCCGCTTAATTGGCGCTCGACTGTAATATGCACTTAACAGAAACATAACATAAATAATGGCTTGAGTTTATTGGCTAGCCTACATTCCTTCACACATTCGCCACTTTTTCTAGAAAGTACTTTAACTAAGACAGACTCTATTGGAAAACGACATGAAATGAAAAGGGTATTACAAGGGCATGCTAAGCACGTTTGGACACTCAATATCATGCAATATCGCATATTTGATTGTAAATTCTATCTATTGTACTATGCGAAAAAACGGTCTAAAGCCTTCAACAAGTGTTATCTTTGTAACAAGGTGCAGTTTAAATGTGATACCAAGTACCTTTGAACTATGACTGAGTTGATGGCACCTTGACGGGTGACAAAAAGCTGAGTTGGGGCATTCAATGCACTACGGCAGGGAACGCGAAGGGAGAGGGGCTGCTGCCACCTTTTTGCTTGGGTTGATTTTGTAGGGCCCCAGATGCCAGGAATAATGTAAGAATTTTACCACTTGAAGTAACAAAAGGCTTCTGTTCTGTTTTTGCATATGCGCTTTACGAAGTCAAAGGCTCGGCACAGCTGCGCTGAAGAACCGCAAGGGAAACTTTGCAACTTCGAAAAGTAGCAAGCTTAGGCAGTTTTATTTAATATAATTATTTACTGCATTGGAAGGTATATTAAGTGGGGACAGCTATGTTATATTTATTGGGGTTGTAAATATGATGGCGCGCAAATCAGGAATGATAAATGGCAGAACAATGAGCCCAAATGCTTGTTTGTCCTGGCCATATTGTTTAGCCCTACCACTTTAAAATGGTCTCCGCGGTCCCTGCACAGAGAGCTGTTAAAGCTGTTTTCGAATTCATGTGCTTTTATAGTTTTTCAAAAGGTAGACCATAGTTAACTATGGGTAGACAAAACACAAAACAGAAGAGCGTTACTTTATAACCCTAAACAAAAAGTAGAAATGGTGATAAGGTTGGCCAGGATTAGAAAATATTGAAACGGACTATAAACGACAACATGTGAAAAAAAAACACGCACACATTCTGAATACACTATACATGTGGTATTCCACAGACATAGAGATTAGCTGGATAGTGATTAAAACTGCTAAAATTTTGTAAGTGAAATTTTGTTGCTGCGTAAGAAGGAAGATTGGTGACTACTGACTTGGTGGCCAGGCATTTCTGTGTGCATTGGTAACCAGGCCAAAAAGTGCTTGGCCTTTCAGTTTGTTTATTGGGAAAATAGCTTATGTCGTATTATGGCTTTCATTTCAGATATCCTTGTTGCTGGGTAGGTATATCCTGTTTTAAATATATTTACTGTTATTTAGGAGAGAGCATAGATGTGTAACATCCTGTTTTTAAGGCGAATGCCTTAATAGTATTGAAAACTAAAGATGGATTTGACACGTAAGCTATGAAATCAGTTTGTAAATATGAGATTTAAGAGGCTGCACAAAATGTCATCTCTAGGAGTAAAGCTGGTTGCATGAACAAAACCTTTCTTGCAAATTGTAAACGCAGCTATCTGTTGTTTAAACAAGACAGTAGCAAAAGATGTACTACTTGGTTTAATATAAACAGATACGGTAACATGTAAGCTTGCATACAAGACCGTGAAAGGCACAAAGGCTCTTTAACTCTGAGGTGCCTCATTCTGGCAAATGTTTTTTAGGGCCTATGGCAAAGTTGTCCTGATATAACAGGTCTCTTCCCTGTTGTAGTTACTCTGTCTGTTATAGAGATTTTGTCTGTTCTCAGCCTCTCCTTAAAACTGTGGGGTCAGCGAAAATGATCTATTGTGGTGGTTAATGAGCATAACCAATACACTAACTTACTGTTCAGTGGCTATATACTTCACACACAAATGTCATAAGTACGAACAGTTAAACATCACCTGCAGTTGAACCAAATTTACTATTCTTGTCATAAATGACACTAGTACAGTTAACCAGGGCTCGAAATTGCGACTCACTGGTCGCCAATGTGACCAAAAATTGAGTGCTGGCAACTAGATTTTCAGAACTCAGTGGTCGTCAGCTGGCAACACACGCTTTGTCCGTTAACTTTTCACTGCTTTAGCATAAACAGAAGAAATTTTTGTATTTAAGTCTTAAAGGGGCAGTGTCACCAAGATTTTGTGTCACTTGAAAATCCAATGAAGGTGTTGGTATTAATTGTAAATCCACTAATAGTTGCCTAGCCTTGCTAAAACGCACTGTACTGGTCACGAAAGTTGTTTAAAACTGGTGTGGTTACGGACAGGTAGAGAAGAAGTGGTCTAAAATTTGATAACGTCGGGCCGACGTTTTCAAGTTTGAAGTGCTTAAGTTCAAGTTTCAAGTGCTACTGGAGAAAAATCACTAAAAAACCGTTGATTAAGGTTTGCTTACATCTTAGAGAGTGAATTTGTGCCTTTTTGTCGTTTAAAGGTTATTTTGTTGATCAGTAAGTGCCCCTTCATAATTCTAGCGTAGTTTACACAAAAACTTAGAAGAAATCTCGTGATACTGCCCCTTTAATATGGAGAAATCATTGGGAACTGCTGGCTAGAAGACAACTCACTTTTCCTTTTCCACTAAAATAAAACTAAAGATTCGATTTCACGGTCTGTTAATTAATAACACAAAATGTACTTCGATACTCGTGTTTACCAGGCGCCATATTGTTTCAGCGGCTTCTTTAAAATAGTGGGATCGCGGGCGCACTTCAACACCGCGGCAGATGCAAATCAGTTGCAGGATTTGCGTGAGTTTTTACTGGCGGGCGATGAAGATTCAGCGAGAAGGTTAACTGAAAATTTAAATCCTTCGTCAGTCGTTAATGTTGAAAACGTAGATTTCACCAAATTACCGAAGGACATCCTTGGAACAGTTATCGACGAACCTGGACAGGATGATCATCGCATCGCAGCTCAAGCAACAGGAAATGGAAATTGTCTGTACAACTCCACTTCGCTGAGCCTGTGTGGAAATGAATCACGATGTACCAGTCTACGTCTTCTTGTTGCCAGCGAACTTTTCTTTAATGCCGAGTTTTACGCGACTCATGAAGCATTTAAAAGGACTGCAGAGCTCACAAAGATTCCCGAAAACGTGTTATTTCCGGTTGCTTTGACAGCGAATGGCGACAGAGCTATCGCAAACGGTGGAAGTAGAATTGATGCAGTGCATGGGCCGTAAGAGAATAAAGAACTGCGGTTTGAAGAGGTAAAAAGCAAGGACAAATTCTCAGGTTTGTCTATCTATGGAAACAATGAACTTAGAACGTTCCATATTTATTTCAAATAACCGAACAAAACACCATCACGAAACCAAAAACATAAAAGCCGAAAGCAACCGTAGCTTGATAAGACGTCTTTCTTGTGCTGTTCCTTTTTAGCTGTTTTATTATGACTTTCCTTGTACGTAACGTAACATTTAAAATCATGTTTTCGTGAAAGTTGTATATTAAATAATTTGGCGACCAAACTTTTTTATCTGGCGACCAAATTTTTCCTTTTAGTCGCCAGCTGGCTCCTAAGCAAAAAAGTTAATTTCGAGCCCTGTTAACTCTGTTCATCAAGCAAGGAAAGCAAATTTAATTTAACAACATTGAGGTGTTATACAGGGTTGAGCTCTAAGGGTGCCCGGGTGCCTCAGGTGACTAACTTTTGTCTTTGGGCGACCAGATAATCTTATTTCTTTCATATAAGCTTTATGCTGGGCGCCCTGGATCTCATAGTTTGGAACCTTTGGGCTCCTTGTAATTTTTCTTAGAGCACAGCCTTGGTTATATGACTTGGTGAATGTATGACATTCAGCCATGAAGAACCAGTATAATATTATGTTGTGGTACAATTTTTCTCTTGGTACATGTGTACAATTCGGTATGAAAATTTTTCCTTTGTTTCATACTCATTATCATATATTACCATACGCTGAATCAAAGGGAAATACCAAATTATGCCAAAGGGTAAACTTGAACCATAGCATATAATAAATAATTATGCTGCAGCTGGGATATAGCTAGGATTTTTCAACAGGCAAAATTTTGTTGATCAATCACAGGTGGAAGATTTGGGTCACATTAAAAAGAAATAGTTAACCAGTCCTCAAGCAGTTTTTTTTTTTCACCTTCCTCCTATTATTTTTTTTAAGTACTGTATCCCTGTATCCCAGTGAGAATAAGTCACACAAGGCTCTGTTCTTTTATTCAAAGTAGGCAGTGTTTTGGCATTTTGACCAGTGAAAGTTTTATAAAGTCTAGTCTGACAAACTGACCAGCGACAATCTGAAATAAAATCTTGAGTTTCATTCACCGCAACATACTGTATGCCTCCTCAGATGCCAAGAATTAGACATCAAATTGTGCAAGAGTCTTTTTTTGTGAATAACAATAAAACAGGAGAAACAGTAATTAAAGGGATTCAAAAACTAAAATAATTGCCTTACCAGAAAACTTGTTGTCTGGCCAAAATTGCCCCTTGACAGACAAATGGCCTGCTCAGAGACGAACATTATTTTCAGGCTTGTATTGGCATGTGCTGTGCATCTGTTTAGTTATATAGTTAGTTACATAGAATGGAATAGATACTCTATTTACCTTTATTCCCCACCCCAACCTTGATGGTACAAGACCAGACCACAACACCAGGAATTTTGTGCCTTACTCGGGGATAAGTGTGGAGGAATTTGACTGTATAAACTATACAAATGGGAGACTCTATATTTGTCTCGCTGAAAACCATAAATTATTATACAGTGTACACAGAAGGTGTAACATGAGACTACTGGACAGGTTTATAACTTACAACAACAACACTTTTTTTTTTCATAATTTACAAAGTATTATAGGCAAAAGGTCATATGCACTTAACCTTAGAAGCTACAAGTAAAGTAAATTCCATCTTTGAACACGTGTTGCCTTGGTATTCCATAGAAACTTGCCTATCTGAGGAGTCAGTTTGGCTAATTCTTAGTGCAAACAAGTGGCATTCAGATACACTTTTCTTTTCAAGTTTGATGGGAAACTTTTATTATCTTCTTTTATTCTATCACAGGTTCAGTAAATCATTTTGTTATACCCCCAACTGAAATGCAGTTTTTATTGGATGAGAACGTATCGCATGATGCAAACCAAACTCACTAACTCCTTAAGGTGACAATGGCTTGAACCTTGGACTTGGACATGATCAGGACATGTGACTCGAAACCACAGTATGAATGTGAAGCAATTTGAAGTCATGAACAAGGGCTAAGCAGATTGTTTTGTTCATACTGGGGAGTCAACAGTCAAAATACAAAAGAATTATTTGTTCACACAAATATTAATTTGATTCAAAGAATAATATTCCTCAATACAAATTCAAAAGCTTGAAGCATGACATGTGCTGTGAACAATTTAAATGAATAAATTCATGTTTTCAGCCAAATGAAAAATTTAGTGATTGGTTTAGAAAATTTGTAGCACCTTCTCAATCATCAGAATAACCAAAACCAATATTCGTGACTTGCTTGCTCATGTTTTCTGACATTTCACATTGGCTGCATGTATTTGCTCTCTGTTTTGATTGGTTCACTGGATTTTCTGTGGCTTTTGTGATTGGCCAGACTCAGTTAGTTTTACAGCACTCAACTCATAATTATAATAATTAAGTTGTTTAAATGTCGTTAATTATGTGCATGTAAGTTGCAGAATGCTCTTAATGGTGTTATAATTTTCTATTTTATTTTTTGCAGCACATTGTTGATTAATGCCTGTGCTGTACTGAACTTTAAACTGTGAGTAAAATTAACAAGAATGCAATGCATGTAGTACCTTAAACCCTATTACTACTACGAGACTAATTTGTAACTCCCAAGGGCAAGAACAGCTGCATGGAGAACTCTGTTCAGGCACATGTTTAGGTTTTCACCTTGAGCATGCAATAAATTTAGGCAGGTTAAATGAGCAACTATAATGGTGATACGTACTGGCAGAAATTTGGTCATTTCACATTGTCATTTGTTAGATTATGGGAGGCACGGTGGCCTAATGGTTAGTGCACTGCACTCTGGATCGGGCAGTCTGGGTTCAAGCACTGGCTAGGACAGGGCGTTGCCTCTCTCCACCCAGGTGTATAAATGGATATCGGCGAATTTACTGCTGGGGGTAACCCTGCGATGGACTACATGTAGCATTCCATCCAGGGTGGAGTAGAAATACATGTACGCCTAGTTGCTTCATGCTATGGAAACCAGGATAAGCTCTAGCCTGATGGGCCACTAGGCTTGTATGCAGACTTTACCATTACCTTTTACCTTTGTGTAGAGCAGCTAAAAATTAATATGTCTACCAAAATGTAACATAACACAAGACCCATTGTACTGTCCACTAAACTAATAGAAAATGGAAAATAGAAAATACAGCCAATCAAAATACAGGAAAGCCATTGTACATATATATTCGGTGGTATAAAACCCAACCTTCCCATCGTGTGCTGCTATCTTATTCCCGGCAAAATTAAGTAAGCATAAAATAGTTGAAGGCTTGTGTGTTTACCAAGAAAATACAAGTGACTTGTGGGATATTCCTTCTATACCACTCGAAAGCGTTGCATAACTATCCCATTGTATCCCACTGTGGAAAACGAAAAGAAAAGAAAATAGGCAAATCTTCTCTGGCAATAAATCAGGTATTTATTTGTTGTACATTCCTACATTCCTTGACCTGGGATTACTATGAGACTAATGTGTCAGTGTGTAGGTAAAACCATGATTTAACTCATGTCTATATTAAATCAAAAGTAAACAAATTGAGTTTTCTTGTAAAATATGTTTACAAGTACTCTTAATAACAGTGTCCACAGTACATTTGTAACTTGTTCACCTAGCTTACTTTTTATTTTAGTAAAAAGAGAAACCCAACAGATTCATTTGGAGATGAAAATGATGAACCCTCATTAGGTATGAAAAACAAGTTCTTGGTGATACAGTAAACATAGTGTATAAAGAATGTAGAAAAAATACTATTTTTGGTACAAAAAAGATCCTTAAGCCCTTGGTGCTGTGCAGTATGTACAACTGTACATACTGCCTGCTGCATCCTGCATTTTTTTAATATTACCACATAGAACGTACTGATACATTAGTACGTCAAATGTTGAAAAACTTACATTTTACCTTGTAATAAAATAATTGCCAGAGTTGCAAAGAAAGCTAAGCATTCACCATTACTCTATCATGAGATAGAGTAATGGCCTAGATTAGGCCACCGCATGGGAGGCACAGTGCCTAATGGTTAATGGGCCGGAATCCAGATCGAATGGTCCAAGTTCAAACCCTGGCCTGGGCACTGCATTGTGTTTTTGGGCAAGACACTTTATTCTCATAGTGCCTCTCTCCACCCAGGTGTATAAATGGGTAGCGACAAATTTATGGCTATGCATAAGTTTTTGAAAATGTAATCCGATCACGGTAACTTTTGTAAGTTTTGCATTGTATTTTGCAATAGTAGTGTAAAAAAAAAGAATTTACTGCTGGGGGTAACCCTGGGAGTAGAAATTCTCCTAGTCGCTTCGCTATGGAAACCGGGATAAGCTACGGCCTGATAGACCACTAGGCTCGTATACAGACTTTACCTTTACCTATCATAAAATGATGGCATTTCTGGCTAATGGGAATTGTAAAGTACATGTGCATGGAATTTCTGCAGACCCTGGATCATTACTGCAGAACTGATACTTAATATTTTACTTGACAATGTTGCCATGACACCGAAATGTGTGATAGTATAATTTTTGCATAATTTTTTTCAATGTGAATAATTATTTTTTCAACGTGCATTCAGCTCTCAAACAACATGCAACAAGATCAGTTTGTGCAACATTAGTGTAGTTAACCTAATTTTAGTAAATAAAAGCAAAGTCTGTTTATGGATACATGAATCCGGATTTGGATTTCCCAAAACAAACGCACCCTTAGACTTAGTTGAGAAACTTAGACAAAGACCACTGTTTTAGTAATAATTATGCGGCATTGTGTGAGCAATTAAAGGGGTGCTTATTGAAAGGAGGGTATGGTATGTTGCTGAATATTATTTTCATGTAAGTTAACTCTATACCAATATCAATAAAATATACTATTTTTTTCATTTTATGGCCTGTAGCTGAAAAGTTTACAGAGTTCCTTCGAAATCTTCGCTACTTCAGGATTTTCATTGGCCTGTGGAACATTATAATAATGATATGTATGGTATTGTAAGTATTGGCAGTCACTTGATATACACTTGCATCCATGTACACAATACTTGCTAAATATATAAAAGCAAACCATCTGAATGCAGTGGTCACACTACACATCACCATGACTTGGTCAGAACCTGTACACATGTGCACAGGCAATTAGCCATGGACAGCTGTTTCATCGTGGCTAGGACTCATCAGCATGGTATAGCCAGGTGTAAGAGTCTCATATAAAATTATCGACCCTGCCGTTGACTCCAGAGGTGAACCCGAAAGTTGCTTTGTACATAGTTATATACACAGCACTTCCAAGTGATGTCTTCAGACACCAATACAATGTATATGTACGTTCATAAAGCTTAGAAATTGGTAATCTTGGGTGAGCTTGGAGAACTTTGTAGCCAGATTTACATGTCATGTTTGATGGTGGCTTTGCTTGGCTTCCCTCAACTCAGGTGGTATTTGTCTATTGACACTTAATGTTGAATCAAATGCATCATTCATTGTGCCAGAAAACACTGTAGTGGTGGGCAGAGGAAGACATCTCGCTTGCCAGGAAATTCTATAGCTGGGGGGTGTACAGTTCCACAAATTTTACACAAATAAGTTAGATGCTGATGACGTGCATTATACGTGATAGGCTTGATTACGAGCCGGTGTTTGGGAAAATGAGCCTTCACCCCTTCCCTGGTGAGGAGTGAAGACCAGACTCTTCCCATGTTTCTAGTAAAGATTAACCTAATACCTTTTTGCATTACTTTTTCAGATTATTTGGTTCATGACAGAGTTTGCTAGATGCTTTAATTCCTGAAGGATCACAAACATTACAGCCTTCAGCAATATGTGTGTACACTTGTACACATGTACTGTACTACATAGTGGCAAGGGGGGGAAGGAAATAGAAAAAAATGGGCCAGAATTTTTATACAGTTATGGGGGCCAAAGGACTAGACAGTCACCCAAATATTCACTGACCATAACCTATAGGACATGTGGTCTTTAAGGTTTACGGCTACATAATGGGTGTAATTGACATGTATGTAGCTTTCAATTCTTGTGAGTAGTGTAATTTATCCGTGACAGCATTATAGAGCGATTTTTACGTGAGTGGATTCGCGTTTGGTTTGGTTTTGCGTTACTATGCTTAGTGATTGGTATAAAAAGCTCCAATCGCAACACTTTGTCAACCAATCAGAAGTAAAACCAATACCAATCGTAACTCTTCTCGCACGCTTCGAGTTTTGATTGGTTTAGTAGTTGCTCTGTGTCCTTTAAGATTAGCCCAAGTGATTTGCTCTAGTTTTGGATTTACGTCACTCAATCGAAAATTGCTCTTTCAAGCTGTCATTTATGATGTACAAGTTGTTGTTAAACTACAAAGAAAGTTAAAAAGTAATAGTCTACTAAGGGAGATTAACACTGAAGAGGTGATAATAAGCCATAAATAGACTGGTGAAGGGGGATAAAGACGGATTATCCTCTTGACATACTGAAATAAACGGTTCGCTGTGCGTTTAAGTTTTCATATGTTCTTGTTTTACTACTATTCTCAGTTGAGTAAGGCACGGGAGAAGTTTGGCGACAAGGTTTTGACGTTGAAACGACGTCGTTGCCACGAGTAACCGGCTTAGTATCCATTGGTAACATATCCGTCACATGCCAAAAAAGCCGCCAAATCATGGAACGGCTGAGTTCAACAAGTTGCTATTGGAAACCAAGCCATGGTAACAACGTAGTTTTAACGTCAAAACTTTGTCCCCAAACTGCCTTCATGCCTTACTCAAGTGATAATCGTAGTATATATTTGGGCGATGTAGAAATAAAGATTACATAATCAAACAAGTTACCTTTCTTTCGCTGTGCGATATAACATACAGCGAATCGCAGTTAACGATTGTAAATTTAGTCCAATATTCAATTCAGGTCACGCTTTTATATGCTTCCCACACGAAGCTTTAGCTACTTGTGTGTTACTTGGGGAGGGAAGGGTGGTTTCTTCTGCTGTAAAAAAAAATTATTGCAAAAAGCTCTACAGAAGCATTTGTGTGAAGATAAAATCGAAAATTCAAACAACAGTTCCAAAAGACCCTTAGTCCTGCTGGCCTGGCTACTGAGGCGTATTCTTTTGCAAAGAGAAAATGTTTGGTAGAACGCGGTACGACCAGCGTAGAGACGCAAATCGTGGATATCGCGCCCCGGTTTCTCGGCTTAAAATAAACCAATTCAAACTCGTTTCAAGTATTAAGGGCGTAACGTTTTTGGCTCGTTACGTTATGTACAGGGTGATAGTTTATGGTAACCCACACAAAAATAGGCTATACACGCAGGTTTCAAATAGGGTTCCAAATGGTCCGGGGCCAAAAACGCTGAGCTCCATGCCGCCCCGAAAACAATTGGCCATGTTCTAAACGAGCAGGGGACTGGGTACGAACATATTTTTTCTTGGTACGAGTATTCAATATCGATTGAATTGAAAATGGGGCACGTCATCTGAAAGAGCATCCAAAAATTAGTAAATTTACCAAATTTGATGGTTATTGGCTTAAACGCAATGGCATGGTACAGTTTTAAAATAAGAGAGCTTTGTATGGATTGGAGGACGCCTGTCCCTCCAATCCATACTAAGTGTACCATGCCTTTGGGTTTAAACCAATAACCGTCAAATTTGGTGAATTTACTAATTTTTGGATGCTCTTTCAGATGACGTGCCCCATTTTTCGATTCAATCGATATTGAATGTTTGTACCGAAGAGAACATATGTTCGTACCCAGTCCCCTGCTCGTTTAGAACATGGCTAATAGGGCTTCGGTCATTGTGGCAAACATTTTCCGGGCTCCATCCTCTGTACGAAAATTATGTTAAGGCTCCAAGCAGCAAAACGATAGGGCTCCACGGCGAAAATTTTAAGGCTCCCGCACAACAACCAATTCTCGATTTCGTCCGAGAAACCCCCGTAAAATGCGCTATGTCACACTGAGTTGCGACCCCGTAGTTGGTGGAAATTTCGCCGCTATGTTGTTTACATTACAATTAGTCACGGAAAGGACAACCTTTGCATCTTTTTTTCTCACAATACATCGTTTCCGTCTAACTTAAATCACCTCAGTCGTACAAACTACTAATTTATAATGATATGTTAGCTTCCTTTTGTGGTTATGACAATCATCTTGGCAAAATCTGAAGAACATGTGTTCACGAATTTGTTTCTGCAGCTAGACCATGACGTACAAATTATGCACTTCACTTTGATTGGATAGTACAACCAGTACGTCATAGTTCACCCCTGAAGCCAAAACAATACCGTTATATATTCTGAGAAAACTAAACAAAAATAGCTATGCAGGTGTCATAGATATTTATGGAAAATATCTCACTCCAAGTAAGAAGATTCTTGGAGAACATTTCAGTTTCGTAACATGGCTGCAACAGGAGAAGACTTGGCAAACGAAGTACTAAGCTTCGTCTTCAAGCTTCTAGGCGAACGAGGAAAGGAAGGCGAAAAATGGAAGAATTACACCGAACACGTCTCGAGTTACGTTTTACTGCAACTGTCTCAGCTTTTGGACAAAACTTCTGACAATCGCATTCGGTTTCGACCTTACGGAAGCGCAGCTGAAGATTTAAAATGTCCAGAAGCAGATGATGTTGGAGATGTTGATATCATGATCTATTCAGAATCAGACAACTTGATGATATACGAGGAGCTGCTGGAATATTCTCGCGAGAATCCACTGCACGTGAAAATTAAAGGATGCCATCATCCCGTGTTACAATCCTGCCTCGCGGACGAAACAGAGTACGTGGCTACTTCAGCCTTAAAGAACTTCCATCCTGCAATTTATGGGAATGCGTCGCCTTACTTAGCAGATTCTATTACTCGCGCATTTCAGGTAATGTCACGAGAAGACGTTTCACAAATGCTTCAATGTAGTTCCCACATAAAGAATAGCGCCACAAGCCCAGCTGTAACCCTTAACTTTGCCCAGTCGTTCGGTACTGTTTCCGAGCAGTTGGAGCAGCTGAAAGACCCACAAAATTTGCCCAATATGGACCCGGCTGAATGGGAGTGGATTGCCCATTACCTGTGTACCGCCAGAGGAATTGACTACACAAGACAACACGCCGAATTTGTAAACGACATTCTGAAGTTTTCAAATGAGGTTCAAATCTCGCTGCAAGAAAAAGGTGAACTGGGTATTCCTCAAACGTTTCCCGTTATTATTCAAGAACTTTTGTGCAGTGATAAAGCTCAAAAGCTCAGAGCCCGTCTTCCAGAAATCGAAAGCGGAACGCCGAGCGAAACCGGAAGAATAAATGCAGCTTCTGTGAATAATAATCATCCACAACCCGTCACGGCAGAAAATCACCGTGACGAAAACGAAAGAGGACGAAATGATGACAATGTGCCATGCGTTACCGAAGCAGATTGTGGTGAGGCTCGAAGGGCTACTGGAGACTTGGAACCCACCTTAAGCAAATCATCAATGCCAAGCAACGAAATGTCTGAACAAGCCACTTTTTCTCCAGGTACAGACAACGAGAACGAAGACAAAAGAAATAGAGAATATAAAGAAGACGAGAGCGGAGGCCAAAAAGGACGACCACCCTTGGCACAGAAAGGAAAGCTGACCTCTCAAGATCTACCATGCAATGCTGATGACAAGGAAGATGAAAAGGAAGAACTTCAAAGAAAAATACGTAATGGCTGGCTTGATCACTTGTTCGGAAAAGGAAGCGTCGAAGCAGAACGTTGTTCCTCTCGGGAAATCAAATCCAAGTTCACTGAGGCAGCACAGCTCCACGAGCGAGTAGGTGGAATTGATTTCGTCCCTGCTTTTAGGTCCCGTGGATGGCCAAAGGTTGCGAGAGAGTGGATCAAAAGAGACCGTAAATGGCCTTCACCTGAAATGGTTGACAAGGTTATCCAGGAGGGATTCCACTTGGTAGTAAAGCCCCCAAAAAGAAATGGCAATCCTGATTGTGACTTCAGAATATCCTTTTCTCATGCTGAATACCTATTGAGCCAAGAGATGAACGACATCCAACGAGAGTGTTACCGCTGCCTGAAGAAATATTACCGTGCTTATCTTTCCACTCAGCCAGCGAGCCTGGTGACATTTCATCTGAAAAACATTCTCCTCCAAACGATTGAAGAGACAGGTGCCGAGATGTGGACCGAAAGCAACAGAGCGAAATGCATGATGAGGCTCCTTGGGAACGTTTTGGAAGCTCTTACAAAGAAGGATTTACGGCATTTCTTTGTGCGATCATACAACCTGTTTAGCGTGGATTACATTGAAGATCCCAAGAGTCTTGAATCCCTGGCCGAGAAAGTTGAGCAGATCATGCAAAATCCGCTGCAATTTTCTAAGAAGTTGATCACAAATCAAGAAGATAAGAAGCAAGACAAAAAGGAGGAAAACCTTCTAAGCACGGATCCAAATACATCTACCCCAGGACAACAGCATGCAAAAAATGAACAAATTCAATCGGAAGGGATTGGTGACATCCAATGCAAGAGGGGCAGATCAACGGCCACAACGCAGCAAGTGGAAGCGACTCAAACTGGCAGTCCAACAACTTATCGATACCATGACCTGAAAGAAATATACCTCGATATTTGTAACGAACTGATCGATATGGCTTTTAACGACTCTGATTTGAAGGCTGAAAATCTGGATTCTCTGGAGAGGTCTTTAGTGAAAGATCTGCGTGAAATTGTCCGTAACCATGACACCCCAGTTGGAGATTTGCCTAGAATCTTTAACATCAGCTGGGACATGGCCTACAACAAAGTAAGGATCAGCACCGAGCCGGACATGAGGCGACGAATGCTGATTGGAATCCAGGGTCAAGTCGAAATGATGAAGCACATGTTGAAGCAAAACGTTGCACCAGGAGATGACTTGGAGGTGGCTGTACTCAGAATGTTTGATCCTTCTGCTGATGATCCTTTCGACTTGAACCACATAATGCCGGCTGATGCAGTGACGCAGTTTTTAACTAGGTTTGTCAGCAGTGTAGAGCCGAAGCCAGCTCACAAACAAATGATTACAGTGGATGATATTCCATTAGACTAGCTGGACCTACATACTGAGATACATTCTCAGGGTATGGAACACTGTCTATATGAAAACATTTTTGGGCGAAACATACGTATGGCTCGCTTGACGTCTTAGTGTTATTAATTTAGAAACTGATGAATGATGTGCTCTGGTAAATCGGTTCGCCAGCTTTCTTCAGAAATTGCTGGTAAATCATAAAGAATACCTTGTTGCTTATTCTTTAAATATTCACCTTTCTTAGGTTTTGCAGTATTTGTAGAAGTAAACGTTTGTTATAAGGTAAAGTGTCATAACTTTCGGCCGCTTTGTGGTTTCTTGTGATGTCCAGGCAGACAAAAGAACTGTTGTCGATTATGTTGCGCATTGACTGGCTGACCATGTCACAGCCGGAATGTTTATTAAAATAAGATTAAGCTTGTATATGCACTAAAAGCAAGTTGTTTGTAAATTGTTCAGTGTGTGTCTAATGCTAAACAAATACATTTGCACTTATGGAGAAATAATTGAACATGCAGCGTACTATTTGGTAAAGGTCGGCCAACACGTAGGAGACAATTAACCACAATTCCCTGCAGCAAGAAGTCCCTGGTACAAGCCTCGTCGTGTGAACTAACATGAATTGACTTGTCCCTCAAAATTATGATCGGCACACCCGAGGGGGGAGTCCCTGCGACTTGTCGTCTCGTGTAAATTCTTCAAGAGACTTGTCGCAGGGTCTTCTGTCCCTTGGTGTGAACCTACATTACACACCACTTGAACTTGTTGTCAATTACAATTCGACACGAACAATAAATATCAGTCAAAATGAGACATTTAACTATTTTCAAATTCTGGAGATATTGGGCATTTAAAACACGACATGCAGCATCCACGGATTCAGATAGCCTCGCCTGCTTTTTTCGCCCGCCCCAACTACCGAGAGCCTGGAACAGGCTAGGATCCAGACGGAACATGAGAAGAGCCTGTGAGTAGCTTATTGTAGTAGGACAAAAATTCATATATGTATCCACAGCAATCGAGAGCTTGGTCGTTCCGAGATGGAGTACCGCATTTGAGCTAATCTCCACAAGGAAACCCTTTCATACGGCGGGTAATCCCTTCACAACATGCTGGTTTATTTCTGGTCAAACAGAAAATCTCAATGCTTACTCTTCTCGATGCTCAAATGACTGCTGTGAATTCGAATAAGCATCTCTTGAATTTGGCACAATCTATTTGTCACGCTTTAATAGAAAATTATAATAGACAGCAATTTTACTATCAACAAAAACATCAAACTTTATTTATCTGTCTCAGACAATAACAAAGAATTTAAAAACTCTTTCTACCCTCACGTCCTTCCCTATTTGCACTTGTTCTAAATAAACCGGTTAGTCCAGTTTTACACTCATCATATACATGTTATCATTATCACATGCACCATAGTTTAGATGATAAGGCTACTTCTCAGGCCAAACTCTACTGATTGCTAGCGTTTGGCACGCGAAATAAAGCTTGATTGTTTATTGAAAACTTTCGTGAAAACACTACAGAACAAGAATACAAAAACTAAACGCGAAATCCACGAAGATCGTTGGGATGGCAGAATTCATATACCTTTTTTTAGATACAATGGACAAGACTACCAAAAAGAGTCTCAATACAAGTTGTATATACACTATACACGATACAGAGCTTCACATATGATAACATTCAGGTCACTGTATTTGGATTGGCTGATTTGTAACGTAAATGTAAATGTGAAAAAAGATGTAAATGTTGTTTATAGTGGTCATGCACTTAGCTTCGAGATAGCTAGTTTGTAGGCATGCCACTGAAACAGAAGTAACAAATAATTTTAAATAAACATATATAACATGGTTAAAAATCCCAACTGGCAGGAGGCAGACCAGTTGGCTATATACAAAGCGTGACCGAGGATTTGAACTCGGGACGACCGTGAAAGAAATCCAGGTAGTGGCAAGGTGGAGGGCTTGAACCCAGAACCTCCGAATTACAAGACCAGCGCCCTAAACCACTCGGCCACGCTGCCTCCTTTAAGTAGCCAAAACGTTCCCTGGTCTAAAGGAAAATTCTATTCGTACAATGTGAACTCTTAGGGTTAAAATGATCAACCTTAATTATGTACACATCTTTTTGCTAAGGACTTTTGTGGTTGGCAGTTTTCGCGTGATGTTTGTTGCTACCATGCGAGAAAGTAGAGGACGACACATCGGATGTCAAAAAATCAACATTGTGCTTACTTAGCTACATGTAGAACTAATGCTATTTCCAGACTGCTTGTTAAAATAAAAATATTCCTAGATTTGGATGAAAAATCGACAAACGGTTTCCACTTTTTTAAGGATCTTACGCATGGGATTATCATATGCAAAAAACAACCAACCACCTATTGCAGGTATTTTATAGATAAATGAAAATCTGATATGCGACATGTTTCGTATCAGTTTAACCGTTAATGATAGTTAAAAAAATGATTAAATGCTCTTTAATAGATGGTTGAAAGTAAAGTTATAAAGTAGAAATTAAGGCATGGTGTTCATTGTCAAAAATGAAAGGCGTTAGTTTTAGGCTTTTTTCTGTCCTGTCCTATGTGAGTTGCAAAATATTGGTGTAACAAGAAAACGTCGAAGACAACTTCAATGAAACAATCAAACCAAAAGGCGTATCTGTAAAAGTTATGGATCTCCATCTATGGCTAGAAGCTATCAGTACGGTACCTTTTTTTTTTTTGGCTTGTATTTCCCAGTTTATGCATAGTAAACTATATTAAATTCTCAACCTCGGATAATGCAATTCTAGCTTTCTGATTGGTTCACTAGATCTCGGTTATCAGCCATTATACCTGCGTTTGACCTTATATGGGAAACGAGTGCGGCAAGTGCCGCTCAGTTTAAAAATTTTCCTGCGGGAAGCGAAAGTTCCATCAGAAAAATGGCAAATTTGGCGAGGTTTATAACCTTATACAAGAAATAATCGACAGTGCCTTCCCTAAAACCACACAAATACCACAAAATGCCATAGTTGACTCAACTACGTAAAACTGAAAGGACTGATGCGAAATGTTTAATTAAAAATACTTGTAAATGTACAGCAAGAGCGACTGAACGAGGAGGAAAAGCAGCAAAAAATTTACGGGAAGACCAGAAAACTGACACAATTTCATTCAGTGTTCGACGTAAAATTAGGCTCAGCACTTCAGTTAAGTTTGTTACCTTTCAATCTTGATCTTGTCCTTTTATACTTCAATAAACTTCATCGAATCTGAGTGCAATTTCGTTTCAGCATAATTATAGTCTTGATGACAGCCGTGGAGCCGTAAACAAGGTCAATATGTAAACACTTGCTTCGCTCGTCTTGCACAAGGCCTATAATTTCCAGAAAAGCTATATTGCTTCGGATCTTTCCGAAAACCTTAATTGTTGTCACAATTTTCCAGGATGAAAAGACGATTTACGAGGAGATTTTCCGAGGAAAATCTTCAGAAGAAAACTCTCTCGCTCGCTTTCCTCGTGTGTTTCATTCAACTCAAAAAGTGAACACCGCGCCACAAATTTTCCCGCCTCCTCATACTAACACTTCGTTTACATTAAAATGAAATGTCCAGTTGATTTATACTTAAGAAGAATTTAATAAAACAATTATTCCATTCGCCCTTGTTGGATACGAGTGGTTATAGCCAACTCGGCGCTTCGCGCCTCGTTGGCTATTTACCACCTCGTATCCAACGCGGGCTCATGGAATAATTGTTAAATATTCAAATGATACAAAGTAAATCTACTAATAGCTAGCTTGGGGCAGTTTAGCAGGGCTATTTACGATAGTAGGAAGGTGAAGTTGTCAGTCAGTAACGTGTAGAAACTAGGAGTTACTCCCCATTGATGGGATGCTAGAACTTCGCCAATATCCATTTAATATACACCTTGGTAAATTTTCTGCACAAGAACACAGCACAATCCGAAGACCACTGCATGCACCAACTACTAGACCGGGACTACGCTTCCGATGTTATTTACGGTAGAGTGCTCCATAGAATGTCCTGCAATTAAAATCCCCTGCCCTGCGGGTTAAGGTGGTGGCAAACGAGGACACAATGTTGCGGACACAAATGTTTCCCGTTTGCTCTTGCGCGCAACATTTGTTGCGGACAAATTTTGTGTCCGAGACACAAAAAATGTTTCTGATTTTTGTGAGAAATATTTTGTGTCCGCAATAAATGTTTCCCCGTTTGCGCGGCATGGACACAAAACAAATGTTTTGTGTCCCGCTCGTCTGCCCACCCAAGAAACATCATAAGCAACAATGTGTCCTCGTTTGCCACCACCTTTAATCTAGTTACAAAAAGGTAAACCCTCGTAAAACATCATGAGAGCTTCATGTCATTATATTATATACATTACGTTTTGCTGGTTTATTTACATCCCATAGTACTTTTTTATTCTCCTTCTTTCATATGTACTTCTCAAACTTCTCAAACTTATTTATTCATCAAGCTAAACAAAGGAATTAAGACAGAGCCGTGACGGTACTTTGACTATCTCATCTTAATAAGCATACTTTTCTACGATGACTCCTTAGTTTTAGCTTCGATATTGAGAAAATATAATCCGCTGCTCGTGGTATTTTCGACTGATCTCTCTTCTCAGGTTTCTTCTACAAGATTGCCAAAAATTCAGGATATATTGATAAAAAAGTTTTTCCTGTTTGTTTGTCAAAACCTCTCAATCAAAAACACAACACCGTTTTCGCCTGCTGTGCAACGTTTTAGCGCAAAGTCTCATGGGACGTTTGATGTCTGTTTTTCATATTTTCAAAAACCTAGAAACTTGAAGATACGGCAAGCAGCGAAGTATTTCTGATGGATTTCTCAGAAATTTATTATTAACTTTTTCTACTGTATTTTGTTATGTTGTAAACATATTTTATAGCCAAAGCGCGAAAACTAAGTTCCGCCAAATATGCACGTTTCATTTTCGCAAAATTAAGTTCCCGTGAAAATAAGCAACAATAGGATATCCAAACTACCGTCACAGTAATAGATGGTTTTCTTTGTTTTAACTTTATGAATTATTATAAGTCTGAGTAATAGCACACTGAACGGATCGAGACGAGACACTGTTAAGCCAATAGGTTGTCATCTTGCCTTTACCCTGGAAAAAAAATTCAAAAATATCAAAATGACATTGAACTGCTTTAACTTTTGCGTTACAGACGTTCATGGATTGACTTTCTAACAGATCGAGCTCTTTTTTGTACTCTTTGTGGAACAATTTGTGTAAAGAGACAAACGAGGGCAAAATAAAAACCCGCATTTTGAAAGAAATGGTAACATGGTTGAGACAAAAAACCAAGAGATTTTGGTTACATTTTTCGATGGAATCGTACCTCGTCTCGTTTTCCTTTGAACAACACACTGAAATCACCCGAAAACACACTGGCATCTCCTCCATTAGTCTTCGAAAATGGATCCGTAGGCGAGCAGTGGGGTCATGCGGGACGACCGTGAAGTGCTGTTTGTACATTCTTTCTACTCATAGCAACGCAAACCGCAGAAACCATGTTTCCCTTTTTGCTTCGTCACTTGCAAATTCCACTGAACCTCAAGCTCGTTTGTATATGAAATAAACCGGATGTTGTTTCTCTCCAAAAAAAACATACAACTAAAAAATAAACATGTCATCCACTTGTCCCTGAGGGACATATCATATACCCTTTCGCTCCGGGTGAACTGACAACCTTTACTTACTTTGACCTCCAAAAAACCCCTGAAAGCGGTTTCGTAGCCTCCAATCTCGTCTAAAACGTCTTTAGTGCTTTCAGCAATGTGAATTTTCTGCGCTAAAGAAATAGAAGTCAATCCACCGTACGCAAAAAGATGGCGACTGGTACATTTACCTATAATGCTTAGCGCGCGAAAACCGTAAAAACGGTCATAAAAAATCACAGAAAAACTTTAAAAACTTGAAACCTAGCATGAACAATGTTGTTAGTACGGGGAAGAATTTCGCAAAAACATAGCTTTCTATGTGCCATATTGGCTGTGTTAGGTTCGCAGGGTATTGTGGTCAAATGTACCGCAGCCATCTATTTTCTTACGGAGGATTGTAAATTAAAACCGAACTAAATAGTCATAAAAAGTGGAAAAGAAGAAAGAAGTTCGAGTTAGTTTTCAATAATGATCCTGTTTCCTTTTTTTCAAAGATGTTTCAGTCAACAATAACATTTTGCTTCTTTTTGTAACTAGGATGTATCATAGAAAATATAATAAACGTTCTCTGTTAAATATTTAAATATTTTTAGTCAATAGTTGTTATAGTTACTTACGTTCCCCTGATGTTTGCATTCTTGACGCAGTGTTCACTGTATCTCCAAACAAACAGTATCGAGGCATTTTGTTGCCAACTATACCAGCAACACATGGTCCTAAAATCAAAGCAAAACAAATTTTCATAAAAGTAATCGAAAGAAAGATGTTTTCCTACAGAAATATATTGAGATCATTATTTTACGGAAAATGAGTAGAATCCTACTAAAACAATTAAATTATTCGCTCTCGATTTCTATGAGATGATAGTTGATTCGGCTGCCGAATTATTGTCAAATGAAAATCAATGATGGCAGAACCAATCGGAGCTGCGGATTTCTAACATAGACATTTATTCTTTAACAAGAAGTTCATCCATAAAAGTGGCCTGGCCTAGCCATTTCTCTTCGTCTACCGTCAATGGAAAATTATACCCCCTTGCAGTATGTTGACCCTGATTTGATGAACCCTATAAAATACATAAATAAATCAACTTTCAGATGCGTCTGTTCTAGATATCTTGAAAGACCCTTTCAAATACCTAAAAGGCATCCCTCCTTCTGTCGTGAAATCCCGTTCCTTTTATAATTCGATATAAACTTCCAGCTCGAGAGAGGCATCTCTTTCAGGCAAGGCCTACCCATATAGTCCAACAGGTATCAAAACCCGAAACAACGAAACGAAACAAAACTTGCTTGCGGTTAGCTTTCACTCCGGTTTGCTTGCGGTTAGCTTTCACTCCGGTTTGCTTGCGGTCTGCTTTCACTCCGGTATGCTTGTGGTTAGCTTTCACTCCGGTTTGCTTGCTATATTTGTTTCGTTTCGTTTCGGTGGTCTCGCCGTTTCGTCGTTTCGGGTCTTAGTACATGCCGTGAAGTCCACCTCACCCCAACTCTTCCCCGAGCTACATCTACTCCGATGAAGAGAAAGAAATTGATGTTCGACGATAATTTTACTGGCGGTGGCATTTGTTTATACTACTTTTATTATTCTAAGTAACCGAATGGGGAAATACAGCTTATTGTTTCTGTTCTAAATTTATGCTGAAAACCTTTTTTTGGATCTTTTTAGTTTCATTTTGTTCTCATTTAGCCTCTTTTCTGGTAAAAATACAAGCAGTTTTCACAATTGGCTTTGTATATTACTTCTGATTTTTTTTATTTTGACGGACACATTCCCTAACAGTATATTTAATGATTTTAGCCAGTAATCATAATAATGTCGTGTGACGAACAAAATTGTAAACACATCGTCGATCCAGGAAAAAGTGAATATGTGAGCTAATTAGAAAGCTGGAAATGCAATGACTGGAGTTAAGACATTAAAGGAACTACTCCGACATTACTAACCAGTATTTATACCGATGCGGACTGACAACCGTCCTTTGAAGAACAAGGGAAGTTTCAGTTCATCGACCGCTTTAAGCAAGTCAAGTGCCATGCGAGCTATTTGATCAGCGTGCCTGGCGCCATTTCTTTCTGGAAGCCCTGACACCACCATGTATGCATCACCAATTGTCTCCACTTTGTACACGTCATACCGGTTGATCCGTTCATCAAACTCGCCATACACTGCGTCCAGTATGGCAGTCACCTAAAACATAAACAAAGACAACGTCACTGAAATATCGATAATAAATTAATGATAATAAATTTGCTAATGAAAGGCTTCTTCAAATAGATGCATTTATATGGGATCACTGAAGCTCTTGGTTTTAAGCTTTCAGGACATTACAATTGTAGTCTCTCTGTTGATAACTCATTCATTTTTGTTATTCAAAAGCCTTTAGTAACCATAGCTTTTAGGCGTAAATTTTATAGGTATAAACAAAGTTTAAGATGTTTCTTTGTACCTGTAAAGGTGTCATCGTACCACACATCTCCGTGAAGTTTACGATATCACTGAAAAATATGGTGACACTTCTGAAATGCTCAGCTGGAATTTCTTGTTTTTTCTTTAGCATCTCGGCAACTGAAGGAGGAAACATTTTGTAAAGTAGGGTGTCTGCTCGCCTCTTCTCTTCTTGTAATTCCAAAGTTGTCTGTGTAAGCTGGAAGGCGTAATTCTGGATCGTTCCCGTCATGCGGTACACAGATATGACAAGAAAAGGGACCAACAGGAGTGCAAAGATAAGAAATGCCAATCTCAGGCCCAAATTTTTCTTCGCACTCTGTTTTTGGTTTTCCAAGCTCTCATTAAGGAATTTTCCTACCTCATCTTGTACAGTAAACAAATTGTCAAGATATATGGTCATGAGATCAAACCACTCTTCTCCTTTTGTTACTGAAGCATTGTTGGGTTGGTTTGTGAAAATAACGTTTCGGTTGTTCTCGATCGAGCTCAGAACCGTTTTATTTAGTTCTTGATTTAACTTTTCCTTGATCTTAGGCAAGAGTTTTCCACCTGATTCCACGTAATCTCTTCCAAGAATGCTATGATTAGCAAACCAGATTAGGTTACTTGTGTTAGGAAAATGTCCGCTTGCGAAAAATGAACCACCAAGCGCTCTTTCGATGCCGATTTTATCTTTACCAGCGAGTAACATGTAGTAGCCAATCAAATCCACATGAATGTTCTGCGATTTATCTTTTATTGTATCGAAGAACCAATTCAGCATCATGTCTATTGGACGAGTATAAAAGGCAATTTGATCCTCTTTGCTGGTGGCGATTTCACAGTTCTCTCCAACTTTCTCCCTGTGCTTATTCAAATGGGTCTGGAAATTTGCGGGGCTGCGAAGAAATTCATTTACTGTTTCTTCATCAAATGGCCATTCTGTTGGCTTCTTAAGAGCTTTGTCAGTTTCTAGACGAGCACGTTTCAGTTTGTCAACAACCTTTTCTTGATCGTCTTTTCCTTTGGATGCCAAACACAACACAGTAAGGCCTCGTTCGATTTGTAAGCGATGGATTAAAGATGCTACCTCAAGACTTGATTGTAGTTGTTTCTCCATATCGGTTGCTGTGGCGATATTTTTGTTCGCCTGATGGACATCTTCAATAACGAAAATAAGAAGCCCGAGTACGGCTATCATAGCCACACCAATGATCTTCAACGTCTGCAAACGACGCCCAGCGGTTGTAGTGACGTCATATTGCCAACATCTGCGCAAGAATTCGATGCCTTTGTTTTCTACCATTTCTTTAGGCCATCAATCCTTCGTTAATTTAACTGAAAAAGGCAAATAGTAACAAAAAATGACTTGGTGGCGTGTACCACTCACATTATGATTATTCCTCTGTTATTACTTCTTCAAAATTTTAGCCAATTTTATAAGTTTGGAGAAGAAATATTACGACAATTATTTAATTACTCGCATCATTTCTACTCACTATGAAACTCGACAAAAATATTTTTTAATCATGCGATGCTTGGTTGAAATTTGTGTTGTGTGGTTGAAATCTTACTATTCTCCAAGCCTAGTGTTTGTTTTCACGTGACGTCATCAAAATCCTAAAATCCAAAATCGCAAGGCCTTAGACATTCTAAATACATATTTTGTGAAGGTTTTCACCTCGATTACATCCTCCGTCTTTAAAATAGAACATTTTGTATTTCGGACTTTTCACACCACACGACATCAAATGATCTCTATAAAGCTGTCGCGTTTGTTAAAATTTTTCGTGGAAGGACGGTGAAAAAATGATTCATTCATGCCTCAAAACCAACTCCCCTCAAACTTTTTTCTTTATGGACTTAATATGAGGTCATTATGAGATGTGACTTTCTGAAACCGACAAACCAGCCTGCGAACGCAGACGAATTTACGGCTATCGCTTTCTCCTCCAAGCCAGAAATGCATCTGCGTGCGAAACAGACTGCGAAAATATCTGTATAATTAAAGCACAATGCTAGAAAGCTTGATTTGACACAAATGTACCGTTTTTGTGAAAATGTAGTGAAATGATAAATCCCTTATTCGATGGCTTAAAAGATGGTACTTACGGACGATTTAACTCATTTAGTGAAAAAACGTCCATATTGTTCCCGTGTGTAAACAAAATCTGTTTGTAAGAAATCGAAATTAAAAAAGGAGTTTTAATAACGTAGTGCAGCCGCTCGACTTTAATTTGTTTGAACAACGAAGAGAGAAAAAAGCCGCCATGTTACCAATATTGTATACCATACAAAAAAGTGAAAGGATTTTTGAGCTCCCGATTGAAATTTTTTTCCAGAAAAGCACCACTACATTATAAAAATCCAGGCAGGTTTTATTTTGGAAGGGCAATTTTCGGACCGAGTTTTAATAATTTCAAACATACGTCAGACAAAATTTCGCTGCTACATTAAACACGACAAATTTTGGACGAACAATATTCGGACCGAGTTTTGCTTATTAAGGACAAAATTTCAGGTAGTACTGCTACTGACAATTTTGTGCTGACATAATGTAAACATCGAAAACAACAGTTAAGACGAAGAAAACATTATAAATTTTGAATAATGATAGAGCAGAAAAAAACAGAACACTTGAAGTGATGGACAGCTTTGGCTGGAAGCTTCCTTTTTCTTTACACAATAATTTCTGGTACAAAGAGTGGAATTGTGAATGCCAAAAATATAAGAAAGGAAACATTAAAAAAATTTATCTACTTAAACATATCCCAAACGTGATATCCAGTTAATAAAATACCGCATTCTTCTGTTTTTCTGCCTTGCTATTGCAAACAATTAACTCAACTAAACTCGAGTAAGCGCTGAAAAATGATCTATCTTTAAAAATCTTCGATGGCAGCAAATTTTTCGGGCTTAACAGCGACCGTCCCAGACCAACTATATAGATATTTATTCAAAAGATAAGCCTGAGGCAGTCTTCTCTACCGAGCCTCCTCAAACATCGACACTTTCTTCGAGATAACATGCCTCGAGTTGCAACGACAAAAAAAGCACATTTTGAGTGTTAGAGGCTACACCTTCTAGAAGTTGTATTTATCTCGCTTTCGTTAAAATAGTTATTAACATGGACCTGAACTGTAGAACCAGCTGCTTTCTATCTCTTTGCACTGAGGCGAGCGATCTTGCTTATTCCCACTTTCCAGTGTCTCTGCATTTAACCGTTGCAAAATATAAAGTTGGCTTGAAAATAATATTAAAGAGAATTTTGTGACATCAAAATAAAACAAGTGACTTAGCTAGAGATCTATGGCAACTTCAATCAATTAAGTCCTCGATATCTATCTATTTTGAGTAATTTTTGCTGTTACAGCGCTAAATACCTGCTTTCACCGCAGTTAAAATGAAAAGCATGTGATCAACAGCCACAGTTGCATTTACCTAAAAGCTTTTCTTAGAATAGGCCATGTTCAATCGTTGGTCTTCCGAAGGTTTCAGTCACGTTTTCCTAGCTTTTCTGCAAGGCAACATCAAGCGACGCGCAAGGTGACAGGTGTTTAAGAAAATAGGAGAATTTCCAACTTACCATTGAAACCCTAGAAATGTTTGCTGTAAGATCAATCTTTAGACAGTTTTCCTTACAGACAATTGTTTAACTGTAGCGAACTCCAATTTCCACAAGCCGGATAAAGTCCTATGCAAATTGGTAATCGAGAAGCATGTTTTGACCACTTAACTAAGCCAGATGTTTTTTCATATTATTGCTGCCACTATGGCGATCGCATACAGGAGAAAGCGCAGCGTGTGATGTATTATATAATCCGAATGATTCCATGTGAATGATATGATCGCTTAACGCCTTAACAGCGCTCATAGAACAAAATTTAAGAAACATAGATTGGTAGGGGGTAATGACAAAAATTGTCGGCAGACTAGGATATTAATATTTTCCCAGTTTTTTGAAGTCTAGTTTTGAAGACAATTAAAACGAAACGCTATTAAAAATTTGGAAATTAATATAAGAAATAAGATGTTTATTTTTTCTGATCATCTAAACAAATAGCTTCTTTCCTTTTTTACTGAAGAGAATGATGATCTTTAGCTGCAAGTAAAAATTCTTCTGTCAGGATTATGTTTTGACTTGAAATACCACTGGGTAATGATATGCACCTCTCACATATTTTGCCTCAAGCATAACGTAGGGGGCGAAATAGACGGTACGAGTTTGCTAACGATTATTGAATGCAACACCCTTACGCCATGACTACAACATGAATCGCGTCGTGTAAATCAACCTATTACAGAAAAAATTAATAAAAACGTAATTCTCAGGGCCGATTTACACGCTACGACTTTCTGTCATTCGACAAGCGCGCAACATGCCTACGACATCACTTAGGATCATATACACGTGTGCGCGTCCGTCATAAGACGCGCGCATGTAAATAGTCCTAATTCATGTCGTAGGCCTGTTGTAAGCTTGTCGCGTGCGAGAAAGACGTACCCTGTAAATGGGCTCTTTAAGGATTAGCAATCCATCACTTCATAGCTTCATCTAGACAATTAATTTATGCATAAACGGGTAGGTATTCAGTTGGAGACCTAGTCTAAGAACGCTATAATAGAAACCTTTTCAACTTACCATTGTAACCCTAGCTAGAAATCTCAAACTTGGATTGTATTTAGTTTTCCCGCTTTAAGATCATAAAAAAAACTTTTGCGATGAACAAATGTTTTCTCGCAAATAATTTATTTGTTGCGAATTCCAATTTCTATGCAAATCGGTCATCCGGAAATTAGCATGATATTTTAAATAAGACAGGTGGTTTCCATAGGTCGGCTGCAGTACCGGCGATCGCAAAAGAAAAGTGCATAGCGTTCTTTGTGATCAGAAAAATAAGCTGAATTATTACATGTGAGATAAGCCGGTACATCAATAATCACAGTGATCTCAAGGAGATCCAGCATTTACTAAAAATTGAATCAGTCCAGGGGTAGCTATAGAATTGTTTATGCATCAAATTAAGGAAAAGGAAGAAACAAGCTGTTTTCTTTAACAAGAAAACAGTGAACTTCAGGGGGTCGATGGCGAGAATTTTCAGGAAACTGCGAGTAAGCTATACGTACAAGAATATTACTATTTTGTCCGCGTTTTACTGTCGCCGAGCTATTTTGATGTATAATTTGGAGTGCTTCGCTCATTATTAAAGGAAAGGAAATTGATATTATAAATGGAGATGTTTATTTTTGTGAAATGTCTATAAAATTGTTTTTATCTTTTTTTGATAAAAGTAACGATCTTAAGTTTCAAGAAAAAGCTCCAGCCACGCGAAGAGTGGTCTTCTTTAGGGGATTAATTAAATTTCTCGGCGATCAACGGCGGCCCTTTCTAGTCGGTTCCGTCGCGATTGGTTTTTAACTTTTGGTTTTACTTCTGATTGGTTGAGAAAGTGGCGCAAGATTTTTAAGCCAATCACTGAGCGTAGTAACGCAAAACCAAAGCAAACGCGAGTTACTTTCTACATTCAAGTGAAAACCGCTCTATACAAGAATAGCTACAAAAGTGAAATACAAAATTACAAATTAAACATACAATTACAAATTAAACATTAAAGAAACTCACAAGAAAAAATTTTGCTTTAATGAACTCAATATTTGGTTGGTATATTAAGGTGACTTTCTGAAAACGACAACAAAAAAATAAAAGCTTATAGAAGAAAACGCTGTGAAAAAGTTCATTCGACCTAAATTTCCTGTTATTCCGAGTGGAAGTGGCAGATACAACAGTGTGTTTGTCATTTCAATTTTCCTGCGATATCATTAAATATAAGGAACGGACCATTAGAAAAGTGATTGGGGGGGGGGGGGGGGGTGGGGAAAAAAACAAAAAAAAATTCATGCAAGGCAAAATGTCCGACAAAAAAAATTCATGCAAGGAAAAACCCAAAGAAAAAAATTCATGCACAAGATGGGCCTTATTTTGACATTAAACCAGAATTGTAATTCTTCTCGAAAAGTGTTTCAAAATGCACCAAATGGCATTAGAGCGTGTCCAGATTTTCAAAATTTTTCCGGGGGAGGATGCCCCCGGACTCCCCTACGGAAATGGGCCTCCCGCCCATCTTAACACGGCAGGGCTAATTTGCGGAGCGCAGAAGGCCGAACGCGAAGCAAAATCACCGAAGCAAGCAAAACTCAACCGGAGTGCTTGCACTTAGGTTAGCCTAAAAAGCGTTCCGGTTAGTTTGGATATCGCTCAGGTTGGCCTAAAAAAAGGCCCAGGTTAGCGTGTTTATGGTTAGCTCTCGATAATGGTAATGGTTTTGCTTGTTTCGGCGATTTTGTCTCGCGTTCGCAAATTTCGCCTGCCGATTTTAATACCTTATTGTGACTTAATATTTCGAGAAAATTGTCAAAATACTGAACTGCATAAACAAACAGTTAGTCTCAGAATTGGCACAACTGATTTTTTTTTTTTTTTTTTTTAAACAGAAAACAAGAAACATTTTATTTAAATCCAATATATTTATCATTGATCATGTCTCATTACGATCTGTCTTACAACTTACAATCATTTTAAAAATAATATATGCATATTACACTAAACACGGGTATTATATGTGCTATATTTACTGTCAGGCGGTGTAGGTCACGCTTTGATATAGCGACTTGTCACAAAATAAGGTATTTATACTACTGGTGATGATCATAGAAGTGTAATTAGAAGAATGCACGCATCACATGACCCGCATCCGACACCGCCTTATGACTTTAATATAAAGAACCTCGCATACAATAATATTTGTAATTTTCAGTGTCACTAATCTTTTAACATAGACAATCAATCAAAATCTACTTTTAAAAGAGTCAATTTATATACATTATTTTTTGTCACAGTCTGACAAAAAACTAGTACTAAATTTATTTAATTCTTGGTTTTCACGTGACGTCATCAAAATTCTAAAATCCAGAATCGCAAGACCCCTGAGTTTTTATCCTTCACTGGCTATTAGACATCCTTAATCTATATCTTGTTGAAGGTTTTTAGCTCGATAGCAGCGGCCGTCTTTAAGATAGACCATTTTGAATTTCGGAATTTCACGCCACACGACATCAAGATGGCCGCCAGAAGGTTGTCACGTATGCTTCAAAATAATGCCTTATCCTACGATTTTTAACAATCTGAACAGTTGAGGTTTTGTGAGAAGTGTTTATGTGAATGCTTACTTGTCCATGAGAGTGATATAACTGCCTTTTATAGCAGAAGTGAATTCCAGATGTTTTCATTGATTTCCGGCCGCCATGTTGGTGCCCAACTACATGGGCACCAACATGGCGTTTCCATACAGACCTCTGTAAATTTGTGTGGAACATTTTGACGGATAACTCGAGTACGGAATACCGTACAAACCCGAGACTTGGACAAACAGAATAACTGGTAATTTTCTACAACCTATAATATTCTTGAGTTTTTTCACTCAATAGTTTTGGATTTACTTTTTTGTGGCGTGACAGTGAAAACCAGCAATAATCAGAAAAACACTAAATTAACAATCACCTTAACAACATCTAACAATTAGTGCCTGATAGCCAAAACTAGACAAAAGAAAACAGTAGAATTAGTGTCTGATAGTACCTAATTGTGTATTAACTAATTCACGGGTGAAGTAAAATCACTCTACAAAGAGGTAAATACAGTTTGCATTGAAAATGCCTAATATATGTTAATATATATTATAAAGACACATAACCCAGTCAACAAAACTCATATGAATGAGAAACAACCCAACCGGAAACATTTTTTGTTTTGATAACCGGGTGACTCGATGGTATCAAGGAAATCTTTTCATTCATAATAATGTCTAAAACCATGCTTTGTGTGGTTACTGGAGCTGGATGATACAAGTATCATTCAAATGCTACGTGTATAGTGATAGAACAATGAAACCATAAAGTGACACTTCTGCCAAACTAAATTTCATCGTTTTCAGAAAAACTTTGCTACATGTGCAGAATTATAGAAGTTCAAAGCCTGTTGTGTAGTGCTGACCTCTTTGAGAATTATTAAAATCAGAGAATGAAGCTCGTATGCCTACTTAATTCCTATTTGATTTTTTCATTTCTTTTTTCTATGATTTTGCATGACGAGCTTTGGCCTCAAAAAATTATGCCCAGGAGGTTGCCAGGAAATGCGACATGAAACAGGACCGCAGATCTGTTCCTTTTGTCACGCAGTCTCTGCATTCGCGGTTTTGAAAAAGGTCTCATGTGGTCGTATAAATGTATCCAGTGACATATTCATCTGTTTCTCTTTTTCGTTTTCTCTAGGGAAGCCGTGAATATTATAAACTGCTAGAAAGAGTCTGGAAAATATTTTTGATCAAGTTCGAAAAGGTGTTACTGCCAACACGTCAGTAGATGGTGCTTATTTTGCGAAATACGTTCTTTTATTACAGTAATAATAAGCCATGGGTAGATTCAATCTACCCTTAGCCTAATTTGCATTTTTTTTTTCGATGGCAAAGTTCGTCAGTTTCCATAGCAATAGTTTCCAATGACACTGAACAGAACCATATAACAAAACGAAACTGAAAACAGTTCGACATTTTCCTTTCCAACAAAGCAGAGCTAGTTTGACGACTGCACCAAGTACTGCAGAAAGACGATATTGATTCAGAAGAAGAGAGCTCGAACGCCGAAACTTAAGTATTAAATTTCGCGAAAACCTTTTTTTGCGGGTCGCGATGTTTGAAAATCGCGAAAATTAAGTCCCGCGAAAATAAGTAACAATAAGGTACATCACAATCAGTGCTAACTTTTGGGCCCCCTCAATACAAAATTCATTCCTACAGGCCTGAAAGGTATATTAATTACACAATTTTTCACTATACACCTGTAAGCTGCCAGTTACTTTTTGAATTTGTCATAAACTAAATGGAAAGTGACGTTAAAGTACAAGCTATGTATTTAATAAATCAAAGAAGCACTGTTTTTAATCAATTCAATAGCAAATTGTGCATGAAGCAGATTTTATCAAAAAAAAAATTCGTGCACAGCGCTGCAGTCAAAAAAAAAAATTCTTGCACAGGCAATAGGCCAAAAAAAAATTCTTGCAAGCCAAAAATTCCCCACCCCCCCCCCCCCCCCATCACTTTTCTAATGGTCCGTCCCTAAAAGGACATTAATTCCTTTATTTGAGGATAAAAAACTTCTGACTTTCATTTTTACTGAGGTTCGCGCGCGCGCATGCCAGAGAAAAACGTTTCAAATTTTAGCGGAGCTCTCCAGCGGCCCCAAGGGCCGCAGAGCAGAGCCCCATAACTACCGTGCGAGGATAGAAATTGAGAAAACCGTGCGTTTGAGTTTTCATGGTCATCGTGGCTAGCGGCATGGCTCGCGGGCGCGTGCTCCTAGCGACGACGACGACAACGTCGCCCAAAATGGCGGCCATACTCCAGAAAAAGATTGACCTGGGCATCTTACGTGTTTGATATTGACCATCCACTTTTCGTTAAAAGTTACCTATCATAGAAGTTTGTAGGACACTGCACATTTTTTTTTAAATCCTGTTGAAAATCGCCTACACGGATCGATTGCGTGAAAAGGCGACAAAATCTTTGCTCAACCGCGGGAATGAAAACTTGTGAAGAAAGTGAGCAGCAGAAAATATTTCTTCGTTATTATTTTTCACCCCATCACTTCAGAAATTTTTTCTCACATCAACTTACGAAGCCATTGCATGAAAAGGCGCCAAAATCTTTGGCACGCTGTTCACGTTTAAAGCTGAATGAAGCACGCGAAGAAAGCTGCTGAAGAACATAGATCTTCGTGGATATTTCTCGCTCTATTTACCCATCTACATCATGGAAACTTATTCCAAATCATTTAGGACAACCTTGTAACGGGAAGAACCGAAGTAATTGCGGACTTGAACATGATATATCGGACTAAAAGTCAAAAGAGCGAAGTCCATGGTTCGACCTGCGGCCGAGCAAGCCTGAAAATCACTGAATTGAGCTCAAATAAAAGTGAACTCAAAGCCGATCAAGTTCACTGAAGTGAAGGATAAAAGACTGTTAAAGGCTACACCGATGGAAAGAGAGAACTTGATCTTCGTTGATAATTCATATATTGTATATGTCGGTGGTGTTGGAGAAAGCTTAAAACGAAATTGCCGTGTTCGTCTCCGATATTATTCTTTGGGCTGGTTTGAAAGCTTTGCCCTGCAGAATATACAAGCCTTCTTCAATAATGAGGTAACAAACGTAAATGTATGCACTAAGCATAAGCCTAACTTTATATTGAGAGAATTTACTTCATTTATGAACAAATTTGAAGTTGTGTCGCTTTTCAGATCTTCTGGTAAATATTTATCAAACCTGTTCGAGTTTGTACATTTTATACAGACATTGTTTATCAAATATTTCGTTTAGACTAGTGATGTTCACTACTGGATTTTGAAAACAAATTATTTAGCTTCACGGATCAAAATCACAATTTCGCAGAATTTCGGCTCGCTTGCATTTGTTTTGTTTCTCCCTGCTTATCAGTGAGTGTGTTGAAATATCTTCGATACGTAAACGAATATTTCGCCGGTTTCGTTGCGAGTTACCTGTGCTTGGCTGAGTGAGTTCAGACTTTACCTACCGCATATTTATACTTACCAGAAATGAAGAAAATTCATTCAGTCCTCTACATAAAATCATCTAAGGTACTTAGCAACGCGTACGATAAAACAGGATTAGTTAATCATTCCACTAAACCGCAACGAAAAGAAGATGGTTCAAACAGTCAAAACAACATTGTAAGCTCATTAGGCCCAGTTCAGACAGTTCAGACGTCGTGCTTTTGCCGTGCCGAACTTAATTGTAATGAGCACGGCACAAACACGACTCTGATCCAGACGTCGTGCCAAATTCAGGACTTACTGAAGTCACGTAACAATTAGTCAGCGTTGATCAAACAAAAATGGCGCCGTAACTACCCCCATCAAAATACATTTAATATAATTTATGAATTTTGTTTGGCACGGCAGAAGCGCGACGTTTGAATCACTGCCGTGCCAGAGTCGTGTAGCATGGCAGAGCTTGTCGAACTTAATTACTAAGCCGAACTTAATTTTAAGTTTGATTCAGACGCCGTACTTCTGCCGTGCTTTTGTCGAACTTCAAGTGCTACTATGATGAAATTCGCATGTTTTCTTTCGCAACCGTTTTAAAATATTAACAAGTACTCTACATGAGAAACAAAATGCCGTTTACTGTTTTTCAATACCTCTTTTCGTTCCAGAGATATTCAAGTTTTTTAAATATGCAAATTAGCAAAGTAGTGACGTCATACACTGAACCAAATTCTGATTAAATACTAAGAAAGTGATATCTCAGCCAATTTGTATTGAAAGTCTCTGATTCTTTGCAGTAACACTCTGCTAGTTGTGTTTCACAATATGAACTTGACAACTTGGTTACCATGGCAACATACTAGGTTCCAGATCCCCCAAATGCTTAACGCCTTTCTGGCCAATTCTGGCATTTTCCATTAATATTTGTAAATAATGCTTTACATGCGAGATCTAGCAAGCATATCAATGGATTTGGCAGACGTCTTGCCTGGGTTTAATTTTTCCGAACTGAAAAATTCTGAAATATTAAAATAAAATTGATGGGGACTGGAAAAGAGTGAGTTGCCATGGTAACATAATTTTATTACAGCTGTAGGTGTGTCACCTGAGGAACTATTAGTCTGCCAAGTTTCATTGGTCTCTGCAGAAAAATGACCGAGATAACTTAATTTTTGTACTTGACAAAAAATTGGGTTGAGTAGATGACGTCATCAGTTCCCTAATTTGCATATTTTACGATTTTTTTAAGCTTAAATATCTCTGGAACTAAGATAGATATTTGAAAACGGTAAACGGCATTTTTAATCTTTCATTTAATACTCTTTGAAACGCCTAAAATTGCAAGGGGTAAAAATTTGATCATAGTACGACTTTAATTCCTGAATTTAGTTCGGCACGGCAGAAGCACGACGTCTGAACCGGGCCTAAGTTAGCGTGCACTACTTCCCAAATCACAAAATGCCACAAATCTTACACAAAAGCTGGTTTAAAATGACTTGCATAACCGCCACCATAAATTTTCAGAGTTTGTTTTGCCGCCTCGATTTTCTCAGTTTGCCGTGGCGTGAGTTCATTTTGTTTACAGTGTTTAGCAGCGAGTTCACTTTGTTTTTCTGTATTTTGTTTTTGCCTTGAGCTGATTTTCTTGCCCTGACAGTTTTGTAGTAAATCGAAACAAGGTCAAGATTCTTTTTACATTGAAAAACTCATAGAGGTCCTGGAAGTGTATTAATTAGTGTACAGAAAACTTTATAAAGATTTGTTTTGCGCCGACGTGCGTACGTGAGGAACCCAATAAAATGCACTTGTCAAATTCAATTTTAGAACCTGTCAGTGACAGGCTGTCACAGGAAAGAAAATTCAGACGGGACCACGAAATATATTGACGTCGCTTTCGTCAATAAAACCATGAGAGGTTTTTAACCATAAGCGATTAAAATTTATTTTGTACCTATATGGGCCACTGTATAAGCTTAGAAATATAGTGTGGCTACCTATTTAGTAATAAAATTAATAAATGGGAGCTCCTCTTTTAGGCCTACCTAAATCTATATATTAAATATAATCTCGTGGCGCATCACCAACGAACTCTTATCCACTGATGAAGGGCAAAGCCCGAAACGTTTGGACTATTCTAACTGGATTTTAGCACTATTTTAACATTTTCACAACTTATTACATTAATTCCTTTTATCATTCCACTATGACATCATTTGACCATATAAGGTCGGAAACACCAATTATTGCACTGTAGTTTTCGTATTACACAGTTTACACTGTAGCCTTATATTTTGGACCTAAATGACAAGGGAAATGAAGTAAATTGAAAATCCATTATTCGATGGTTCAACAGCTAATACTTGCGGACATTTTACTCATTTCTTGCCAAAAAAAGTAAACGTGTATTAAGAAAATCCGATTGATATTGAAAATTTGAAATAAGATGTATAAGAGGTTTAGGGAAAATAATGAAATTATTTTAAAACCTATTTAAGATATTTGGGCACTAGCGAAAAATAAAGGCATGTTACTCATATTGTATAGCATACGAAAAGTTAAATGTTTTCCAGCTTTCGACCGAAATTTTCTTCAAAAACTGCACTTAAGCTGCTACATAACGGCAGCAACTTAGATTAAATATAATTGAATTTCATTATTCGTAAAGCCTAAGGCTGTTTTTACAACTGATCTTCGTTAAACTTCGACACTTACTTCGATATAAAATGCCTCGAGTTGCACAAAAATAACGTTTTTAACAGTTTTAGCGACCACACCTTCAAGCAGTTGTATTTATCTCACTAGCTTTAAAATCAGCATGAACCGAAACAAGAACCAGCTTCTTTTTATCTGTTTGCACTGCGGACCCATTTTGCTAAATGCCACTTTCCAATGTGTCTTCATATTTAACCGTTGCAATAAAAAAGACGTGGACTTAAAAATTACAATCATTAAAACGAAATTGTTTGAGGATCCAAAATTATAGATTTATCCTAGGTACCCCATGCATCTTCAATCAGTAATTTCCTTTAGTTTTATTTAATATTTTGAGTTCTTTTTGTTTTAAAGTCCCACATACCTGTGCTTTCGACGCATTAAAAAATAAAGAGCATTTCTAAACAGACACAGCAACACAAATGATCCAGTTGAAGACATAAACGCATTCCGTGTCATAAGCCATAGTCAGACGAATGGTTTCATTCTGTTTTCCTTGCTTTCATGGAGAAAACAACAAGCGAGAAGCAAGACGGTGGCAGGTGTCTAAGGACGGTATCAATAAGAACATTTTTAAATCGCAAAGAATTATATTTAAGTCTCTTTGCTCTTTGTGACGCACGCACTCATTTTCCTTCCAGATATAAATGTCTGCCAAATTTCCACCAATTTCTGCTTATTAAAAACAAAAGCCGGAAATTCTCTTTGCAAATTGGTCATTAAAAAATAAATCAAATGGTAATGATAATGACGACCGCAATAGAAAAGTGCACAGTGGTCATTGTGATCACATCAAAACAAGCTGATTCAGAGCATGATTACATTTGATAATCCATGTGAATATTATCCAATCTAAAGAACGAAGGAAGATGATATTTTTTCCCAGTGTCTCATCATTGTCACCATATTTTACTGTATACTTTGGAGGATTTAACGTTAATAATATCTTCTTTATAATGGTAAATGGCGAGTGGTTTTCATTGGTGTTACAAAAGCAGTTTGTTTGTATTCAGTACGCAGCCGCCATGTTTGTGTCCCTATTTGGGGCACAAATATGGCGGCCATATTATTCGTTTTCACTTAAAATCATTTTACTATCACGTCTCTTAATTAAGAAATGCAAAAATTAAAATATCCGTTTTGGCGACGCTTACGAAACATGTTCATGCGGAACTTAACAAATTACACAATGGTTTATTCCCAAAACGAAGCACTCAATCAATTCCAAAATTTGCATAGGGGTTTATGTTCTTTATGTCTAAAATATGTGAAAATAATTCTTTTGTAGGGCTAGTAGTTAAGAATTTTCGAATTTTGATGATGTCAGCTGAAATCCACCAATTGGACTGAGTAGTATCCAATTCGAATAGTTATCACCAATAACTCTTAACAATAAAATATTTGAAGGTGATATGTGATCTTCGCAGTGAATTTCCAATTTAAGCAATTGGAATAAAGAAGCCTGAAAAAAAAATCAGGGCTTCAACGGGATTCGAACCCGTGACCTCCGCGATACCGTTGCGATGCTCTACCAACTGAGCTATGAAGCCACACATTGGGAGCTCCCAATGTCTGGCTTCATAGCTTCATAGCCACACATTGGAAGCTCCCAATGTGTGGCTTCATAGCTCAGTTGGTAGAGCATCGCACCGGTATCGCAGAGGTCACAGGTTCGAATCCCGTTGAAGCCCTGATTTTTTTCAGGCTTCTTTATTCCAATTGCTTAAATTGGAAATTCACTGCGAAGATCACATATCACCTTCATATATATCCGCAGTTCTCATATGAATCATTTCATATACATTACATCATTAATAAAATATTTGAGGGAAAAATGGACTAAACGAAGGTTTTAATGATAGGGGCAAAACATTTTAGAAGGTTTTAGGAATATAGAGAAGGAGTATTCGTTTATTTGTGTTTGGCTTTTTCGCTGTTCTTTTCATTTTATCCGCTGACGTTACCGTCGCCGCCAGAAAGCCTAATACACTCTTTTTCTCATAAGAACCTTTTTATAAGACTATCAAGGCTGAAATTGGCCAAATTTTAAGGTGACTGAATACAGTTTTTGATACCTATGCCGCATTTGCAATTTTTTTACGCGAAGAGTGATCTTCTTTAGGGGATTAATTTAAATTTCTCGATGATCACTGGCGGCTCTTTCTAGTCATTTCCGTCGCGATTGGTTTTGATTTTACTTCTGATTGGTTGAGAAGGTGGCGCAAGATATTTAAACCAATCACAAGGCGTAGTAATGCAAAACCAAAGCAAACGCGAATAGGCCATTTCCGAGTTGTCCTTTGCCTCAGTTTCAAAACGAGTCTACGTGCGAAACTATTCAAATGAAAATGACGTTGATTTGCATGAAAATGGACGTGAAGGTGAAACTCATTTTCATATTAATGGTTTCGCGCGTAGACTTCTTTTGAGACAGAGGCAAAGGGTAACTCGGAAATGGCCTATTACTTTCTACATTCAGTGAAAACCGCTCTATACAAGAATAGCTACAAATGTGAAATGCAAAATTACAAATTAAACATTAATAAAGAAACTCACAAGAAAACAAATTCTGCAATAATGAACTCAATATTTGGTTGGTATATTAAGGTGACTTTCTAAAAGCGACAAGAAACCTTTCGGTTAAATATATGAAAAATACTTTACAGCTTATAGAAGAAAACGCTGTGAAAGATTCATTCGACCTAAATTTCCTGTTATTCCGAATGGAAGTGGCAGATACAGTATATTCATTTCCATTTTCAGTGTTCATTTCCATTTTCCTGCGATATCATTGAAAATAAAAGGACATGAATTCCTTCTATCATTCCACTGAAATCATTTGACCATATAAGGCCGAAGAACACCAATTATTGCACTGTAGTTGCCGTATTACACAGTTTACACTGTAGCCTTCCCTTTTTGACCAAGGGCCGGGAAATGAAGTAAAATGAAAAACGCTTATTCGATAACAGATAATACTTGCGGACATTTTACTCATTTCTTCACAAAAAAGTAAACGTTGTTACCATATATTAAGAAAATCCGATTGATATTGAAAATTTAGATAAGAACTTTTAAAAATACTGCAACTGCTCGACTTTAAGATTGTTAGAGAAAATAGTGACACTTTAAAATGTATTATAAGATATTTGGACACTAGCGAAAAATGCCCATATTTTATAGTATTTATCAGCTTTCGACTGAAATTTTGTTCAAAAACTGCCCTTAAAAATTTAAAAAGCTATAGAACTTAAGAGGCTGTCCGCGTAACAGCGGACAAGGCAAATTTTCGACCTTCACCGATTTCTCTAACAATTTCAGTGAAAGTCGACCATTGTATCCCATGAACAAATATCACATTTATTTGGATCAAATCTTTTATTTTTATTTTTTGCGAGGCGGTTTTTACTGCAACCACAAAACCACCCAATTTGCATTTGAAGACTTCATAATTTAGCATTAAATGTCTGTCGCTGCCAAAGCGTATTTCCTTAACCAAACAAGCTGAATATTTTATATATCAAGGTTTTATGTTTCTTCCATACTTTAACGGTTAAACAATTGTATTCTATAAAATTTTGACTGAGTTATGAATTTTCAAAAACACTTCCTAATTGACTCAGGAATGCGTGACACGTAACATACCTGTAGTTGAAAGCGATTTTCTCGAATGTGGGACCTGATCAGAAGTCAAGTCTATTGTATCTCGAAAGTACTAATAACAGTCTAGAAACCTATCGAATAAAATTTGTGGGCACTCTGCACTTCGCGCCGTACAGAGCAGCAAGATTTTCCCAAATTTTCGCCATTTTGATTAAAACCAAAGATAACGATGGTCCGATTTCTTAACAGGGAACGCCTATAGATACGATCATTACCACTAAACACGACACTGTGGCATGCAAATAAATAATATTTGTCGATTTAGCCGTCGTTTGGGGAAAAAATCTACCGCTGTTTCAGGATTTTCAAAAGAAACAGCGATGAATATCAATATGCAAATTAGCTCCGAAAACGACATTTTGCTTTATTTCCCTCTGTAATTCCCGGAAACTTTTTTCCTTAAAAATTATTTTACAAGGCAAAGAAATGTTTCTTACCTGAGAAAAGATGCCTTTCAGACTATGTCAAAGCGTTTCAGTTTTGCTGTGAGTGATTATTTTCATTTCCGTGTTTGTTTGCTAGGCTGTTGGTTTCACTCTAATTCAATTAAAAGCAGGCAAGTTGTCTACATTCTCAAAGCTCTCTCAGCTCATCCTTAAAATGTCTGAAGTACCTAACTATTTTTGTCAATAAAAAGTTTATTAAAATGTGGTGATAAAATCTATCTAGTCCACCTCTGTTTTGTATGTACTCAGTTACATGGCGGATCATTGGAATTCACGGGAGCGGGGTGGGAGGCGAGGGGGGCGGAGGGTAGCAAATTAATTTCCCCCTATAAATGTCGAACAAAGAGCTATTTCAAAAAGAAATAGTGTTTCGTTTCCAGATCGCGGAAGGATAAAAATGAAAAGAAACTTCCTAATTTGCTCTTCTCTTGCCCTTTTTCATGGCTTTCTGCCAGCAAACAGGCATCGTGTCTTTGTTTTCGCTTGCGAGCGCTCTCATTGGAGGAAATTTTCTTCTTTCTCAGAGTATAGCTAGAATGTTTACTTAACAATTAAATATGGAAAGAGCTTGCTTTGCATTTTTCGCCAAGACATCGCTTTAACCGAACTTAAAAGCATTGCAGTCGTCAGATATTTCTATTTGTAATGAATCTCAATTATTTTTGGTCTTGCTGATGATTATCTTTCTGATATTTGAAGAACATGTATTTACGAGATTGTTTGCCTTTGGTAAACCGTGTTGACATTGTGGTTACGAGCGTTCTTCTGATTGGAGAGTAGCCCTCCCTGTGTAAATAGTTCACATCGAATCCAAAACAATACCGTTTCGTTTCTGAGGAAACGAAACAAAAAAGATATCCTAAAACTAAGCCGAAGTATAATATCAAAACGAAACTCCGTTAAGTAGTGGTCATAATGAGATTAGCCGTTAGCCGTAAAGCGACCAAAAAATTAAGTCTTAGGCGTAACAGTCGTTGGCCGAATAAAAAAAAATGTTAACAGTAAAAAGAAAGTTCTAGCCGCAAAAGCGAAAGTCTCAGGATTTCTTGTCAAGACTTTTACGTGTTTTGGTACCGAGAGGTGTTAGATTTACTCCAAGTCGTTCGCTTTTTCTTTGTGTCAACAGAGTTATTATGAGTTATTATTCATTCTGGTCCCCAGAGCCCGTGGTCCTTCTGGTCTCCATCAGGGATCGAGAACTCAAATTTCTGGGCACTCGTTCTGTATCTTTCAGCCAATCAGATTTGTCAGATTTGAAAATCAAAAATCGCTACTGTTCGCGGAACGAACCATTCCCGGAATTTAATAGTGCGCTTCGCGCGCGAACACTTCAATGCGCGATTTTGTTTCCTTTTTTGTAAGTGATCAATTCACAGTCTCGTCTCTAGAGGCCACGATCCTTCTGCTCTGCGCCAGGAATCGAGATCTCTTTCCGCCTCCAACACCGCAAGTCCGCGATTCACGGACTCATTGTCAAATCTGACAAATTTGATTGGCTTAAAGATACAGAACGAGAACTCTGCGCATGTTCATGCTAATGCTCAGAAATTGCTTCAGAAGGATCGCGGGCTCTGGGAACGAGAATTATCAATTCAAATACAGTAACGAGGGGGACATTGGGGGTTGCTGAACACCGCATTACCGCAAAAAAATTCGACAAATACCGCAATACCGCAAAAAAAATCGGAAAATACCGCAATTTTATAGTAAGCCTGTATAGCTGGTGGATTCGTTGACACGAGGGCAAAAATAGGGGCAAAAACAAGCAGTGGGACCGTGGGAAAAATGGCACGGCCTAAACGGGTTGTTAAAACAGTCAAATTGTAGATTAAAATGTGTGACAAAGTAAGGCTGCTTCAGGTTGCTTCAGAAACGGCTAAAATTGGTCGGAAAAGGTGAAGGATACGTTTTATACCGAAAGTCGTCAACCAAAACTTAAAGAAAACGCATCCCGCAGGTTTCGAGAATACCGCAATACCGCAATTCAAGATTAAAATTACCGAAATACCGCATGAAAAATTGACCAATACCGCAATACCGCAAACCCCAATGTCCCCCTCAGTAACTCTGTTGACACAAAGAAAAAGCGAACGACTTGGAGCAAATCTAACACTTCGCGGTACAAAGACACGTGAAAGTCTTGATACGAAATCCTGAGACTTCTGCTTTCGTGGCTAGAATTTTTTTTTTCGTTTAACATTTTTTTTTTCGGCCAACGACTGTTACGCCTAAGGCCTGCGGCTAACTTCATTGAGACCCACTACTTGAAGTTTCGTTTTGATATGATACTTCAGTTTATTTTTAGGCCTTTTTTTTCGACATTTATTGGGGGAAATTGTCAATAAACTTTTTTATTGACAATTAGTCAGGTACCTCAGGCGTTGTAAGGATGAGCTGAGAGACCTTTTTGAAAATGTAGACAACTTGCCTGCTTGTAATTGAATTAGAGTGAAACCAACAACCTTCCAAACAAAACAAACACTGTGTTACCAGCCGCAGCGTGGGAAATGAAAATAATCACTGAATCACTCACAGCAAAACTGAAACGCTTTTACATAGTCCGAAAGGCATCTTTTCTCAGGTAAGGAACATTTCTTTGCCTTGTAAAATAATTTTTAAGGAAAAAAGTTTTTGGGAATTACAGAGATAAATATGGCAAAATGTCGCTTTCGGTGCTAATTTGCATATTGATATTTATCGCTGTTTCTTTTGAAAATCCTGCAACAGCGGTACATTTTTTTTTCTCAAACGACGGCTAAATCGACAAATATTATTTATTTGCATGCCATAGTGTCGTGTTTAGTGGTAATGATCGTATCTATATGCGTTCCCTGTAAAGAAATCGGACCATCGTTATCTTTGGTTTTAATCAAAATGGCGAAAATTTGGGAAAATCTTGCTGCTCTGTACGGCGCGAAGTGCAGAGTGCCCACAAATTTTATTCGATAGGTTTCTAGACTGGTATTAGCACTTTCGAGATACAATAGACTTGACTTCTGATCAGGTCCCACATTCGAGAAAATCGCTTTCAACTACAGGTATGTTACGTGTCACGCATTCCTGAGTCCGTTAGGAAGTGTTTTTGAAAATTCATATCTCAGTCAAAATTTTATAGAACACAATTGTTTAACCGTTAAGGTATAGAAGAAACATAAAAACTTGATAGATAAAATATTCAGCTTGTTTGGTTAAGGAAATACGCTTTGGCAGCGACCGACATTTAATGCTAAATTATGGAGTCTTCAAATGCAAATTGCGTGGTTTTGAGGTTGCAGTAAAAACCGCCTCGCAAAAAATAAAAATAAAAGATTTGATCCAAATAAATGTGATATTTGTTCATGGGATACAATGGTCGACTTTCACTGAAAATATTAGAGAAATCGGTGAAGGTCGAAAATTTGCTTGTCCGCTGTTACGCGGACAGCCTCTTAAGCTGCTACATAACCTTACGACAAAAACTTAGATTTAGTATAATTGAATTTACATTATTAATAAAGCCTAAGGCAGTTGTTTCAATTGATCTTCCTCAAACTTCGACACTTTTTTCAAGATAAAATGCCTCAAGTTGCAATAAAATAACATATTTAACAGTTTTAGCGACCACACCTTTAAGCAGTTGTATTTATCTCACAAGCATTAAAATCAGGATGAACTGAAACAAGAAACAGCTACTCATTGCCTGTTTCCACTGCGGACCAATATTGCTAAATGCCACTTTCTAATTCCAGTGTTAAGCCGTTGAAATAAAAATAACGTTGTCTTAAAAATTACATTTAAATAGAATTGTCTGAGAATCCAAAATCATAGTGAAGATTTACCCTTGGTTTCCTTCGGCATCTTCAATCAATAATTTCCTCTACATTTATTTAATATTTTGAGTTCTTTTTTGTTTTAAAGTCTCCACATACCTGTGCTTTTGACGCAATAGTAAAATAAAGAGCATTTCTAATCAGCCACATAAGTGATGCAGATGAATACATACACGCATTCCGTGTCATACGCCATAGTCAGACGAAAGATTCCTTGCTTTTCTGGAGAAAACAAAAGGCGAGGAGCAAGACGTCGGCAGGTGTCTAAGGCCGGCATGAAAAAGAACATTTTTACTATCGCAGAGAATTATATTTAACATATATATTTTACATTTCTCCTTGCAGATATAAATGTCTGCCAAATTTCTGCTAATAAAAAACAAAAGCCGGAAAGCCCCTTTGCAAATCGGTCATTAGGAAATAAATCAGATGGTTGCCTTTTTGTAGTTGAGATAATGACGAACGCAATAGAAAAGTACACAGTGATCATTTTGATCACATGAAAACACACTGACTCAGAGCATGATTACACTTGATAATCCGAGTAATTCCATGTGAATACTATCCAATCTAAAGAACGAAGATGTTAATCTTTTCCCAGTGTCTCACAGTGTTTTACTGTATAGTTTGGAAGATTTAACGTTTACAATCACTTCTTCGTAATGGTAATTGGCGAGTGGTTTGCATTGTTGTTACAAAAACTGTTTGTTTACATCAAAAACTTTTGGAAACCATACATGGAGCAGGCAGACGTGAATGTAATAGGTTTTTAGCATTTTTCACAACCGAGCTATTACGAAAATAATTTTGAGAAAATTACAGTATTTAGTATGCAGTGGCCATGTGTGTGTCCCTATGTGGGGCACCAATTTGACGTTCATAGAATTGTACAATCAGATTGTATCATTAATATTATTCATTTTCAGTTAAAATCATTTTAGATATCACTTCTAAATTATTATCATGTCTGTAAATTCAGAAATGCGAAAAAATATTATATTATTTGGGCACTAGCGAAATATAAAGGCATATTGCCCACATCTTATAGCATACGAAAAGTTCAAGGTTTTCCAGCTTTCGACCGAAATTTTGTTTAAAAACTGCACTTAAAAATTTAAAAACCTACAGAACTTATCGAAAATTTAGATTTTTTTATAATTGAATTTACATTATTTATTAAGCCTAAGGCAGTTGTTTTAACTGATCTTCGTCAAACTTCAAACCGAAACAAGAACCAGCTGCTTTTTTTTCTCTCTCTGTTTGCACTGCGGACCGATCTTGCTAAATGCCACTTTCCAATGTGTCTTTACATTTAACCGTTGCAATAAAAATAACTTTGACTTAAAAATGACATTTAAAAAGAATTCTTCGAAAATTTAAAATTATAGTATAGATTTATCCTAGGTACCCCAGGCATTTTCAACCAATAATTTCCTCTAATTTTATTTAATATTTTGAGTTCTCCACAAACCTGTGCTTTCGACGCAAGTAAAAAATAAAGAGCATTTCAAACAGCCACATAAATGATCCAGATGAAGACATGCACGCATTCTGTGTCATAAGCCATAGTCATACGAAAGATTTCAACCCTGTTTTCCTTGCTTTCCTGGAGAAAACAACAAGCGAGGAGCAAGACGATGGCAGGTGTCTAAGGACGGTATGAATAAGAACATTTTTGAATCGCAAAGAATTATATTCAAGTCTATTTTGCTCTTTGTGACGCACACACACATTTCTCCTTACCGATATTAATGTCTGCCAAATTTCCACCAATTTCTGCTTATTAAAAACAAATCGCAAATCGCAAAAATTGCAAATAGGTCATTAGGAAATAAATCAGGTGGTTGCCTTTTTGGAGTTTAGATAATGACGAACGCAATAGAAAAGTACACAGTGATCATTTTGATCACATGAAAACACACTGACTCAGAGCATGATTACATTTGATAATCCGAGTAATTCCATGTGAATACTATCCAATCTAAAGAACGAAGATGTTATTTTTTTCCCAGCGTGTCACCATTGTCACTAAATTATACTGTACAGTTTGGAGGATTTATTGTTAACAATAATTTCTTTATAATGGTAATTGAGGAGTGGTTTTCATTGGTGTTACAAAAGCAGTTGTTTGCATGAAAAACATCAGGAAACTATATATGAAGCAGTCAGAAATGAATTTTATAGGTCTGTAGCGTTTTTCACAAATTACAGCATTCAGCCATGTTTGTGTCCCTCTTTGGGGCGCAAATATGGCGGCCATTAAATTGTAAAACCAACAAAATAGATTTTACCGTTAATTCGTTTTCACTTAAAATCATTTTACTATCACGTCTCTTAATTAAGAAATGCGAAAAATATGCGTTTTGGCGACGCTTACGAAACACGTTCATGCGGAACTTGACAAATTACACAATGGTTTATTTCCAAAACGAAGCACTGAATTAATTCCAAAATTTGCATAGTGGTTTATGTTCTTTTTGTGTAAAATATGTGAAAATAATTCCTTTGCAGGCTTAGCAGTTTAGAATTTTCGAATTTTGATGACTCAGATGAAACCCATTAACTGCACTTAGTAGAGTCCATTTCGAATTGTTATCACCAATAACTCTTAACAATAAAATATTTGAGGGAAAAATGGACAAACGAAGGTTATTAACGATAAATATATGACATTCGCTTGGGAAAAAACATTTCTAGAAGGTTTTAGGAATATAAGGAAGGAGTATTCATTTATTTGTGTTTGGCTTTTCCGCTGTTCCTTTCATTTTCTCCGCGGACGTCACCGTCGCCGCCATAAAGCCCAATACACTCTTTTTTTTTTCATAAGAACCTTTTCATAAGACTATCGAGGCTGAAATTGGCCACATTTTAAGGTGAATGAATACAGTTCTTGATACCGTGCCTAATTTGCAATTTTTCTTCAGCCGTTGATCCCTTGGTCTCCAAAATTTGCAAGACGTAAGTTAAAAGGTTATATTTTAGTTGACGTGTCTGTCGTTGCCATGGTAACATGACTGGATATAAACATGCCTCTTTTATATTGAAAATGTAGTCGCTAGATTTTTTTCCATTATTTTCCTGGAACAAATTTGTAAGAATGCTTCACTCAGTGATCCATAATCGTAAATCGAAATAGAAGTCAACTACGGATACAATATAATTGAAATACACAAGTTACTTAAGCTTTCTTATAAGCTTTTAAGCGAGAACAATTATACTTACAATTTATGACTGTATTCTCGCTATATAAAATCCCTACACTTTGAACTTCTTTAGCATCCGGTGCTTGCTAGCTACTGATTGCGTCCTTGCTACTGATAGCGTCCTTTTCTTAAACTTACTAACACCTAATCTCTCGTTTTCGCGCCTCGCGCTGTTGAAAAAATATATCACGTTTAATGAACGCATTCACTGAGATGTGCAGGCCGCGCGAAATGTAGATCACACGATAACGACGAAAATCCTACAAAATTGCTAAATTCTTTGCATCTTGACTTTTTTCTGATATTCGATCCTAACAAACGACAAAAAACTACAACACACCGTGTCATTACCACCTAGAGAACTGATAGTGTGTGCAGAGCTCGAGGAGCCGCTGACCATTTTCATTTCACTTGCCGACACCTGCATGCCCGAGGCTGATGGGCCATGACCCTTGATCGTCCCCTACTCTAGCATTGAAATCACCAAGAATTATCAGGGAGTGGTTTTTTGGCAGTCTTTTGATGGAGTCTTCGAGCTCACTGTAAAAAGCATCTTTGATCTCACTACTGGATGTCAGGGTAGGAGCGTAAGCAGATATAAGGTGGATTGTTCCTGTTACAGTATTGAGCTTAATGTGCATGACTCGCTCTGATTTATAGTCGCCGGGCTCCACCATTGGAAGGAGCCTGTTCTTGATGGCAAAGCCAACTCCTTGCTCCCTGCGATCCTCTTCGCTCTTGCCTTGCCAGAAGAATGTGTACTCCTTCTCACTGAGACTGCCGTAGTCTGCTAAACGTGTTTCTTGCAAAGCTGCAATGTCGACATTGAGTCTTGCTAGTTCACTGCTTATCACAGCAGTTTTGCGTGGGCCATCAATATCTCGTATGTCCATGTTCAAGCCGGTCGTCATCGTTCGAACATTCCAACTCCCAAACTTGAGAGCTGGGCTTTTCCATCTTGCTCTATTCGTAGGTGAAGGAATTGTGGTCCACTTGCCAGCCTGTTTCCAAGCCTAAGACCTATGCACCCACACAGGACAGGTGGACCATGGCGGGATAGCACCTTATTGGCTGAGGGCTGCTCAGCTTGAAGCGGGCGTTAGCTGTCCAGTGGGACTAAATAGCCCCTCCCACTGTCAGGAGTGGCCCCTGGCGCCCAGCCCTACGCCAATCGGGCCCTGACTTATGACCGCTAACTGTCACTCCCCGGTTTGATGCCATGCCAGGCAAGGCCATACAGCATGCTGAAGTTGCCTCTCCAGTTGCTAAGCCTGGGCAAAGTTAAGAGGAGACTGGTTTGCCCAGCACCAGAATCCCTCTCTCGGTCTCACTAGTCTTGTCCAAAGGAAAGGCATGGCCAGTACATTTGGGACCAGGTCGACTGCAGGAGCTGCCAGCGACTGGATAACGTTCTCCAGGCTGCCTACGGGGCTAACACTCCAGTTTTTCTGTCAGGGTTGACTCCCTTAGCCTTTAGCTATCCCAAGCCATCCACAAGGCAGTGGGTGCTAAGTAACCCTTAGCAAGGGACCCTAAACAGGTGCTACCATCCCGGGTCAGGATGGACCTGGGAGCTGAATAGTGGCTAAGGGGTTACTCCACATCTCCCCAAGCTCAGTTGCTCCACACAATAGAGCCCCACTACTGGGTCAGTTTAACGTCATGACTCAGGACTGGATATAACATGACTGGATATAAACATGCCTCTTTTATATTTGCAGAAAATATAGTCGTTAGATTTTTTCCATCATTTTCCTGGAACAAATTTGTAACAATGCTCGAATGTTATTCTAACAGAGAGATTTTAAGCTATCCTCTGTTGAAGGATAACTGGATTATTTACAACTTCCTGTGTTTTGCAATAATCCACTTACTTGCTTTACTGTGCGAAATACAACTTGTGGATAACAATATTGCAAAAACAACAAACAAATCGTGGAGATACAACGAGTAAAGCTTTTAAAAAGAAAACTTTGTTTTCGATAACTAAATGTCATCTTTACCATCATTTTCACCGTCTGTACCAAAATTGTTGACAGTTTAAGTTCTGACGGCAATACTATCATCGGAACATGGTCGCCATTGTCTAAGACGGTAGTTTTACCAAACATGGCTCACATCAATCTGGTAGTTAGTGTTTTGAGGTTTTTTTTGCCTTTTAAGGGCTCTTTAAGGATTAGAAATCCATCACTTCATAGCTTCATCTAGACAATTAATTTATGCATAAACGGGTAGATATTCAGTTGGAGACCTAGTCTAAGAACGCTATAATAGAAACCTTTTCAACTTACCATTGTGGCTCTAGCTAGAAATCTCAAACTTGAATTGTATTTAGTTTTCCCGCTTTAAGATCATAAAAAAACTTTTGCGATGGACAAAATGTTTTCTCGCAAATAATTTATTTGTTGCGAACTCCAATTTCTATGCAAATCGGTCATCCGGAAATTAGCATTATATTTTAAGTAAGACAGATGGTTGCCATAGGTCGGCTGCAGTAACAGCGATCGCAAGAGAAAAGTGTATAGCGTTCTTTGTGATCAGAAAAGAAGCTGAATTATTACATGTGAGATAAGCCGGTACATCAATAATCACAGTGAGAATAATCTCAAGGAGATCCAACATTTACTAAAAATTGAATCAGTCCAGGGGTAGCTATAGAATTGTTTATGCATCAAATTAAGGAAAAGGAAGAAACAAGCTGTTATCTTTAACAAGAAAACAGCGAACTTCAGGGGGTCGATGGCGAGATCGACTGCAAGTAAGCTGATGTATAATTTGGAGTGCTTCGCTCATTATTAAAGGAAAGGAAATTGATATTATAAATGGAGATGTTTATTTTTGTGAAATATCTATAAAATTGTTTTTATCTTTCTTTGATAAAAGCAACGATCTTTAGTTTCAAGAAAAAGCTCCAGCCACGCGAAGAGTGGTCTTCTTTAGGGGATTAATTTAAATTTCTCAGCCACCACCGGCGGCCCTTTCTAGTCGGTTCCGTCGCGTTTGGTTTTGGTTTTACTTCTGATTGGTTGAGAAAGTGGCGCGAGTTTTTTAAGCCAATCACTGAGCGTAGTAACACAAAACCAAAGCAAACGTGAATTTCCTTTTATCATTCTACTATGACATCATTTGACCATATAAGGTCGGGGAACACCAATTATTGCACTGTAGTTGCCGTATTACACAGTTTACACTGTAGCCTTCCCTTTTTGACCAAGGGCCGGGAAATGAAGTAAAATGAAAAACGCTTACAGTAAACACCCACATATAAGAACCTAGTGATTTAAGAACCTACAGGCTGAAATTGGGCATTTTAATACCCAAATATATAAGAACCTATTTAGGCTGGCAAAGAATAATAGGTTCTTATACAAAAAAACACTCGTATTTCACAGTTTACACTGTAGCCTTATATTTTGGACCTAAATGACAAGGGAAATGAAGTAAATTGAAAATCCATTATTCGATGGTTCAACAGATAATACTTGCGGACATTTTACTCATTTCTTGACAAAAAAAAGTAAACGTGTATTAAGAAAATCCGATTGATATTGAAAATTTAAATAAGATGTTTAAGATGTTTAGGGAAAATAATGAAATTATTTTAAAACCTATTTTAAGATATTTGGGCACTAGCGAAAAATAAAGGCATGTTACTCATATTGTATAGCATACGAAAAGTTAAATGTTTTCCAGCTTTCGACCGAAATTTTCTTCAAAAACTGCACTTAAGCTGCTACATAACGGCAACAACTTAGATTAAATATAATTGAATTTACATTGTTCATAAAACCTAGGGGTGTTTTTACAAGTGATCTTCGTTAAACTTCGACACTTACTTCGATATAAAATGCCTCGAGTTGCACAAAAATAACGTTTTTAACAGTTTTAGCGACCACACCTTCAAGCAGTTGTATTTATCTCACTAGCTTTAAAATCAGCATGAACCGAAACAAGAACCAGCTTCTTTTTATCTGTTTGCACTGCGGACCCATTTTGCTAAATGCCACTTTCCAATGTGTCTTCATATTTAACCGTTGCAATAAAAAAGACGTGGACTTAAAAATTACAATCATTAAAACGAAATTGTTTGAGGATCCAAAATTATAGATTTATCCTAGGTACCCCATGCATCTTCAATCAATAATTTCCTTTAGTTTTATTTAATATTTTGAGTTCTTTTTGTTTTAAAGTCCCACATACCTGTGCTTTCGACGCATTAAAAAATAAAGAGCATTTCTAAAGAGACACAGCAACACGAATGATCCAGTTGAAGACATAAACGCATTCCGTGTCATAAGCCATAGTCAGACGAATGGTTTCATTCTGTTTTCCTTGCTTTCATGGAGAAAACAACAAGCGAGAAGCAAGACGGTGGCAGGTGTCTAAGGACGGTATCAATAAGAACATTTTTAGATCGCAAATAATTATATTTAAGTCTCTTTGCTCTTTGTGACGCACGCACTCATTTTCCTTTCAGAAACACAATAGTTTATTTCAGTCCAAAACGAAGCACTAAATCAATTCCCAAATTTGCACAGGGGTTTATGTTCTTTATGTCTAAAATATGTGAAAATAATTCTTTTGTGGGGTTAGTAGTTTAGAATTTTCGAATTTTGATGATGTCAGCTGAAATCCACCAATTGGACTGAGTAGTATCCAATTCGAATAGTTATCACCAATAACTCTTAACAATAAAATATTTGAGGGAAAAATGGACTAAACGAAAGTTTTAACGATAGGGGAAAACATTTTAGAAGGTTTTAGGAATATAAAGAAGGAGTATTGGTTATTTGTGTTTGGCTTTTCAGCTGTTCTTTCCATGTTATCCGCTGAAATTGGCCACATTTTAAGGTGACTGAATACAGTTTTTGGTACCTGTGCCGCATTTACAATTTTTTTTAAGGCGTTGATCTCTAGGTCTCAAAAATTGGCCTGACCTAAGTTTTAACTTCCGTATTTTGATATTTTAGTTGACGTGTGTCGTTTCCATGGTAACATGACTGGATATAAAAATGCCACTTTTATATTTGCAGAAAATGTAATCGTTAGATTTTTTCCATCATTTTCCTGGAACAAATTTGTAACAATGCTCGAATGTTATTCTAACAGAGAGATTTTAAGCTATCCTCTGTTGAAGGATAACTGGATTATTTACAACTTCCTGTGTTAAACTTCAGATATTTTGCAATAATCCACTTACTTGCTTTACTGTGCGAAATACAACTTGTGGATAACAATATTGCAAAAACAAAAAACAAATCGTGGACATACAACGAGTAAAGCTTTTAAAAAGAAAACTTTGTTTTCGATAACTAAATGTCATCTTTACCATCATTTTCACCGTCTGTACCAAAATTGTTGACAGTTTAAGTTCTGACGGCAATACTATCATCGGAACATGGTCGCCATTGTCTAAGACGGTAGTTTTACCAAACATGGCTCACATCAATCTGGTAGTTAGTGTTTTGAGGGGTTTTTTGCCTTTTAAGGGCTCTTTAAGGATTAGAAATCCATCACTTCATAGCTTCATCTAGACAATTAATTTATGCATAAACGGGTAGATATTCAGTTGGAGACCTAGTCTAAGAACGCTATAATAGAAACCTTTTCAACTTACCATTGTGGCTCTAGCTAGAAATCTCAAACTTGAATTGTATTTAGTTTTCCCGCTTTAAGATCATAAAAAAACTTTTGCGATGGACAAAATGTTTTCTCGCAAATAATTTATTTGTTGCGAACTCCAATTTCTATGCAAATCGGTCATCCGGAAATTAGCATTATATTTTAAATAAGACAGATGGTTGCCATAGGTCGGCTGCAGTAACAGCGATCGCAAGAGAAAAGTGTATAGCGTTCTTTGTGATCAGAAAAGAAGCTGAATTATTACATGTGAGATAAGCCGGTACATCAATAATCACAGTGAGAATAATCTCAAGGAGATCCAACATTTACTAAAAATTGAATCAGTCCAGGGGTAGCTATAGAATTGTTTATGCATCAAATTAAGGAAAAGGAAGAAACAAGCTGTTATCTTTAACAAGAAAACAGCAAACTTCTGGGGGTCGATGGCGAGACTGCAAGTAAGCTGATGTATAATTTGGAGTGCTTCGCTCATTATTAAAGGAAAGGAAATTGATATTATAAATGGAGATGTTTATTTTTGTGAAATATCTGTAAAATTGTTTTTATCTTTCTTTGATAAAAGCAACGATCTTTAGTTTCAAGAAAAAGCTCCAGCCACGCGAAGAGTGGTCTTCTTTAGGGGATTAATTTAAATTTCTCAGCCACCACCGGCGGCCCTTTCTAGTCGGTTCCGTCGCGTTTGGTTTTGGTTTTACTTCTGATTGGTTGAGAAAGTGGCGCGAGATTTTTAAGCCAATCACTGAGCGTAGTAACACAAAACCAAAGCAAACGTGAATTTCCTTTTATCATTCTACTATGACATCATTTGACCATATAAGGTCGGGGAAAATCAATTATTGCACTGTAGTTGCCGTATTACACAGTTTACACTGTAGCCTTCCCTTTTTGACCAAGGGCCGGGAAATGAAGTAAAATGAAAAACGCTTACAGTAAACACCCACATATAAGAACCTAGTGATTTAAGAACCTACAGGCTGAAATTGGGCATTTTAATACCCAAATATATAAGAACCTATTTAGGCTGGCAAAGAATAATAGGTTCTTATACAAAAAAACACTCGTATTTCACAGTTTACACTGTAGCCTTATATTTTGGACCTAAATGACAAGGGAAATGAAGTAAATTGAAAATCCATTATTCGATGGTTCAACAGATAATACTTGCGGACATTTTACTCATTTCTTGACAAAAAAAAGTAAACGTGTATTAAGAAAATCCGATTGATATTGAAAATTTAAATAAGATGTTTAAGATGTTTAGGGAAAATAATGAAATTATTTTAAAACCTATTTAAGATATTTGGGCACTAGCGAAAAATAAAGGCATGTTACTCATATTGTATAGCATACGAAAAGTTTAATGTTTTCCAGCTTTCGACCGAAATTTTCTTCAAAAACTGCACTTAAGCTGCTACATAACGGCAGCAACTTAGATTAAATATAATTGAATTTACATTATTCGTAAAGCCTAAGGCTGTTTTTACAACTGATCTTCGTTAAACTTCGACACTTACTTCGATATAAAATGCCTCGAGTTGCACAAAAATAACGTTTTTAACAGTTTTAGCGACCACACCTTCAAGCAGTTGTATTTATCTCACTAGCTTTAAAATCAGCATGAACCGAAACAAGAACCAGCTTCTTTTTATCTGTTTGCACTGCGGACCCATTTTGCTAAATGCCACTTTCCAATGTGTCTTCATATTTAACCGTTGCAATAAAAAAGACGTGGACTTAAAAATTACAATCATTAAAAAGAAATTGTTTGAGGATCCAAAATTATAGATTTAACCTAGGTACCCCATGCATCTTCAATCAGTAATTTCCTTTAGTTTTATTTAATATTTTGAGTTCTTTTTGTTTTAAAGTCCCACATACCTGTGCTTTCGACGCATTAAAAAATAAAGAGCATTTCTAAACAGACACAGCAACACGAATGATCCAGTTGAAGACATAAACGCATTCCGTGTCATAAGCCATAGTCAGACGAATGGTTTCATTCTGTTTTCCTTGCTTTCATGGAGAAAACAACAAGCGAGAAGCAAGACGGTGGCAGGTGTCTAAGGACGGTATCAATAAGAACATTTTTAGATCGCAAATAATTATATTTAAGTCTCTTTGCTCTTTGTGACGCACGCACTCATTTTCCTTTCAGAAACACAATAGTTTATTTCAGTCCAAAACGAAGCACTAAATCAATTCCAAAATTTGCACACGGGTTTATGTTCTTTATGTCTAAAATATGTGAAAATAATTCTTTTGTGGGGTTAGTAGTTTAGAATTTTCGAATTTTGATGATGTCAGCTGAAATCCACCAATTGGACTGAGTAGTATCCAATTCGAATAGTTATCACCAATAACTCTTAACAATAAAATATTTGAGGGAAAAATGGACTAAACGAAAGTTTTAACGATAGGGGAAAACATTTTAGAAGGTTTTAGGAATATAAAGAAGGAGTATTGGTTATTTGTGTTTGGCTTTTCAGCTGTTCTTTCCATTTTATCCGCTGAAATTGGCCACATTTTAAGGTGACTGAATACAGTTTTTGGTACCTGTGCCGCATTTGCAATTTTTTTTTAAGGCGTTGATCTCTAGGTCTCAAAAATTGGCCTGACCTAAGTGTCGTTTCCATGGTAACATGACTGGATATAAAAATGCCACTTTTATATTTGCAGAAAATGTAATCGTTAGATTTTTTCCATCATTTTCCTGGAACAAATTTGTAACAATGCTCGAATGTTATTCTAACAGAGAGATTTTAAGCTATCCTCTGTTGAAGGATAACTGGATTATTTACAACTTCCTGTGTTAAACTTCAGATATTTTGCAATAATCCACTTACTTGCTTTACTGTGCGAAATACAACTTGTGGATAACAATATTGCAAAAACAACAAACAAATCGTGGACATACAACGAGTAAAGCTTTTAAAAAGAAAACTTTGTTTTCGATAACTAAATGTCATCTTTACCATCATTTTCACCGTCTGTACCAAAATTGTTGACAGTTTAAGTTCTGACGGCAATACTATCATCGGAACATGGTCGCCATTGTCTAAGACGGTAGTTTTACCAAACATGGCTCACATCAATCTGGTAGTTAGTGTTTTGAGGTTTTTTTTGCCTTTTAAGGGCTCTTTAAGGATTAGAAATCCATCACTTCATAGCTTCATCTAGACAATTAATTTATGCATAAACGGGTAGATATTCAGTTGGAGACCTAGTCTAAGAACGCTATAATAGAAACCTTTTCAACTTACCATTGTGGCTCTAGCTAGAAATCTCAAACTTGGATTGTATTTAGTTTTCCCGCTTTAAGATCATAAAAAAACTTTTGCGATGGACAAAATGTTTTCTCGCAAATAATTTATTTGTTGCGAACTCCAATTTCTATGCAAATCGGTCATCCGGAAATTAGCATTATATTTTAAATAAGACAGATGGTTGCCATAGGTCGGCTGCAGTAACAGCGATCGCAAGAGAAAAGTGTATAGCGTTCTTTGTGATCAGAAAAGAAGCTGAATTATTACATGTGAGATAAGCCGGTACATCAATAATCACAGTGAGAATAATCTCAAGGAGATCCAACATTTACTAAAAATTGAATCAGTCCAGGGGTAGCTATAGAATTGTTTATGCATCAAATTAAGGAAAAGGAAGAAACAAGCTGTTATCTTTAACAAGAAAACAGCAAACATCTGGGGGTCGATGGCGAGACTGCAAGTAAGCTGATGTATAATTTGGAGTGCTTCGCTCATTATTAAAGGAAAGGAAATTGATATTATAAATGGAGATGTTTATTTTTGTGAAATATCTATAAAATTGTTTTTATCTTTCTTTGATAAAAGCAACGATCTTTAGTTTCAAGAAAAAGCTCCAGCCACGCGAAGAGTGGTCTTCTTTAGGGGATTAATTTAAATTTCTCAGCCACCACCGGCGGCCCTTTCTAGTCGGTTCCGTCGCGTTTGGTTTTGGTTTTACTTCTGATTGGTTGAGAAAGTGGCGCGAGATTTTTAAGCCAATCACTGAGCGTAGTAACACAAAACCAAAGCAAACGTGAATTTCCTTTTATCATTCTACTATGACATCATTTGACCATATAAGGTCGGGGAAAATCAATTATTGCACTGTAGTTGCCGTATTACACAGTTTACACTGTAGCCTTCCCTTTTTGACCAAGGGCCGGGAAATGAAGTAAAATGAAAAACGCTTACAGTAAACACCCACATATAAGAACCTAGTGATTTAAGAACCTACAGGCTGAAATTGGGCATTTTAATACCCAAATATATAAGAACCTATTTAGGCTGGCAAAGAATAATAGGTTCTTATACAAAAAAACACTCGTATTACACAGTTTACACTGTAGCCTTATATTTTGGACCTAAATGACAAGGGAAATGAAGTAAATTGAAAATCCATTATTCGATGGTTCAACAGATAATACTTGCGGACATTTTACTCATTTCTTGACAAAAAAAGTAAACGTGTATTAAGAAAATCCGATTGATATTGAAAATTTAAATAAGATGTTTAAGATGTTTAGGGAAAATAATGAAATTATTTTAAAACCTATTTTAAGATATTTGGGCACTAGCGAAAAATAAAGGCATGTTACTCATATTGTATAGCATACGAAAAGTTAAATGTTTTCCAGCTTTCGACCGAAATTTTCTTCAAAAACTGCACTTAAGCTGCTACATAACGGCAGCAACTTAGATTAAATATAATTGAATTTCATTATTCGTAAAGCCTAAGGCTGTTTTTACAACTGATCTTCGTTAAACTTCGACACTTACTTCGATATAAAATGCCTCGAGTTGCACAAAAATAACGTTTTTAACAGTTTTAGCGACCACACCTTCAAGCAGTTGTATTTATCTCACTAGCTTTAAAATCAGCATGAACCGAAACAAGAACCAGCTTCTTTTTATCTGTTTGCACTGCGGACCCATTTTGCTAAATGCCACTTTCCAATGTGTCTTCATATTTAACCGTTGCAATAAAAAAGACGTGGACTTAAAAATTACAATCATTAAAACGAAATTGTTTGAGGATCCAAAATTATAGATTTATCCTAGGTACCCCATGCATCTTCAATCAATAATTTCCTTTGGTTTTATTTAATATTTTGAGTTCTTTTTGTTTTAAAGTCCCACATACCTGTGCTTTCGACGCATTAAAAAATAAAGAGCATTTCTAAACAGACACAGCAACACAAATGATCCAGTTGAAGACATAAACGCATTCCGTGTCATAAGCCATAGTCAGACGAATGGTTTCATTCTGTTTTCCTTGCTTTCATGGAGAAAACAACAAGCGAGAAGCAAGACGGTGGCAGGTGTCTAAGGACGGTATCAATAAGAACATTTTTAGATCGCAAATAATTATATTTAAGTCTCTTTGCTCTTTGTGACGCACGCACTCATTTTCCTTTCAGAAACACAATAGTTTATTTCAGTCCAAAACGAAGCACTAAATCAATTCCCAAATTTGCACAGGGGTTTATGTTCTTTATGTCTAAAATATGTGAAAATAATTCTTTTGTGGGGTTAGTAGTTTAGAATTTTCGAATTTTGATGATGTCAGCTGAAATCCACCAATTGGACTGAGTAGTATCCAATTCGAATAGTTATCACCAATAACTCTTAACAATAAAATATTTGAGGGAAAAATGGACTAAACGAAAGTTTTAACGATAGGGGAAAACATTTTAGAAGGTTTTAGGAATATAAAGAAGGAGTATTGGTTATTTGTGTTTGGCTTTTCAGCTGTTCTTTCCATTTTATCCGCTGAAATTGGCCACATTTTAAGGTGACTGAATACAGTTTTTGATACCTGTGCCGCATTTGCAATTTTTTTTAAGGCGTTGATCTCTAGGTCTCCAAAATTGGCCTGACCTAAGTTTTAACTTCCGTATTTTGATATTTTAGTTGACGTGTGTCGTTTCCATGGTAACATGACTGGATATAAAAATGCCACTTTTATATTTGCAGAAAATGTAATCGTTAGATTTTTTCCATCATTTTCCTGGAACAAATTTGTAACAATGCTCGAATGTTATTCTAACAGAGAGATTTTAAGCTATCCTCTGTTGAAGGATAACTGGATTATTTACAACTTCCTGTGTTAAACTTCAGATATTTTGCAATAATCCACTTACTTGCTTTACTGTGCGAAATACAACTTGTGGATAACAATATTGCAAAAACAACAAACAAATCGTGGACATACAACGAGTAAAGCTTTTAAAAAGAAAACTTTGTTTTCGATAACTAAATGTCATCTTTACCATCATTTTCACCGTCTGTACCAAAATTGTTGACAGTTTAAGTTCTGACGGCAATACTATCATCGGAACATGGTCGCCATTGTCTAAGACGGTAGTTTTACCAAACATGGCTCACATCAATCTGGTAGTTAGTGTTTTGAGGGGTTTTTTGCCTTTTAAGGGCTCTTTAAGGATTAGAAATCCATCACTTCATAGCTTCATCTAGACAATTAATTTATGCATAAACGGGTAGATATTCAGTTGGAGACCTAGTCTAAGAACGCTATAATAGAAACCTTTTCAACTTACCATTGTGGCTCTAGCTAGAAATCTCAAACTTGAATTGTATTTAGTTTTCCCGCTTTAAGATCATAAAAAAACTTTTGCGATGGACAAAATGTTTTCTCGCAAATAATTTATTTGTTGCGAACTCCAATTTCTATGCAAATCGGTCATCCGGAAATTAGCATTATATTTTAAATAAGACAGATGGTTGCCATAGGTCGGCTGCAGTAACAGCGATCGCAAGAGAAAAGTGTATAGCGTTCTTTGTGATCAGAAAAGAAGCTGAATTATTACATGTGAGATAAGCCGGTACATCAATAATCACAGTGAGAATAATCTCAAGGAGATCCAACATTTACTAAAAATTGAATCAGTCCAGGGGTAGCTATAGAATTGTTTATGGATCAAATTAAGGAAAAGGAAGAAACAAGCTGTTATCTTTAACAAGAAAACAGCGAACTTCAGGGGGGTCGATGGCGAGACTGCAAGTAAGCTGATGTATAATTTGGAGTGCTTCGCTCATTATTAAAGGAAAGGAAATTGATATTATAAATGGAGATGTTTATTTTTGTGAAATATCTATAAAATTGTTTTTATCTTTCTTTGATAAAAGCAACGATCTTTAGTTTCAAGAAAAAGCTCCAGCCACGCGAAGAGTGGTCTTCTTTAGGGGATTAATTTAAATTTCTCAGCCACCACCGGCGGCCCTTTCTAGTCGGTTCCGTCGCGTTTGGTTTTGGTTTTACTTCTGATTGGTTGAGAAAGTGGCGCGAGATTTTTAAGCCAATCACTGAGCGTAGTAACACAAAACCAAAGCAAACGTGAATTTCCTTTTATCATTCTACTATGACATCATTTGACCATATAAGGTCGGGGAAAATTAATTATTGCACTGTAGTTGCCGTATTACACAGTTTACACTGTAGCCTTCCCTTTTTGACCAAGGGCCGGGAAATGAAGTAAAATGAAAAACGCTTACAGTAAACACCCACATATAAGAACCTAGTGATTTAAGAACCTACAGGCTGAAATTGGGCATTTTAATACCCAAATATATAAGAACCTATTTAGGCTGGCAAAGAATAATAGGTTCTTATACAAAAAAACACTCGTATTACACAGTTTACACTGTAGCCTTATATTTTGGACCTAAATGACAAGGGAAATGAAGTAAATTGAAAATCCATTATTCGATGGTTCAACAGATAATACTTGCGGACATTTTACTCATTTCTTGACAAAAAAGGTAAACGTGTATTAAGAAAATCCGATTGATATTGAAAATTTAAATAAGATGTTTAAGATGTTTAGGGAAAATAATGAAATTATTTTAAAACCTATTTAAGATATTTGGGCACTAGCGAAAAATAAAGGCATGTTACTCATATTGTATAGCATACGAAAAGTTAAATGTTTTCCAGCTTTCGACCGAAATTTTCTTCAAAAACTGCACTTAAGCTGCTACATAACGGCAGCAACTTAGATTAAATATAATTGAATTTCATTATTCGTAAAGCCTAAGGCTGTTTTTACAACTGATCTTCGTTAAACTTCGACACTTACTTCGATATAAAATGCCTCGAGTTGCACAAAAATAACGTTTTTAACAGTTTTAGCGACCACACCTTCAAGCAGTTGTATTTATCTCACTAGCTTTAAAATCAGCATGAACCGAAACAAGAACCAGCTTCTTTTTATCTGTTTGCACTGCGGACCCATTTTGCTAAATGCCACTTTCCAATGTGTCTTCATATTTAACCGTTGCAATAAAAAAGACGTGGACTTAAAAATTACAATCATTAAAACGAAATTGTTTGAGGATCCAAAATTATAGATTTATCCTAGGTACCCCATGCATCTTCAATCAGTAATTTCCTTTAGTTTTATTTAATATTTTGAGTTCTTTTTGTTTTAAAGTCCCACATACCTGTGCTTTCGACGCATTAAAAAATAAAGAGCATTTCTAAACAGACACAGCAACACAAATGATCCAGTTGAAGACATAAACGCATTCCGTGTCATAAGCCATAGTCAGACAAATGGTTTCATTCTGTTTTCCTTGCTTTCATGGAGAAAACAACAAGCGAGAAGCAAGACGGTGGCAGGTGTCTAAGGACGGTATCAATAAGAACATTTTTAGATCGCAAATAATTATATTTAAGTCTCTTTGCTCTTTGTGACGCACGCACTCATTTTCCTTTCAGACATAAATGTCTGCCAAATTTCCACCAATTTCTGCTTATTAAAAGCAAAAGCCGAAAATTCTCTTTGCAAATCGGTCATTAAAAAATAAATCAAATGGTAATGATAATGACGACCGCAATAGAAAAGCGCACAGCGGTCATTGTGATCACATCAAAACAAGCTGATTCAGAGCATGATTACATTTGATAATTCGAGTAATTCCATGTGAATATTATTCAATCTAAAGAACGAAGGAAGATGATATTTTTTCCCAGTGTCTCATCATTTTCACCATATTTTACTGTATACTTTGGAGGATTTAACGTTAACAATAACTACTTTATAATGGTAAATGGCGAGCGGTTTTCATTGGTGTTACAAAAGCAGTTTTTTGCATGAAAACACCAGGAAACTATATATGGAGCAGTCAGAAATGAATGTTATAGGTCTGTAGCGTTTTCCACAACAGAATTACGAAAATTATTTTTAGAAAATTACAGTATTCAGTATGTACCTATTCAGCAGTTTGTTTGTATTCAGTATGCAGCCGCCATGTTTGTGTCCTTCTTTGGGGCACAAATATGGCGGCCATTGAATTGTAAAACCATCAAAGTAGATTTTACATTTCTACATTCAAGTGAAAAGCGCTCTATACAAGAATAGCTACAAATGTGAAATACAAAATTACAAATTAAACATTAATAAAGAAACTCACAAGAAAACAAATTCTGCAATAATGAACTCAATATTTGGTTGGTATATTAAGGTGACTTTCTGAAAGCGACAAGAAACCTTTCGGTTAAATATATGAAAAATACTTTACAGCTTATAGAAGAAAACGCTGTGAAAAATTCATTCGACCTAAATTTCCCGTTATTCCGAATGGAGATGGCAGATACAGTGTATTCATTTCCATTTTCAGTGTTTTTTTCCATTTTCCTGCGATATCATTGAAAATAAAAGGACATTAATCCCTTCTATCATTCCACTGACATCATTTGACCATATAAGGCCGAAGAGCACCAATTATTGCACTGTAGTTGCCGTATTACACAGTTTACACTGTAGCCTTCCATTTTTGACCAAAGGAAATGAAGTAAAATGAAAAACGCTTATTCGATGGTTTAACAGATAATACTTGCGGAGATTTTACTCATTTCTTCACAAAAAAGTAAACGTTGTTACCATGTATTAAGAAAATCTGATTGATATAATTTAGATAAGAACTTTTAAAAATACTGCAACTGCTCGACTTTAAGATGTTTAGAGAAAATAGTGACACTTTTTTTAAAATGTATTATAAGATATTTCGGCACTAGCGAAAAATAAAGGCATATTGCCCATATTTTATAGTATATATCAGCTTTGACTGAAACTTTGTTCAAAAACTGCCCTTAAAAATTTAAAAAGCTATAGAACTTAAGCTGCTACATAACCTTACGACAAAAACTTAGATTTAGTATAATTGCATTTACATTATTAATAAAGCCTAAGGCAGTTGTTTCAACTGATCTTCCTCACACTTTGACACTTTTTTCAAGATAAAATGCCTCAAGTTGCAATAAAATAACATATTTAACAGTTTTAGCGACCACACCTTTAAGCAGTTGTATTTATCTCACAAGCATTAAAATCAGGATGAACTGAAACAGGAAACAGCTACTCATTGCCTGTTTCCACTGCGGACCAATATTGCTAAATGCCACTTTCTAATTCCAGTGTTAAGCCGTTGAAATAAAAATAACGTTGTCTTAAAAATTACATTTAAATAGAATTGTTTGAGGATCCAAAATTATAGTGAAGATTTATCCTTGGTTCCCTTCGGCATCTTCAATCAATAATTTCCTCTACTTTTATTTAATATTTTGAGTTCTTTTTTTTAAAGTCTCCACATACCTGTGCTTTTGACGCAATAGTAAAATAAAGAGCATTTCTAATCAGCCACATAAGTGATGCAGATGAATACATACTCGCATTCCGTGTCATACGCCATAGTCAGACGAAAGATTCCTTGCTTTTCTGGAGAAAACAAAAGGCGAGGAGCAAGACGTCGGCAGGTGTCTAAGGCCGGCATGAAAAAGAACATTTTTACTATCGCAGAGAATTATATTTAACATATATATTTTACATTTCTCCTTGCAGATATAAATGTCTGCCAAATTTCTGCTAATAAAAAACAAAAGCCGGAAAACCCCTTTGCAAATCGGTCATTAGGAAATAAATCAGATGGTTGCCTTTTTGTAGTTGAGATAATGACGAACGCAATAGAAAAGTACACAGTGATCATTTTGATCACATGAAAACACACTGACTCAGAGCATGATTACACTTGATAATCCGAGTAATTCCATGTGAATACTATCCAATCTAAAGAACGAAGATGTTAATCTTTTCCCAGTGTCTCACAGTGTTTTACTGTATAGTTTGGAAGATTTAACGTTTACAATCACTTCTTCGTAATGGTAATTGGCGAGTGGTTTGCATTGGTGTTACAAAAACTGTTTGTTTACATCAAAAACTTTTGGAAACCATACATGGGGCAGGCAGACGTGAATGTAATAGGTTTTTAGCATTTTTCACAACCGAGCTATTACGAAAATAATTTTGAGAAAATTACAGTATTTAGTATGCAGTGGCCATGTGTGTGTCCCTATGTGGGGCACCAATTTGACGTTCATAGAATTGAACAATCAGATTGTATCATTAATATTATTCATTTTCAGTTAAAATCATTTTAGATATCACTTCTAAATTATTATCATGTCTGTAAATTCAGAAATGCGAAAAAATATTATATTATTTGGGCACTAGCGAAATATAAAGGCATATTGCCCACATCTTATAACATACGAAAAGTTAAAGGTTTTCCAGCTTTCGACCGAAATTTTGTTTAAAAACTGCAATTAAAAATTTAAAAAAACTACAGAACTTATCAAAAATTTAGATTTTTTTTATAATTGTATTTACATTATTTATTAAGCCTAAGGCAGTTGTTTTAACTGATCTTCGTCAAACTTCGAACCGAAATAAGAACCAGCTGCTTTTTTTTCTCTCTCTGTTTGCACTGCGGACCGATCTTGCTAAATGCCACTTTCCAATGTGTCTTCACATTTAACCGTTGCAATAAAAATAACTTTTTTATAGTAAAGATTTATCCTAGGTACCCCAGGCATTTTCAATCAATAATTTCCTCTAATTTTATTTAATATTTTGAGTTCTCCACAAACCTGTGCTTTCGACGCAATTGAAAAATATAGAGCATTTCTAAACAGCCACATAAATGATCCAGATGAAGACATACACGCATTCTGTGTCATACGCCATAGTCAATGGAAAGATTTCAACCCTGTTTTCCTTGCTTTCCTGGAGAAAACAACAAGCGAGGAGCAAGACGGTGGCAGGTGTCTAAGGACGGTATGAATAAGAAGATTTTTGAATCGCAAAGAATTATATTCAAGTCTATTTTGCTCTTTGTGACGCACACACACATTTCTCCTTACCGATATTAATGTCTGCCAAATTTCCACCAATTTCTGCTTATTAAAAACAAATCGCAAATCACAAAAATTGCAAATAGGTCATTAGGAAATAAATCAGGTGGTTGCCTTTTTGGAGTTTAGATAATGACGAACGCAATAGAAAAGTACACAGTGATCATTTTGATCACATGAAAACACACTGACTCAGAGCATGATTACATTTGATAATCCGAGTAATTCCATGTGAATACTATCCAATCTAAAGAACGAAGATGTTATTTTTTTCCTAGCGTGTCACCATTGTCACTAAATTATACTGTACAGTTTGGAGGATTTATTGTTAACAATAATTTCTTTATAATGGTAATTGGGGAGTGGATTTCATTGGTATTACAAAAGCAGTTGTTTGCATGAAAAACATCAGGAAACTATATATGGAGCAGTCAGAAATGAATGTTATAGGTCTGTAGCGTTTTTCACAACCGAATTACGAAAATTATTTTGAGAAAATTACAGTATTTGGTATGCAGCGGCCATGTTTGTGTCCCTATTTGGGGCACAAATATGGCGGCCATTAAATTGTAAAACCAACAAAATAGATTTTACCGTTAATTCGTTTTCACTTAAAATCATTTTACTATCACGTCTCTTAATTAAGAAATGCGAAAAATATGCGTTTTGGCGACGCTTACGAAAACACGTTCATGCGGAACTTAACAAATTACACAATGGTTTATTTTCAAAATGAAGCACTGAAGTAATTCCAAAATTTGCATAGTGGTTTATGTTCTTTATGTCTAAAATATGTGAAAATAATTCCTTTGCAGGCTTAGCAGTTTAGAATTTTCGAATTTTGATGACTCAGATGAAATCCATTAACTGCACTTAGTAGAGTCCATTTCGAATTGTTATCACCAATAACTCTTAACAATAAAATATTTGAGGGAAAAATGGACAAACGAAGGTTATTAACGATAAATATATGACAACATTCGCTTGGGAAAAAAGTTTCTAGAAGGTTTTAGGAATATAAAGAAGGAGTATTCATTTATTTGTGTTTGGTTTTTCCGCTGTTCTTTTCATTTTCTCCGCGGACGTCACTGTCGCCACCATAAAGCCTAATACACTCTTTTTTTTCATAAGAACCTTTTTATAAGAATATCGAGGCTGAAATTGGCCACATTTTAAGGTGACTGAATACAGTTCTTGATACCTGTGCCTTATTTGCAATTTTTCTTCAGCCGTTGATCCCTTGGTCTCCAAAATTTGCAAGACATAAGTTAAAAGGATAGACTTCCGTATTTTGATATTTTAGTTGACGTGTGTGTCGTTGCCATGGTAACATGACTGGATATAAACATGCCTCTTTTATATTGAAAATGTAGTCGTTAGATTTTTTTCCATCATTTTCCTGGAACAAATTTGTAAGAATGCTTCACTCAGTGATCCATAATCGTAAATCGAAATAGAAGTCAACTACGGATACAATATAATTGAAATACACAAGTTACTTAAGCTTTCTTATAAGCTTATAAGCGTGAACAATTATACTTACCATTTGTGACTGTACTTTTGCTATATAAAATCCCTACACTTTGAACTTCTTTAGCATCCGGTGCTTGCTAGCTACTGATTGCGTCCTTGCTACTGATAGCGTCCTTTTCTTAAACTTACTAACACCTAATCTCTCGTTTTCGCGCCTCGCCTGTTGAAAAAATTTATCACGTTTAATGAACGCATTCACTGAGATGTGCAGGCCGCGCGAAATGTAGATCACACGATAACGAAGAAAATCCTAAAAAATTGCTAAATTCTTTGCATCTTGACTTTTTTCTGATATTCGATCCTAATAAACGACAAAAAACTACAACACACCGTGTCATTACCACCTAGAGAACCAACGCAGAACAAATAAGCCATTGCTCTACCGGCACCATGTTTGTTTTTGTTTGGAGAATGCAGAGCACGTGCAAAAACTGTGTTCAGCCACCTTATTAAGAATATGATAAGAATATACCCAAGGCTGAGATTATGTTAGGGACATCTTGTGCGTGTTGATGGAAAATAAATTGCAATAAAATCACACAATGTTTTTATTAAACGAACTTTATTTCACCATTGAAGAGTATGGTAGATTCTTTCCATTTCTAACAAAAGTTTGCCAACAAAACGATAAAACTAGTATATCAGTGTACAATGTAACACGATATCATGATAACGTTACGATTCAGGCAACATGCAGTTTTATTTGATAGCTCAATTCCTGGTCATACTTATTTTACCTGTACTTAATTTGATACAATGCACTCAGTGACTATTTTCAGCCTAAAATCGGCAGAAAAATATGAATATCGAGCCTTGGCATGAAAATAACGCATTCGTATATTCTCTTTCGTCCCTTGACTTGACATTTCAGTTGGTCGTTTAGTGGCGTCCACAGCAGTTTGACAATAGCGCAGTTTTTAAATGTTCAATGCACAACAATACGTGACAATCTGGATAGTGACCACGCCGATTGTATACTGTGACTGTTGAGTGCTGTGTTCCTGCTAAAGTAATCTCTCCAAATTATTCATCGCAGCTATCATATGGAAACCGTCTGGCTTATGTAAATGTTTAAATAAGGGCTCCCATCGATAGACAAGGGATGTCGTTAAGAACTACTATCAAAATCGCTGGAATGGTAAAACTGCCGTTAGAATTTTGAATTAGAAGCGGTTCGATTCTTAATACGTGATCTGGAAAAAAAACTGTCACGTGTCTGACGTTTACGAGCGTCGCTCCACTATAATTGTCATGTAAACGTCTGTAAACATCGTTTGAAAAACAATGGCGCTATCGACTCAAATCCGTCCGAAAACACATAAGATTTTTCTGCCTTAAAACAGGTTTTGTTTAATTTTAAAAGGTTTCGTGCTGTCTTACAGCAGCGAGTATCCAAAAGTAAAGATGCTTTATGACAAAAGTTTTTAACTCACGTGATCTAGATTAACGCAGCGGCGCCAGACGGAATTAGCGAATGGATTTTACCATTCTTGTGATTTTGATAATAAGGAATATTCTGCAATAACTTTTAGAAGTCTGTAAGAAACAATATTGTAAAACAAAACACAAATCGTGAACATCCAACGAGTTTAGCTTTTAAAAAGGAAACTTTGTTTTCGATAACTAAATGTCATCTTTACCATCATTTTCACCGTCTGTACCAAAATTTTTGACAGTTGAAGTTCTGACGGCAATACTATCATCGGAACATGGTCGCCATTGTCTAAGACGGTAGTTTTACCAAACATGGCTCACATCAATCTGGCAATTAGCGTTTTGAGGTTTTT